>JADLZK010005117.1:0-600000 GCA_015847255.1 Hyparrhenia diplandra | reverse complement strand
AGAGTAGGAGAACAGGCTATAAAGCGCTAGGGCAGTGGCGCACACGGGACTGACGCCCCCGCGTGCTCCGCCACCAGCATGTTTTTACACTTTACCCCTTACTCCAAGTCCACTCCCGTGGCATCCTTATGTACACCCCTTGTACTATAAAAGGGGTCCCTTGGCCATCGGGAGAAGGCAAGCAACTCAGCTCACCTTCCACCTGCACACAAACCACTCTCGGTATTGGCATTTTCCTCAATCACAGAGACTTGGCAGCTTGATCCCTCTCTTGAACAGCTTGTAGCCACCCTCTACGAGCCCCGAGCTCGGATTAGTGACTCCAACCGGACTAGTGCACCAATTTGCCTGAACCAGTATACACCCTGTGTCATTTGTCCCTTGAGTAGTTAGCCCATCGAAGCACACACTTGCCAGTCGATTACTGTGACCATGGTATTAGACCACGACAATGGTGGTAGGGGCTCCATGTTTGTTGAGAAGGAGTTGCCCGGTTACTGTAGGGCTCATCTGCGCCACCCACGTAGATGCTTGCCCTGCCTCCACCAAGTGCGATGACACCATCCACTTCCTCCATGACTTGGTTGACTCCATCACCCATACTCTTGCTCTTCATTCTTACATTGTGAACCACACGCGGTCCATTCTACGGCCTCTACTCCATCAGTTCAAGCCTTCTTGTTTGCCCTTTACATACCGCTCCCGGTGGGCTCACTAATGCACCCAACACCTACACCTTCATAGCCTAGAGACATGTTCCATATCACACTCATCTCAGCTCAAATACTAACGCCCCTGGTAAGCCAATGGCATAATCAAGCACATATGAAATATGATTCAACTTATGTCAATATTTAATCACGTATACACATGCATGGGCACATCTCTACATGTGTTCATGAAAAGGTTAATGACACGAGATAGATAACAATTAATTGAATAAGAATTGAGTTTGGAAAAATTATTCATGTGCCTGACATATAGCAATCATTGAAAATAGTTTCTCTGCCCACATATTCAAGATTAGTTCCTTAGCGCACCTGCAGCATTTCGAGCTACCTGTGCTGTCTCTAGGGGCCTATGTACATGTCACATTCTATTCAATAGATAGCTTATAAGGGCACTTCTAACATAGGTTTTCTTCATTTATTGTCCAGAGCTAATATATAAGTCGTGGCTCCCACTAAATATGGAGAGGCTTATGTTAGACTAGTTGTTGTATCTTTGTCGTCCATATATGGATTCTAGTAGAATATGTGGCACCGTTATGTTGGAGATCCATTAATTAATTACCGGACGTTTCGTTACTTATTGCAGCTTGTCATAGTAATTGGCACCAAGCTGGAGCACGTCATAAGTCAGTTGGCCTACGTTGTAGCTGAGAAACACACGGCCATTGCAGGTGATCTGATTGTGAAACCATCAGACGATCACTTCTGGTTTGGCCAGCCACGGATCGTCCTGAACCTCATCCATTTCATTTTCTTTCAGAATGCATTTGACATTGCCTTCTTCTTCTGGGTTTTGGTAAGTATGCGTTGTGAAGAATGCATTGCCACGTGCACGCAGTTGTGACTTGTGAGTAACAATTGATCACAAATACCACTTTTTTCTAGACAACTTACGGATTCAACTCCTGCATGATGGGCCCAGTTCGTTTCATCGTTCCAAGGCTTGTTATCGGGTAATTCACAATTTCACATGCCTCCAGTTGTTGTTATGGATTTATCCCGTAGCAATCAGGCAAACCTCATTATGATGTTTAACTGATGCATCCATCTCGGTGCTTGCAGGGCCGTCATTCAGTTCCTCTGCAGCTATAGCACTCTGCCCCTGTATGCAATTGTAACCCAGGTGCGTCAACATTTTGGTGTTGTTTGAATCCTATATAAGTTTACATAAATAGAAACCGTACAATCGTTTTCCTGTGTTCAAAGATGGGGAGCTGCTACAGAAAGGAGATTTACGACGACCATGTGCAACAAGGTATCGTGCAATGGGCGCTCAAGACCAGGGCAAGGATGAGGACAGGCGCCCCAGATAGAGCAATAGAAGCCAATTTGGCTGGACCTTCTGTCAGAATTGAAATGGCGACACAGGCAGTGGTTGAAGATGGTGGCGCCGTCGGAAATGCAGAAATAGAGCAGGTTCCTGAATCTTAACGCGAAAGGATCTATGGGTTGTTGACTCGTGTGTTACAAATATGTAGGAGTAAGTTATAAAGACTAGTTAACATGTACGTGCGGCACACACGTTCCAAGAAAAAAATTTTTTTTATTTATATTATAGTTTTCTTGCTTGCTTGCAGTTTTCATCCTATCATAATATTTTCACGTCTATTAGAAACCACTATGTTTTGATCATTTGGAACTTTATGTTGAAGTTGAGGTTGAGCGTTGTCAAGTGAACGTGCTGTTGAGGTGTCAACCATTAAGGCCCATTGCGACTTATTCAAAATGGGTAGTAGAAGTGAATAATAATATTGTTTTTAAAATCCAACTATTTTAATCATAATGCTTTTAAAAAGAACTATTTTAAGTGCATACACGCGCAATCATAAGTTCAGATTCTTTTTATTCAGAAGACCAGGGACAATATGGTGTTGATTCCATGCGTTTCATTTTGCTGCAGTACAGGACTTGCTCTATTTTCACTGTTTGTTTGTTCACTCTGCTCTCTTCAGGCTCCACGGAGTTGATTCCAGATATGTGTTTCATTTTGCTGCTGTATATTAGTGCTTGTTCGCTGATGGTATGGATCATGGGCGGCGCTAGGGGTATTCCCTGTATTCCATGGAATACCCAAATTTTTTTACAACAAAGGCAAATACATGTATGTATTAGTGTATTGTATCATGGTATAACTTGTATTTAGCCCAAAGCCCAATAGAAAAAGCAGCCCACCAAGTCACAAAACAAGGAAAGGTCCTATCCTGGTTGTATCCTGGTTGCTTGCTGCCGCTGTCCGTGAGTCCGTGTCTCCCCAAACTCGCATCGCAAGTTCACGACTCCAACACTCCAGGCTCCAGCGGCGCCACGGATCGCTCCCTCCCCGCGTCCACCCGCTTGCGGCCTCCCTCCCAGTCCTCTCCCCGCGTCCTCCCGGCCGGCCTCCCCTCGGTGCTCGGCGCAACGGCGCCTCGCGCAGGCAGTAATCGGACGAGGGTTCTATAATGGCGCAATGAATTATCATCGCTACCATGTTGATATGTTTGTGAGTCTCAGTGATAGGCTTCGAGAGTTGAATGACAAATTTGATGAGGTAAACACAGAACTACTTTGTTGCACGACAGCTTTTAGTCCCCTTGATTTATTTGCTGCTAATGATCAAGAGAAGTTGGTTAGGCTTGCTACAAAGTTTTATCCTAAGGATTTCACAACTGATGAATTGACAAAACTTCCATATCAGCTCACTATGTACATTTCTCATGTGCGCAGATGAAAGGTTTAAAAATTTGAAGACCATATGTGAGCTTTTCAGTCATGCTTGTTAGCACAAAAAGACATGAGCAATATTATGTTGTCTACAGGCTTCTTAAGTTGGTGTTGATTCTTCCCATAGCTACTGCTAGTGTTGAAATAGTGTTTGCCACGATGAATTATTATGAAGAAAGAATAAGCAAAAGAATAAAATGGGTGATGAGTATTTGAACAATTGTTTGGTCACCTTTATTGAGAGAGAATTCTTCAGTCTAGTGAAAGATGATGATATCGTTAATGAATTCCAAAAAGGGGATTGTAGAGTTACAATTTAGTTGCTCTGAGCCTGTGATGTTTTGTATTTTTTTTCTTAATTAATTGAAATAATGGCATTATTGCTTATTACCATTGCACATTTGTTTCGACTTTTTTTATGTACGTGGAATACCCAGCATTCAGATCCTGGCTCCGCCAATTATGGACTCATGGCGCAAGGCCAAACTATATGTTGCTGTGTCTGCTATTGAACATTTATGTTTTGTACGGAGTATTATGAATTGGAACTTTCTTGTCCTCAGTAGTTTCAGCAGGCTTACGATAGTGTGTGCCGTAGCCTTGCATATGAAATTCGTGAATCTGTTGTGAAGACGTGCTTTTTCGATGGGCTCAGCTAAGTACAAGGACGTTTGGTTAGTGTATGCCCTTTGTTTTGGATTCCCAGGTTGATCGGGGATGCATATGTAGCAGCAGTGTATTCTGCGATTACACAGATTATATTCTGACGGGACAAACATAAGCCACAAGACGAATCGTCAAGGGAACATATGTATTTTTGGCATTTTCATTGATCTGCATCTGTACCTTGCCGTTGTAGGGAGTAGAAAACAAAACGTGCTCTGTTTTAAGTCATTGTTCACTGTGCTTTCTTGAAGCTCGTCAAGTTCCTGTACTATAGTGTCGGCACCGCTCCTGTTGAGGATACAACAACAGCGTCTGCAACAGAAGCTCCTCAAGAACCAAAACTTGATATGTTTTAAGTCACTGTGCACTCTGCTTTCTTGAAGCTCCTCAAGTTCCTGTACCCAAAGTGACCGCACCGTTCCTGTTCCGGATACGATAACAGCGTCTGCCGAAGAGGCTGCTACGGCTGAGGAAGGGAAGATGGGGCCGGGAACCCAGGTCCATGAAGAGAAGCACTCGTTATTACGGCCCAGAATGGCTGAACTGAACGCGTGAGAGGCCGGCCAGCAGTCATCTGTTCGTCGCCCTTGGGCTTTGCCTTTCCTGCTCTCCACGCTACCAAACTCAAGTTAGGCTACAAGCATTACTGAAATAACAAATTTATATCAGCTTGGCCGCTTGTCTTATTGGCGTAATACAAAGTATCTGAGCTGAAAATATTTGGATCACAAGTGCCCAGGCCTCTCTCATTTGATGATTGACCAATCTCCATCAAGCCAACAATAATTGCAGAGAGAATAATTACATTTAGTTTTCTCTCGGCACCTAGGGTTTTGTAGGTGACTCGAGCAGTGTCGCCGTAGGCGATCCCGAATCTCCTCTGTCCCATGTCTCTCCCCTAATCTATGTTCCTACGCCTCCGATTCCATCCCTGGGCATCGATCTGCACACCAAATCTCCCTTCGTGCCGTCTCTGGGCCGAGAACCCTAAACCCTAGTCGTTGATAGCCAGGTTCACCTGGTGTCCACCAAATTCGGATCGCCAACTCTCCAAGGTCGGTTGTGGTGCGGTGTGACGGTGGGGAGTCGAGGGATGGAGGGTGTGGCGGGTTTGTTGGAGAAGTTGCAACCCTCGTCGGAGGAGGAGAGGAGCATCAAAATTGGCATGGAGGCGGGCAATGCCGGGGTGGAAAGCCAGCCAAGGCGGTGGTGAAATATGGTGTTGGTTCCATGCGTTTCATTTTGCTGCAGTACAGGACTTGCTATGTGTTCACTGTTTGTTCACTCTGCTCTCTTCAGGCTCCACGGAGTTGATTCCAGATATGTGTTTCATTTTACTGCAGTCACTAGTAGAGAACTGACATTTAGTCGATTCTTGATTTTAGCAGTAGTCTCGGATTTTTTTTTTGTGTCCGGGACTAAAGACCTTTTATCCTATTTGGTATTATCAACCGGGACTAAAGCTCACCCTTTAGTCCCGGTTGGTGTTTCCCGCTGGGACTAAAGGTCCCATACCTTTTATCCGGGCTCGTAATTCCAATTGGGACTAAAGGTTGGTCAACCTTTAGTCCTGGTTGGTGTTACGAGCTGAGACAAAAGGTACTTTTAATCTCGGTTAGTTTTACGAAAGCATCTCCTTTATGGTCGCATGTGCCATGTAGGTGGAGTGGTAAGATGTGTGTGAGGCGATGCATAAAGTCTTGGGTGCGAATCTCACAAGCCATGATTTAATTTTTTCATCCTGCGCTGGAACTTTTGTCCCGGTTCCAGGACTTTTTGTCACGGAAGCTTATTCCTAGTTGGGAAACCGGGACTAGAGCCCCTTCCCAACCGGGAATAAAAGTCATATCTGTACCAGAGAGTATATATGGACTTGTTCGGTGATCGTATGGATTATGGAGTCATGCCACATTTATGTTCTGTACGGAGTATTATGGATTGGATCTTCCCTTGTCCTCTATAATTTCCGATGGCTTAAGATAGTGTATGCCGTAGCTTTGCATCATATTAATGAATCCGATGTGGAAACGTGCTTTTCTCGGTGGGCTCAGCTGTTACAAGGACGTTTGGTTAGCATATGCCGTTTCTTTTTTGATTCTCTGGTTAATCAAGCATGCCAGCACTGCTGTGGACCAAGCAGCAGTATATTCTGCGTCTACACAGATTATATTCTGACCAGATAAACATAATCCACGAGAGGAAACGTCAAGGTCTAGTTGTGAATATATATGTACCTTGTGGTTGTAGGAGTAGTAAACGAAACTCGCTCTGTTTTAAGTCACTGCTTTCTTGAAGCTCCTCAAGTTCCTGTACCCTAGCGAGAGCACCGCTCCTGTTGAGGATACGACAACAGCATAGGCCGCTCCATGAATGGCTGAACTGAAGGCGTGAGAGGCTGGCCAGCAATCATCTGTTCGTCGTCCTTGTGCTTGCCTTTCCTACTCTCCACGCTACCAAACGGCAGGACCGCACCCTCTCTAACACAAGTTAACAACTACTGAAATAACAAAGTTACAAATGCTTGGCCTCTTATCTTATTGGCGTGATACAAAGTATCTGAGCTGAAAATATATGCATCACAAGTAACCCAGCCTCTCTCGTTGGGACTAGATGATCGATCATTCTCCATCAAACCATAAAAAATGGTGCAGAAAAATAACCTGTCACAAACATGCCAGTGCAAGCTTCCAGGATGGCAGGTGGGCATACAAACTAATGCTAATAATTTAGGGGTGGTGAAGCAGCTCTCCTCGCAAACAGCGACCAAATATGTTTGAAAAACATGATGGTGGGGCGGCAAGTGGCAACAATTCCTTGGCATATATGCATAGCATGGCGCTAGGCTCCAGTGCTAGATGGCGACCCAAAGTATTATATGCACCTTTCTTTATCGTCCTACGTTTATATGCTTCCTTACTGGGGAAAATCTGGAAAATGTACATCATTGCATTTACAAAAGATAGACATTGAACAAGACACGCCTAGTTAAGATAGGGGTCACCTTCATGCAACAAACACGCTGAGTCACTTTTATCGTCACCATTTTGGAACAAGGAAACTACGTCTCCACTTGTGATTGAAACGAGAAAAGTGTTGTATAGTAGCGTACAGAAGACCCGTTCTCCTTTGTCATTAATTACAGTTACAAGTACTAGAGGCCGGCCATTGCCAAATTGCATTACATAATGGTTTGTTTATCCGACCACACCGTTGTCTTTGCTTGTCATATCGTGCCATGAGAAAGCATCTTGCGGTACTCACACGCTACTGCACAAAAATACTCGCCGTTTCACGTGGTGGCTCAGAAACACTCTAGCATCAAAAGGGTCCGCTCTGGAATTAATAAATAAACTAGGACGCCGTCCACAAATGCATCGAAGCTGAGACGCACTTTCCTGCCCACCTTGCAGTGTTATTACCACGACCCACTCCCAGTCACCACCTTCTTCCCTGGATCATCAACATTTCCCTTCTCATACAACCAACATACAAGCCACCAAGCAGCTACTGCGATTCTTGGATGCAACAACCTCACATGAGAACTTAAACCCAACTCTCAGAGCTCATCGTTTATTCAGTCACCGGCACACCACACTCCAGCAGTAATATGTGATGCGTCAGGTCCACGATGTCCATGGCGATGTTTGTCTAACCATTAACCAATAGATCCGATTCGACCACCAAGAACAAGCAACATCAGCACTGCCTCACCGCTTAGCTCGTTGGCCTGAGGTTTGTTTGGTCAACTGTTACATTTCTGTGGCTTATTATGTGTAGCTAGACCTGCACATGTAGTGCCCAATGTGATGTAGTTGTTTCGTGTCTGCAGCTTCTTATGCATAGCTAGCTAGACCTGCACATGTAGTGCCCATTGTGATGTGTTGTTTCATGTCTGCAGCTGCCGAAGTTCTCAATAAAACCGAAGTTCTCAATCATGGCCGGTGTCCTAGATGCTTTGGCATCCTACGTCCAAAACATGCTCATGCAGATGGTAGCAGAGGAGGTGCATATGTTGCTTGGGGTGTCTGGTGAGATTGATAACATGGACATCAAGCTTCGGGATCTCAAGAACTACCTTGCTGATGCTGATAGAAGGAAAATCACTGACCGAAGTGTGCAAGCATGGGTGATAGAGCTAAAGAATGCTATGTATGAGGCCACAAATATCCTTGACCTGTGCCAGCTTAAGGCCAAGGAGCGAGGCCCAAGGCATGATGCCGGATGCTTCAACCCATTGCTTTTCTGCATACAGAATCCCCTACATGCCCATGATATTGGAAGCCGCATCAAGAACCTTAACAAGAAACTAGATGACATCAAGGCACGTGGTGCATCTTTCAACTTCATGAACCTTGGTTCTTATGAGGACCGTGGAAGAAACGTGATATCATATGGTTCTAATACTCGTGAGACATCAGGGGGCCTTATTGAGTCAAGTTTAGTTGGTGACAAGATCGAAGAGGACACTACAAATCTAGTGGAGACGCTAACAAAGAAGTATCCTACCAACGACAATGAATCCAACAAAATAATGGTTTTCTCCATCGTTGGAGTTGGTGGGATCGGTAAAACCACACTTGCTCAAAAAATCTTCAACAATGAAGTCATAAAACAAGAGTTCACAAAGAAGATATGGCTGAGTGTCAACCAAGGCTTTGATGATAGTGAAATGTTAAGGAGAGTTATTACCCAAGCCGGTGGAGACCACCATGATTGTGGAAATTCAAAGGCATCACTGGAACAGACTCTAATAGATGCTTTGAAGGGACAGAAAACCTTCCTAATAACGGATGACGTCTGGGACAGCCGCATATGGGAAGGTGTGCTTAGAATTCCCTTTGTCAATGCCATGGTAGCTGAAGGTAGCCGTGTGGTGGTCACCACAAGGCATGACATGGTGGCACGTGAGATGAAGGCAGAGGAGCCCTACCATCGTATTGACAAACTTGGGCATGAAGATGGCTGGTTGCTGCTCAAGAAGCAGGTACAAACTAATCCATACATTTATTAATTTTCTGTATTTATGAATTTTTGTTTTCTAGGGGAATCACTTTAGTTTTGCCTCTATCATAATAGTAGAAGAAGATTCACTGTTGTAGCAGCAACTGTTAGTTTTTTTCCAAACACCAAGTTCTACAGTGGTGACCTTCGTAATATAATGAAACAAAATTCCTATTTCAATGCTAGTTAGTAGTTATGTTATGAACCATGCACATGTTGTCATGCTGACTTTACATGGGCATACAATTGGTCCTCACATTCATATATGGGTCCATAAACTTTCAAACTGATTATTTAGGTCCTTCCAACTTTCAAGTTGTTCATCCAAAGTTCGTCCTGTGTACAATTATAGACCAATAGTGAACGTATAGAATTGGCTACTTGAAACATTTAATCACTTTAACATTTAATGCAGCTATATAAAAATGACTAAAATTCAGGGGGCCATCATGCATTTCGCTCACAAAAATAAATTATTTTCTGTATATTTTAATAGAATTGTCTTGATCTGTAATGTAAAGCAAAATTAATGGTGAATCTCCAGCCAAGTATAATTTATGAACTACGTGAATATCCCCTGGTATCCGATCTTGCCACATCTTCGGTATAGGTGTTAGAAGAGTGTTTCTGAGATGATTATTTTATAATGTGTTTGTACACTTTGATTTACCGTTGACCTAGCTAGTCAGAAAAAGGTTTTTATTGTAATTCTATAGGTTTAGATCAAATAAATTATATATTATGAAAATAATTCACACAGTGAATCTAAAAAAATCTTGTGCCATGGACATATATATTTTTTTTAAAAAGAAACTGATGATCAAGATACAAATGTTAGACTTAGGTCAAATTCAATACAATATGTAGATAATGAAGTACATGAATAGAAAACTGCGTAGTGTCCAGAGACATTCATAGGCTTAAGTATAAACGTTTGAGGACATAAAAAGATGTTTTCGATCACGAATAATATGGAGTACTTGGAATACTATGGACCTTAGTTTTGCTTTTCCACATTTCAATAAATTCCTATGTGAGTAGACTGAAATAGTTACTGACGGAAAAAGTGTGCAATTTTGGACCGTGGACTAAGAGCCGTTCGGTGGTTCCTCATTAGGCTATTTTTCTATGTTGTGTGGCTATTTTCGAATGCAATTCGGGGACTTTAATAGTTTTGAGACCTGAATCTGTAATTATAAAGTTTGGGCACCTTACTAAGAATTAAATAATATTCAAGGACCACATGTGTAATTTACATGGACTCGACCATAAATAGTCCCAGCTGACATTACTCCTATGCAAACTCAGAGATCGTTATAAGATTTTTTCCCATTTACATGGACTCGAAAAGGCAACCAAATTGTGACGGCGGTGATAGTGCTCACAGTACTACAGTGCGTGCTACAGTACCTTCTACCGCGTTGAACCCTAATGCATGGCATGGGTCCTTGTTCATGCTCCTCCTTGGCCCATGTTGGCTGATTTTCTCTGCCGAGGTTTACGACCCATGTTGGGCGTATGATAGTGCCTCCCCTTCTCTACTTTGGGTGGGTCCTCGTGCCAAAATTGTTCATGGGGGCCTGCTGTTCGAAGCTAGGGGTGCTCCATGCTCTAGTCGCCTGATCCATTGTAGATGTTGATGGCGAAGATCAAGAGGTAGTAGTGTTGGGTTTTGAAGTACCAAAGGCATGGCCGGTGCGGTCGCCTATGGCATCATCGTGGTGTGGGGTACGTCGACCATTCAGGTGGCTAAGCACGTCGTTGAAGCCAATTATGCTGAGGTTGTAGTCGGCGAAGTTGTAGAGATGGTAGTCATCGTCGGAGGCAAGGATATGTTGCCTGATGTTGATGTTGAGATTGTCATTATTGTAGTTGGTGATGAACATGAAACCGGAGATGTGTTGTTTGTAGTTTCCCGATGCATCATTGTAAGATGCACCAAGAAGTCATAGTAGAACTACTCCAGGTTCGTTGTGGGTCCTCCCTCTAGGTGGGTCGATGAAGATGTAGTCGTGGTGGTCAGTTTTAGGGGTGATGTAGATAGGGCGCTGGTGCCAGGCCATTGACTTGGATCTTGTTAGCAGGAGTCTGTTCCCAATGCCAGCAAGTCCACGTTGTTAGGGTCATTGCATCGTCGGACTTGAAAAGGGGTAGGAAGCCATACCGATGCTACCTATAGCGGGAGGTCTCCGTGGAAAAAGATCGGGCTTTGGCCCATAAACCAAGCCCATGCAGATTGACCCGCCGCTATTTTCATGGCCATTATGAGAAGCTCATGTTGCTCCCTAGTTGCTTTGCTTAGTATAGCTAGTGTAGTTATATCGGCGATTTTCAATGATGATGATGTCGGGAGGATGACATCGTTGTCAGCATCTATTGACGGAGTGCAACGTGGGAGTTTTGCATGCGCCCGTTTTGGATGTATTGTGGCTCCATGTTGTCGAAGTGTCTAGAATGACATTGTTGTCGTTGTCGATGTTGAGGAGGTAAGAGTTGGTGATGAAGGTGTCCCAATCAAGTCATAGTGGTATACCAAATGATAATGCATAACATGGTACCTTGTTTCTGCTGCTAATGAAGATGGTCACGTTGATGTGTTTCTCCTGGAGTCTGATGGAGTGAGCGGTGTTGACGTCGATGATTGGGTGGGTCAGGACGGAGCCTACTAGTATGTTGACTTAAGTGCCTTTGAGTGGCCAGTTAGGCACATGGGTGAGGCACCTTAGACAATAGCCGGTACCAGAGGCTGTCCTCAGTCTCTTCTCCATTGTAGATATTGCTTGTGTTGATGTTGAGAGCAGCTTAGCTGCCATCGGCTCAGTGCAGTTTGTGCCAACATGAGTGTCACTCCTCTGTCACGGCATCGGTCACATGCTGGGTAGAAGGGGGTTTGGTCACTGCTGCTCACACTGTGGTTGACGGCATCGTTTCGGCAGGCTCATTGTCAAGGGTATGAGGCACACCGGCATCAGTGTCGGCACCTTGTTCTCATTGATGGTGATCTCTAGACACTTATAATTTGGGAATGCAGCAACGACGCACATAGCTTGTTCACTGGAGGCTCCAGGAGTAATGCGTTAGCGTTGCAAAGTGTAGCCTGCAGTATGTTTTTTTTGGCGTGTCGGGGCAACAACGGGCTGCCGTTGTTTGTCGGCACGCCGCGCCATCTCAACCATTACGGCCGGTGGTGGCCCATTGTCAATGATTTGTTCTAGGCATAGCAGCAAGTGCAGTTGTGGTGCTTGTGGTTCCACAAACAGGTTGTGCAGCGATCTCGTGGCGCCAGATGAAGGAAGCCCCTCCATCTCATTGTTCACGGTCTTGTTGGCAGCGATCGTAACTTGTTATGTCTCCGGCAACAACGTTGTCATCGTCGGCGTCCAAATCCAATGTGGATTGGACTACAACAATAGTGGGGTCGATGCCAGCCGGTCGAGTGATGACGTTGGGTGTGGTCATCATGGCATCGCTAATCAAGATGTCGTGGTTGGCTTCTCGATCCAAGTTGCCTTGGATAGCGGTCGCGTCGGTGTCTCTCAGCGGTGGAGAGATCCTTTCGGCGGTGAGGATTTACGTATTGATCTCCAATGTACCTGAATCCATTGCTTTTTCTAGGGAAAATTTTTGACCAATTTCTTATTGAAATTGTTGAAGGTGGCACGGAAGTTCTCCATGTCCTTAAGGCCGCTATCACGCATCGACACCCATGATGTTGGCGATGTTCTTATCAATGTCATTGTTCATGGTAGTGGTGGCTATTGGATGTTCGAGGATCAGATAGGTCTCACGATACCTGATGTGAGGGGCGTGCGTGAGGGTACACCGCCGCGATGGCGGTGGTGTTGGTTAGGGCATCCGCACGTGCACATGGTGGCTTTGTGGCGGCACTAGTGTGTGTGTGTGTGTGGGGGGGGGCTTATGTGGGGAAGAAGAGAGGAGGCAGCGACGCTAGAGAGTTATGGATCTTAGGGTTAGAGCCATTAGGCCTAAGAACACTCAAAATAGCAATTAATATATTACATGCTGAGCATGCATATGGATGTGTGCCACTTGTACTAAAAGTATTTCTTTATTAGTAATTTTGTGTCGGCTATATCTCAATGTGTCACCTTGCAGTGAATATCCTTCTTTTTTACTTGTTCACAGAAGCACATATACTGTAATATAAAAGATGAGGTTGACTAAACACTGCTAGAGTATCGCATTAGGTTTCTTTTTTATGTGCTCTACATTTATAGGGTATCGCAACATAGCCAAAGAAATTAATCTTATCTATTAACTGGTTTGAACTTGTTGCAGGTTCTCAGAGACAAAAATGATGATCCCCAGGTTGAACTACTAAAGGATATTGGAATGAGTCTTGTAGAAAAATGTGATGGTTTACCTCTTGGGGTGAAAGTAATGGGAGGTCTCCTGCGTTTGAAAAGGATAGGACGAGCAGACTGGCAAAAGGTGTTGGATGATTCTCTGTGGTCTGTATCACAGATGCCTGAAGAGTTAAATTATGCAGTATATCTTAGCTACGAAGATCTACGTCCTTGTTTGAAGCCTTGCTTTTTGCACTACTCCCTCATTCCTAGGGACGCATCGGTTTCAGCTGATGTCATTGTTGGCATGTAGATTAGTGAGGGATTTGTTCAAGGGACATCATGTCACTTAGAAGCAACAGGAAAGGAATACTATGATGAGTTAATACATCGGAATCTTATTGAGCCAGATAAGGAGTTCATTGATCAACTAGTTTGCAACATGCATGATATTGTTCGCTCATTTGCTCAAAACGTGTTGGGAGATGAAGCACTCATAGCTCACAAAAGTACAATTGGGATTGACAAACTTAAATCACAAAAGTTTTTCTTTTTATCTCTGGAAAGTGAAAGATCAGAACAACCAGATTTGGAGTGGTGTTCTCTACAAACACAAACATCACTGAGAACATTAATTTTAGTTGGTAACATAAAGATTCAACCAGGTGATTCATTTCGTTCTCTTGCAAGTCTCCGAACACTGTCTTTGGATGGTGTAAATATTGATGCAATAGTTGAATCTTTGCATCTGCTGAAACATTTGAGGTATTTGACAATAGAAAACAGTAATACATCCAAGTTACCCGAGGACATAGGCAAGTTGAAATTCTTGCAGTACATTAGCCTTCATGGTTGTAAGAGGTTGTCTAAGCTTCCTAGTAGCATTGGAATGCTAAAAGACTTGAGGCGTCTTGCAATTGGACAGACAAATATACGTGTTATACCTAGGTACTTTTGTGGTCTAATTGGTTTGAGGGAATTATTTGGATTTCCAGCCCATATGGATTGTGATCACTGTAGTTTGGAGGAACTAGGACCTCTATCCCAGCTAACACAACTTCAAATCAGGTTCTTGGACAATGTAGCTTCTTCCTCATCTGCTACAAAGGCCAAACTTGGTGAAAAAGTTCGTCTAGGATATCTGTCACTTCATTGCACCAGTAGACTTGGAGATGATGGACTGTTGGTCAATGTCGAAGAAGGGAACTCAGAGAAAGAAAAGAGACATATCGAGGAGATTTATGATGAGCTATGCCCTACATTTGGCTTAGAACGCCTTACCATCAGTGGGTATTTTGGTGAGCGATTCCCAAGATGGATGACTCTGACAACAATTACGCCCCTTCAGAGCTTGAGGATTCTAATGATGGATGACTTGGCCTGCTGCATAGAGCTGCCTAATGGCTTGAGTCAGCTCCCTTGCTTGGAGCTCTTTCAGATTACTAGGGCTCCAGCGATCAAGCGTGTTGAGCTAGAATACCTACAGGCAAACCATCCAGTAGGTGGTGCTTTTCCTAGATTGCAGAAGCTGAGTTTTAGTGGACTTGTCGAATGGGAGGAATGGGACTGGGAGGAACAAGTGAAAGCCATGCCTGTATTGGAGGAATTTAGACTCAGTGCGTGCAAGTTGAGGCGCTTGCCTCCTGGCCTTGCCTTCCATGCAAAGGCTTTGAAGGAATTACAGATATGTGATGTCAAGCGTCTAAGGTATTTGGAGAACTTCACTTCTGTTGTCCATCTCAAGCTACTTAGAAACGCTGACCTAGAGAGGCTCAGTAATCTACCCAAACTGCAGAACCTTGTCATCGTCAAGTGCCCAAACATGAAGGTACTAGAGGGCATGCCTGCACTACAGAGACTCACTCTGGAGGATTATGACATGGAAACAGTCCCCATGTATCTGCAGAATGTGACCCCAAGGCATTTGCTAGTATATTGTTCGTTATCGCTGCTCATATGCATAGCAGCAGGGAAATCTGGTCCTCAGTGGCACAAGTTTTGCCATATCCAGCAAGTCAAGGCCTATGCAAATAGTAAAGGCAGTCTAAGGAAGCGGTATATGCTCTACACAAAGGGGTCCTTGGTGCTTCGAGACAAATATCAGACCCTCTGCTATTGCCCAAGGTAAATTTAGACATCGTTCTTCCAATGTATTTTATTTTCTTCTAATCAGTTTTCTTAGTTTTCTTCATTCAATTCAATTCTTCTTCTACAGCTGGCAACCGGCGCACGTGGCTTCGATACAACAAAACATGCCCCATTGAATATGAGTGGCCTACAGGACGACACATGTATGCAGACAAACGTATGCCCCTCTGTGTAAGCTTGAGGTAAATTTGGCCACAGGTTGATACTCTTTTGATACTTTCAGTCGACTGCATGTACTGATCCATTCGTGCATGCCTACACCTACCTGACCCTTAATTACGGATGCTTGGGCAATGCGTGCAGGTGCAACGCCTACCGTCATTTGGTTCCCTGGTTGCGTCAAGCGTGTCTGCACTGCAGCGAAGCCTCTAAAGTTGCCACCTCATCAGATCAATGGATCGATGCACCGAGGTATCGTGCAAGTGTGAAGATTATTTTGACCTGACATAAGTAGGCTGCAGCCACAAGACACAGGAGAGGAAAGGTCCGTCGTGCCTGCGCTGCAGTGAAGCCTCCGAAGTGGCCACCTATTCAGATCAACGGACCCAAGCAGCAGTTTGTTCAGCGTGTAGACAGATTGTTCAGACCAAGACTTGCTCTGTTTTCAATGTTTGCTTTTTTTCTTTTAGCTTCTTTCTTTCATGTTGGTGAATGGTGATGTTATGGACACATGGCATACTGCATATAAAAATGTAGGGATCCGTAATTGTGCAACCCACTGTGCTACTGAACATTTGTGTTTTCTTTTGTGGACTGAAACTTGCTGCCCCTCTGTAGTTTCTGCAGACTTATGCTGTAATCTTGCATATTACGTTCAGGAATACTGATATAATATGTTCAACGTTTGTGCTGATCCATCCGCTGTAGAGACTTGCTTCTCCAGATCCGACTGGGTTGAGTTTACCTGCTTATAAGATGTATCCGCTGTAGAGACGTGCTGCTGTAGAGTCTGTGCGATGAGTAGAAAGATGTTCGGTTGGCGTACAGTTACACATGCCAATACCAGTGGTTGAATCAACGTGTAAGCATGATTAATCGATCAGACTTGATTAATCATTGTCAGTTGTCTACCATTTTATCCCGTGTAACGTATTTTTGTGACATGTGCGGGTGTATCGCGTATTATCGCTTCATTCCCTGGTTGCGTCAAGCATGCCTGCACTGCATGAAGCCGCCCACATCGCTTCCCCGTCAGATCAGTGGACTGAAGAAGCAGTGTATCCTGCGTGTCCAGTGATTATCCTGACTAGACAAACGTAAGCCAAAGGAGGAAACACCATGCGCTAGTTGTCAATATGTGTATTTTTTTAGAAGACCACGCCGTTCGCTGTATTTCATTAAGCAGGAAAAGTTCAAACAAACAAGGCGAGACGGTAACCACAATTACCGAATCGAGACCTAATAACTACTGGATACAACCATAAAGATTACATTGGAGCGAGTATGCAACACAAGGCCGATCCCGAGCGGAGCAGATCAGACATCCTCCTCCAAGCAATATGTGTATTTGGACATTTTTGTTGATCTGCATCTGTATCCTATCTCAACTGCTTATCGGATTACAACACAAAACTCGCTCCGTTTTCAGTGTTTGTTCACTCTGCTTTCTTGATGCTCCTCAAGTTCCTATACCTATAGGTGGAACACTAATCTAATTTGGACATTAATGAATTTTGACAAATGACTTTGAAATTCAAATTTTGGTGGGGACCATCTCTTCCTAGTCATTTTTTGAACTAGAGAAGATCTATTGGACATCCATTGACATCCAACTTCCACCTAGGCCTGTACCCAAGCTAGCATATGAATTTGAAATCTTTTCATCTCTGTTCTTTTCATTCAATCGTGTGTTGAAAACGTCAGAATTTCCATGTACCAGCAAAGTGATGGTCGATTATTGGTGTCCTATATTACCAGCTGATTGTGACATCCATTATTGTACTACCCTACCGTGGAGCATGGACAGACAGACGATGGCAGAGGAGACTTGTCCGGTCGTCAGCACCGTTCCTGTTCCGGATACGACAACAGGAAGGGAAGATGGGCCGGGAAACCAGGTCCATGAAGAGAAGCACTCGCTGTTACGGCCCAGATTGGCTGCACTCAACGCGACAGGGGGGCTGGCCAGCAATCATCTGTTCGTCGTCCTTGTGCTTGCTTTTTCCTGATACCAAACGGTGGGACCGCACCCTCAAGTTAGGCTACAAGCACTACTGAATATCAAAGTTTTTATCCAGCTTGACCGCTTGTCTTCTTGGCGTGATACAGAGTATTTGATCCCCAAATATATGCATCACAAGTGCCCCGGCCTCTCGTTTGGACTTGATGATTGACCATTTTGTTGAAATATTAGGCAATTTTCAGAATGCAAACTAATCTTACTATTACTAATTGGAGGCTCCAAACAGATAGATTTGTTTAATCCTGTGATCCACGAATTGAAAAAGCCAGACTCTCGACTGAATCAGCACATTGCGCGGGATTTGCAATTTCTAATGCTCTTTGCTACCATGAGACCGCAATGATTGAAATGATGGCAATTCTCATGTTTCGACAAATAACCCCAAAGCATTGCAGGACCTAACGGTAAGAAAATTATTAGATCTAGACTCGACTACAAACTGAAATTGTTGCCATCCCATTGATTTTTGTTTGAGAGCATGAAAATGTCAAGAAAACAAGGGTAGCTCCGCACTCTGAATCACCGAGAGTACAAATCTATGAAATTCACATCTCATGATGGCCAAAACTGTCGAGATCATTGTTTAAGCTATAAATATCGTAATGCCAAAACATCGATTCCGACTACTAGGTCCGATCCAATGGTGCTACGCTTGTATGTTGTAGGTACACTACAATGGAACTCAGGCTTCCCAGTCTGTTTCATGTAAATTTGTAAATTAATATTTACAAGCAACATACACACCTTGGTCTAGAAACTCTAGATAGGCTTGCGGTGTCAATATATCATACCATCACTTTGTAGTTGGATTGTGTAAATATATTAAAGTATGAAATTAACTATTATCACTTTTCGATTTCATAATCAATCTCCTATTTGAGCTTGAACATACAGGTTTCATACAACATTGAACATGTGGCAATCCAATTATTATGTTCTGGGCGAATTGTTGATAGACATCCCCATTGCCAAACCCCACGTCCTTTGTCAAAGCACGGGTGGAGCTATAGGCATGCTGTTGTTGTTGCACGCGCAAGCTTTGGCGTATGAGGAGATTTTTGTCTACAATGTTAGCATGTCACCGAGCTGCAGGTATGCTACTTTAAATTGAAAGTAATTTAATATCCATGAAGTATGTGGTACATACTCTTAATTACATGATTATACAATTGTTAGATTAAAAATAAGCATGATTATATGTTCCACCACGTCAACTACATAACATATAGACATTAGGAGATAAATATTTATTTCAACTATTTATCATGTGTGTAAAAATGCTTATAAAGGGTGTGTAAAAATTCCACCTTAACAAACCACATAGCAAAGTCTGATAAGATTATTATGTTCTGCACGAATTGGTGATAGACATCCTTGCAGACAAACCCCATGTCCTTTGTCAAAGCATGGGTGGGGCTGCAGGCACGCTGCTGTTGCTGCACGCCGCAAAGCTTTGGGGGAAATGAGGAGATCTTTGTCCACAATGTTGGCATGCCATAGAGCTGTAGGTATGCTACCTTAAATTAAAAGTTATTTAATATCCATAAAGTATGTGGTACATACTCTTAATTACACACTTATAAAAATGTTAGATTAAAAGTAAGCATAATTATATGTTCCACCGTGTGTCGACCACACAGCCATATACACATTAGGACATAAATATTTATTTCAACTGTTTATCATGTGTGTAAATGTGTTTATAAAAAGGTGTGTAGAAATTCTCCATTAACAAACCATATAGCAAAGCCACTAATAATTAACTTTAAGTTATATTAGTATTAACACTGTTTGATATATACTAAATTCCACAAGTTGTTATTAGCTTTGTAAATTTTGACTAAAATACAATGTATTATCAATATTGGAAATTTAGTTTTAAGCATTCTCTATAAAACAATGCTACTACAAATAAAATTATGTGACATTGCCATGGTGGAAGGTGAAGCAACTATTTATACAATAAGAACCGAGAGAGTAACCATGAGACCTATAATATTTTCAATAAAATAAAAGACAAATATTGTTAATAAAGTATAAAATAAGCCACCAATTGTGTATTAACAACAATATGATCTACACTATTTTTCAAAATAATTATCCACCTCTATGAATGTGTAAATCAAGGTACGGTAACCTAGGATTTTTTTTAAATTACCCATTTATGCCATTAGATACATAACATATGCAACCCCTTAAATTTACATGTAAATTACCAATTCTAACATTATTAAATCCACGCCAAAATTATCAATATACTCCCTCCGTCCACGAATATAAGTCACGATTTAACTTGGTGCGGTCTTCAAGAACTTATTTTGACATATAATTTCTCTTGTAATATATAGTTTATAGACAAAAAAAGTTTGATCACTAGAAAGGATTTCTAAATACAAATCTAATGGACCTACTTTTACAAATAAAACTTTTAATATAATTAGGCTAAATCTTAGTCGAAGATAACAAAGTTTGAATTTTGGAATACGTGTGCGCCTTATATTCGTGGACGGAGGGAGTATTGTAATGCAAAAAAAAAAAAAAAAAAAAAAAAAACAAAAGCATATATGTTCTACATTAGTTACGCATCTATAGATGGCAAAATAACAAAATTTGATTGAAGTACATGCACGTCAAATACTTATACATTATAGAGAGATAAATATCATCGTTAGATCTCCTATTAAACTGTAAACTGATCTTAAGGAATGTTGGTGTTGGTTTTAAGTGACTATTTAGGTCATTGTACTTAATTGTGTAATCAACCGCCTAAAATCCTTATGTGGAAATTAATAAGATTAATAATTAAAAAATCAAAACTTGAATTTATGATATCGGATTGGAAAATATATCAATCAATAATTGATAACTTTATCACCATTAAATAGACACCATAAAGTAATGGGTGTGCCTATTGGGTTAGAAAAGGAACAAACACTAGTACCCAAATCATTTTTGCGTGATACAGCAAAAATCTTTTCCGTGGTGACACTTTTTTTTGCCCGTCACGGAAAAATGTCCCGCCACATTCAGTTTTTCTTTTTCCGTGGCGGGCGCTCTTTACCGCCACGCAAAATTGATTTTGCGTGGCGGACACTTTAACACGCCCGCCACGGAAAATACAATATTTTCCGTGGCGGGCGTGTTAAGGTGCCAGCCATGCAAAATCAATTTTGCGTGGCGGGCAACCTAAAAGGCCCGCCACCGATAATCCTGACCTAGCTGTTTAGGCCCAACCGCACCGTGCAAGGCCCAATCCGGCGCCCGCTTATATAATAGCCACTTAGGGTTTTGTTGCCCCCACTCTCTCTCGTCTCTCATTAGACCGCACAAGGCAAGACAACTTCTCTCTCTTCTCTCTACACCTTCTCTTCCACTCCTCTCAACCACCGAGTACCTTCTCTTCCACTCTTCTCTCGGATCCACGCCATGATCGCCCCACCGTGCGCGCTCCGCACCGAAAGCACTCCCCGGCGGCGGCGCGGCTTCCGGCACTGGTGGTGGCACAGCGAGCTAGGCGGGCCAGCCCCCGATGGCGCGTGTCGGCCAGACTGCTCCCCACCCGGGCGGGGCGACGCTGAGGGGGCCGCCTCCCGAGGCGGCACGGCCGCGCTGACTACCTGGCGGCGGAAGTGGCTCCTCGAGCGCTGGCTCAGCGGATCCGGCGACGGCGCCTCTTGTCGTCGGTTCCGGCGATGGATCGACGGGATCCGGCGGCGCGCCTTCCCCGGCGGCGGTTCCGGCGATGGATTGACGGATCCACCGCGGGCGCCTTCTGGCGCGTCCCGCGAGCGGTGGTTCGACGATCCGCGGCGGCGCCCTTCTAGCGGCGGATCCGGCGATGGATCGACGGGATCCGGCACTGGATCGATGGGATCGGGCGGCCGGCGGTGCTGCAACCCTAGATGGGCTCGGCGGGCCTGTAGATGGGCTTCGCGGGCCTGTCTAGGGTTTCTTCTATTTTTAATTTTTGAAAACCTTCACCGTAACGGGCATTCTAATTCGCCCGCCACGGCCGCTTTATTTTATGCGTGGCGTGCACTTGTAGCCCGTCACGGTTAATCCGTGATTTACCGTGACCTTTCATTAGTGACAGGCTAAAATGCCCGCCACGCAAAAATAAAATTCGACCGTCACGCAAAAAATGATTTAGGTACTAGTGAAAGAAAAAATATAATTTAATAAAAAGCGTTATTTGTCATCTGGATATATTAAAAATATCTAAGTCCTATAACTCAAATCACTTATAATAAGGTTCTCACCCGTGCGAGACCACGGGTTGATGGACTAGTGCTAATAATCTAGGGATGGTGAAGCAGCTCCCCTTGCCAATAGCGGCCACTTGTTTGAAAAACTTGATGGTGAGGTGGAAAGTGGAAACAATTCCGGCATTTATATGCGTAGCTTCACGCTAGGCTCCGTTGCTAGATGGCGACCCAAAGTATTATATGCACCTTTCTTTATCCACCTACATTTTATATGCTTGTTTACTTGAAATAATCTGGAAAATGTACATCATTACTTGAAATAATCTCCACTTGTGATTGACACGAGAAAAGTGTGTTGTAAACCCCGGTCTCCCTTTGCCATCATTGTCTTGCTTTGTGTCATCTCGAAGCTGTCACGCACTTTCCTACCCAGCAGTGTTATTACCACGACCCACTCCAGTCACCACCAGTGAGTCATCGATTCCTTCCTAGCTCGATCATACACCTAACACGAGCCACCAAGTAGCTACTGCGATTCTTGCAGGCAACAACCTCACATGAGAACCTAAATCCAACTCGCAGCTCCTCCTTTCTTCAGTCACCTGCACACCACAATCCAGTGGAAGTATGTGATGGGTCCGTTTCACGATGCTTGTCTAACGATTAACCAATAGATCCTTTTCCGCCACCAAGAACAGGCAACATCGACACCGGCTCACCGCTTCCGTCCATTGCTCTGGGCTCGTCGGCCTCAGGTTCGTTTCTGTACCTGCTTATGCATATAGCTAGATTCCTGCAGATGTAGTGCCCACTGTGATATACTCCCTCCGTTTAAAATTGTAAGTCATTTTGACTTTTTTGGTAGATCCATTTTGCTATGTATCTAGATACAACTACATGTCTAGATATATAAAAAAATAAATATATAGCAAGTCCAAGCGGCTTACAATTTTAAACGGAGGCAGTAGCTGTTACGTGACTGCAGCTGCCTATGCGTAGCTACATCTGAGCATATACTTGCCGCTATCATGTAGTGTATCAAAAGAACGAGAAGTCAGCAGTAGTGCCGCGATGGCTGCATGTATATAGATAGATGGTAGATGATTGAATCTTTGTTGTATAAAATAAAAAGTGCCATGTTGAAATTAACGCGTATTCTCATTCTGTTACAGCAAAAAACTGAAATTCTCCATCATGGCCGGTGTCCTAGATGCTTTGGCATCATACGTTCAAAACATGCTTGTGCAGATGGCCGCACAAGAGGTGCATATGTTGCTTGGGGTGTCTGATGAGACTGATAACATGTACATCAAGCTTCAGGATCTCAAGAATTTCTTTGTCGATGCCGATAGGAGGAATATCACTGACCAAAGTGTCCAAGCATGGGTGATAGAGCTAAAGAATGCTATGTACGAGGCCACAGACATCCTCGACCTGTGCCAGCTGAAGGCCCAGGAGCAAGGCCCAAGGCATGATGCCGGATGCTTCAATCCGTTGCTCTTCTGCATACGGAATCCCCTACATGCCCATGATATTGGAAGCCGCATCAAGAACCTTAACAAGAAGCTAGATGGCATCAAGGCACGTGGAGCATCATTCAACTTCATAAACCTTGGTACTTATGAGGACCGTGGAAGAAACGTCGTACGATGTGGTTCTCGTACCCGTGAGACATCAGGGGGCCTTGTTGAGTCAAGTTTGGTTGGTGAGAAGATTGAAGAGGACACAATATTTCTAGTGGAGATGCTAACAAATAAGTATCCTACCAATGACAAGATAATGGTGTTCTCCATTGTGGGAGTTGGTGGGATTGGTAAAACCACCCTTGCTCAAAAGATCTTCAACAATGAAGTCATAAAACATGAGTTCAAAAAGAAAATGTGGTTGAGTGTTAACCAAGGCTTTGATGATACTGAAATGTTAAAGAGAGTTATTATCCTAGCTGGTGGAAACCACCATGATTGTGGAAATTCAAAGGAGTCGCTGGAACAAACTCTAATAGAAACTTTGAAGGGACAGAAAACCTTTTTAATAATGGATGATGTCTGGGACAGCCGTATATGGGAAGGCGTTCTTAGAACTCCTTTTGTCAATGCAATGCTAGCTGAAGGTAGCCGTGTGCTGGTCACTACTAGGAATGACGTAGTAGCACGTGAGATGAAGGCAGAGGAGCCCTACTATCGTATTGACAAACTTGGGCATGAAGATGCTTGGTTGCTGCTCAAGAAGCAGGTACAAACTCTATCTTAATAGTAGAACAAGATTCCCTGATGTAGCAGCAAATTTTTGGTTTTTCCAAACACCAAGTTTTACCGTGGTGACCTTCATAATATAACTAAACAACGTGTGCTGCTTCCATCCTAGTAATGTTATTATCAAACACATGTTAGGTAGCCTATTATGGGTGCAAATTTAATTAAGAGCGGACCCAAAATAAGTAATATGGGTTTGTGCCACTTGTAGTAAAAAAGTAGTTCTTTATTAGTAATTTTGTGCTAGTTATTTCTTAATGTGTCACCTTGCAGTGAATATTTTTCCTTATTATTGAGGTTGCCCTATTATACATAATTTATTGAGGTACGGTTCTTCAGAATTGACTCAGTGGCAGCTGGTGTACGCACATGTTTCACTATAAGCCTTTTCTTTCTTTTTACTTGTTTGCAGAAGCACATTTGGAATATAAAAGACTATCTCCTTTCGTTTCTTTGTTGTGTGCTCTGCATTTATAGCTTATCTCGACATGCCCAATGGAATTAATCTTATCTACTAATTGGTTTGAAATTGTTGCAGGTTGCGAGAGACATTAATGATGAGCCCCAGGTTGAATTACTAAAGGATATTGGAATGAGACTCGTAGAAAAATGTGATGGTTTACCTCTTGGGGTCAAACTAATGGGAGGTCTCTTATGTCAGAAAAAGGATATGGCGAACTGACTGGCAAAAGGTGTTAGATGATTCTCTATGTTCAGTATTACAAATGCCTAAAGAGCTAAATTATGCGATGTATCTTAGCTATGAAGATCTGGACCCTTGTTTGAAACCTTGCTTTTGCACTACTCCCTCCTTCCTAAGGGCACATTGTTTTTTGCCTATGACATTGTTGCCATGTGGATTAGTGAAGGATTTGTTCATGGAACTTCACGTGACCTAGAAGAAATTGGAAGGGAATACTATGATGAATTAATACAGCGGAACCTTATTGAACCAGATGTGCAGTATGTGAATCAAGCACTTTGCAACACGCATGATGTTGTTCGGTCATTTGCGCAGAATGTGTTGGGAGATGAAGCCCACATAGCTCACAATAGTAGATTTGGGATTGACAGACTTAAATCAGTAAAGTTTAATCGATTATCTCTGGAAAACCATGGCTCGGAACAATTTGATTTGGAGTGGTGTTCTCTACAAGCACAAGTATCACTGAGAACACTTATTTTAGTTGGTAGTATTAAGATCAAGCCAGGTGATTCATTTCTTTGCTTCTCAAGTCTTCGAACACTGCATTTGGATAGTGTAAGTTTTGACGCACTAGCAGATTCCATGTATCAGCTCAGGCATTTGAGGTATTTGTCAATAGAAAACAGTAATATATCTAAGTTACCAGAAAACATTGGTAAGTTGAAATTGCTGCAGTACATTAGCCTTTGTGGTTGTCAGAGCTTGACTAAGCTTCCTAGTAGCATTGGAATGCTACAAGACTTGAGGCATCTTGGACTTGAAGGGACAAATATAACTGTTTTACCAAGGGATTTTTGTGGCCCTAACTTCTTTGAGGAATTTGCATGGGTTTCCCGCCCACATGGACTATGATCACTGTAGTTTGGAGGAACTAGGACCTCTCTCCCAGCTAACAGATCTTCGTATCATGTGTTTGGAGAATGTAGTTTCTTCCTCATCTGCTATACAAGCCAAACTTTGTGGAAAGAATCGCCTAAGGTATTTGTCTTTGTATTGCACCGGTAGACTTGGAGATGATAGCCTGTTGGTAAAAGAGGAAGAAGGGATCTCCGAGAAAGCAAAAGACAAATAGAGGAGGTTTTTGACGAGCTCTGCCCTCCGCTTGGCTTAGAACAACTTGTAATCAATGGCTATTTTGGTGAGCGGCTCCCAAGATGGATGATGCCAGCTGCAGCAGTGATGCCGCTTAGGAGCTTGAGAATACTAATGATGGACGACTTGGCCTACTGCACAGAGCTTCCTGTTGGATTCAGTCAACTCCCCTGCTTAGAGCACCTACAGATCGTTCGTGCCCCAGCCATCAAGTGTGTTGGGTTTGAATTTGTACAACCAAACAATCTGTTAGGTGTCGCATTTCCTAGATTGCAGAAGTTGTGGTTTGAGGGAATGGTCGGATGGGAGGAATGGATGTGGGAGGAACAAGTGAAAGGCATGCCTATCTTGGAGGTGCTTACACTCCAAATGTGCAAGTTGAGGTGTGTGCCACCTGGCCTTGCCTTCCACGCAAAGGCTTTGAAGAAGCTAGGTATATATGACGTCAAGCATCTAAGCTCTTTGGAGAACTTTTCTTTTGTTGTCCACCTCGACGTGTTTACAAACACTGACCTTCAGAGGATCAGTAATTTTCCAAAATTGCAGAAGCTCATCATCATCGACTGCCCTAAGATGAAGGTATTGGAAGGCATGCCTGCACTACAGAGACTCGATTTGATGGATTATAACATAGAAACAATGCCTAGGTATCTGCAGGATGTGAACCCAAGGCATTTGCTTCTAGATTGTTCCTTATCCCCTGCTCACGTCTATAGCGGCAGGGAAATCTGGTCCTGAGTGGGGAAAGTTCAGCCACATCCAGCAAGTCAAAGCCTATGCAGATGATCAAGGCTGTCCAAGAAAGTGGTATGTGCTCTACACGAACGATCCTTTCCAATTCGAGACAAATATCTGTCGCTCTGCCATTGCCAAAGGTAGATAAAAAGAGCATTCATCTAACATATTTTATTTTTCTAGTACTCTGTTTTCTTATTAGTTTGATTCAGTCAATACAATTCGTCTCCTGCAGCCTGCTGGGATCGCGCGAGGTTTCCTTACTGTGAGACATGCCCCGTAGAAGACGAGTGGTCGACAGGACGACGCATTAATGCAGACAAACTTGTGCCCCTCTGCGTGCGCTTCAGGTAAATTAGGCTACGTGTTGATTGCTCGTCTCCACCCTGAGAACATTTGGTTCTGGTTCTGTTGTTTCAGCTGACTGCATGCTTGGTTAATCGTACGTTTCAAGTTGATTAACATTTTATCCCGTGTACCATAATATTTTGCCAAAATGTGCAGATGCAATGCCTATCGTCACTTGGTTAGCTGGTTTGATGAAGCCTGCCTGCACTGCTGTGAAGCCGACCGCATCGCTTCCCCATCACATGAGTGGACCGAACCGTATTCAGCACGTATAAAGAGTGCTTGGGCATGACTGGAGTAAACGTCAAAAGCCTAGTGTGACTACATCCATCTTGGCTATTCCTGATATGCGTCTGTACCTCGTGCCAGCTGCTTGTGCTGTTGTGCAGAACAAGACGTGCTCTGTTCTCACTGTATGTTGACTCTGCTTTTTCTTTAGCCTAGCCTCCTCAGCGTCTGTATGTTCACTCCACTGCAGTATTAGACTATCCGCACTCATAATACTCTATGTACTTCCTCCGTACATCATAGTCATCAAGATTCTCTTCTTTTCTGATTCTTTCTCCTTGCACTCATTACTTTTTTATATCTCACTCTATACCAACTACTATCAATGGAACCCACTTTTAATTTTATCTAAATATATCTATGTGAGATTTAGTTTTGAAAGATTTATTGAAACGAATTTAGTGGTGCAATCGGATTTTAATTTGACTTTTTTCATTTGTAAGTTATAACAATTTTAAGTCACATAAAGTAGTGGGGCCCGCCGCTGCTCTGTCACCTTCCTTTTCTTTCTCTCACCTTCCTTTTCTCTCTCACAAGCGCTTCTTTCTCTCACATGCGCGCAGAGTGCGTAGTTCCGGTACAGAGCAAAAATCTCGCCATTCTTCCAGGAGGAAATTGCTTCGAGGAGGGCTTTCCGGACGCCAGTGCAGCTCGTTTCTGCGCTATCTCAATGTCGTGGCGCCGAGGTGGACTTTACCGCACACTGGTGCCGTATGCAGTGCATAGTCTTAGGGGGCTTGTTGGGTGACGCTATAGAGTTTAGACTCATGGCACACTGCAAAAAAAATATGTTCTATCTACTACTGAACATGTACACAGATTGCAAAATTATATGTTTTATAGCTTCATTGTTTCAGCAGGCTTACCGTAGTGCATGCCGTAACCTTGCATATTCCCTTAAGTAACACAGACATCTCTACCATGTCATACTCCATATTACTTGTACAGTCATCCACCCTAGCGTAAATTTTGCTGAGGGTGTTGTGTTCAGGTAAATTTGGTGACATGTCCGCTGATTGCCTCCGTCTGAGAAGTGAGAAGATGGCAGTGGTACTGTTTCAATAATTTCTGACTGCAAATGAGTCCCCTGTTCCATTTGTAGTTGCAACTTTGTCACTGTTTCATCCTGTGTGACATACGTATGTTTGGGCAATTCTTGCAGGTGTGAGAAGCAGCTGTGTTCCAGCATGTAAACAGATTATTGCACGGACCAAAGAAAGAGCCACAAGAGAGAGTGACGGGCTTAATGTGAATATATGCATTTCGGCCAGTCATTGATCTGCATCAAGACCTTCTGATAAGTGCCAACTGCTTGTAAAAACAAGACTTGCTTTGTTTTCACTGTTTGTTCACTCTGCTTTCTTCAAAATTCTCCAGCTGGTTCCATTCGTTTCCCTTCACTTCAGTATTATTGGTTTAGGCACTTTTTTCATGCTCGTGAATGGTGGGTTGGTGATGTCATGGACTCATGGCACACTTGAAACATATATGTGCTACCTGTTACAATGTTACTGTAACATCCCAGATATTAAAAATTAATTAAAATATTAAATATGATCATTACCGTGTGATTATTAAGTATCAAGGCAATAACGCATTTCGTGTTTATATATTGCAGTTATATGTTACAAATAGTGTGTTTTGTTTGCTACATAATATATTGGCATTAAACATTAGTTATAATGTTTTGTGATTTTCTGATGGTTGATTAATGTTTGTTCACCAATTAAGTTGGCTAATTAATTATTTTATTAATCCTAAATTCAAAATCCTACTTTCTAAACTACTTGGAATTTGGCGATGAGCCCAAAAGCAAAAGTGTAGATCTTGTTGAATTGAAAAATTTCTATTCTTAGAGATTTTCAACTTCTATTCAAATTTTGGGAGATTGAATATTGGGAGATTTTTGAAGAATAGGAGAGAAAAGATGCACTAGTACGCTACTTCAACAAACAGACGTAGCTGCCTGCACCAAACAGCTTGCCTGCCTGCTTCACTGTCGCCGCCGACGCTCTTCTAGCCACATCTTCTTCTTGATCATTCTCTTGCCACCTCCTCACTTATGTGTCATGGCGTGATCCACTGAAGTGAAGAATTTGGTTTTCTCTTCTTTATTACTCTCTCGCTCTCTGTCTCATTTCCTCTCTCTGTTTCGTGGAGGCAGAGCAGGGCAAAGCAGCAACAATAGCAGCTAAGCTATCCTTCCCTTTCCTTCCTTGCTGCCGACGCCAAAATTTCCTCCCTCTCCATTTTCTCCGTGCAGCAGTAGCCGCTACCGGCCACCTTTCTTTTCCTTCCTGTGCATGCTAAGCAGCAACGGCAATGCAGCAGCGGCTGCCATGGCTGGCCGCCGGACTGCCATCAGTAGGAGCAACAGCCAAGCTAGGACCGGTGCTGGCTGCCCGAGCTGTCGATCGGCTGCTGGACACAACAATCCCAGGCGCCCTCTCTTCTGCTCGAGCACGGTCGGCAAGCACAGCAGCAGTGGCCATGGCTGTGCAGCGCCGCCGTGAGCCATTCCTCTGTCGTCACCCAAGCCCGCCAAGCACTGGACGCGCCGGAATGCCGTCGCCGTTGCCAGTTCGCGCTGCCACCGCCGCTGTCATCACCGTCGAACTAGCTCCGCTCCGTCCTCGACTCAACAACCTTGCCATTCAAGTCATGGTGAGCTCCCAGATACCGCCCGTGCCATCCGTTTGCCATTTCCCGCGCCGTAGTAGCCGGAACGACGGTCGCCGGCGAGTTCCGGGTTGCCGCGCCGCCATGTCCGCCATGGCCGCCGGTGAGGTCACTGCCATGTTCGGAGGAGGGGGGGAAAGAGTGCCATCGTGTGCGGGATGGACCGAAGAATCCTTCGGGCTCGATCCCGGGGCCGTGTGCTCGCTGCCGGCGAGGTTGGCCGGTTTGTCGTGCGGCAGTTGCGCGTGCATACTGGAGGAAGGAGAAGAGCAGTAGTGGGCTGGTCCTGTGCAGAGAGAGAGAAAGGGAAAAGGTTTTTTTTTTCTTTTTTTCTATTTTCAGCTGAAACTTGTGATTTTCATAACTAATTATTGGTGCATGCTAAATTCATGAAAATTTATGTGTAGCCTTTTCATGATGTCTAGTGTTTATGAAAATATGAGATGTTGAAAATTGATAGTTCTTGCATGATTGAAAATTACATTCTTTAATGGAAAAATGTACCTTCCATGATTTTTGTAGGTTAAAATAAATGTTCCATGATCATGAAACTTTCTGTGTATCCATTTTATTCTAGTTGATCTTTTGAATAGTACATATATGATCTCTTAGTGATAAAATGATTGGTGAGTGTGTTGGTTATGCAAGATGGTTAGTGAATAGAATACCCACATGTAAACTCCATGTGTATGTGTTGCTTTCTTGATAACCACGTGATGGAGTTATTGTTCGAAAGTGATTAACCCTAGTTGTACTCAACTTTCGTAAGTTGTTTAAGTTCTTTTATGCATTTGTATGCCTTTCATCATACATCGTGGCATAGTACATTCCGTTATGTTAAGCAATGCATCATTTATTATGTGTAGTAAACGAGAAAGAGAAAGGTTAGAAGCTACAAGTGCCAAGCGTGTGATGTTTTGGTCTCGTCGAATTAAGGCAAGTGCATGACGAATCTTTGCTTCGGCTTTACACCTATGATTCGAAGTTTTTCTTTGCTTTCCAATGTTCAAGTATTATATTTCGTTCAAGTTCAAGTTTCTTGTTCATGAGATTCAAGTTTCAAGTTTTCATTTACATTCAATTCAAGTGCCGGTTTATCCCGGAGGTGCAATTTGGTTCTTATATTCAAGTGCACGTGGAGTAAGTGCTGGCCCCACTTGCTCGGCTTTACCGGTAAATGCTAAGGAGTATTCAAGTCTTTGTCCGTTTCTAGACGGAAACTACTATTTATTTGGAGTTCCAAAGAAATTATTCATGAATTCTCGTGAGTTAATTGTTCTTCCAGTTCTGAATGTACTTTGCTGAGTGTTTTCACTCACCCTTGTGTTTATTTGGTTTTAGGTGCTAAACCATCACGACTTGCATGAGATCCGGGAGTAGCACCATCATCACAAGTATTCACTTTTCGTTTTTCAATGCGCAATCTTTTACATAGCAGTTGTGATAGGTTTGTGTTAGTCTTAGTGAATGTGTTGAGGGGTAGCCCCCGGGCGGTGTTTCTAGCCCGAGCTTCTGATTCTTGAACATTTGTGATTTTTATTCTGGATTGAAACTTGCTAGCCCAGATGTATATAAGCCCCAGGTGGGCTTAGGGGTTCACTTGCAACAACCAAAAAAGTGCTACAGTTCCCGTCACATCGAATCTCTTAACGCATGCATGGGCGTATTAAATGTAGTTAAATAAAAAAACTAATTACATAGTTTAGGTTGAAAAGTACGAGACGAATCTTTTTAAGCCTAGTTAGTCCATAGTGGGACAATAATTATCAAATACAAGCGAAAAGTGCTACAAAGAACCAGACCCAATATATTTCACTAACTAAACACCCCTTAACGTGAATATATGGATTTTGTCCATTCGCTGATCCCCATCTCTACCTTGTGGCAACTCCGTCTTCAAAATAATACATCCTCTGTTTTCAGTTGTTGCATACTCTGTTTTCTTTATGCTGCTTGGCCAGCTGATTCCATTCCTCTGCCTTCACTTCGGTATTATTGCTTTAGGTCCTCTCTTTCATATCTATAAGAGAGAATTAGGTATATGGCCCTGGAAAAAACTCTCCTTAGGTATTTGGCCTCTTTTTTTTTTTCGAATTTGGTTTTATGGCCTCAAAACAAATTTCTATTAGGTATATGGCCTTCCGTCAGTTTTGAATAGGTAACGGTGTCAAGTTAGGGGCAAAAGACCAGTTTACCCCCCCGACAATGAAAAAATTAAAAAATGAGTTCTTTATTTCTTTATTTATACAATTTTTGGAATTGGGTATCTATACATACTTTCTAGAATAGAGCATTTGTACATACTTTTTGAATGAATAGAGTAGGTCAATAGAGTATATACATACTTCTTCACATTAAGTGTACATGCATACATACGCAAGAGAGTCGTGCTTGAGATCGGACGTGTGCTCGCTGCCGCGCGCAGGTACGGTCTCACCGCCACGCCATGCATTCTCGCCTTCCGCGAAGGGCACGCCGCCGCCCAGGCCGCGCGCTCGCCCGCCCTCGCTTGCCGGCGCTGTTGTGCATGCGCCGTGCATGCTGGCCGCCCGTGCATGCGCCGTGCGCTCGCATGCCAAGCAGGACGAAAACAAGCAAGCAAGAAAGCAAGCTAACTATAGCAAGCAAACAAACGTGCATGTGCATATATACGTGCTCTTGCTTGCTGCTGGCGCGGTGGGATTTTTCTTTTTAAACCGAGCCGAGCTGAGCCTCACGCTGCAACTCCCAGGCCTCGCGCGCGAGCGCGTAGGATGCGCGTTGTGCCACGCGTCAGGGGCGTACCGTGGGAGTACGCAATTTTTTTCCGCCGGCCTGGGGTGTGAAGTATTCACAGAAGGGCAAATTCGTCTTTTCGCATGACCAACAGTGGAGACTCTAACAGCCAACCCTAACAGATTGGACGGAAGGCCATATACCTAATAAAAATTTGTTTTGAGGCCATATAACCAAATTCGAAAAAAAAAGAGGCCAAATACCTAGGAGAATTTTTTTGAGTGCCATATACCTAATTCTCTCTATCTATAACCCCTATATAAAAGGAGGCCATTAGAGAAGTTCTCTGCACATGCAGGTGACACATCAGCACATACTTCAGTTACTGGTACCCCTCCGCGCGCGGTGGAAATTGCCCTCTCTCCGGCTTCCGATCCGTGTTTCCCCTCCTCTGTGCGGCCTCCGACGCGTCTCCTCCCCTACTCTGCCTGGCCACCTTCCCCGACCGTCCCACTCCGCCTCCACTACGACCCCGTCCTCGAGCGTCGCCGTCCCATCTGCCCATTTATCCGAGTACTGCAAGCCGTCACAATGTCCGAGTCCCCACCGCCGCCGTCCCTATTCCTCATCGTCGGTGTTCCCCACCACCATCGGTCGTCGAGCCTTGCTCCCACTGCTCCTCATGCTCTGCATCCTGCCCCTACCCTGTCCTCCGGTTCCCCATCGGCGGTGGCAAGGGCGAAACCCCGCCTGGTGCGGTTCCTGGAGTACCGCCGCGTTCCCTACCAACTTCGCTGTGCTCGAGATCCGCGACACGCACTGCGAGGCCGTCATGGCTGCGGTGCGGGCGCTCGACCGCGTGCTGGACGTGCACGCCGACGCCATCTACTCGCAAGGAGTCCCCATCAGCCCTCCTTCCTCAACTCCCTACGACGGCCGCTCGCCTTGCTGCGACCCCGCCGGGCAGGTGGTCTCGCAGGCCACACTCCTCCCCGACTGGAAGCTGGTCCCGCCGGTCTCTTCATCTCTCCAGAAGTTCCTCCCCGCACGTCCTCCCGCCGACCAGTGACCAGTCCCCTCCCCACCGGTCTCCTCCCTAAGCTGAGGCCCCAAGGCCCAAGGCCGGTATGTCCTCCCTGCTCCTCTCCTCTGTTTCCTTTGAAGTGTTCATAGATTGACTGAACCTAAAAATCTGTACTGACTAGAGTTATGATTACTGAATGCCTGGTATTTGTAATTCCTTGGCTGCATGTATGTTACTTGAGACTTGACTGAATCTGAATGACATGTATGCATTTGTAGTTTGTGAACTCTGAATCATTTGTAATCTGAATCTGAATGACATGTTACTCTACATAGCCAGCCAATCAAATACGTACTATACATGCTATAAACTTCCAAGACGTCTACAGTGATGTGCTCTCGAATGTTTCATATGCACTCACCATGTCATTTCTGTTTTGTGTGCACTTATGCTAGGTACTAAATTCAATATTTTTTCAGGATTTATTGGGTACACACCTGCAAGTCTGCAAATCAGAGACAAAAAGATTGGGAATCCTGAGATGCATTTTGCTAGAGATGAGCTGATCCGGTTGCCGTCCATTGCTTTGGGATCACATTGTTTTGTGTGATTCTTCTACGTTGCCATTGTGTCCAAGCTGCTTCCACCATGTGCAAATGGATTCCAAGATGCAAAATTTGAGTAAGGTAATAAGTGATTGCTTTTGAAAATGGCATTACTATTCCCATTTAGTTTTTCTGCCACCATGCTGGAGTTATGGAGAATAAAAGGTGCCTTCTGTCTTCCAGAATGCGGAGTCGTGGACAGATACGAGGATACTCTGGAGCATTGTGGTGCTGAACCGTCGATGCTAAAAACTGATGAGTGGGTGAGTTATCGTGTCTCTCGCTGTTGTATCTGCTTTGATATATGACTGTGGTAGATACTTTTGTGTGTGGATTTAGGAATATGGGTGAGTTATCGTGGCTCTCGCTGATGCAGGTTATATCATAAAGAGATTAAAACTGTTTAATTGGTCTGCATATTCGTTCAGAGTCCATGGATTGAGGATTTTCCCCATGGATAATCATTGACGATTTTACTCTTCAAAGCAGGTTCGCCTCCAAACCATATCTCTTAATCACCATGCCTATCTCTTGGATCACCATCCCTGTGTAAAATTTTATTTATAGGAAAGGGCCTGTTAGTTATCATCTTAGTTTTCAAAGAGCCTGTCCATGTGACATCTCCTACTGTCAGTTTACATGAACCTCACCCACACTTGCTATCTGGTCTCTTGTGAGTTCATATACTTACATTTACAAATAAAAAAAAAAAATCAGAGTCAAGTTTAGCTTATGTATGTTGCAGATTGGGAAGAAACCTGCCCATGCTTTTCTTGAGCAAACCAAGGCATGCTGAACTGAAAATGGTTCCAGGTGAGCAGAAGAAAATTTAATTGATGATCTCGGCAGAGTGGGTAGTAAATAAGTGATCTGCAATACAAAGAATGCACGGGCAAGAGATATATTATAGAATATAGATATATCTCTAATAAGATGGGAGGGCTTTGTTTTATGATTGAGCACAGAAACTATTTTAAAATCATTTGTTTATTTGTTAATAGCACTGTGTATCTAAAACGGTTTCAGGAAAAGCAAAAGAATGCTTTTGCAATGGAATGCAACGATGGTCTGAATGTTTGAGTGGCATGCCAGAATGCAGGATAATCTGAAGTTAATGTTCCCTATAATTCGTGTATGTTTCTCATGTATGTGTCTCTATTCATTTTTAGTAAGTTTTTTAGTCTTTGACTGTGTCATAAATAACTTTAGTTGTTTCTACTGTGAGGATATGGGGAGTAGTGATATTACTGTTTTTCCTTTTATTTCTCTAGACACACTTTGAACCTGCAATTGTTCAGTCCAGTGCTTCCTGTCTCCCAACTGTTCTTTAATTCAATAACCATTTCTTTAGTCTTTCATGGTTTTGTTCTTTCATTTAGTGTTTGTCTTTCAACTTTTTAATTCCATAAAATTGTCCTGGTAGATGGGTCGGCAGTTTCAGTTCGCTGCTAAGAAACTAAGTGGGTTAGCAGTTAAACAACAAAATGCTGGATGGTCGATTCCTGTGACACTCAAGCAGTAGTTCGAAATCAACAATTCATTGCAAGTAAGCTGTAAGTGAAACGTTTTCTATTGTCTGCTGAAACTTGGTTCATCAGTTAATTTCCAAGGTGGTTCTCTGTTCACACAGTATCCATTGGAGAATTCAGACAAGTATTACCACTTTGTTTCAAGGAATGGTCTGTCACCATGTTATATGCTTCGTGCGCCTATAATTTTTTTCCATGTCGCATATTGTTTGCCTATAGAGATGTTTTGGGGATACATTGAGGCGCTGACTAAACTTGAGAATGCCATTGTTTGGATATTTGTCTCTTAACTCTTTTATTGGTCCATACTCTTGAATATTTTTTACCTGCAATTATGATATTTTTTGGGTTCGTGATTCTTCTCCAGCGTCTGGATTATAAACAAACAGTGGTAAGTTTTACGAGAGGCATTAGACTTTTTGACAAATGGATATTTACCATAGAATAGCCTCTTGGAAATATTTCTTCCAGTTATTTTATCCTGTCCATAACATTTCTTCCAGTTATTTGCATTACGGGTTGTTGGAGGCTACAACAGAGGTCATAAAATCTGCGAAAGCCAATGGTTTACAACATCTGTCTATTACATGATTTCAAGGTATGGTTGCTTCTTTACTGGTCTTTCCTACCGTGTACATTTCCTTTCTGTGTATACAGCTTCGTGTACCTCCCTGCTAATGAATTGATGCTCTTTTCGTTACAAAGATGGACTTCCTCAGGCAAGCTTTTGGGCTGGACAATCGTTTGTTTTATGACCCATGTAGTTTTTAGCTGCGCTAAATAAAGTCCAATTAAGTAGCAATCTCCAGCTAAGTGCCGCTATTAGCGTCTACGATGGCTTAGTGCTAAAAGTTGCTTCTCCTAGCTATTGCCTTCTCCAGCAGCTATCTCAGCTATAGCCGGAGATTTAAAACTTGGCTCACCACACGTGCTGCAGTTGTTTGTTTATAGTGACTGACATAGCCTGAGCGGCTGATGAGCATTGCCCCTCACCAAACTACGTAGTACAGGCCGGTCCGAGGATATGCTTGGGAAAGGAATTCGCGTACAGGCAGATGAAGGTGCTGGCGGCCGTGCGGATCTGCTTCTTGAGTTCAGACTGCGGGACGAGGAGGCCAGTGTCAACTACAGGGCCACCATTAGGCTCCTCATTGAACACGGCCTCCATCTGATGGCAACACCGAGATGAGTGACAGATTGTCATATTCTTAGGTGCAAAGCATTAAGACATTAACAATGTATAGCATCGTTCCCATGTTTATGAAGTGAAGTGATGTTTGATGTTCCAAGTTTTTCAAAAAAAAAAAAAAAAAAAAAGTGATGTGAGTGCATTGAAAAGAAGTGAACGGTGAAAACTGGTGCTATATTTTATAGGGCCCGGTTCTATTCAAAAGTCCTACAAATTTGCTTTCTTATTTGTCATTTTTTATATTTTTCTACGATGGCATATATATAGCCCAAGTACAGATCAATCATTTTGAAACAATATATAAACATTTGGCAGTACCAAGATGAAACTCTTCAAATTCTAATTAAATTTATTCTAAAATTATACTCAATACCAAGCGGCAACGCGCGGGGATTCCCCTAGTTCTAGTTAAATGGTGAACACTAAAAATATATATGTGCTACCTTTCTACTGAAATTTTATGTTATCTATTCTGTGGATTTGTGCATGCTCGCCCTCCTGAAATCTGCAACTTGGTGTGTCCGGAGGATATCCCAGCTGCCCATTACCAAATTCCTCCAATTACTAATTTCCTGGGGTCAGAATGATCTGGTGTTCAACCAATTCCTGCTGTCGACCACACTTTCGATCAGAGAAATGTCAATACTCTCGATCACCGGCTGATGAGCAATATGTTTACGGTGACAAGGCTGCAGCGACTAATAGGAACATCAAGTGTGTAGTATGGGGGCTGCTCCGCTGCTTTGGGCCTTACACGTCTGATGAGAACAGAAATGATATAGATAAACCATGAGTCCAGAGTTGCACAGTAGAACAGCAAGACGTCCTCTGTTTTCAGCAAACTTGTCTATACTCTGCTTTCCTTACAACTAGTCCATCAACCCGTGCATGCGCACGGGCGAGTGAATCTAAACTTTTTATATTCCTTAATTATTTATGTAAAGGAAATAGATTATTACTTACTTAATAGGCCCCTCAATTAGTGGTGTCTTTGTATAGATTGACTATAGTTTAGAATCTTGTGACTCTATGGAACTATTTCTTTTAAACCCCTCAATAAGTAAAACCATTTGCTCCCTCTAGCAATGGTTAGGACCATTTTTTATATTAGGAAAAAAGATAAGTGTCCAGATGCTTCTAAGAGTGTTTACAAATCATCATGTGATTAGGTTTACTCCATCATTTGTACTGATATTACAATCACAAGGAAGGCATGCAACTTAGTATTGTACAAACCATACTAATCAAGGCATATATAGATCTAAATGTATAGAAGAGCTAAAATGTTCACTGACACATATTAATCAATTTTCTCTAGCTTGAATGCCTGCCATAGGTAGAAGCATTGTTAAACATAGTTGAGTGCGTGCTCATAGTCCATAAATATACGGGCAATCGAGCAAGAGACCAATTAAACCTTTGTAATTTCAACTACCGTATAATAAGACGAAATTCATGGATTGGTCATATGCATATAGTATTACTGTACTTGTTTGTATTTTTTAATTCATAATTGTATAACATATCCTTCGTTACCATTAAAAAATAGCTAGTTGATCTTACCATATCCAGTACATTGATAATTAATCTCGTGACAAACTAACACAATAGTAACTATATGTTTATATAGTTTTGTGTATTGGTATAGTTAATTTCTGTTGTTATATTTTGGGTCCACTAATAAACTAAAATATGATGAGATCAGTTTTGATCAATTTGGGTTATAATAATTATAGGTAAAAAAAGCTAATTGTGATCGAAAACACGGTAGAGTATGGAGTGGGTTATTATAAGCAATATACCAGATTACAATAATCCTGTAATCCATCGAAGACACTTTATTGTAACTTATGCGTATTTTCACTTTAACCAACAATAATCTGGGGATCCAAACAGTCTTATCATCCATATTATAATAATCATTTTCTATAATATAGATAATAATAACCAACTATGATGCGATCAACTCCGAGACTTAGTTAATCCCTCGTTTCCTCATTTAGGATATGCATCCTAACCAAAATTCTCCCTTAAATATTTTTGTCCTATAGTAGTTCAACAATAGTGATAACATATAGGATGTGGACAATATGTCACCCTAAATTCAAGGATAGTTTACACTAAATATTGGATGTTGGATAGATGAACCGTTGGAGGGTGGTTCTTTTGTGCATACACCTTAATTGTAACTTTAAGAAGTTGCTAGATAGGGATACTCTTGGATATGATGCTCTACCTGCCTTCTTGGTTCTAGGACCGGCATGAGATATTGGTTCAGCGTGCAGTAGATGTCTTAAATTCTAAGTGGATATTATTAACCTACAAATAAATCATATATAAATGTGCAGCCTTCTAATAGGTAGGAAACTGAATACTTGAACTACAATGTTTTATGTAGAGATACATGGCTGTATTACCATGATGAGTGGAACCCTTGTATAATTATTTCAAAATCTAGCATGAAATATCTTCGGCTCAAGCTCTCATCTTCCAATACATACATCAGGTTGACATTGGATATTGCATGGGAAAAGAAAAATAATCATAAGATTGTTGGTAACCAAAAAAACAACATATTACATATAGAAAAGAATCATATATTGTCTCGATGAGTCTTCTTGGTCTAACCTAGGTCTCGCAATTTTGGATTATTAGTGAATCTCATTGCCCGCGTCTTGGGTGTCTTCTATGGTATATATTAAACCTTCACATCAAGTACCTCAATTTGAAGACGATCAACTCCAAGACACAATCAAAGGAAAATAAGATATCTACGCAGACGATGTATGTTAGCAGTTGCAATCTTCCATACCTTTACCATCGTCTGGGAGATTTATATATAGGGCATGTACGCTCAGATGTATGTGGCCTTCTAAAGCACACTCCAGATCTTTGCACCAGCACAATGCAATGGCCTCCTTGCCAGTAACAATCAGCTACTTGTCGAACCTGAGAGGCCATGCATGTAGGTTACTCTACCACCATCTGGAATGCAGTTGTTGATGATGGCATTGTATCTGTGTGGCATGCCTAGCGCTGCTCGCAGATTGAATTGCTGAATAATAATCAGTTATGAGTTCCCACGTGATTGCATTATAATACCCACACAACAAAAGGAGAGGATCGAGTCTATAATTACCTGTGTCGTCGTGTGCTAGAAATAACCTTATGCTGAATTTGATCACAGTATCATCGAGAGCTCACCAAAACACCTACCCACCATTCATTCTGGGTAGGCCAGTGAGGAACACTGCGAGGCTCTAGGACGCGATCGATGTTCGGGAGAAGCAACCGTTGCGCTTCATTGAGCAGGTGATCATTCTGCTGTTGTGCGCCTAGTCGCCGAGGTACCATCAGGTGGGTTCGATGGCTGCTGCCTCATTGTTGGCGTTTCTTAACGCAAACAGAAAGAGTTCCGCAAGCACACGGAAATGTCATTGTAACTTTCACCCAGAAGTATTCAGGGTATCGTATTTCCATAGGGAAGGCATGGTGGAAGGTCTCTAATAGAAAGATGGACAAGATAACACGACTGTATATTAAACCATGGTTCATAACAGGGATGGACAGGGTAGGTAAATGATAACTTGAGACACACACTCGAGCAATCTCAAGGATAAAGAAAACCCTAGACTGGAGCAAGGCGTATCCTATATAGTTGTGCAAAGAATGAGTTAATGATCATACAAGATATAAGGACAGAGGTAGATGGACGGGAGATGCCCGCGAACCGGGTGCGCCAACCGATAGACACTTTCGGAACTCCTACTCAATACCCTGACGTGGAGGAGTACAAGGGACAGACAGGGCTGTCACCAACTGCCGCCTACCTCACTACCGTAGGGCACCGACATATCCCGAAGGCTCCCGTGCACCCGGGCTCCATGCCCGTGCACTAAGGAACTACCCATACCCCCATGGACTCGACCCTACGGATCAACGAGCAAGAATATGGGCAAACCCGAAGATACTGACGGACCGCCATCTAAACTCCATGTTATAAATGTATGAATGATTAAGCACAAGTTCTATATGATGGAATCATAACAAAGAAACTATAGCCTAGTTCATATGCAATGATTATATCATGAGGAACTATACTCTAGTTCTATAGCACAACCATAATGATAGTAAGAACAAGAACAATGATGAAGAACATGAAGAACAATGAATTGCTCATACCAAGTATCTCCATGTTGATCTTGATCTTCTATTACATATTGCCAAGCTCCTAGCTCTAACTAATAAAAGTAAAAGATACAAGTGTGGAGGGAGAGGCTCTTGTGTGGTGTGTGTTGAGAATGGAGCCCTCCCCATCTATTTATACACATGAGAGGTCGGTTTCTTCACTAATTTAGGAAAGCACCTACGAAACCGCCTATCCATGTGGGCGTGCAACCGCCGAGAAAAAGGGCGGTGTGATTTGGTGGAACCGGCCAACCGCCCGGACCCACTTCCAACCGCCGACTGGGCATGGCCCCTCTCGCGACCGCCTTTGGCGTGTGGGCTTGTGGGCCGATCCTCATCGTTAATCACCGGGTGCTTTGGTCCACTTGTTCTTTGAAGTGGGCTTTCTCTATTTCCCTTGATTGCGCATTTCGGAATATGTGTTCTGCTTTGCGCTTTCTTTCTTTACTTCATGCGTTTCCACTTGTTTCCGACGTTTGTCATGCAAAACATGTTTTCTCGAGGAACAAGTGGAATGGGGTCATAGCATATGTATATGTGTCATAAGTATGCTTGTTTCTCCGGATTTGGATAAAAATTGGCGGTATAATATGGTCGATAACTGACCGCCAACACTCATCGTCGAGATCGGCGAGAAGTAGAAAAAAAACGATGGATGATAGGGTAGATTAGATAGGTACGATGAGTTCTCATAAAACACAAGTAAAACATGAGGATTCTAATAAAAAAATAATTAGGCAGCTATTTAATTCATTTTATGTAATGGCAATGGTGGGTAATTATTTAGAAAACCAAATTGATCTAACGGTTATTATTTGTTGTGATGATTGAACCCTATTATACGGATGGCTAGTTGTTTCTGATTTTTGTGAGAATTTATAAGATTTATCTTTTTTTTCTAGAACTTCGGTGAGAATTAACGTGGAGTCTCCGTTTGGAGCCTCCAATTAGTAATAGTAAGATTTTGTTTTTGTTAATCCTCTAATACAATATAGCTACAATAGTTACTCTATATAATTCCTATCCAAGTCTGATAAACTTATCTTGAACTAAATGAATCCGTGCACTTACACGGGCTAGTGATATGTAAATTCTACATTTCTTAATTCTTTTCTATAAAAGAAATAGTTTTCTGACGTAATAGGTCATGAACAAATATTCATCACAAATAACAATAATCATAAGAATGACACATGCAAATGAACATTCTAGAAACCATACAAATAAAGTCATATGTAGATCTAAATGAATAGCTAAAATATTGACTTAGACATCTCCATTGGTATAGTAGAAGCATGCTCATAATTCATAAATATAAACATGCTCCCTCGGTCCCAAATTATGAGCCATTTCAACTTTTTTAGAGAGTCAAAATATATCAAGTTTGACCAAATTATTATCCAACAACTTTCCTATCTCAAGTAAGTAAATAACATATAGTTTGGATAACGTATCATTAAATTTAAGGGAAAGGGATGAAGATTTAGGGTAGCACTTAAATGTAAGATGTTGGATATATAGAGAAACTATTAGAGGGTGTTTTAAATTTTATTGCACAATAGACCTTTTGACTTTAAGAGGCTGGATAGGAAAGCGCTTGGATCGACATGCTCTGCAACCATATCATTTATTCCAAAAGTGGCTACACTATTGGTTCATCTCGGCTGATCAGTAAAGCACTTTGTCCATAGGTTGTATAATTCTAAGTGATTATATTAACTTATGAATAACTCATATAGGTGTGCGGATTTTTTTCTCTTCCCCTATAAAATAAATAAGTAGGAAATATAATACTTCAGTTTTATTGTTTATACGTAGAGATACATGGATGAATTACCTTTTTCTTGGCTCGTAGCTCGTACACTACTCATTGCAAACCAAACCTTACATCTCAGGCCCAAGCTCTAGTAAGTCTTCATATATACATCCGATTGGCATCGTATATTTCCTGGGGAAAGAAAAAATAAACATAGGATGGTATCAAAACTTGTTATTTAACAAAAACAAAGACAAATATAGTCATCTACAACACATATCTAAGACGGGCACCAGAAAATGACCATGGTTTGGATGTGTTTCCTACTTTTCTCGTTCTAAACAATTGTAAGCTTCAAATTTGACAATGGTGCATGGCCTTAAATACGTACCTTGGTGGTCATCATGTCTATACACAGGCGGGATGCAACCTTCAGTCCAGCATCCCAACCGTAGTAGAATTGTAGAAAGCTGTCTTTTACCAAGAGACAAAGGATGGTGTCCTGGATGAATATGATCCACTGCGAGAGAGGCAATTGTTGGAACTCGATTCTTCCTTGGCCTCCCAGGATGCCACGCAGTGAACTATGCATATACATATTTGCAAGATCGACATTGTACTGCACACTATTACAGTTGCAGAGGTTGCCACCGCCCATCAGATTTTATTCGATCGGCAGATTGTATAAGGGCACGATGTGTGGCCTCACAACGCAGGCATATGCTGGATCTTGCACCTGTTCATTGGCCTCTTGTTGATGATGCTTTTCCCTAGGCCTTATGTGTAGATGACGATGGCGGCGTCACCAGTACCAATCGCCTGCTTCTATCAGTTGAGACATTTGTGCCTGGTGTCCCTATTGCCTTTTGTTTCACCTCTGCAATGTGAAGAACTCCAGCAGGAGGATTAATAATGCACTCTAGAGATATTCTCATGCGCCAAGCTGCCAATGAAATTCTTGCACACTCCTACAAATCTACAATCAATGTTGACGAAGCCATCTTTGTATGGCATGGCATGTCATCATAGGAAATGTAACTACAGGGAGAGCAGCAACGGAGAGGATGAAATTGCGATGTTCTCGGATAGATTAGATCGGTTCCAAGACGGGACTTTTTGGTAAACGATAGATGATTTACACAAATATTTTATTTTATTATTTATTCTATAATGGCAGTGGTGGGTAATTTTTTAGAAAACTATATAATTTACTTTTTTTTTTTCAATTAGATCTATAGTAATCTTGAGAGGTCAGATTTCAATAGTAATGGTAGGTGAGTAATACCACGTTATATTCCATAATGGCATATGGCTAATTCTTTTAGGAAAATAAAATAACACGTTATATTTCATAATGGCAGGTGGGTAATTATTTAGAAAAACAGAATAGATCTAATGGTTATTAATATAAATGGCTATCAAATTGATGGTCAAATCTTTCTGATTATTGTGAGAATTTCTAAGATTTATCTCTTTTTCTAACGCTGCGTCCGGTGAGAATTAACGTGGAGCCTCCATTGGAGCCTCCAATTAGTAATAGTAAGATATTTTTTCGAAGTCCCTTTTATCTTACCTGCATATGCAAAAGTCCACCTCTAGAGACTATATTCGTGTTTTATGCACAGCAATGCCAAATGCAAACTGTGTTGAATATTCGGCGTAGCATTCCTCGTTTTGGATTTGTGGCGTTAACCTGCATTCGGAATGTTACTCTGTAAATTTATTTCCTAATTACCTTGTCTACCAACTTATAGCATGAAAGTAAAAAGGCGGCACCTACACGCTATAAAGCATCAACAAGATGCTGATGACAAAAATTAGAATAATTGATTCATCATCACTACTACAGAATCGCTCATCACTACCGCCGGCATCACGCTGCGACTTTAATCCACCGGCGGTGTTGAACCTCGCCCGGCAGTGATGAACCGCTCAGCGCTGAGAAACTTCGAAACTCCACGGATTCGACCAATTCCGGCAGTGAAGATTCAGATCACCACCGGGTTGAATCGTTCCCCGCAGTGGTCTTGATGGACACAGATCACTCGCGGGTTTGAATTAGAACCGAAAAGCGATTTGAAGATTGACACAACCGGTTGAATTAGAACCGATAGTGATTTGGGAGGGGAAGCAAATTAAAGGAACCGGATAGCTCAAGGGGTTGAATGAAGAAGGAACAGTAAAAACAAACGATAGAAACGAACGGAGATGAATTAAAAACGACTTGAGAGTCATTATATATTACTAGATAATATATTTACAAAACGAAAAAAAAAGAAAGCGGCGTCGCCATCGCCTCCGCCGCCGCCAAGGCTGGGCCGCCATCGCCTCCTCCGCCGGCCGCCGCCCAGGCCGTGTTGCCGGCTGCCGGGCCCTGCGTCCCCGCCGCCGGCCGCGGCGTTCCCGCCGGGCTGCCTCGAGCTCCGCCAGCCTCGCCGGTATCCCCCTAGCGAGGATGTCGGCGATGGCCTCGACCTTTGAAGGCGTAAAGTTCGCCTTCCCACCAACGACCAAGGCACCGCTGGCAGGCCGAGTTCTTCGCCCAGTGGGTGAGGTTTCCGAGGGCGCCGTGGAGGCGCCCATGGTGAACAAAAAGCTCCTCGTTGGTGTAGACGCCGCCATCGCCGATGAAGAAGAAGAAGCTAGCTGCCCGGGGTTATGGAAAGAAAGAGGCTAATTAGCGATGGAGATGGTACCAAATCGAGGCGTTCTTATATAGTAGCAAGCCATGGAATGCATGCAGTCCATTGTCATTCCCAAGATGCGGCGCCATGAAAAAATGATCCAACAACAAGACGACCGCCTCATCCAATGGCCGCCGCGATCGCCCGCCTCCCCCACGAAAGGCCGACCGCTACGCCAAGCGTTCGCCGTTTCCAATGGCCGCTTCCTCGGGTTGGCACGGGCGCTTCCCAACACCCAATCCAAAATCCCCGGTTCGATCCCCAACAAGCCGCTTTTTGACCATTTTTTCAAGAACGATGATCGAGTTTAGCATTGTTATTTTGAAACAAGGAATGCATGCTTCACATTGTTTACCATTGCTACAAGATCAACCACACGCATTCCTTCGATGCCGACGGGTGAGGGAGCATGAGGGAGGGAGGGAGGGAGGGAGACGAGACTTCGCCGGGCCGGAGCACGAAAATGACACACTCAACAAGCTGTAGCACGCCCACAACACCGCCGGGCTATTTAAAGAATCAAACTTTTGTACCGCCCCAACGGATAGCCATCATCGTTTTTTCTTTTTTTACCACAATACTGTAGGCCACGCTCACTTAGCGTGTTCACAAAGTGGCATCGCGGCCGCATGCATGCCGCCGCTTGGAGAACCGCGTTGCCAATAGCATTCACCGCCGGTTAGGAAACCGGCCGGTGTCTCCGAATCGATGAGAAAAGCCTGCGGCACCACCGCAAAATGGCCGGGTTAAATCAATGTTAGTTAAAAACACCGCCGGGTGTAGTTTCACACCCGGCAAAGGATGTGTAGATCACTACCGGGTGTAGTTTCACACCCGCCCGGTGATGTGTAGATCACCGCCGGTGCAGATCTTTTTGCCGGTGGTTTTCGACATCACTACCGGGTGAAAACTTAGACCCGCAAAGGATTTCAAAAATTCAACGGCCGCGACAGTTCTCAACTCGATTTGGTCGACCATCGCACCAATCTTTGGCGCACCGCCGCCACGCCCTCCATACAACGGCAGTTGACTCAACCACGCCATCTCGCCTATTTAAAACGGCAAGAGGGACGCCGTGTTTTTGCACCTAGTTTCTCCTCTCCGTTCTTGCATTCTTGGTTCGTCCGAGTTCCTAACCCTCTCCTCAAAATATACAGAGGGCTTAGTTTTGAATTTAGTGTCATGAGTTTTGGATCTAGGAAATCTTTTTCTCCTTATTTTCTTTGTTCTTCGTCCTCGATCTTCTTTGCTAGCGCATTTTCTTTCCGGTTCCACATACATATGGCTTTTCTTTGGGAGAAAGCCCTCCACATACTGAATATGCCTAGTCCAAGAAAATGGTTTACGTAAAAGGTGCTAGAAGAGTCTTATCGATGAAGGAGAGACACCGGGCATGCAGCTTCTGTGGGTGCCATGATTCAAGGTCGAACTCGACGCATATTATGAGTCCGGAGTCCTTGTGCTTTGGGGGTGCTAGTGTTCACCAATATCCTGGCACATGGGCATATAGTATCCCCGAATCATATGCTTGATCCATGGAAAAACAATGACCATTGGACCTAGTTACTTGTGATTTCATCATCGGTCCAATGGTCAAGTTTGGGCCGAAAGATGAAGCTCCCCGTGAATCTCGTCCTCCAACCTCCTCAATGAGTGCACGTAAGCGACCTCGCCACTTCTTCATCCGAGGAGATGCTACAAGAGACTTACTCAAGTGGTTAAATTTTAATGTGTTTGTACACTTTGATTGTAGCATTGACCTATCTCGTGAATTGGTCTTTGTTACCATATATTTAGTTCTATGTAAGGTCTTTGCTATGGAAATATATGTAATGTAAGGTCTTTGTTATGGAAATATATGTAATGTAAGGTCCTAATTAATTTGTAATGTTCTTGTGGCCCATGTGGTCTCAAACTTTTTCTCGAGCCTTTCACATGCAAATGGGGAAGCACCCACAAGTTTGAGATTTTTCGAGTTGGTTTGGTACTTTTCCCAGTTTATTTGAATTTCTCACGCGACGCCACCTTGTAATTATAGTTTGAACTGAAAGCGCACCCACGAAAAAAGAGACGGAATGCTTGCTAGACTTTTCCATAGGGTCTCATGTGCCCTAGGAGGCAAATCACCGTGGAGGTCCAAGAAAAATTCTTGTGTTTCCATGGTTTAATTAGCCTTCTTGTCGCCAGCCGTTAGCTCAAGAAAATCATAGTAATTAAAATATTTATCGAAAAAACCTAAGAACTTGTGTGGGGTCATATTTTGGGTGTACATGGCTGGGAAAAAAATTCAAGCCATTTCCACTAAGGAGGATTACACATCCTTCACAAAGGCACATGATCCCTACCATCGAACCCCGTGGTCTATACAATTAGTAGTTCTTGTGCTCCATGTGGTTCATATGTTTGCTTGGTGTTGTAGTGGTCTCAAACTTTTTTCTGAGCCTTTCACATGCAAATTGGGAAGCACCCACGAAGTTTGAGATTTTTCGGAGTTGGTTTGATACTTTTCCCAGTTTATTTGAATTTCTCGCTTGACGCCACCTTGTAATTATAGTTTGAACTGAGCGTACCTACGAAAAAGAGCCGAATGCTTTGCTAGACTTTTCCACGTGGTCTCATGTGCCCTAGGAGGCAAATCACCATGGAGGTCCAAGACATATTCTTGTGTTTCCATGGTTTAATTAGCCTTCTTGTCGCTAGTTTAGCTCGAAAGAAAATCATAGTAATTAAAATATTTATCGGAAAAACCTAAGAACTTGTGTGGGGTCATATTTTGGGTGTACATGGCTGGGAAAAAAATTCAAGCCATTTCCACCAAGGAGGATTACACATCCTTCACAGAGGCACATGATCCCTACCATCGAACCCGGGACTATACAAAGGTTAGTTCCCGTGGCTCCATGTGGTTCATATGTTTGCCCCGGTGTTGTAGTGGTCTCAAACTTTTTCTCAGCCTTTCACATGCAAATTGTGAAGCACCCACGAAGTTTGAGATTTTTCGGAGTTGGTTTGGTACTTTTCCCGGTTTATTTGAATTTCGCGCGACGCCACCTTGTAATTATAGTTTGAACTGAGGCGTACCCACGAAAAGAGCCGAATGTTTGCTAGACTTTTCCACGTGGTCTCATGTGCCCTAGGAGGCAAATCACCGTGGAGGTCCAAGAAAAATTCTTGTGTTTCCATGGTTTAATTAGCCTTCTTATCGCCGATTTAGCTCGAAGAAAATCATAATAATTAAAATATTTATCGAAAAAACCTAAGAACTTGTGTGGGGGTCATATTTTGGGTGTACATGGCTGGGAAAAAAAATTCAAGCCATTTCCACTAAGGAGGATTACACATCCTTCACAAAGGTACATGATCATCCATGAAGTGGCAAAGATTTCTATTTCACTTTGCCGGTTGCGTGTAATAACCGGCAAATAATAGGATTGGGGTGAAAATTTTCAAATCTATCCAACCTCCCCGCGATTTCGTTCCCCACCGCGCCCAAATCAGCCTTGTCTATATATATAGGTGAGTGGCTCGAGCGAAATTTTGGCAAGTCATTTGAACACCGCGCCATTTTCGCTCCCCACCCGCCGAAAGAGCACCGTTCGCCGACGGAGCGCACCACCAACTCCAACGCCGCCGTTAAATCGCCCCCCGCCGCCCGGGCCGGGCCCGTTCACAAGATCCCCGGTCGTTCCGCTCCCAGCCGAATCGAGGCTTGACGGCGTTCTCCCACGCCGCGCTCCTCCATTCGACGTCCCTTAACGCCGCGGCATCCTCTCGCCCTTCGGCCCCTTCCACGGTGAGAACTAATTATCCGCTTAGGTGTACGAAGTTTTTACCTATGAGAATGAGAACTAATTCGTTCGCTGTCCTAGCCTCGCCGCGCCCGCTTGGTCTTCCTCCATGCCGACGGAGGACCGCCGCCACACCTCTCTCGCCGTCCGCGGCCTCACGCCGTCTTCCTCTTCACCGCCCGACCCCGCACCGCCCGCGACCTTGTCCTCCTCAAATCCTCCAAGACAAGATAGGAGCGCACGAGGCGCACGAAAAGCTTGGTGAGTGCGCGCCGGTCACTGCCCTGAGGTGTTCGTTGAAATGCCCATCTCGGTCACCGCAACGTGTGCTCGAATTGTGATTGAAATTCATGAGTTAGTGTTGTTCGAAATCCAGTTTGGATATTTTAAATATATGTCCATGCTTCTTGCACAACTTTTATGAATAACATAGCAATATCATCCTATTTTGGTGACATGTATAGGCAAGCATGGCGCGTGCGTAGTGTTTGTTGGTCGCGTCTTCGGGATCTATCTAACCTGGGAAGATTGCTATGCTCAAGTCCAAGGCTACGCTAATAATTGTTACAGAAAATACAACACCGAAGGTGAAGCTGTCGTCGCCTACAATGGTGCAAACTAGCCGGCCCTGGAGATTGAAGAGAAGCCACCCCACATACTTATGAAGATTGCGAGAATTGCTGCTTAATTGGTTTTGGAAAGATGTCATGCTTTTTATTTATGTCTATGACTCTATGGTCATTGGTGTTTTTATTTTAGAAGTTCATGTAGGCTTAGTTTCTAGAACATTAGTTGGATTTTTGTTGTATGTAACCATTAAATCCTGTAATGTTTTGACGATATTAATGTATGATGATTTTTCGGATTTAAAAAGAGCTGAATTCCATGAATAAATTCAAAAATTTAAAACAAAAACGCCGGGTGGCATGGGCCCGACAGTGAATGAGCAACAAACCGGTAGTGTAACTATACCAAACACTATCGGTTTGAATTACTAACCGTCATAGACGACAGAAACATCACTGTCGGCTGCATTAACCAACCGATAGTCTCCACTCTAATAACGCTGCCGGGTTGTTGAGATCAGCCGACGTGTTCACGTAAAAGTTCACCGGCGGGTTCAAAGTAAGCCGCCATTGTTAGCTCTTCGATACACCGCCGGCCGGTCTAACCCGATAGTGTTATCCCCCGCGTTAAATCGGTTCGTTAAAGCCCGACGGTGCTCCCAATATCAACTCTGCGGGCTGACTTCCGAACCCGCATTGCTTGGATAAAAATGCTGCCGGGTCGTGGAGCACCCAGCGATGTTCGGTGACGATCGCGCTGCCGGTTCGATATCAAACCGGCAGTCTCTCCTCGCATCACCGCCGGTGTTTTGACCCGGTAGTGTTTGAACCCCACATCACTACCGCTATGGTTCTGCGGTTCAGTTTTCGGCGCAGGACGGGGTTGGAGCCCGACAAAGAATGGACAATTCTGTAGTAGTGTAGTTTGCCTAAGATAGCGATGGACAATTCTGTAGTAGTGTGTCAAGAGAATAATTTTTTTTTGTACAAAAGTAGCATAGAAAGAGATTAAACAAGTCAAGTTGTAATAACAATTCACTCTTACAAGCAAACGTCCTCCAAAAAAATAAATGGACATTAGGAAGATTTACTTATCAGCTTCGGGGTGCTGTTACATTACACTTTTGCCAAATTTCAGATTTCAGAGGCATTCCTCCTGTGCTGCTTATCCATATGTTCTCTGTCCAGTCTCAGAAATGGATATAATCCCTCCAGGTGCAGGACGGGGACAGAAGAGTGTTGGCAACCGAGCAGGGTGAGAAGGGGAAGAAGAAGAAGCAATAGCGACGAGAGGAATTGTTTTCAGATGTTCACAGTTCTCGCTAGTCACTACGGCACACAGGAAATTTAGGGGCGGCTGTAGACCTTTTGTAGGGCAGCTCCAACAATCTGTGCTTTTTTAGGGACGGATGAAAACAAGCCGTGTAAACCATTTTTCAGCAGCCACAAATCCTAACAACACAACCGATGAGACACTTGTGTCCGATTGGCATATCGACCCTTCCTCGATAATTTTATATTTATTTTATTATAAAATGAGTTGGGACCCTATATAAATAAAAATATAAAAATTATCAACTATAAAGTTTTATAACTTTTCCTGGTTTACAACTTTAGTTTTGCTCAATTCTCCCTCCAAAATCATTTGGAAAATTTAAATCAAAAATAAGAAATTCAAGCGTGATTTTTAGTTGATAGATTGTTTGAGATGAAAATGGAGTCAGCTACAAATTTTATAAATTTGTGAGATCTTTCTCTATCTGAGGTCATTCCAAAAATCAAATGTCAAAAAAATCAAAAATTCTATTATAATTTTTAATCGGATAGGTAATTTCAAATGAAAATTTTGTCAACTATAAAGTTCTATAACTTCTCGAGATGTACAACTTGTTTTGGTTTTCGATCGAAGGTTCATTTAAAAAATACGAATTTGAAATATAAAAAATCAAACATAATGTTCTGTAACTTTTGAGGACAACGACTTTTTTTTTTGGAGGCTTCTCCAGATTTTTTCTTTGGTCAAGGCTAACACCGCCGGTGTGGGATTCTAAATGATGACCAACCTCTCGTGCACCTCCTCTCTCTACCACCACACTACACTATGTTTTGTGTCTAGATTGTCTCTTTCTTCCCATATATTATACAAAAAAATGAGTAGATTGCTTGTTTGAGGCCCTAAATAAATTTAAATCAAAAACTGTTCAGCTACAAAATTTCACAAATTATCAATATCCACAATTTTCATTTAGAGAGTTTGTCCATCCGAGGTTGTTTACAAAATTTGAATTTCAAATTTGAGACATTCAAACATAGTTTTTGCATCATAAGATGATTTCGGATCAAAAGTTATAGACTACAAAGTTTCATAACTTTTGAGATCTACAATTTCCAATTGAGGAAGTTATTCCATCCGAGGTTTGTTAAAAAAATCAAATTTTAAATTTTGAAATTGAAACGTAGCTTTGCAAAACACAATGATTTTAAATAAAAAAAGTTTTTAATGACAAAAAGGATAATAACTTCTCAAGATCTACAAAAGTTTTTTTGGTCACTTCTTCATCTGATGTTGTGATAGTAAGATTGTTCAGAAATCTTGTTAATCTCTCTTCTTGTTTCACGAACGTATGAGAGGATACGAGAGATGTATATTTTTGTACAATGTGACTAAGGCATCGCCAAATTAAGAAATGACAAGAACAAACTTTGTAGATCTTGAGAAATTATGAAACTTTATTGTTGACAAGTTTTTGAGTTGAACTGTTTAGGTCTCAAAAGTGCAGTGAAAAACTGATTTGCCTAGTGCTAAAGGAAAAAAAAGTGCAAATGCCTCTTTGCCGAAAGTGCCAAAACCGAGGCTCTTGCCATTGGAAAATCTGTTCAAGATGCCCGGAGCCGTTTGATTATAATCCAACATGCGCTTGTCGCCTTCAAGCCCCCAAACCCTCCTCGTCTTCAACTCGCCCACAGTCTTCTTCTTCCTCGCCGGCGGCTGTACTCCCATCATCGTACTCGCCCCGCTCACAGCCCATTGCCCTATCATGTCCTCTAGGGTTCGCGAGTCCGATGAACTCTACCAGCCTCCCTCCCGGCCATGGCGCCCTAAATCTCCACCGTCCCCGCCACCACTGCCGCCTACTAGGGCCCCTATGCCGCCCGACTACCTTCCCTGCCACCTGGCCGCCTGCCTTCACCAGGCCCGCTCGTCCTATGCCCGGCGGATTTCGAAGCGGGGAGAGAACGCGAAATCCATGCATGGAAATCCGAGAGGAGGAGAAGGGCGGCCTCACCGGATCCGCTATGGCACGGCGCGGGGGGGAGAGAGAGGGGGCAGGGAGGGGAGGTAGAAGACGCTTGGGCAGGCGTCTTGAGTTGGAGACGTGGGGGGGTGCTTGAGTGGGTGACTAACACATAAGGGTACTTCCCAATGCGAGAATCTACCATGGAGTCTAAATCTATTTGTTACCTTCATATTTATTGTACTTTGCTCATGTGGCATTGATGTTGCAGTATATTTATGGAAGAGAGAAAAAACATATGACTCTAAATCTTATTTAGACGCCAAATCTATGATACTTTCGGGGGTAACAAGTACTCTTCTACGTAGAGTTTGCATTTTGAATGCCCTAAGGGGTAAACCGGTCACCTGTAGTACTTCTGAGGTAACAAATACTCTTAGATTCTACGTAGAGTTTGTATTGTGAGTGCCCTAAGGGGTAAACCGGTCACCTGTACTACTTTTGTTATGTTTTGTTAGTGAGAATTAACTTTTTTGTTAGAGCCTCCAATCTGTAAATATTAATATAAGATGACTGGTTCCAGCTTGTGCGTGCACATACTATTGTGCTCTACTCCTCAATAGACGAGTGTGCGGCTGGTGCGAGGTGCGCGAGGACTTGGTGCCTTCGATGCCGGTCACGAGTCATGGTCTCGTCTGTTGCTGTCCCTCGTGACGATGCCGTCCTTCTGAGGCGGGCAGGTCACGATGCTTTTTCAAGCTGCCGTCTACCATTACTGCCTTGCCGGTGACATGTACACACAGCTAGAATTCTGGTCTCAACGAGTGCCAGCGGACGACAAGGCATCAATTGTGGTCATCAATAAAACCACTGTACTAGGCAGTGACTGAGAGATACGAGTACGAAGTCCTTGTGGTGTCAAGATAATAATGGTGGTACCCGTGCGTATGTAGTCCGTCAGTGACGCTCAGACAGCTCGCTTCCTGAAACGTGCTGCTGCTGTACCTGTCACATCGAATTTGTTATCGCATTTATGGGGTATTAAATTTAGGTAAATAAAAAAATAAATTGTATAGTTTGGCTGAAAAGTACGAGACGAATCTTTTGAGCATAGTTAGTCCACAATAAGACAATAATTTTTTAAAATAAAAATAAAAAGTGCTTCTGAGTAGCCCAACCCAAACTATTTCACCAACCAAACACCCTCAGTCTCTACAATTATTGTTGGACAGTGACTTTAGCTTCTATCCGTACTTGTTTTTTTTTTGATGGCGCACACTACTCCGTACATCAATCATTCAGTCTAAGATGCAACCACAGGCAGCTTCTCAAGCAGCCACTATTTCATGGCCAGCCAGCCACCCCATGGAACTTATCTTTCTGCTACACAACAAAAAAAAAAAATAGCAAAGACTTTAATTTATTTGTAACGAATAATCTATGAGTACTTTATAGATCGATTTATTTTTAGTGTAAGCAAATGGGACATTATTGATGCATGGCATTTTCTCTAACATTACAATAAAAACTAAAGTTGTCATCATGGCCAGGGTCATAGATGCTCTCGCGTCCTACAATTGAACACATGCTGACCGAGATGGTAAGAGATGAGGGGCATATGATGCTGGGGCGTCGGGTGAGAGCTAAGGGATGCCATGTAAGATGACACTAACTTAACCTCGACCTGTGCTAGCTCAAGGCCATGAAGCGAGGCCCAAGACATTTGTTCGATTAGTTCTATGCTTCATACTTTAGAAATAAGAGTATGTAGTATACAATTTACAAAAGATAAATACTATAGTATACAAGTCGACATAATTTAGAAATAAAGATATTTATTAACTACAATACATCAAATACGGATGTTTGAAACTACCGTGCATTGGATGATCTGGGGCATTACTACATGGTTCATAAAAAAATTAATTGCCTAAAATACCTAATTAGTAGCAAATGAAATATGACATAGCGGTAAATAGCGGTGCTATAACGGAAATACGAATAGCTTAGCGGCGAGTCTTTCTAGCAGCTATAGCGGCGCTACAGCAGAGCTATAGCCTGCTATTTTAAACAAAGTTCTGGGCCTGCCGCTAGGGTTTTCCACGCCAAAGCATTTGATTCAGAGCCTGCCGTCGCGCGATAGAGGGCGCGACCCAATGCTCGCCACCGTTTCACTCTCCAATGGATCCATGGTGGAAGGAGCTCGTTGTTGACACGCCTGTGCCAGTGCCCTCGGCCACCGCACTCTGGGCCACCGCATGCCGCCTCGTCCTCGGCCGCTGCTCCTAGCCGGGAGACGAAGAGGGATCGAGAGGGAGGCGAGGGAGGTGGGGGACGAGGGATGACGAAGAGGTCCGGCGCTGGAGACCTTGCATAACGGAGGGAGGGATCCGACAAACAAGCCTACGCAGAGGGAGGACGAGAGGGAGTCACGTCGTGCCTTTGAGAGAGTAAGGAGCGAGTGGCGTAGCCCGCAGAGAGAGCAAGAGAGATGGAGTTGCGTGAAGGGAGGGAGCGGCGCAGCTGGAAAAGGTAGGCTGAGATGTGAGTGAGATTAGGGGTTTTCCATGTGTTTATATAGATGCGCTGGTATTGGACTGGAATGTTTAACCATGGCAGTTATTATTAAAACCCATCAGAATTAATATATATTAACCATCCTGGCGGTTATTTTCTAATTGCCCATATCTGCACGGTGGTTTTTTAAACCGCCACCAAGTAATTAAAAAAAAATGTCATAGTTAATCGAGATATTTATCATGGCGTAAACAACCACATTTAATAAAATGAAAAGTCCCTTTTAAAAGCTATTTTGTAGTAGCCGTGTCCTCGTCACCACGAGACATAACTCGGTTGCACAAGGGCTGATGGCAGAGGAGCCCTACCACCGTATAACAAAACTTGAGCCTAAAGGTTTGGTTGCTGCTAAAGAAATTGGTCGCTAAAAAGGAATATGTGCATGATATTTTAGTTTTTTTGTTCATTTGTGATGCTTAAAAGCTTCATTACTTTATCATTGTTGCACTTTTATACTAATCCATGTTTGGAACATGTGATTTTTTTCCTACAAATTTAGGTGGACTAGTGATCCAGTAGGAAATACAAGACTGATTTAGTTTGTTGCTTATGCTTAATAATTTCGACACTAAAAAAGGATCAGAGTATGTAGTATACATGTCGACATTATTTAGAAATAAATATATTTAACTACAATAAATCAAATACGATTGGCTTCATGAATTTCCTGCATGACCCGCTCCACCGACCAGTCCACTATCAGAAGACTCCCGTGCTGAGCCCCGTGAAGCAAAATCGACTTGAAGAGCTTGTTCTGCTCCGGCTGCTGACGCATCTTCTCGATGAACGCCAGCATGCTGACCAAATTGATGGAATCGTCTCCGTCGCCGTACACTATCTCCGGCGCCGCGTCGAAGTCGCCGTCCCGTAGACAAGCTGCTCCGGCGTGTCGTTGCCCACACCGCTGATGCGTCGCCACTACCGAATCCGCAATATCCCGTGAGCAAACCGTTTCCCGTGAGCTCGGAGGAAATCACCACGAGAAAACACAGGATATCCCGTGAGCAGGGGTTAAAACATCACGGGAAAGAACCTACCCACGGGATAACCAATTTCCCGTGATGGAAAGCTCACGGGATATCACTCGACCCTTTCCCCGTGAGGAGGCTGCTCACGGGGAAAGCACGCACGGCCGTCAGCCCAGCCCCCGCTCCGTCACTCCGTCCACTCTTTCCCGTGAGAACTCCGTCAAGCTCACGGGATACCTCTTTCCCGTGAGCGGAGGCTTTCCCGTGGGCTGAACAAAGGGCCTCGGCAAAGGGGACCCTTTCCCGTGAGCTCCACACATCTGCTCACGGGAAAGACGCTCACGGAAATGTTTTTTTGGATTTTGACCTCCAAACTTTTTCTACACTTGTTGCACATCATATGACACTCAATATTAAAGTTTGGTGAATTATTGACTTCATTTGATATATTTAGGTAATTATTCTTTTTATGGAAATTTATGAAATGAGGCCAAATTTGAAGTACAAGTGCTTCAATTTTTTGAAAAAATTTAGTAGAAAATTTATATTCCTCATACTCAACACAATGTAAGGCCTTGCATTTAAAAAAAAAAAATAATGAAATCTGAACATCTTAGTACGAAATCATCAACTCTAATCCCCTGTTCGATTGGTCTACAAATTCTAGAAAATAAACCGATGTACAAAAAATCATGAAATTTGATAATCTATCATGATATCTTGTGCCGAGGCTATGATAAAAAACTTGGAACGTTTCGCACAAGTTGGCACGTCACGATGTTCACGGGCTCCAACATCTACGTAGAAGCTTCATGTTTGTTGAGAGTGATCTAGTGTGATTTCATGTCAATGTGACGATCAAGTTGTGGTTTGGCTACGAAACTTTTCTATATGCAATAGACCTCAAATATTGTGTCATGTCTATTTTCGAGAATTTTTTGGATTACTTTTGTAATTATTATAATTTTTGTTGCAGTTAAGTAAATGCAAATAGAGATAGAACCACATGAAATAATGGTCAATTTTTTTGCAAAGGATGAAATTAGGATTGGTGAGTGTATGTGGAAAGGTATTTATGAAGTTATCATGATCAAAGTTTCAAAATATATATGCTAGAAAAAGAAAGAGATAGAAATAAAATTTATTTACTCGAAAACTCCTTTCCCGTGAGTTGTTCACGGGGAAATCTAAGATATTTCCCGTGATCCCACGTGTACAGATCACGGGAAATCGTTGGCGGGACCCACGTGGCAGGATTAGGGTTCAACATTTTTTTACTCTTTCCCGTTGATGGGATCGGGCCGCTCACGGAAAGGAATGAGATATCCCGTGAGCCACTCACGGGAAAGGATGGGTGGGACCGCCTTGCAGGTTAAATCGGTGGATATTTTTTGAAAAAAAAAACTCAGATTTCCGTGATGGATCCCGGCCGGCTCACGGAAAATCCGGCTTCTTTCCCGTGAGCACGCCCAGATCCATCACGGAAAATCTCCCCGTTTTTTTTAAAAATTAATTCAACGACGCCACACACACCACACACGCAAAACACACTCTCACACTGCCCGGCGCCGCCTCCCGCCCGCGCCGCCGGCGCCACCGAACCCGCCGCCGTTTTTTTTCGCGCCCACGCCGCCCGCGGCCGCGCCCGTGCCCCGCCAGCGGCCGCCCGCCGCTGCACTCCGGCCCGGCCGCCGCCCGCCGTCACGGCCCCTTCCCCAGGCCAGGAAGGAGGGGCGCCGGGTGGGGCTCCGGGGGCCAGGAGGAAGAGGAGGGAAGGAGGAGGGGCGGGGGGGGGGCGCCGGGCAAGGAGGGAGGAAGGGAGGGAGGAAGGAAGGGGAGGAGAAGGGAGGAGGAAGAAGGAGGAGGAAGGAGAAGGGAGGAGGAAGAAGGAGGAGGAAGGAGGAAGGGAGGAGGAAGGGAGGAGAGGAGGAGGAGGAGGAAGGAGGAGGAAAGGGAGGAGAAGGAGGAGGAGGAAGGAGGAGGAAGGGGGGAGACGGGAGGAGGGAGGAGGGAGGAGGAAGGAGGGAGGCCCCGACGTCGCCGCGCCGGCACCCCCTTTGCGAGCTCGCGCCGCCGTCGCCCGCCGGCGGAAGAGAGGGTGGAGGACCGCCCACCGTCGTCCGTCCGCCCACGCCGTGTTCAGCCATCAGTGCGCCGCAGTTGTCGGCCATCGTGCCCTTGATGTGAATGTGATTGTCGGCCATCGTGCCGTGTGTTTTGTTTTGCGTATTGGAAACCTCCCCCGTGCGGGGAGGTTCTCAAAAATTTTCAACTTATCCCGTGTGTTCTTTTTATGCGGGGAACCCTCCGGAGCCGGTCGCTTGCCGAGCCGGAGTCCTTGGCGGCCCTGATCTCCTTCCTCGTCGGGTAGCCGACTCCACCGCGACCCTGGGTATATCCCCTCCCTTTCGTGCCATGGTCGTAGCTAGATCGCGCAGCTCAGTTAGGGCGTCTCGGATTCGAAAGAGATACGGTTGGAAGTATGCGAGATCCTGCATACCTAAAACCGTATCTGTTCGAATTGTCCACTGGACAGCCGAGGATGCGTAGATGAGGTCCGTTCCATGCTCCACTCCTGTCTGATTCAGGTTTCGGCATCTCCCGTTGTTCTTCGAATACACGGCTCCCTCTGGGGAGGGCGTGTATTCGGAGAACAGCGGGAGGTGCTGCCCGAATTCTGTCTCGGATAGGAGTGGAGCATGGAACGGACCTCATCTCCATCCTCGGGGGATTAGGACCTATCTTCACCTACTAGATGGTAGGATTGTTGTGTAGATGCACTTGCATTCTTATATTCTCGCTGAAATGATAGAGAATGGATGACCGTGCGTGGATATACGATGGTGGAGGAGTTTTGGAGATTTTGACCGTGAATGGGTTAGCAAGAGCAAAGCTTTCGTGGATTATGCTTTTTCGAATGCTCGAGGTGCGAGTAAGGTTTGGTGTCCGTGCAAGAATTGTGACAATAAAAAAAAGGCAAAGTAAGGAGGACATGTCTAAACATCTTCCCAAGTATGGATGGACGGCGGGCTATAAGCGGTGGATCTTCCATGGTGAAACTGAGCGTATGAGGGACGAGGTCGTGAGGCAACGCATCGATGATCTTGCTTCTGATGCCGGGATAGGAGACATGATAGATGACTTTCATGCCGGTAACTTTGAGCAAGGACTTGGGGATGAGGGGGAGGAGGAGCCAGAAGAAACCGCAAAGGCCTATTATACCATGTTGCAAAAAGCGGCACGAAAACCCCTTCACGACTATTGTGGAGGTCTCCAAACTAGATGCCATTTCACGCCTTATGGACTTGAAGGCCCGATGCAATATTAGTCGAGACGGCTTCACCGACATGTTGACGATCTTTGGGGGTTTTGCTTCCGCCAGTCACGTCTTTGCCAAAGAACATGTATGAGTCAGAGAAACTCCTCAAGGTACTCAAGATGCCATACGAGCAGATACATGCTTGTGAGAACGGGTGCGTCTTATTTAGGAAAGAGTACAAAGATGATACGCACTGTCCAAAGTGTAAATCCTCAAGGTTCATAGAGGTAGACCCTGGTGAAGGCGGTGAGAAGAGGCAGCTTAAGGTCCCCGTGAAAATCCTACGGTACCTTCCCTTCGCACCGAGGTTACAACGGATGTACATGACCGAGGAGTCTGCGAAACAGATGACATGGCACAAAGATGGGCGTCGCTACAAGCCTGATAAGATGGTACACCCATCCGATGCCGAAGCATGGACCCATTTCAACAATATTCATCCTGACAAAGCTATGGAGGCTCGTAATGTGCGTGTTGCGCTGGCAACAGATGGGTTCAATCCTTATGGAATGATGGCTGCCCCATACACTTGTTGGCCTGTATTCGTTATCCCGCTGAATCTGCCTCCGGGCGTCTGCTTTCAACCGAAGAACATTCTTTTGTCTTTGATAATTCCTGGCCACCCGGGAAATAAAATGGGTGTGTTCATAGAGCCTGTGATTGATGAATTGATCAAAGGTTGGAATGAAGGGTTTTGGACGTACGACCGAGCTTTGAAGAGAAATTTCAGGATGTACGTGTGGTACCACTACTCCCTGCATGATTTCTTGGCGTATGGGATATTCTGTGGCTGGTGTGTGCACGGCAAGTTCCCTTGCCCAGTATGCAAGGCGGCTGTGAGGTTCACCTGGTTGAAGAAGGGTGGCAAGTATTCTGCGTTCGACAAGCATCGACAGTTCCTGCCTCCTGACCATGCTTTCAGGCTAGACAAGAAGAACTTTACGAAAGGTCTCCAAGTTATGGACCCAGAGCCGAGGATGATGACATCTGCTGAGGTACACGCTCAAGTGGATTCCCTTGTGGCTGATGAAAATGGTGTCTTTGTGGGTTATGGCGAGCATCATGCATGGACTCACAAGTCAGGATTAGAGAGGCTCCCCTATTATGATGACCTTCTTCTTCCACATAACCTTGATTTAATGCATACTGAAAAGAACATCGCCGAGTATTTTTTTGGAACATTCATGGAAACTAGCAAGTCAAAGGACAACGTTAAGGCTAGAATTGATCTGGCAGAGTTGTGTGACAGACCGAAGCAAGAAATGAAGCCTCCTAGCAATGGCAAGAGATGGAAAAAACCTAAGGCCGATTACGTGTTGAGCAGGCCCCAAAGGAGGGAAGTACTGCAATGGTTTCAGAAATTAATGTTCCCTGATGGGTATGCAGCAAATCTGAGGAGGGGAGTGAACTTATCTACTATGCGAATCAATGGGCTCAAGAGTCATGACTACCACATATGGATGGAGCGGCTTCTTCCAGTGATGCTTCGAGGCTATGTCCCCGATCATGTCTGGCATGTGATGGCAGAGTTGAGCAATTTCTTCCGGCAGCTTTGTGCTAAAGAGTTATCTCGGACCACACTAGAAGAAATGGAAAAAGTGGCACCTGTATTGGTCTGTAAGTTGGAGAAGATATTTCCGCCAGGCTTCTTCGTTCCGATGGTGCATTTGATTTTGCACCTTCCATACGAGGCAAGGGTGGGTGGCCCTGCACAGTTTCGTTGTGCTATTGTGTTGAGAGAGTTCTGAAGCATGTTCGGGCCGACTGTAAAAATAAGTGTAAGATTGAGGGTTCCATCGCAGAAGCAAAGGTTCGGCAGGAGGTGTCAGACTTCACATCAAAATACTATGGTGACAACCTTCCTAGCTCGCATTATCCACCCCCTCGTTACAATGCTGATGAAAATGAATCAACCCTCAGCCTTTTTCAAGGAGAACTAGGACGTGCAAGTGGTTCAAAAATAAAGATCTTGACAAATCGAGAGTGGATCAGTATAATGAATTATATACTTTTCAACAACCTGACGAAGTGCTTCCTTACGTACAGTAAGTCACAACTCTAAGCGTACAACCAACTTGTCTTGTAGTACTTAATATCCCGCATCCAACCCTTTTGTCTCTCGATGGTATAGGAAATTTCAAAGGCAATACTGGCGTCAACGAACGCCGCCCGAAGCACATGAATTGGACGCCCTGCTTAGACAGGGTGCTGGCAATGGAAAACCAGATTTCATTAGTTGGTTCAAACGCCAGGTACTGTCTAATTCGTGTTAAATAACGTCTCGTTTGATATGCTAACGAACTGTCTCATTTTATTTATCCTGCTTGAGCTTGCAGGCACAGACCGATCCGGGTATGCATCCCGAGCTCATACAGGTTGCCAATGGCTTTGAGACCAGGGTTAGGTCATTTACCGGTTATGATGTGAATGGATATCGCTACCATACAACGAGCTATGAGCAGAATCGACCAAACCGAAGAACCACAAATACCGGAGTTTTCACTAAAGGTGATGATGGAACTAGCACTAAAGGTTATTATGGAAGAATTGAAGAAATATACGAGCTCCATTTCCCGGCTCTAAACGGCTTGCTCCCTGTCGTGTTTAAGTGCCATTGGTTCGATCCTGAAATGACAAATTCGGACCTCGAACAACTTGGGATTGTTCAGATTCGACAAGACTCCCAGATGGCCGGAGATGATGTCTACATCGTGGCTCAACATGCCACACAAGTTTATTATCTCCCATGGTGTTGCCAGCACGACGAGCGGCTTAAGGGTTGGGATGTTGTGCAGAAGGTATTGCCACACGGTAGACTACCTGTCCCAAACAGGGACGATTACCATTTTAATGCAAACACATATGAGGGAGAGTTCTTCCAAGAAGATGGGCTACAAGGTAAATTTGTGATAGAAATAACCGGGCCCAACGAAATGGAAGTAGACAATGAAAGTGTTGTTGATGATGAGGAGGACGAGGAGGTTCGAGATGCGAAGGACTTACAGTTACTTGAAAAATTACTTAAGGACAAATGCAGTGTTGACGTCGTTCCTCCTCCCATGGATCCTGCCAATCTTCATATGTTGGAAGACGTAGACATGGATGATAGTGATCATGAGGATTATGATCCGACAGTGCGAAATCGTGACAGGGATGAGGATTATTTCTAATACATGTAATACTATGCATCTCTTAATAATTATGTTCTGATTATTGGTTTTCAATCTCTTCATAATTACGTTCTATTTAATTTTGCATTTTTACTAATTATCTATATGTATTTGCAGGTCATTCAAAAAGATGCCTCGAACGAATGTGTTCAAGAGAATGACCAGGAGGTTCAGAAGTGTAGCCTCGCTAGGGCAAGGGCAGGACGAAGGGGAGGCGTCAGAGCCAGCACCACCGCCACAGGGTAGGGGCAGGGGCAGGCGTCGTGCACCCCGACCACCGTCGCCACCACCAGTGGTGCAGGAGGAGGAGGAGGAGGAGGAGGCGGAGGCGGAGGACGAGGACCTCTCGGCGTCGCACCACGCGGACCGCTCGGCGGCCACGCGGACCGCGGGCGTTGCACCACGCGGACCGCTCGGCGTCGCACCACGAGGAGGGGACTAGCCAGAGTACGGGAGGGGGTTCCTCTTCCTCTGGTCAGAGGCGTGTCTACTTGCGAGGCCCCTCCAGACTCCCGGATCGACAACCTCGTGAGGAGCAGAAACCGACCATAAGACCAACACAGCCAAGGTAATTTACTTTACACTTTAGCACTACTTTCTTATTTTTCAGGTTTCAAAATCGTAATAGGAACTAATAGTTATTCTTGATCATTTGGGCAGGGGTTTTGTTGTCACCGCGAACTCGGTTCAAGGACGCCAGCCCGCCAGCATTCTTGGTGTTCTGGTGAGGAAGCACTACCCTGGCCTTATTAAAATCGACGGAGAAGAGTATGCTGTCACGTCGTTCCACCAGTACGCGGAATTTCTGGACAACTATGATGACGATGGCATTAAATATGCTAACAAGGCTGTTGTTCGTGGTCAAAGAGTTTTGGGTAAGTCTATGTCGCACCGCACAAATACATCGCTCCAAATTCTAATGTTAGAAATAATGACTTATTACATTGCTTCTATGTGCGAAATACTTCAAGTGCGAGGAGGGATACGAGGGCGGGCGGAGGAAGTGGCTCTAAACGCCTGTTTCAAGCATGTGGCAGACATGTGGTACGAGGCACGCGGCCAGGCCGTCAGGACGTGGTACGCGTTAAAGGAGAAAAGAAGGCTCGATAAGCATGAATGGAAAACGCTGAATCTGACCAAAGAACAATACATGGAGGTAAATATTGAATGCTCATACTAAGTTTAATTATGCTTAATGTGATTTTTATAATCTGTGTTATACTTGGTGTCTTGTAGGTGATTCCGGAGTGGTGCTTGGTGCATAGGCGTTGCTGGGAGCTTCAGGTGGACAAGTGGGTCGATACAGACTTTCAGGACGTCCCACAACGACTACCGGGAACGGCGTGCCATGATGCCAGTGTACCACACCATCAAGGCAACCTTAATCTCGCTACCTACCAAGCTAGATATGTAAGTGTTATCCAATTCCTATTTTATGATGTGCAACTCAATACTTTCTTACCATTCTAGCTACTTTTCTTTTTCTCACACAGGAGCAGACACATGGCACGCCAATCAGCACGCTCGAGGCCTTTGCTAACTCCCACACGGGCAGGTATAAAGATCCCGCGGTCGTCTTCAACCCTGAGGCTGGGCCCGAAGCCTACACCAACCCGACCGCCTACGAGAAGATCAGTAGGTACACCGAAGTGGCGAGGGAGCAGTATGGAGAAAGCTTCGATCCCCGCGGCCACGACATTGAGGGGGACATCGCCATGATCGCCGGAGGAGGCAAGAAGCACGGGCGGTACTATTTGGGTGATAGCGTTATCAACCCTCACAACACAAAGAAGCTATCTGAGCTCCGAACACGCTCGGGGGGCCCGGTGATACGCGAGCGGCCAACCACTTACCAGGCTACGGTCTCCAGACTTCAGGTTTATTTATTTTTAATTAAGGTTCATTTATCGTTGAATACTATTTCTCCGTGTTCTAACTTTGTGTTGAAATAGGCCGAGATAGAGGAAGAGAGGAAGCGACGGGAGGAGGCTGAGGAGAGGGAGCGGGCAAGGGCTCTGGCGGAGCAAGAGAGGGCTCGAGCGGAGCAAGAGAGGGCTGAGCAGCACCAGAAGAGCATGGAAGCTCTCATGGCGTACCTCCAGCGCGTTGGTGGCCAGGTTGGTGTGCAGCTGCCACCGGAGATCGTCTTCCCGCCACCGCCCGTCTTCGTCCCACTGCCCGTCGTCGTCCCACCGCCCGTCTACGGTCAGCCGTCGATCTTCCCTCCACCGCATGGAGCCTCTCCTGTGAGTTTGTCTCCCGTAACTCGAAATATGCATATATGAATGTGAATGGATATGATCTGGAGTTTTGAATGCACCATGAGATGTGCACGTGGACATGTGGTTCTCGGCCATCGAGCCGTTGTTTTCTTGCAGGTTGGAAAGCCCTCCGTGCGGGGGGTGTGCTGCCGAAATTTCTAACTATTTCTCTTCTTTTTTTCAAGTTAATAGATTCTACCTTCAATTTTGTCTCACAAATTTCTAACTATTTATCTTTGCCTACGTGCAGAAAAATTCTCATGCCTCGAACCCAACTCTGAACCAATCTCAACCGGACGCTTGGGAACGTGCTTCGGAAGGTTGGAGGCCGTGGCCGTAAATTTGTCATGATTTATGTTCAAAACTTGTGCACTTGAACTTGTGAACTTGGATTTTATGTAAGTTTGTGAACTTGTGGTTGAACTATTGGACATGTGGTTGAACTTGTGACTTTGTTGGATATGATGTAATATATATGTGGTATTATGGATTTATCGAGCCATATATGTGGTATTATGGATATTATAATATCTGTGTATGTATATATATATTTATATGTGCCAACAATGTCTTTGGAACAAAAAAAAAAAAAAAAAAAAAGGTCAATTTCCCGTGAGCCACACACGGAAATTGATTAAATATTTCCCCGTGAGTGGCGTCTGCTCACGGGAAATTGACCAAAGATTTCCCGTGAACGTACATTGACACACGGGGAAAGGGAGAGATATCCCGTGAGCTGCACGCTACGCTCACGGGATACCTCTCGAAAAACGCCGTTTCATGCCACAGGCCACGAGGCCATAACGGGGTTTTACCCTCCCCGCGATTGACGGTGCCACCCCCCCTAAGTATATCCCGTGTGCTAAATGGGATCACGGGAAAGGATATCCCGTGGGTATGACTGCGTGTTCACGGGAAAGGGCAATTTCCGATTTTCGTTCCGTCACGGCTATCCCGTGATTTACCGCCGATAGGCTTTCCCGTGATGAAAACGGGCTTTCCTGCAGCGAAGGCCTCACGGAAATCGGCAGGTTCCGTAGTGCGTGGTCGGCACCATGGGGGCCCTGGAAGTAGCTCATCTTCGGGACCGCTCGTCTCTGAAGGCTCCACGCCGGGCGCTGAAGCCGACGGGCGGCGAGGAGATCTTCCACGTCATAGGCGTAGTAGTTCCTCCGCTGCGTGACCACGAGGGCGTGTCCCCCCCGAACACCGCCGGGAAGGGAAGTTGGCCGTGGAGGATTCGAAGCTCCTCCACATCGGCCTCATAGTCGGCTTAAGCTGGCCGACTGCCGGGGCGTACATCATGTCGGTCCCGAGACGGTTCTGCAGCGCCACCACGAGCCCTTCCGCCGGCAGCGGAGAGACGAGATAAGGTGCTTGATGTACCTGTCTCGCCACGCCATGGGAGTGCTCAAGCACGAACTCCAGCGCCACCGACCCTCGGCTGTGCCCGAAAGAAGGATCACCTTCTTGTCATGGTTCTTGTCGCCGCGTCCTCGATGAGCCTTCTGAGCTGCCGGAAGTAGAGGGAGTAGGCTTGCGATGGCTGCCCGGGCACGGGCGGCGCTGTCGGAGGTCGTGACGGAGCCCCGAACAGGGTGTCGCCGCCACGGTACCCCACCCTCTCCCAGCTCCCCGATGAGGACCTCGAGGCACCACGTCCCGCGTGCGAGAGGTCGCCAATGTCGGCACTAGCTGCGTGATAGAGTTGATGAGTATACGTACGGGTGTTCCGAGTTCCTCTGGAACCCTCGGGAGGAGCCGAAGTTGACGCCAGCGCTCTCGACGCCGGGCAGGTTCCGGTAGTCGTTGGTGGCGGGGGTCGTAGACGAGGGTCATCTGCTCGATGAAGCACTCCACGTAGTGGTGCGCGGGCGACGTCGGAGGTGTTGTCCCACAGCCCGAACCAGCCCTTCCCCTTCATCGCGGCGCACCGTGGCGCGGAGGGACGGTAGGCGTCCGTGAGCCGCGCCTCCAGCTCGCTGCAGGTAAACCCCGGCACCAGCACGATTGGGTGGAGGAGCTCGTCGACGCCGGCAGCGACATCGTCGTCGCCCTTGGTCTTGATCGCGGCGGGCGATAGGTGCTCTCGGAGGCCGCTGGGGAGCAGGAGGAGCACAAGAGACAGAAGCCGCAGGAGTGCCGTGAGAGCCATGTGCGCTGATCGCTGTGTCGTCCGTGCTCGCTGTGGCTTGCACACCAGCGTGGGATCAGATCTCCCTTGGTTGATTCTACTTATTGCCAAAATGAAGCCTGACAGATACCGCCTCTGTTATCCATTCCCAGCCGCCTGCCGGACCTACCCAGTCGATTGAACGGTTACGATCACGGATCACCTATTACCAAATATATATATATAGGAGGAAAATAGGTGAAATATACTCTCTCCATGTGTGTAAAAGATGTGGTTCTAAGGGGTGGCACCGTTTGCACAAAGCAAGTAGTTTTAATAAAGTTAAGCACGGTCTTGGACACTAATTAATGACCCTGTCGCTATTTATATGTTTAAGTTGAAATTGATATCTAAACTACTAAACTGCATAATGTAGTGACTTCTCTTAGGCAGAATGTTGCCATGGCACTTCGATAAGTTGTTGCTGATTGTGGGGCAATACCCCTCTCGTACCGACGGCACCCTACTTGGGACAAGACCTCGGCGGCGGCTAGGCCCAGGATGTTGTGGTTCAAGGCAGACCGCCGCATGCCGCACGACATCCAGAGGATATTCTGAAGACGTCGACCTTCTAGGACAGACTTTGATTTCGGAAATCATGTAACCGACCATATTCTGCTCAGTCTTGTAGTTTCTATTTGTATCCCAGCATCCCGACTATATAAGGCACTACCGGACGCGCCTCTCCTTCGCCGAGCGGCACGGGCGCTCGGGAAAGCCCGTAAAGCGCTCGGCGAAGGCTTCCCCGCGCGGCACTAGGGGAACGGAGCTCGGCGAAAAATTTTGACGGCGAAGATTTTCGAAACTTCTTTGTCGCCTCGCTCGGCATCTTCCGTGACAAGTTTGCCGAGCTCCAACACCCGCGCTTCGGCAAAGTATCCTCTCCGTTATGTCGAGCGAGGCGTTAACGTTATTGGTGGCGTCCACGGCTCCAATGTTCGCCGACCGGGAAACACTCGGCAAAGGTCAACATTTGCCGGCGCCAAAACCCTCTCCGCTCGGCAAAGCGGGGTACTTCCCGAGCCAAAACCTTCCACGGCTCGGCAAAGAAGGCTACTTCCCCGAGCGTCAAAACCTTCCAGCGCTCGGCAAAGCAGGGAACTTCCCGGCGTCATACCTCTCGGCTCGGCGAAATACAACCTTTGCCGGCGCCATGGACAACAGGCGCTCGGCAAAGCTGGGAACCATGATTTCTGGCGGCGCTTTGTTTCCAACTTTGCCCGGCGTCGACCCATGGCGCTCGGCAAATCTTCCCTTGCCGGCGTAATGGTCGTTTTGCGCCGCAAAAGCAAACAGAAAAACATGGTTTTTTTTTTTTTAATTCCACCTTGAGAAACAATCAAAATCACATATATATCATATCCAACACATAGATACAACATCTGGCACATTCACCACAACAAGCACAATATATATAGCATAAATGTCACAAGTGCATCACAAGTTCACATCCAAAAGTGCTAAAAGTGTCTCAAGTTCACAAAGTGCATAATTGTCTCCACAAGTTCTCAACACAAGTCCAACAAGCCCTACCACTGCATCTCAAGACGTTGGGCCTTCGCCTGGTGGGTACTGAACGCCTAGGCGGGTAGGGACCTCCCTCGTTTTTCACCTCAAGGTATATGATAGCCAATACATACAACAAAACACATGACATTGGGAGTTACGTCACGCTGACAACCAGAACTTAGATACATCAGTGTCTTGTGTCTCCGTAACCACCTAGATCTTAGTCTCACACAGCCCGCCGCTCAATCTACCATCCTGGGCAACCCCTTGGTGGACTGTTGAATGTATATCTTCCACGCAAATTATTAGCTAGTTCGGTTCCACACATGTTGCACAGGTTGGCTCAGTTGAAAGGAATAGAGCTGTTAACATTCTACAAGATATATATATATATATACTGGGTAAGGAACCAGCCATGACTTATTCTTATTCCTCTTATGTGCTTTTTGGTGTGCCATCAATTCATTTCAAGAGTGGATATTTTTGTAGAGTCTGCAAAGAAAACCATTGCATACTGTCATAGACCAGTTGGATTTCCGGTGGCTGTGACACGTCGGCGGCGAGCTTGACGGTGGCGGCGAGGGGAGGAGGCGGCGGCGGTGGTGCTTGGGGCGGCTGAGGTGGAAGAAGAAGGGAGGGAGGAGGTGGTGGCATGGCGGTGAGCGGCTGCTGCAGGCGGCGGCGGTGCACAGGAGGCGGGGTGGCTGCGTTGAGGGAGAGAGAGGCACGAGATTATTTCTTTATTGCTTGTCTCTCCAAGAGATTACAGACCCCTTACTTATATGGCCCTCCTAGTGGGACTTGTAATCCAAGCAATCTCTCTAAAGGTTTTCTTATACAGTTGGAATACCTTGTACAAGCAATCCTATTTTTTTCCTAATAAGGGATTTTCCTTATAGAGTTGGAATATCCCTTTCACACCAAAAAGTCCTAAAATAATCCTATCTTGACGACGAAGCGAAGAAGAAGCCAAGACGGAGCTGACGTTGCGGTGGCGGCGGCGCCCCTGGCCACGCCCCCCTCCCTTCCGGGCCGGCCATCGCCGGTTGGGCCTTTTAGCCTGCCCATAGCGTCGATGTAGTCGTTCAGCCCGCCCTCCTGAGCAGGAGCCGCGAACTCTCCAGTGGTGTCGGTGGCGATGGGTGGTCGAAAGTCGCGTCACGGTAGTGGGTGAACGCATCCCACTCGACCAACGGCCTCCTCCGGAACGGTTACGTGGAACTAGACTGCGGTAGGACTGTCGGAAAGAAAGCGGCATATATATCGGCGTAGAACTCGGGATCAATGTCGTCCTTCAGCTCGAACAACAGCTCCATCTTGTGAATCCAGAGAACCGAGAGAGTAACCTCAGACCTATAATCTTTTCAGTAAAATAAAAGACAAATATTGTTAATAAAGTATAAAATAAGCCACCAATTGTGTATTAACAACAATATGATCTACACTATTTTTCAAAATAATTATCCACCTCTATGAATGTGTAAATCAAGGTACGGTAACCTAGGAATTTTTATTTAAATTACCCACTTATGCCATTAGATACATAACATATGCAACCCCTTAAATTTACATGTAAATTACCAATTCTAACATTATTAAATCCACGCCAAAATTATCAATATACTCGCTCCGTCCACGAATATAAGGCGCGATTTGACTTGGTGCGGTCTTCAAGAACATATTTTGACATATAATTTCTCTTGTAATATATAGTTTATAGACAAAAAAGTTTGATCACTAGAAAGTATTTCTAAATACAAATCTAATGGACCTACTTTTACAAATAAAACTTTTAATATAATTAGGCTAAATCTTAGTCAAAGATAACAAAGTTTGAATTTTGGAATACATGCGCGCCTTATATTCATGGACGGAGGGAGTATTGTAATGCAAAAAAAAATATATATATATAAAAAAACATAAAGCATATATGTTTTACATTAGTTACGCACATCTATAGATGGCAATATAACAAAATTTGATTGAAGTACATGCACGTCAAATACTTATACATTATAGAGAGATAAATATCATCATAGATCTCTATTAAACTGTAAACTGATCTTAAGGAATGTTGGTGTTGGTTTTAAGTGACTATTTACGTCATTGTACTTAATTGTGTAATCAACCGCCTAAAATCCTTATGTGGAAATTAATAAGATTAATCATTAAAAAATCAAAACTTGAATTCATGATATCAGAACTTAAAAATGGAAAACATATCAATCAATAATTGATAACTTTATCACCATTAAATAGACACCATAAAGTAATGGGTGTGCCTAAGGAACAAAAGAAAAATATAATTTAATAAGCGTTATTTATCATCTAGATACATTAAACAATATCTAAGTCCTATAACTCAAATCACTTATTTGATGGACTAGTGCTAATAATCTAGGGATGGTAAAGCAGCTCCCCTTGCCAATAGCTAGCGGCCACTTGTTTGAAAAACTTGATGGTATGCGTAGCTTCACGCTAGGCTCCGTTGCTAGATGGCGACCCAAAGTATTATATGCACCTTTCTTTATCCTCCTACATTTTATATGCTTGTTTACTTGAAATAATCTGGAAAAAAGTACATCATTACTTGAAATAATCTCCACTTGTGATTGACACGAGAAAAAAGTGTTGTAAACCCGGTCTCCCTTTGTCATTAATTACAGTAAACCCGGTCTCCCTTTGCCATCATTGTCTTGCTTTGTGTCATCTCGAAGCTGTCACGCACTTTCCTGCCCACTTTGCAGTGTTATTACCACGAACCACTCCAGTCACCACCAGTGACTAGTGAGTCATCGATTCCTTCCTAGCTCGATCATACACCCAACACGAGCCACCAAGCTGCTACTGCGATTCTTGCAGGCAACAACCTCACATGAGAACCTAAATCCAACTCACAGCTCCTCCTTTCTTCAGTCACCTGCACACCACAATCCAGGGAAGTATGTGATGGGTCCGTTTCACGATGCTTGTCTAACGATTAACCAATAGATCCTTTTCCGCCACCAAGAACAGGAAACATCGACACCGGCTCACCGCTTCCGTCCATTGCTCTGGGCTCGTCGGCCTCAGGTTCGTTTCTGTACCTGCTTATGCATATAGCTAGATTCCTGCAGATGTAGTGCCCACTGTGTTATACTCCCTCCGTTTCAAATTGTAAGTCACTTTGACTTTTTTAGTAGATCCATTTTGCTATGTATCTAGATACAATTTTAACCGGAGGCAGTAGTTGTTACGTGTCTGCAGCTGCCTATGCGTAGCTACATCTGAGCATATACTTGCCGCTATCATGTAGTGTATCAAAGAACGAGAAGTCAGCAGTAGTGCCGCGATGGCTGCATGTATATAGATAGATGGTAGATCATTGAATCTTTGTTGTATAAAATAAAAGTGCCATGTTGAAATTAACACGTATTCTGATTCTGTTACAGCAAAAAACTGAAATTCTCCATCATGGCCGGTGTCCTAGATGCTTTGGCATCATACGTTCAAAACATGCTCGTGCAGATGGCCGCAGAAGAGGTGCATATGTTGCTTGGGGTGTCTGAAGAGATTGATAACATGTACATCAAGCTTCGGGATCTCAAGAATTTCTTTGTCGATGCCGATAGGAGGAATATCACTGACCAAAGTGTCCAAGCATGGGTGATAGAGCTAAAGAATGCTATGTACGAGGCCACAGACATCCTCGACCTGTGCCAGCTGAAGGCCCAGGAGCAAGGCCCAAGGCATGATGCCGGATGCTTCAATCCGTTGCTCTTCTGCATACGGAATCCCCTACATGCCCATGATATTGGAAGCCGCATCAAGAACCTTAACAAGAAGCTAGATGGCATCAAGGCACGTGGAGCATCATTCAACCGTAAACCTTGGTACTTATGAGGACCGTGGAAGAAACGTCGTCGATGTGGTTCTCGTACCCGTGAGACATCAGGGGGCTTGTTGAGTCAAGTTTGGTTGGTGAGAAGATTGAAGAGGACACAATATTTCTAGTGGAGATGCTAACAAATAAGTATCCCACCAATGACAAAATAATGGTGTTCTCCATTGTGGGAGTTGGTGGGATTGGTAAAACCACCCTTGCTCAAAAAGATCTTCAACAATGAAGTCATAAAACATGAGTTCAAAAGAAAATGTGGTTGAGTGTCAACCAAGGCTTTGATGATACTGAAATGTTAAAGAGAGTTATTATCCTAGCTGGTGGAAACCACCATGATTGTGGAAATTCAAAGGAGTCACTGGAACAGACTCTAATAGAAACTTTGAAGGGACAAAAACCTTTTTAATAATGGATGATGTCTGGGACAGCCGTATATGGGAAGGCGTTCTTAGAACTCCCTTTGTCAATGCAATGCTAGCTGAAGGTAGCCGTGTGCTGGTCACTACTTGGAATGACGTAGTAGCACGTGAGATGAAGGCAGAGGAGCCCTACTATCCTATTGACAAACTTGGTACAAACTAATCCATACATTTATTACTTTTCAGTATTTATCCATTTTGTTTTCTTGTCGCATCACTTTAGTCTTGCCTCTATCTTAATAGTAGAACAAGATTCCCTGATGTAGCAGCAAATTTTTGGTTTTTTCAAACACCAAGTTTTACCGTGGTGACCTTCATAATATAACTAAACAACGTGTGCTGCTTCCATCCTAGTAATGTTATTATCAAGCACCTGTTAGGTAGCCTATTATGGGTGCAAATTTAATTAAGAGCGGACCATAAATAAGTAATATGGGTTGGTGCCACTTGTAGTAAAAGTAGTTCTTTATTAGTAATTTTGTGCTAGTTATTTCTTAATGTGTCACCTTGCAGTGAATATTTTTCCTTATTATTGAGGTTGCCCTATTATACATAATTTATTGAGGTACGGTTCTTCAGAATTGACGCAGTGGTAGCTGGTGTACGCACATGTTTTACTATAAGCCTTTTCTTTCTTTTTACTTGTTTGCAGAAGCACATTTGGAATATAAAAGACTATCTCATTTCGTTTTTTTATGTGCTCTGCATTTATAGCTTATCTCGACATGCCCAAAGAAATTAATCTTATCTACTCTTTGGTTTGAAATTGTTGCAGGTTGTGAGAGACATTAATGATGAGCCCCAGGTTGAATTACTAAAGGATATTGGAATGAGACTCGTAGAAAAATGTGATGGTTTACCTCTTGGGGTCAAACTAATGGGAGGTCTCTTGTGTCAGAAAAGGATATGGCGAACCGACTGGCAAAAGGTGTTAGATGATTCTCTATGTTCAGTATTACAAATGCCTAAAGAGCTAAATTATGCGATATATCTTAGCTATGAAGATCTGGGCCCTTGTTTGAAACCTTGCTTTCTGCACTACTCCCTCCTTCCTAAGGGCACATTGTTTTTTGCCTATGACATTGTTGCCATGTGGATTAGTGAAGGATTTGTTCATGGAACTTCACGTGACCTAGAAGAAATTGGAAGGGAATACTATGATGAATTAATACAGCGGAACCTTATTGAACCAGATGTGCAGTATGTGAATCAAGCACTTTGCAACACGCATGATGTTGTTCGGTCATTTGCGCAGAATGTGTTGGGAGATGAAGCCCACATAGCTCACAATAGTAGATTTGGGATTGACAGACTTAAATCAGTAAAGTTTAATCGATTATCTCTGGAAAACCATGGCTCGGAACAATTTGATTTGGAGTGGTGTTCTCTACAAGCACAAGTATCACTGAGAACACTTATTTTAGTTGGTAGTATTAAGATCAAGCCAGGTGATTCATTTCTTTGCTTCTCAAGTCTTCGAACACTGCATTTGGATAGTGTAAGTTTTGACGCACTAGCAGATTCCATGTATCAGCTCAGGCATTTGAGGTATTTGTCAATAGAAAACAGTAATATATCTAAGTTACCAGAAAACATTGGTAAGTTGAAATTGCTGCAGTACATTAGCCTTTGTGGTTGTCAGAGCTTGACTAAGCTTCCTAGTAGCATTGGAATGCTACAAGACTTGAGGCATCTTGGACTTGAAGGGACAAATATAACTGTTTTACCAAGGGATTTTTGTGGCCTAACTTCTTTGAGGAATTTGCATGGGTTTCCCGCCCACATGGACTATGATCACTGTAGTTTGGAGGAACTAGGACCTCTCTCCCAGCTAACAGATCTTCGTATCATGTGTTTGGAGAATGTAGTTTCTTCCTCATCTGCTATACAAGCCAAACTTTGTGGAAAGAATCGCCTAAGGTATTTGTCTTTGTATTGCACCGGTAGACTTGGAGATGATAGCCTGTTGGTAAAAGAGGAAGAAGGGATCTCCGAGAAAGCAAAAAGACAAATAGAGGAGGTTTTTGACGAGCTCTGCCCTCCGCTTGGCTTAGAACAACTTGTAATCAATGGCTATTTTGGTGAGCGGCTCCCAAGATGGATGATGCCAGCTGCAGCAGTGATGCCGCTTAGGAGCTTGAGAATACTAATGATGGACGACTTGGCCTACTGCACAGAGCTTCCTGTTGGATTCAGTCAACTCCCCTGCTTAGAGCACCTACAGATCGTTCGTGCCCCAGCCATCAAGTGTGTTGGGTTTGAATTTGTACAACCAAACAATCTGTTAGGTGTCGCATTTCCTAGATTGCAGAAGTTGTGGTTTGAGGGAATGGTCGGATGGGAGGAATGGATGTGGGAGGAACAAGTGAAAGGCATGCCTATCTTGGAGGTGCTTACACTCCAAATGTGCAAGTTGAGGTGTGTGCCACCTGGCCTTGCCTTCCACGCAAAGGCTTTGAAGAAGCTAGGTATATATGACGTCAAGCATCTAAGCTCTTTGGAGAACTTTTCTTTTGTTGTCCACCTCGACGTGTTTACAAACACTGACCTTCAGAGGATCAGTAATTTTCCAAAATTGCAGAAGCTCATCATCATCGACTGCCCTAAGATGAAGGTATTGGAAGGCATGCCTGCACTACAGAGACTCGATTTGATGGATTATAACATAGAAACAATGCCTAGGTATCTGCAGGATGTGAACCCAAGGCATTTGCTTCTAGATTGTTCCTTATCCCTGCTCACGTCTATAGCGGCAGGGAAATCTGGTCCTGAGTGGGGAAAGTTCAGCCACATCCAGCAAGTCAAAGCCTATGCAGATGATCAAGGCTGTCCAAGAAAGTGGTATGTGCTCTACACGAACGATCCTTTCCAATTCGAGACAAATATCTGTCGCTCTGCCATTGCCAAAGGTAGATAAAAAGAGCATTCATCTAACATATTTTATTTTCTAGTACTCTGTTTTCTTATTAGTTTGATTCAGTCAATACAATTCGTCTCCTGCAGCCTGCTGGGATCGCGCGAGGTTTCCTTACTGTGAGACATGCCCCGTAGAAGACGAGTGGTCGACAGGACGACGCATGAATGCAGACAAACTTGTGCCCCTCTGCGTGCGCTTCAGGTAAATTAGGCTACGTGTTGATTGCTCGTCTCCACCCTGAGAACATTTGGTTCTGGTTCTGTTGTTTCAGCTGACTGCATGCTTGGTTAATCGTACGTTTCAAGTTGATTAACATTTTATCCCGTGTACCATAATATTCTGCCAAATGTGCAGATGCAATGCCTATCGTCACTTGGTTAGCTGGTTTGATGAAGCCTGCCTGCACTGCTGTGAAGCCGACCGCATCGCTTCCCCATCACATGAGTGGACCGAACCGTATTCAGCACGTATAAAGAGTGTTTGGGCATGACTGGAGTACTCCCTCCGTCCCAAAATAAACGACGTTTTGGGTTTCGTACCACAAGTTTGACTTCGATTTGTAGAAAATACGTAGAAGATTTAAATCTCCAAATAAATTTGTTAAAAAACTAGATCAAAAGATCTTTCCAACGATACTATGTAATATAAATATTAATCCTATTTTAATATATATTTGCCGGTAGATGTTTCTCGGGAAGCGAAAACGTCATTTATTTTGGGACGGAGGGAGTAAACGTCAAAAGCTTAGTGTGAGAACAAGACGTGCTCTGTTCTCACTGTATGTTGACTCTGCTCTCTATTTAGCGTCTGTATGTTCACTTCACTGCAGTATTAGTGGTTTGTTGGGTGATGCTATAGAGTTTGCACGTATGGCACACTGCGAAAAAAAATATGTTCTATCTTCTACTCAACATGTACACAGATTGCAAAAATATAACTTTATTATAATTTCAGCAGGCTTTCGATACTGCATGCCATAATCATATTGCCTTAAATAAAAGTGACATATCTAGTAGGTCATATTCCATATTTCTCCATGCCATATTCCAGTAGTGGTACTGTTCCATTAGTTTCAGCTGACTGCATGTGCTGATGGTGTCATGTGAATCCCCTTGCTCCATTCGTAATTCTAACATTGTTACTGTGTCATCCTGTTTGACGTATGGGTGTTTGGGCAACGCTTGCAGGTGCAACGCCTACAGTCATTTGGTTCCCTGGTAGCGTCGAGCATGCCTGCACTGCACTGATCCTCCAACAATGCCACCTCGTGGGATCAGTGGACAGAAACAGCTGTGTATCCAGCATGCAGGCAGATAACCAGGACCAGACGTATATGGATTTGGCCATTCGCTGATCCCCATCTTTACCTTCTGGCAATTCCTTGTGCAAAATAGGACATCCTATGTTTTTACAGTTTGTTCACTCCGTTTTCTCTATGCTCCAAGTACTATTGGTTATGTCCTCTGTTTAAGTATTATCACTGGAAGTACATATGTTCTACCTTTCTACTGAAATTTTATGTTTTCTACTCTGGATTGGAGCATTCTTGCCCTCCTGATCCTCCAATGCTCATTTGCTCAGCGGAGACAAATCTACTATCATGGCGTACCCGGAGGATATCCCAGCTGCCCATAACTAAATTCCTTCAATTACTAATTTCCTGGGATCCCTGGAAACACCAGAATGATGTGGTGTCCAACCACCTCTTGCTGTCCATGATAGGGCTGGCTGATGATATGGCTGCAGCGACTAATAGGAACACCATGTGTGTAATATGGGGCTGTTGCCCTGCTTTGGGCCTTACGCACATCTGATGAGAACAGAGATGACTTGCACATTTTGCCCAACTATTGTATGGAGCAAGACGTCCTCTGTTTTCAGCTAAACTGTTTATACTCTTCTTTCCACACAATATTTTTTTTGGGGTTCCTTTGATCTTCCCTGCACATGCAATGCCCACCTCCAGAGACTATATTCGTGTTTTATGGACAGCAATGGCAAATGCAACTGTGTTGAATATTCGGTGTAGCTTTCCTTGTTTTGGATTTGTGGCGTTAACCTGCATTTGGATTGTTACTCTGCAATTGCTTTTCGTATTACCTTGTATACCAACTTATAGCATGAAAGTAAAAAGGCTGCACATACACGATATAAAGCATCAACAAGATGCTGAGGACTAAAAGTAGAATAATTGATTCATCAAGTCAAGAGAATGATTGAGCACATTTTTTTGTGCAGAAGTAGAATACAAAGATATTAAAAAGGTCAGGTTGTATTAACAATTCTCTGTTACAAGCAAACGTCCTTATATTAACAACTAGGGGAACCTCACCCGCGCGTTGCTGCGGGAATTAAAAAAATGCAATGATCATAAGAGAAATTTTCATTATATCATTTCTGCCTCGATAAGGATATATCGGTTTATTGCGTATAGTTGAAATAATAGTGTTTTGAGTCTACACAGCTATTTTTATGACCAAAGTGCGTAGTTATTTGACTTGGTATATATCTGTACGTAGCATAACCACAAAAATTATTCAGACCGGACAATGTATGGTGATGCATTTTCATCGACGTAATTCCTCATGGTTCATTCGTCGTGCCTGATGTTGAGAACAACATGCAATGGTTAAATGTATTAGTAGTGAGTACAGTATAGATATTATATATTTAATTTTATTAAATCTTTCCATACAAAAATTATTATTTCCTGTATATCCATATACCACATCCAACAAAGGAGCCTCTTCTACTTATAGAAGAAGGAAAAGCATAATCCAAGGCAAAGGTCTGTAAGTAGTAATACTCCGATAAATGGGCATACTAAGATCCCTATTTTTAGTGCAATCTACCAGTACCAAGTGCCCCAATTGACTAAATCGTGCAGCACTGTACATCACCAAACATTCCAATATTCCATAATTATTCAGATGGCAATCAGTCAGGCTCATTTGGCAGACTAAAAATGCCATGGTGCTCTTTAAGCTTCAGTGCAAAAATGCTCTCTTAGCATGTGAACTTGGTGGCTTAGATAACCCTACAGTCTAAACTAAGTTAACAGGCAGGAATAGCATTACCACTTCATAAGCAGCGATAAGATGAGCATCTGTTCGTCGGGAGTCTAGGATATGCGTTTCTTTTCTTTTAGAGTCCATCACAACCAACTGCCAGTGATCATCTTCACAAAAAGGCACAAATATCTGAACAAAAAAAACTTGTCAAATTCAGGGTTTCAGGGAGCTCCATCGACAGAATCAACTAAATCAAATAAAAATATAATAGAAAAGAGCAAAACCTGCTTGGCCTCCTTTAGTTTGTCAGCAGTAAGCTCCCTCTCCAGCCATGGTTTTGTACTTGGATCTGACTTCAGCAAATGTCTCTAGAATAAAGTTCATGAGATGGTGAACATGGATTATCTAAAAGTTACACGTATGCTAAGCAAAGTTGGAATTTACAACAACGAAATTGGAAAGCAATATCTTGTCCGACCATTGTGAGCGCCAGACTTCACATTGTGCATCCATCACAGAGCAGTAACAGTTTGTCGCGGCGAGGATTCATCATCTGAGGAGGATGCGGCGTCGTCGGTGCCAGTGAGGACCAAACCCCACTGCATACCGAGAGGATCTAGACGGATGTGCAAGGTTCCAGCGGGGCATGACAGCTCCTCGCCGACGCCGTTGAATCGTGTGAGAACGCCTGGAGATCGCCCAGCACTCCGGATGCGGGCCTGGTGTACGCGTCGAGCTGCTTGGTGAAGCTGTTGGCGTTGAGGACTTGAGTCGAACAGCTGGTGAGCATGTACATGCAGGTCTTAGCGTCCATGACGAAGCCGTCGGGGAGGAAAGCGGTGTCGACGAGGGCCTTCCGGGAGCTTCTTCGTGGATTGCGACGGCAACCAGCGTCCGGATGAGGAGGGGGCAGATCGAGGCCGGCGCCCGTGACGGCACGGAGGAGCACGCCGTGGTCCGCGAATCCGAGTGGAGCGTGGGCGGCGGAGCCAAAGCGAACGCGGGCTCGGTGGAGCACGCAGCAGTCGTCGAATTTGACGCGGTCCTGGCACGCCGTCAGCCCGGACGCAGGCGCACCATTGGAGGACGCCGTCGCGGTTTGATGCGGCGCGGAACAGCGACTCCTTGCTGGCGACGCCGCGCAGGCAGGCAGGGGGCGCTCCTTCGAGGCTTCGGGAGGCCGCGCCTGGGAGCATCCTCGCTGGCGGTCAACGGCAGACTAGGCAGCTCGGCGCCATGGACGGGGACAGCGCCCACCAGGGCGGACGTGGTGTCGCCGCAGCAGGCTGGATCAAAAGTCCACGCCTGGGAGCATCCTCGACGGCAGTCTCCACGCACGGGGAACGGCGGCATCCACGCTCGGGCCGAGAATCCTCAGCGGTGGGAAACGGCTGCGATCGATGACGGCCGTCGAACGGATGCGGACGGCCATGGTTGCATGTTTGGGTAGGGGAGGAGGCGGGCGGGCGTCGAGGTCTTTGTAGGGGAGGAGGCGGGCAGGCGTGGTGGGCTGGGTAGGGGGAGGCGGGTGACCGTCGAGCTCGGGGTAGGGGAAGAGGCGAGCGGCCACCGGAGGTAGATTTCAGTTATCAATTCCGGGCCGTCAGGCGCGAGAATTACCAAAACTGAATAGTGGGGGAGCTCCTATATAGGAGTTTTAGATTCTCTATTACAAGCAAACGTCCTCCACAAATAAATGGACATTATCAACATTTACTTATCAGCTTCAGGGTGGTGTTATTGGGATGACTCAATGTTACAGTACACTTTTACCAAATTTCAGATTTCAGAGGCATTCCTCCTCTGGTGCTTATCCATGTTGAATCTCAGAAATTTTTTCGAGGTGCAGTGGGCGTTGCGAAAAGCTGAGCAACTGCTCTCAGTCCATTCTTGTTATGGACGTGGATGGGCTGTAGGGGATCGAGGAGGGTGAAGGCAGCAGCGGTGGCGCGCTACCGTGGTGCTACAGTGCCCATGGGTATTGTTCACGTCACGAGGGAGGCTGGCGGCTAGGGTTAGAGGCTGTAGGGGCGCTGGAACGCTGGCCGCGGTGCTCTGCCCACGGCCGGCAAGAGGGAAGGGATTTCCTTCTTAATCTCTTGCTTATTATTAGATTGATACATCTCCTCTCATTATATAGAGAGGTTTGACTTGACCCCTAAGCAAGCCACTAAATAACCCTAATGGGCTAAGGCCCGATAGGCTCATGACTCCTCTAACACTCCAGCCCGGATGCATGACGCTAGCGTCCCGCGTCTTGCGGCCCGCATGCACCACCATGGACGCTTGGCAGGTACGCATCGTAGACGCCGTCTCCGACACGTTGTCCCCGGTAGCATGATCTGCTCCCCACCGCCGGCCTCTGCTTTCATCTCTTGTAACCGGGCGGCTAGCTGCGAGAAATCCGACCCGTAGGGGCGGCGCGATGTTACCGCCGCTTGAAGATGCGGCCTGCAACAATGAATCTTTGTAGTAGGCGAATCGGAACTGCTCTGCCCGTAGAAGCCATGGATTGGATCGAAAACCGAAGATCTCCAATAGGCCTCGACCTCAAGGCCCTTTGCCCGTCGAGTCGTCGGCGATGGCCGGAGGAGCGGTTCGAAATGCCGAAGTTGCACGCCTTCCAATCCGCGTTGAGCGCCTTCAAATCGACTCCATCTTCGTCGCCATGGCGAGATGCGGACCCGCACTCCTTGCATCGTGCCTCTTGTGCGGCGTCCATAGCGAGAACACGAACTCTTCCCTTCCTCTATACAATCCATGGCGAGAGCAGAGTGCCCATGGATCGACTGAGCTGATACTAGATGTTATGGATGTGGATGGGTCGTAGGGGATCGAGGAGGGAGAAGGCAGCGGCGGTGGCATGCTACGATACCCAGTGCTTGTTCACATGACGAGGGGAGGTAGGGAGGCGCGGCGCCTAGGGTTAGAGGCTATAGGGGCATTTGGGCGCCGGCCGTGGGGCTGCGCCTACGGCCGGCAAGAGGGAAGGGATTTCCTTCTTAATGTCTTGCTTGATTATTAGATTCATACATCTTCTCTCATTATATAGAGAGGTTTGACTTGACCCCAAAGCATGCCACTAAATAACCCTAATGGGCTAAGCCCGATAGGCTCATAACTCCTCTAACAATTCTAAGTATGATACATTGATGGCGTTGTCTCCATTTGGACATTGAGGATGGCATTACGAGTGCGAACATTGTGCGGCGAGGGTTCTATGCTAGCTAGTGATATGAAATGTAGGTAAACCAACGTCAATTTTTAGGAACAACTTCGAATTTGAATATGGGCGCCCGGCGCCCCCGCCGTCCCGGGCTCCAGCCCCACCGCCGCCTGGCTGCGCCGTGCGTAGCGCCCTCTCCCACTCCGACACCAGATCCGGCACCTCCTTGCCTTGCTCTACGGATGAGGTCCGGCTCGTCGCGAGCTGTCTTGCGGTGGTGCGAGATCAGCGATGGGCAGCGCGGCCTGCTAGGGGCAACCTAAGCGCCGCCGCCACCGCCCTAGCGCCCGGCAGCCCCCTCCCGGCTTCCACCGCCACCTCCCCCTCCTACCACACCTCTCCTTCACCCACCTACCCTCTCACAGCGTCGGCGTGCGAGAGGCCGGTGACCCGGCCATGGAGGTCCCGTCGGGGCCGTTGGCGGCCTTGCCGCGCGCCTGCTCCGGCGGGCCGGGCTGCCGGTTCGCCCACTCGCGGCTGCGGCTCCGACCGTGACGAGCCGGCGTGTGCCATTGCCGGGGGACCCCACTGCTCGCCCACCGCCCGAGGTCAGCGGTCCGCGTGCGGCGCCCGAGCTTCGCGGGCGACCGCTATCCCCGATCGTTGGTGTTGTTTTCTCGTTTGTTTGTGCGATCGCTTTGTGGTGTCTCCGGTTGATCCGTTGTGACTCTATGGCAATCTCTAGGTCATCGACCTTGCATTGAAGGTCGTGATCATACCGTGAGTTGGTTGTTTTTCCTTGAGGGGTTGTGAGATCTACAAGGTTGATAATTTAAAAGAATTTTTCGAGGTTCCCATTCAGCCGCGCCCCCCCCTCTGGTCGCCTTTTTCGGTCCTTGGGGAGGTGAGTTCATAATGAGAGAGTATTAGGGTTTGGATAATACTTGGATTACCATCAATAGTGACAATCAGTGAATAAATATAGGCCATTAGGGGAGCCACTAGGGGCAGGCCCATGGGCCCATGGGCCGTATGAGTGTGTGCCACTTGTAGTAAAAGTAATTCTTTATTAGTAAGTTTTTGCCAGCTATTTCTTAATGTGTCACCTAGTAGTGATTATTTTTCCTTATTATTGTGGTTAGTTGGCATGAGCATGGTATAGCTTTACTGTACAGAAAATTATTGATTGGTCATAGTTAGGTTGTGGATCATTACGATACGTACAATTGAGATTACAAATTCATCGTCGACATCTGTGGTTAATGCTGGTCTCCGATCCAAATTGACTTTCGTCCATACCTTTTCTTTCTTTCTACTTGTTCGCACAAGCAAATATACTGTAATATCAAAGACGAGGTTGACCAAACAATATGTGCTAGAGTCTTGCATTAGGTTTTTTTCTTGATGTGCTCTGCATTTATAGAATATCTCGACATGGACAAATAAAAATTAATCTTATCTAATTGGTTTGAAACTCTTTTAGGTTGTCAGAGACGTAAATGATGAGCCCCATGTTAATATACTAAAGGATATTGGAATGGCACTCATAGAAAAATGTGATGGTTTACCTCTTGGAGTCAAAGTAATGGGAGGTCTCTTGGGACGGAAAAGGATAAGACGAACTGAATGGCAAAAGGTGTTAGATGATTCTGTATGGTCAGTATCCCAGATGCCTAAAGAGCTAAATTATGCAATATATCTTAGCTATGAAGATCTGGACCCTTGTTTGAAGCCTTGCTTTTTGCACTACTCCCTCCTACCTAGAAGCAAATTGATTACTGTTCATGAAATTGTTGGCATGTGGATTAGTGATGGATTTGTTCATGGTGCCTTACGCGACTTAGAAGAAATTGGAACGGAATACTACGATGAGTAAATACAGCGGAACCTTATTGAGCCAGATATTGAGTATGTTGATAAAGAAGTTTGCAACATGCATGATGTTGTCCGGTCATTTGCTCAGAACGTGCTTGGAGATGAAGCACTCATAGCTCACAATAGTAAAATTGGTATTGAGAAACTTAAATCACAAAAGTTTTTCCGATTGTCTTTGGAAAGCAAAGGATCAGAACAACTTGATTTTGAGTGGTGTTCTCTACAAACACAAATGTCATTGAGAACAATGATTTTATTTGGTAATATAAAGATTCAACCAGGGGATTCATTGCTTTCTTTTCCAAGGATTCGAACAATACATTTGAATAGTGTAAATTTCGATCCAATAGCTGAATCTTTGTACCAACTCAAGCATTTGGGGTATTTGACAATAGAAAACAATAATATATCTAAGTTACCAGAAGACATTGGCAAGTTGAAATTATTGCTGTACATTAGCCTTGCTGGTTGTCAGAGTTTGGCTAAGCTTCCTAGTAGTATTGGAGTGCTACAAGACTTGAGGTTTCTTAGCCTTGAAGGCACAAATATAAGTGTTATACCTAGGGATTTTTGTCGTCTAACTTCTCTGAGGAAATTATATGGTTTTCCAGCCCACATGGATTTGTGATCACTGTAGTTTGGAAGAACTAGGACCTCTCTCCTTGCTAACAGGACTTCGTATTACTTTTTTGGAGAATGTAGTTTCTTCCTCATCTTCTATACAGGCCAAACTTTGTGAAAAGAATTGCCTAAGATATTTGAATTTGTGTTGCACTAGTAGACTTGGAGATGATGGTCTGTTGGCAAAAGAGGGAGAAGGGATCTCAGAGAAAGAAAAGAGGCAAATCCAGGAGGTTTTTGATGAGCTCTGCCCTCCACCTGGCTTAGAAAACCTTGTAATCAGTGGGTACTTTGGTCAGCGGCTGCCAAGATGGATGATGCCAGTAGAAGAAGTTTCGTTGCTTAGGAGCTTGAGGATTCTAATGATGGTCGACTTGGCATGCTGCACAAAGCTTACCAGTTGCTTGAGAGCTCCCCTTCGTGGAGCTTCTGAGTATCGATCGTGCCCCAGTCATCAAGTGTGTTGGGCTTGAATTCGTACAACCAAACAACCAGTTGGGTGTTGCATTTCCTAGATTGCAGAAGCTATACTTTGTGGGTGGTCGAATGGGAGGAATGGGTGTGGGCGGAACAAGTAAAAGGCATGCCTATCGTGGAGGTGCTTACACTCAACATGTGCAAGCTGAGGTGTGTGCCACCTGGGCTTGCCTTCCACGCAAAGGCTTTGAGGACATTATGTATATATGATGTCAAGCATCTAAGCTCTTTGGAGAACTTTACTTCTGTTGTCCACCTCGACGTGTTTAGAAACACTGACCTAGAGAGGATCAATAATTTCCCAAAACTGCAGAAGCTTGTCATTGTCGCATGCCAAAAGATGAAGGAATTGGAAGGCATGCCTACACTACAAAGACTTAATCTGGAGGATGATAACATGGAAACAGTCCCAAGGTACCTGCAGGATGTGAACCCAAGGCATTTGCTTCTAGATTGTTCCTTATCCCTGCTCACGTGCATAGCCTCCGGGAGATCGGGTCCTGAGTGGCACAAATTCAGCCACATACAGCAACTCAAAGCCTATGCAGATGCAGATGATGAAGGCTGTCCAAGGAAGTGGTATGTGCTCTATACAAGGGATCATTTCTGCTTGGACACAAATATCAGCCGTTGTGCCACTGCCGAAGGTAGATAAACATTCATTTTCTGGTACTCTGTTTTATCAGTTTAATTTAGACAATTCGATTCGTGTCCTGCAGCACGTAGCCGCCGCAGTTGGCCTCTTTACTCCCAAACATGTCCAATTGAAGACGAGTGGCCAACAGGACACACGCAAGTAGAAAAACGTGTGCCATTCTGCGTACGCTTCAGGTAAAAAATTGTGCCACACGTTGATTGGTTGCCTTTGTTTGAGTAATCCTGCATGCTTCCACCTCCTCGACATCTGGTTAATCCAACATGGCAAGTCGTTTACCATTTCATCCCGTGTTATGTATTTTTGCAACATGTCTAGGTGCAACGCCCATCGTCCCTTGTGTCGCTGGTTTGATGAAGCGTGCCTGCACTGCTGTGAAGCGGCCGACATCGCTTTACCCGTCTGCTCAGTGGACCGAAGAAGCTGGATGTTCAGCACGTACAAAAACTGCTTGGGCATGACCGGAGGATACGTCAAATGCTTAGTGTAAGTATATGCATTTTGGGCAAGCCTTGATCTGCATCTGTAGTTGTACCAACTACTTGTGCTATTGTGTAGAACAAGACGTCCTCTGTTTTCACCGTGTGTTGACTCTGCTTTGTTTTGCCTCCTCAGAGATGATTCCATGCTTGCCATTTTACTGCAGTAGTAGATTAGGGGCATGTTTGGTTATGCTACAGAGTATGTGACTCTTTGTATACTGCAAAACTATACGTTCCATAATAATCTCACTATTTCAGCAGGCTTACGATAGTGCATGCCATACCCATGCATAGTTTCAGCTGACTGCAGCATGTGCTGATCGTGTCATGTGAATCCCCTTCTCCATGCTTGCAGGTGCAGCGCCGCCTATCGTCATTTGGTTCCCTGGTTGCAAAAATGCATGTTGCTACCATCGGCTACTGTGAACATTTATGTTCTGTACGGAGTATTGTGGACTGGAACTTGCTCGTCCTTTGTGATTTTTTTTTTGAGGACATCCTGTGTGATTTTAGCTGCCTTATGATACTCCGTCTATCTGGTCAGAATATCAAATTCCTGAATCCGATGACGAGACGTGCTTTCTCTTTGGGTTCAGTTGACCTACTTGGTTGTGAGCAGAGTACAACGACGTTTGGTTTGTTCAAGCAAAGCCTGAACTGCCGTGAAGCCGACCACATCGTTTCCCCATCAGTTTACTATGCGTGTATATGGATTACATTCTGACCAGATAAAGATGAGCCACAAGAGAAAACATCAAGGGCTAGTTGTGAATTTATGTATTTTGTGCTTGTTTGTTGACCTGCATCTCGTTCCTTCTGCTAGTAGGAGTACGAAACAAAACCTGCTCTGTTTTCCGTCTTTGTTCACTCTGGTTTCTACATGCTCCTCAAGTTCCTCCTGTGGACATCATCCGGACTCACAGCAGTAGGCTCACAGTAGTACCTTCTCGCCTCCTCCGTCCCCAACCTTCATTCCAATCCCCACCTTCTCCTTCCTGATCTCCTTCTAGCTCCATTGTTGCCGGGCCCTGCTTCTCCCGGGCGTGCTCGCCGGCGGTAGGGCAGGTGGGCTGGGTTCTCTTCTTCTTCCTTGTACAACCACCTGAGAAATAAAGGCCTAGATGGCCATAGCTACCAGCTACAAAGCCATGGAAGCATCCATGGAGCCTCCGCTGTTGGCGGCGTTGTCGGGCCCCACCTCTCCCCTGGACCCCACCGGTGCTGTGTGGCGTCCATGCATGGTATTTGCGTGCCCATGGGCCATAGGGACCCTAGTCACCAGGAACGTGGAACGAACCATGGTTCCGCGTCCCGGGAACTTCGCTCCCGGTCGAGGGACGAGGATGACGCGTTACGAAGACAGGATCGTAGATGCATCGTTCGCTTCGATCATCGACTGAATCACAACGGGATCGGCACTCCAGCCTGGTTCCGCGGGCGCAATCTGGTGGCATATGGTTTGCATGTCCGTGATTTCAGGACTTGGTAGTTGTTGCCATGCATGCCGTTCCTGGACATTCAATTGTTGATGCATATGGGTGTTGTGGCCCCACTGGCAGCACATGTTCCTTGTCGTTCCGGGGACGTCGTCCCAAATTAACATGGATCATGATCCATGTTAATTTGGAACGTGCTGAAGTTGTATACTCATCGTTCCAAACAGTATTGAGAATCGGTGTACCACGTTCCTCGTTCCCGTTCCTCGACCTAGTCGACCCGAGAGCGCGGTGACTAGGGTAGGGACGCGTGGCTTCCTTCTCCACCACATGGTATCTCATGCTTATCCTTCCAATAGGGAACAGGGACGCACTGAATCTCTGTTTCTCTAATTTTAGTTGCCATGTTAATATGTTGCAGCCTCAAGTCTGCAGTCCCCTACTTCAGCAAGACAACTACTTCTCTGGTGCTGGTTTGACGACTCTTCCTTCACCTGGGTTTTAGGCTCGAGTTTCTTCTACATCCGGCAACGTCATCTACAGTAGCCTTCGGATGCCGGCATGTTTTTTCTTCGACGCCTCAGTCAACCCCTCTTTAGCCTTAAACCCGCGATGCCAGTCCATCTGGCTGCACGCGTCTTTGACGCCTCTGCGCCTACCCCTCGCCGGCAGATTCATCCTCCTTCGCGCCGTAGTCGACGTTACTGTCTTATTTTCTGGTCACAGGACCTCCATGTAACATAGTCCTTTGTTAAGGACTGCTATGTAATTTGGCTGCTTTAATATATAATATATGTTCTTGTCAAAAAAAGGTTCCTCCTATAACCAAACTAGCTAGCTGTCGATACTCAGATTTGCCTCGAGTCATAACGCTAAGTAACCAAATTAAACCTAATTGGTGAGATGGCTTGGTGATTGACACTTCACTGATGATTTTGTATTTTTGCCTGCGATTGGTGCTTCGGGTGGCACAATCATAATTTGGAAAAGCTCCATGTTCCAGGGTCCCTCATCTTTCAAAGTAGTTATGCCTATTCTGTCCTCCTTACTTCCACTCATAATGATGCTTCTTGGGTGTTGACCAATGTCTATGCCCCTTGCACCACCCAAGGTAAAAAAGATTTTGTACATTGGTTGAAAAACATTAATATGCCAGATGGAATTGAATGGCTTCTAGTAGTAGAATTTAGCCTATATAGAAATCCAGCTGACAGGAATAGGCCAGGAGCTGATATCCCTAAGATGCCTATGTTCAAGGCTATTAGTGCCTTAGGCCTGGTAGAATTGCATCTAAAAGGTCAATACTTCACTTGGTCTAATAAGCAGCAACCACCCTGTTGGAAAGACTAGATTGGATCTTTACATAAGCTAATTGGACTTTAAACTACCCAAACACCTTTGCCTCTACCATGGTTAGAGAAACCTCAGATCACTGTCCATGTTTAATTATTGTCTCAACTGATATTCCTAAAGGCAACACTTTTAGATTTGAGAACTTATGGCTGCACCATGATGATTTCATTAGTCAAGTATAGTATGGCTGGTTCAATCTGTAAGATGAAATTTTGGCATATCTCATAATATTATATTTTGAGAAGAGGAAAATTGACAAGGGCAATAATTTGTATACACATGCGTATACGTGTCAATTAGATGACGTAGAAGAGCTAGTCAGCTAGTAAAAAATTTGGGCTTATCAATCCAAGAATGGCCCATCGAACATGGTTTTCTCATATGAAGTTTGCTGAGATTAGCACCGGCCATTAGTGGCCTCCTAATCTTAATTATGGGCTTCTAAGAAGTCACTTGTGTATGGCCCATACAAGAGTATGTACTCGTACGAAGGAGCTTCTGTCCTTGACCATGTACGCACGTATGTATATACTACTTCATGAGACACACACGGAGTATAAATGTATATGTGCCCTTACACACTATGTACACATGCTGGTATTTTGCTCTCGGAAGCTCGATCATGTACGTACACGTACGCGCGCGCATATCAAACCCGCCGGGTCCATCGATCAGCTAGCTGGGTATGTAGTTGAGTGCTGTAACAATTATGAACTGATAAGCTCCAAGAAGAGATAAACTTCAGGAAGAGATAAGATCAATTCAAAATTGTGAAATATCCCGGCACCTGGCCCTTGCCGCTCGGAAGCAAGGCGATTCAAATTTGAAATGCGTCACCGCCCGCACGTCTCGGCCGCATGACGCTCCTCCTCAACAGATCATTGGCGGCGCATCCTGGGCACCGCCTCAACCCTGTGCTGCCCCTAGCTCCTGCCTATAAAAGGAGAGTACTTCTTCCATCTCGAGGGGGCCGGCCAGACTTCACCATGCCGCCGCCAGGCTGCGCACAACACCACGCCGCCAGGCCACCACCACTCCATCACATCACGCCACAGCCCTGCTAATCACACGCACGTCGTCAGCAAGTACAGCAGCAACGTCGTCGACCTCCTCCTCGACAAGCACGTCATCCTCTCCGGCGAGGTCTGCATCATCGCCGGCAAGTTGAACGCCTACAGAACATCTACATCGTCACCGGCAAGCGCGGCAGCGACGCCATCAACCTTGTCGTCCTCTACAGCAAGCACACGCACATCGCCGGCGAGCACGGCAGCGACGCCGTCAACCTCGCCGTCCTTCACAGCGACCACGACGACATCAACTCCGGCATCCTCGACATCCATGGCTGCCCACTTCGAGGGTGAGATCCTTTACTTATTTTCGTTTTCATCTTATCCCTCTTTTGCATAGCTGTAGGTTACATGTACGGCCATGTGGCAATCCGTGGCGCGGTGATGGCGGCCCGGATCGATGACCAGCAGCAGAAAAGAGAGACGATGATGGCCGTCCGAGGCACGGCGATGGCATCCCGTCGAGAACACAGCGGCAAGCAGCAAGATCGGCTCGCGACAAGATCAGTACAACAACAACAAGTAGAAGATGCAGCCCGAGCGGCGGGGCAGTGTGGCCTGACGATGGCAACCGTGGCAGCAGTAAGTCCGGTGACGGCCGGAACGACGCCGGAGCAACAGCGGCAGCAGATCAGCAGTTCATCCCGTCAATGGCCTGGCGTGGCAGCAACTAGCCCGGCGATGGCCGGAACGGCGCCGGAACGACCGCGGCGGCGGAGCAGTGTGGCCCAGCAATGGCCCAACAGCAGTGAGCCCGACGATGGCCCGACATGGCAGCAGTGAATCCAGCAGTGAGCCCCGACGACGCTGAAACGACGACGGCGCCGGCGACCATCTCAGCAGCGGTGTCAATCCGATGCCAGCGACATAGCAGGGGCTGGTCTCATCAGTCTGATAATAACCATGCATGTGGTGCATCAGCGGCATGGCAGATCAATGGAGGCCGTGATCGGCAGACCGACGGCGGTGGCAGCCTGATCAACGACTACACGGGTGCTATGCACGGCGGGCCAGCAAGTTCCAGCGGCACCACCTTGACAACGACAACAGTATGCACGGCGGCCCTGCAAGTTCCAACAGCACCGCCCTGGCAACGGCAACAGTGCATCCACGACGACGGGCGCAGCTGCCGGCGATGGCCGGAACATCGAGCTGAGCACGCCCATGGCGGTGGGCAGAGCAACACCGCACGGCCACATCTCTACCGCGGCGGCGGAACGGCGTGGCTCCGCATCACCGCTTCGACCTAGTGTTTGCATGCAAGCTGGGCCTTGTTGGCCCAAGAACATCACGAGTGTACACTTAAAGTGTAAACAAGGGTATATATACATATATACATGTATACGGCAAGAATGCAAGTATTATGTCATATGCAACTCGTGAGTGTGTAACACGTGAAAGAAATGTAGAATCAGCAGAGCAGCCATGATGAGTATGCTTTTCTCAAAACAGTGATCCATTTGCCGATGGGGGCTCCTCAGTAGCAGCCCATGTACACGTACAATATATGCAAAGAAGTCAAGGGCTACAATACCATGCAAATGTCGTACATGCATATCAAATATGCAGTAGCCATCAGCTAGCTCGACGTGTTATGGGCTGAGTCATCAAAATCAAATCAACACTTACTCAACTACAAGCAATATATACTTGGCTAATCAATGGCCCATCTCGCAGTGGCTGCTCGGCCCAAGCAAAGCACGGACTCCGACAGGCCCGAAACCCGACTTCAACCCCTGCAAATAATTCTAAGTCACGGCAAAGCGCTCGACGCCGCATATGTGAATTGGCGAGCTGACTAAGTGTCACGCCAATGATCTCGAAAGTTTACACGATGGAGAAATCTCCCGAGTATCTCATGAGCACAAGTCTCACACTCATCAACCACCTTTCCGCACCGTCAAGGCGGTGAACCAGATGAAGTTATTTTCTTCCCGAGATACCGACGAGGCTGGGACATTTTGTTTCCGCGACCGACGAGGCCGGAATCATTGTTCGTGACCGACGAGGCCGAACACTTGACTTCATTTTGGGGATCCGCACGACGAGGCCGGATACCTTTGCTAGAGGCCGATGAGGCTCTAGCCTTTCACCATTTTCATTTCTTTGTGCTCATGCATATATTTGGGAGATAACTCTTGTTTATTCAGAGACGACAACAATGACCATCAGCATAGCTTAATCGGAGGTATTCCGCGGCCTAATGCCCGGATGTAATTAATTGGAGGCTTTCCGAGGCCCCATGAACCAGAAGCCACGCAATCACCTGATTGTCGGATGAGGCTCGGCGCAAATATATTTTAAGTGGGAAATTGTACTTTGTAATTCTCTCCTGAATAATAAAGTGATATTTCCCTGAACTTTTGTCCCTTGTGTATTTTATTGCACATTTACTTTATTTGTATACGAATGTATACTGGCACGCCCGCGCTTAATAGTACTAAGTAGTACGACACACGAAACACAGAGAGATCCGCCCTTAGCGATTTTTCTGTCGAAACACAATCCCTTCCATCAACCTAATGCTGCTAAAAACCTGACTGCCAAGTTCAAGAATCTCAGATAAACCCTAAAGAGCTAGAACCAAACTCTCTCTGGTCTCAAGAATAACATTAAGAATGTCAAGCTAGTCATAACCTTCCTCAACATGATGGAAGAATTCAGAGACTTAAGTCTGTTAGAATGGAATTTCAGAAAACTTTTTGGAGTCAAAGCTCATCACTCTTCTGCAACAGCAAAAAGCATATTGTAAACAAAGGAGTACTATAAAATGAGTTACTCTAGGGGATGCTGGAACCAGCTTTTTTCATGCACTGCTACTGTAAAGTTTAGAAGGAATTTTATCACAACTCTTCAGGACAATGAGGATGTTGTTTTTACTGAACATAATGATAAAGCTGAATTAATATGGCGAGCTTCAAAGAGAGTCTAGGCACTAGTAATTTCACTTCCATCCTCTATAACCTCAGCTCTCATTTTACAAATAATCCCTGACTTATCCTCTTTGGTTGAGCCTTTCTTGAAAGAAGAGATAGATAATGTGGTGAAAAATCTTCCTCCCAACAAAGCTCAAGGTCCGGATGGATTTAACACGATTTTGTTAAGCATTTTTGGAGTATTGTTGCTCTAGATTTCTATGAATTGTGCAATGGCTTTTATCATAATAACATCTATCTATGGAGCATCAATGGTTCTCATATAACCTTAATCCCCAAAAAGGATGATCTTGGCAAGGTTGCAAATTACAGGCCCATCTCCTTGCTCAACACTGCAGACCAGATCATCACCTAGCTCTTAGCAAATAGATTGTAGAGGCATCTCCCCCTTGTCCTTCATAAGAACCAAGTATGGTTTTATTAAAAAACAGTGTATCCAAGACTGTCTTGCTTGGGCCTTGGAATATCTTCATACCTATCATCAGCGTAAAAAGGATATTGTTATTTTGAAACTTGGTTTTAAAAAAGCTTTTGACAAGGTTGAGCATGAGTTTATGTTGCAGATTATGGAGAAAAAAAGGTTTTCCACCTCTTTGGTAACAATGGATGAAGGCTATATTCACCTCGAGGCACATCCTCGGTGTTGCTTAATGGGGTACCAGGAAAGGTTTTTCATTGCAAGAGAGGAGTAAGATAGGGTGACCCCTTATCACCCCTTTTATTTGTGTTGGTTGCTGATTTTCTTCAGACTATCTTAAATGATGCAAGAGCAAGACAAGTTCTAAGTCTTCCCATCCCTCTTAATACTGATGAAGACTTTCCTATTCTACAATATGCTGATGATACACTTATCTCAATGAAAGAAGACCTCACTGAGCTAAACATCTTAAAAGACCTTTTAGCTACCTTTTGCACATCTGGTCTAAAGGTCAACTTTGAAAAATCTTAGATGCTTCCTATAAATGTCTCTAATGAAGACTGAACATTTTAGCTCAGCAATTTGGATGTGTTACTGGAACTTTTCCTTTCACTTATTTGGGTCTACCCTTAAGCATCACTAAACCCACTGTTGTAGATTTTTGGCCCCTAGTGACCAATTGTGAAAGGAGATTAGTTGCCTTCTCCACCTACCTAAATGAAGCAGGAAGACTGGAATTAACCAATACAGGATATCAGCACTTCCAACTTTTGTCATGTCAACTTTCATGCTCCCCAAGAAGTTATCAAGCAAATTGACAAATACTGAAAACATTGTCTCTAGCGAGGAGTTGATCTTAACAGTAAAAAACCTCATAAAGCAGCTTTTGCCTCTAGTTTCCCCGCCAAAATCTGAAGGTGGCTTAGGGGTGATAAACCTTTATGTGCACAATATTATCCTACTTATGAAATATATGAACAAATTGTTCAACAGATTACAAGTGCCTTGGGTGAAATTAATGGGACAAGTACTATTCTAGAGGTAACTTACCAATAGAAATGGTGAATCTCGAGAGGATCCTTTTGGTGGAGAGATATTCTTAAATTGGTTAATCAATTCAAAGTTATGTATGTAGTCACTCTACAAGATGGAAAATCCTGTTTTCTTTGGCATGATCGGTGGTCAAATAGAATTTTGTCCCAAGATTACTTTGAACTATTTCCTTTTGTAAGAAATCAGTTCATAAATGTTCATTCAGCAGGAGCTTCTGAGCATCTATATGACCTGTTCCACTTACCATTGACATCAGAGGCCTATGGTTAGTACCTCTCTTTGGAAGACACACTTACTAACTTGAATCTTCAAACCGATGGGCAGCAGCAGTCGATAAATGGACATACATTTGGGGTAACCATCTTTTCTCTCGCTCTAAAACCTACAAGCACCTAATTGGAAGGCGTTAGGTCCATGATGGTTTCAAATGGCTGTGGAAATCTTGTTGTCAAAACAAGAGGAAATTCTTCTTTTAGCTTGTTTTGAATGATTGTTTAAGTACTAGGGAGTTTCAGAGAAGGAAAAAAATATGAGTCTTCCTAGCTATCAATGTGTTCTTTTGCAATCTGAATGCTGATAAGGATCTGCTACATCTCTTGTTCTTTGGCCCATTCTCGCAAGCTGTTTGGACCTGCTTCCACCTGGATTTTCCAAGGACTCAGGCTATTCATGACATTCTCCAAGCTCTTAAGACCCAGCTTAATGTGCCTTTCTTCATGGAAATTTTAATTACAATATGTCGGTCCATCTGGTGCATGACAAATGTCATCATCTTCAGGGCAATTCCTAACTCAGTTCATAGATGTCATCCAGTCTTCAAGCAAGAGTTTTCTTTAGTTATTCTAAGAGCAAGAGCAAGATTCCATCCCCTCAACAACCAATGGCAAGAAGTAGTTGTGTAATTTATTTGATTTTCTTTATTTCTTAAGTTGTACTTGGAGAGTTGTTTTATGTCTTCAATAAAATTTCCAGTAGGGGTGTAAACCCGTCCTGTTTCATCAAAAAATCAATTGGGCTTGTAATAAGTGTGTTCATCGTCCTTCGCCGATTACTCACCTAACTGGTGAACCATGTGTTGATCAGCTAACTAGACGACGCGACAAAGGATAAAACAAATGTAAAATAATGGGCAATGTGAAAATGAAGAGGTCACTACTGATTGAAGCCCCAAAAAAAAAAAAAACGATAATGACCTGCACAATATCATCATTGCGTAATGTTCAAGGACCAAAGGTTTCAGCCCAGCCCAATACCCCCTCTCGAACTATAGCTCCAGCCCCTGCCGAATGGCCGCCGCCGGGCCACCAACCCCGGATTAGCCACGGCCGGACACCGCAGTTGAGCCGCGCCGCCGCTCCGTCCGCGCAGTGGCTGGCGAGTGGCGATCGGCTTCCACTTCCTCCTCCTCTATCCCCATCCATGGCGGGCAGTGCAGACGTACGTGTGAGGGGCTATTGCCCTGGCGCCGTCACTGAAGCCGCCGCCCGTCTCTAGGCAGGAAGAAAGCCTCGCGTCGCCACATGCCCGCATGGGCACTGTGGCAGTGCGCAAGCGCAGCACAACGCGACGCCCGCTGCTTGAGTTCGCACCGACTGCACAGCGAAGGTAAGATCTAGGGACTGTTAATTTGCTCAGTTTTGAACGTTTTGGTGAATGTCAATGCGTAGGTCCTACTTATTATGTACTGCAACTTGCAATGTTCTATATTGCAGTAGCATGATATGGCCAGTATATCGTCTAATAAAAATTAACTGCAAAGCTTTTGCCGTTCCTTTAAAAAAAAATTCATATGGCCAGTCTGATTTTTAGCCCTCTATATATAATTTAGAAGGTTGGATACAAGGTTGCACAGGAAGTGCTCCTTATCCTTATTCTATATAATTACTGTTGGGTCTACCTTTGAACCCCGGCCAAATCATTCTTTCCATGCCTGGTGAAGAACCAGCAAGAGATTGCCCATCGATGCAGCTTAATTTCCGTCAGGAGGCAGAAGAAGGCTACAGGGGCAATACGGGTTATTCACATGTATTTCTCTCTGGCAGATTATAGAAATGAATACTTTAGTTAGTGCGGAGTCTAGCGATAAAAATACACGGTTTTAAAATGGTAGTAACCAATCAGTTTGGTGGTGTGTATCAGCCAACTACTCGATTGAACAATGCCGGTGAGCAAAATTTGTCCATTGTACTTGCAAAAAACATCACTGTCTCTTTCTCAGATTATAAATTAGTTTAGACTTTTCAGGATAACAATTTTTCTATGCGCCTACCAAAGGAAAATGACTTACACAATAACTTAAAATGGAGGACATAGGACATGGTTGTTGCTGGAACATCAAACAATTCTAACTATATAGAGACCAAAAAGTAGTGTAATCCTCTGGGTACGCTTCAGAATATGTATGTATCTGCAAAAGTCAACTTCCACCTTGGTTACTATTCAAAAGGGACCAGTACGTAAGCTCCAACCACTACTAATAAAAATCAATCAAGATAATAGATTGGCCGGCTGACTTGACCTGGCACAAAGTATTTAGGCTGAAAATATATAATTGCATCAACCATCAAGTAACCCTTGCTTATAATAAAGGATTGGCTCAGTCTCCTTCACTGATTGTGCAGAAATTTCAACCTTTGGTGGCTTAGTAGCGTCTATTTACAATCAAACTCGTAGTATTGAATAAGACAGGCTGTACTACGATGCATTTACTGAGTATTAGCATTAGCAATCTAAAGAGATTATTTGGATCCGACAAAAGAAACAAGAAGGAATCTCAAGGGATTAATGTGAATATATGCATTTTGGCCATTCGTCGATCTGCATCTGTACATAAGCACAAAACAGGACTAGCTCTGTTTTCACTTTTTGTTGAGACTGCTTTCAGTACTATTGGTTTAGTTTCTTTCTTTCATGCTGCTAATGTTATGGACTCATGGCAGACTGCAAATATATATTTTCAGTCAATGGATATCATATTTTATCAACAAAAAAAGAAAGAGTCCCTTCAACTATTAGACACACCAGCCCATGCTAAAAAATCCACCTCAACGCATGGAACAGGAAGCACATATACATCTTCGTCCAATGTTTGTTTCTCTAGTGCAATTTGGTGTTTGAATTGCTAAAAAGCGAGAAGTACTAGAGGTTTATCGACATCTTAGTTTGATTCCTCGTCTGAACATGTATTAGAAGTAACCCCCAAGACCAGATAAAAAGGGAATAATATATGGTTCATGTTGCTAGTCAGCATGATTAGTTCAAACATCATTATCTGTAAAGTTGCTTGTCAGTGGCATTTTTGACGCAAACCACTATATTATCAGTAGAATACAGCCACCAGATCACGGATGCACAGAGCTAATGCTGAATACATATCCAGTACTCAACCACTCCAAATAACAATCAATTGTGAGTAATTGCGATGTATTGGTTGCATTGGCCACTGGCAAGTTGCACTGATTTCTTTATCCAACCTACTCTCCTCAGCGAGTCTTCACTTGCCATTTCGTGCCATGAGAAAGCATCTTGCGGTACCTCGATGCAACTGCATTCAACGCATCCAAAGCTCCGTAGTGGAATAAAATAGGTCGCCGCATCCTTATTGATCGAAGCTTATACGCACTTGCCTCCCACCTTGCATTGTCACCACGACCCACCCCAATCACCATCTTCTTCCCTGAATCATCAACTTCCTAGCTCAACACAAGCCTCCATCTAGCTACTGCGATTCTTGCGGGCAACAACCTCACATCGGAACCTAAATCCATGTCGCTACCCCCACATCATCACGCCAACAATCCAGCAATAGTATCTAGTTGGTCAGGTATCCAGAATCATCCCTTCATGACGGTCCTTGTCTAACCATTAACCAGTAGATTCTGTTCCACGACCAAGAACCAACAACACCGGCACCATCTCTTGGCTACCGGCCATTGCACAGCACATTGGGCTCAGGTTCGTGTCCTTAATTGTTACACGTTTCTGCAACTGCTTGTGGTAGCTAGATCTGCGCACATAATGCTTACTGTCATGACATGACAGTAAGCATTATGTGCGCAGATCTAGCTACCCACAAGCAGTTGCAGAAATTATGTATCGATGAGTCAGAAGTCAGTAGTACTGCCGTGATTGATGCATGTATAGATCGGAGATGCCTCATATCTTTTTCGTATGAAATTTAACTGCTATGTTGGAATTCATGAGATTTCGTTATGATTCCTCAAAAAAATTGACACTTGTACTGATTTTGGTACAGCAAAAACTGAAGTTCTCAATCATGGCGGGTGTCCTAGATGCTTTGGCATCGTACATCCAAAACATGCTGATGGAGATGGCAAAGGAAGAGGTGCATATGTTGCTTGGGGTGTCCGATGAGATTGATAGCATGGGCACCAAGCTTCTGGATCTGAAAAACTTTCTTGCTGATGCTGATCGGAGGAACATCACTGACCAAAGTGTCCAAGCATTTGTGAGGGAGATAAGGGATGCCATGTATGAAGCCACTGACATCCTCGACTTGTGCCAGCTCAAGGCCATGGAGGGAGGCCCAAGGCATGATGCAGGATGCTTCAACCCGTTGCTCTTTTGCATACGGAATCCGATACATGCTCATGACATTGGCAGCCGCATCAAGAAACTTAACAAGAACCTAGACGGCATCAAGGCACGCAGCGCATCTTTCAACTTCATCAACCTTGGTAATTATGAGGACCGTGGAAGAAATGTGGTATCATATCGTTCTGGTACCCGTGAGACATCTGGGGTCCTTGTTGAGACTGGTTTGGTTGGTGATAAGATCAAAGAGGACACAACAAATCTAGTTGAGATGCTAACAAAGAAGTATCCAACCAACGACAGTGAAGCCAACAAAATATTGGTTTTCTCCATTGTGGGAGTTGGTGGGATTGGTAAAACCACCCTTGCTCAAAAGATCTTCAACAACGAAGTCATAAAAGATGAGTTCAAAAAGAAAATATGGTTGAGTGTAAACCAAGGCTTTGATGATACTGAAATGTTAAAGAGAGTTATTATCCAAGCTGGTGGAAACCACCATGATTCTGGAAATTCAAAAGTGTCACTGGAACAAACTTTAATAGATGCTTTGAAGGGGCAGAAAACCTTAATAATAATAGATGATGTCTGGGACAGCCGTATATGGGAAGGCGTGCTTAGAACTCCAGTTGTCAATGCCGTAGCTGAAGGTAGCCGTGCGCTGGTCACCACAAGGAATGACATAGTGGCACGTGAGATGAAAGCAATGGAGCCCTACCATCGTATTGACAAACTTGGGCATGAAGATGCTTGGTTGCTGCTCAAGAAACAGGTACAAATTAGTCACACGTTTATTACTTCTCTTTAATTTATGCATTTCGTTTTCTAGGTGCATTACTCTAGTTTCGCTCTGTATACAACTTTTTTTTTTTGTTTCCAAACACCAAGTTCTACAGCACATGCTGTCAAGCTGACTTCGCATAAGGAAGTTATTCACAATTTGTTGTAAAACGATTTAAGTGTACAATTGGTCCTAATATTTATATATGCATAGAACTTGGTGAACTTTCAAACTGGTTATTTTGGTCCTATTCCATTTTAAAAAGCATTCGTCCAAAGTTCACTCTGTGTACAATTGGACCTCTTGCTTGTGAACTTACTAGAATTGGCTACTTGAAAAGTGAGAGAACCCAAATAATCACTTTAACATTTAATGGACCCGTATAAGAATGCCAAAAAGTTTAGGAGCCCATATGATGCATTTCACTGGAAAATAAAAAGGAAATTACGTTCTGTATATTGGATTAGAATTGTCATGAGCTGTAATGTAAACCAATAGTAAACGGCGAGAGTCGAGACCCCTGTCCCTATCCTTCTAGGGGAAGGATTCGCTCCGTCCCTCGGACTCGTGCCCTGAGGCTCGGGCGAGTCGGGGGTTTAGACCAAGGCCGTGCCCCTCGACGCTTTAGGCTTGCCATTTTTAGGGGCCTGATTATTTTTCCTGATGGGTCATTGGGTCTTATTTCTTTGGCCTCTTTGTGGGGCCCATTATTATGAACCCCAACACTGATCTCTCCAGCCTTGATGCTCCTTTTGATCATGATGAGATTGACAATGTGGTTAAGCACTCACCCTCAGATAAGTCTCCTGGCCCTAACGGTTTCAATAACGATTTCCTAAAGAAGTGTTGGAATATTTTTAAATTCGATTTCTATAAGTTATGTGATGCTTTCCATTCGGGCAATGCGTGCCTTCAGAGCATTAATGACTCTTTCATCACCCTTGGTCCCAAGGTTGATGCTCCTCTCGGAGTCAACGATTATAGGCCTATTTCCTTGTTGAATTCCTTAATCAAGATCATCACCAAAATTTTGGCTAATAGGCTTCAACCTCTCATCACAAGCTAGTCCATGGCAATCAATATGGCTTCATCAAGTCCAGAAGCATCCATGTCTGCCTTGCTTGGTCTTTTGAATATCTCCACCTCTGCCATACCTCAAAGAAGGAAATTGTTATCATTAAGATGGATTTTGAAAAAGCTTTTGATAAAATTGAGCTACTGGCCATGCTGCAGATCATGGAGAAAAAGGTGTTCAACAATAAATGGCTTAATTGGATGGAGATGATCTTTAATTCTGGAACCTCCTTTGTCCTTCTTAATGGAAACCCCGGCAAGGTCTTTTTACTGCAAGAGGGGGGGTCAGGCAAGGTGACCCTCTCTCCCCTGCTCTTTGTGCTTGGTGCAGATCTCTTGCAATCTATTATGAACAAAGGCAGGGAAGCTGGACTCTTCATGATGTGGATGAAACATGCATCTTTCCTCATATTCTTGTGCTCTTTGTCATCTTGATGTGGATGAGACTGTCAATCATTTATTTGAATGCCCGACTGTGAAAGACTGTTGGGCCCTGATTGGTCTGAGTGTCATTAGTATTCAAAAAGACCCTATTTGCAGATTTCAGAGCTTCAAGCAGCAGATCAACCAAAAGTTCTTTACGGAGATTATTATCCTCATGTGTTGGAGCATCTAGCTTTGAGAAATGATGCAATCTTTAGAAGCTCTCCGGTCTGTATGCTTCACTGTCTGGAGAGCTTCGAAGATGTGTTTACTTCCCTCCTGTGGAGGGCAAAGCAGAAGTACTTCCCGACAATTCATTCATGGCTACAACACCTTGTGTAATTAAGCTAGTTTTCTTTGTCTCCTTTTTTTTTGTTTCTTAGGCCTTTGGTTTTCCTTTTTTACTTAGCTCTGGATTTGTTTGCACTTTGTAATCTCCTTGGTTCCTTTTAATAAAATTTCAGAGGAGCTCTTCGGCTCCTCCCGGTCCTTTTCAAAAAAAAACATAAGTACGCAAACCCTACCCCTATGACCACTTCAAGGGATTGACCTGATGGATCTCGAGATTCATGAAGTGAACCCTACAAGCAACTCCGGAGGATTGAGCCAACAGATCTAAAGATTCACAATGCCACCACATGCGTCTCGGTATGGACGAGGGACGTCGCCTATCATTTATTGCATAACCGTATGAAATCCTGAAATAAATCTAGTAAAATGCGAGCACCAAGGCCACGCCTGGTGGGCAACTTCCACCACAAGAAACCTAACCAATTGATCTAGAACTCTTTGAATGGAAGCGGTTCATTGGGTGCACATTTAATGAACCGCCCAAAAGCAAGTAATAGGCACATGACCAGTCAAAATATCAATTAAGATATTACATGTTGAGTGCGCATATGAGTGTGTGCTATTTGTAGTAAAAGTAATTCTTTGTTAGTAAGTTTTTGCAATCAATATCTTAATGTGTCACCTGGAAGTGATTTTTTTTTTATTATTGTGGTTAGTTGGCATGAGCATGGCATAGCTTTATTGTACAGAATTTATTGATTCGTCACAGTTAGGTTGTCAATCATTTCGGCACGTAGGGTTCAGATTACAAATTCATTGTGGACATTTGTGGTCAATACTAGTCTCTAAAGCGACTGTATACTTGGGCATGACTTTTCTTTCCTTCTACTTGTTGGCACAAGCACATACTCCCTCGGTCCCAAATTAAATATCGTTTTGGGTGTTCACGTCATATGTTTGACTCAGTTTATAGAAAAAATGCACAAGATTTGTATTTTCAAATAAATTTGATAAAAATGTAGATTAATAGATATTTCCGATGATACTATTTCTATAACATAAATATTAATATGTTTCAATATATATTTAGTTAAAGTTATTTCTCGGGAAGCAAGAATGACATATTTCAGGAAAGAGGGAGTATGCTATAATATAAAAGACGAGGTTGACCAAACAATGTGTGCTAGAGTCTCGCAAGAGCTTCTTTCTTGGTGTGCTCTGTATTTATAGCATATCTCAACATGGACAAATAGAAATTAATTCTTATCTAATTGGTTTTAAATTCTTGTAGGTTGTTAGAGACATAAATGATGAGCCCCAGGTTGATATGCTAAAGGATATTGGAATGACACTCATAGAAAAATGTGATGGTTTACCACTTGGGGTCAAAGTAATGGGAGGTCTCCTGGGTCGGAAAAGGATAAGACGAAATGACTGGCAAAAGGTGGTAGATGATTCTCTACGGTCAGTATCACAGATGCCTAGAGAGCTAAATTATGCAATATATCTTAGCTATGAAGATTTGTACCCTTGTTTGAAGCCTTGCTTTTTGCACTACTCCCTCCTTCCTAAGGGTACATTGTTTTATGTCGATGACATTATTGGCATGTGGATTAGTGAAGGATTTGTTCATGGAACTTCACGTGACCTGGAGGAAATTGGAAGGGAATACTATGATGAGTTAATACAGCGAAACCTTATTGAGCCAGATAATGAGTATGTTGACCAAGTAGTTTGCAACATGCATGATGTTGTTCGGTCATTTGCTCAGAACGTCTTGGGAGATGAAGCTCTCATAGCTCACAATAGTAGATTTGATATTGACAAGCTTAAATCGGAAAAGTTTATTCGGTTATCTCTACAAAACAATGGAGCAGAACTACATGATTTGGAGTGGTGTTCACTACAAACACAAATGTCACTGAGAACAATGATTTTATTTGGTAATATAAAGATTAAACCAGGAGATTCATTCCTTTCTTTTTCAAGTCTTCGAACACTACATTTGGACAGTGTAAATACTGATGCAATAGCTGAATCTTTGTATCAGCTGAAACATTTGAGGTATTTGTCAATTGAAAATTGTAATATATCTAAGTTACCAGAAGACATTGGCAAGTTGAGATTCTTGCAGTACATTAGCCTTAATGGTTGTCAGTGTTTGGCTAAGCTTCCTAGTAGCATTGGAATGCTACAAGACTTGAGGTTTCTTAGACTACACAAGACAAATATAAGTGTTATACCAAGGGTCTTTTGTGGTCTAAATTCTTTGAGAAAATTATATGGATTTCCAGCCCACATGGACAGTGATCACTGTAGTTTGGAGGAACTAGGACCTCTCTCCCAGCTAACAAAACTTCATATCATGTTTTTGGAGAATGTAGTTTCTTCCTCATCTGCTATACAGGCCAAACTTTGTAGAAAGAATCGCCTAATAAGTTTGTATTTGTGTTGCACCAATAGACTTGGAGATGATGGCCACCTGTTGGTAAAAGAGGATGAAGGGATCTCAGAGAAAGAGAAAAGGCAAATTGAGGAGGTTTTTGATGAGCTCTGCCCTCCAGTTGTCTTAGAAAATCTTGTAATCGATGGGTATTTTGGTGAGCGGCTCCCAAGATGGATGAAGCCCACAGCAACAGTTATGCTGCTTAGGAGCTTGAGGATTCTAATGATGGACAACTTGGCCTGCTGCATAGAGCTTCCTAGTGGCTTGAGTCACCTCCCTTGCTTGGAGCTCCTACAGATCGTTCATGCCCCAGCCATCAAGTACGTTGGTCATGAATTTGTACAACCAAGCGAACAGTTAGGTGTTGCATTTCCTAGATTGCAGACCGTGCAGTTTGTGGGAATGGTGGAATGGGAAGAATGGATGTGGGAGGAACAAGTAAAAGGAATGCCTATCGTGGAGTTTCTTAAACTCAAAATGTGCAAGTTGAGGCGTGTGCCACCTGGCCTCGCCTTCCATGCAAAGGCTTTAAAGAAATTTTGTATATATGATGTCAAGCATCTAAGAACTTTGGAGAACTTCACTACTGTTGTCCACCTCGACGTGTTTAGAAACACTGACCTGGAGAGGATTAGTAATTTCCCAAAACTGCAGAAGCTTGTCATCGTCAGTTGCCCAAAGATGAAGGTATTAGAGGGCATTCCTGCACTACAGAGACTCAGTCTGGAGGATTACGACATGGAAACTGTCCCCAGGTATCTGCAGAATGTGAACCCAAGGCATTTGCTACTATATTGTTCGTTATCGCTGCTCATATGCATAGCAGTAGGGAAATCTAGTCCTGAGTGGCACAAGTTTTGCCACATACAAAAAGTGAAAGCCTATTTAGAAGATGAAGACTTTCTAACGACGTGGTATGTGCTCTACACCAGGGATCCTTTCTGTTTCGAGACAAATATCAGTCGCTCTGCTATTGACATTATACCCTGCTTCAACATGCTGTCAAGCTGACTTCACATAAGGCAGTTATTCAGAATTTGTTGTAAAACAATTTAAGTGTACAATTGGTCCTAATATTTATATATGCATAGAACTTGGTGAACTTTCAAACTGATTATTTTGGTCCTATTCCATTTTTAAAAGCATTCATCCAAAGTTCACTCTGTCTACAATTGGACCTATAGCTTGTGAACTTACAAGAATTGGCTACTTGAAAAGTGAGAGAACCCAAATAATCACTTTAACATTTAATGCACCCATCTAAGAATGCCAAAAAGTTTAGGGGCCCATGATGCATTTCACTGAAAAAAAAGAAATTATGTTCTGATATTGGATTAGAATTGTCATGAGCAGTAATGTAAACCAATAGTAAATGACGAGTTTCCATCCAAATATAATTTTTAAACTAGGTGAACAAAACAAGTATGTTTGGCATCAGGGTCACCCTATCTTAATTTTTTTTGAGAAGGTGCCAAATTGGGATGTGAGCAAGAATCACATAGTTATTTATGGTCTGAGCATGTAATTTTGGGTTGTGGACCAAGATCCGGTTCCACACTATGCTATTTTTCAATGATGTGCTATTTTGAAATGGAATTCGGGGTATTAAATAGTTTAAGAGACCTAAATCTGTAATTTAATAGCTTGGGCACCTTAATGAGAAATAAATAAAATTTAAGGGACCATCTGTGTAATTAATTTACTATACGAAATATCAGTTTGCACCTTATAAATTCTTGCAAACCCAAACCCTACCACCTTCAAAGGACTAAGCCAAACCTCAAAATTCACAAAGTCACTACGCACACACACCCTTATGATCACACGTAAGCAAGACTACTCCTATGAGCACACCTCGAGATTCATGAAGTCACGATAGGCACCATGGTGTTGACCGAGACATTGCCTACCACTAAATGCATGGCTCGGTTAAATCATAAAATAAATCTAGAAAAATGCTTGAACACGGGTCCAAACAACAGCGGTTCATTGTGTGCAATTTTAATGAAGAGCCGGGCAAAACAAGTAATAGGCCTAACCACTCATAATATCAATTAAGATATTACATATTGGGTGCGCATATGGGTGTGTGCCACTTGTAGTAAAAAGTAATTCTTTAATAGTATATTTTTTTCCAGCTATATCATAATGTGTCACCTTGCATGAGCATGGCTATAGCTTTCTTGTGCACAGTTTATTGTTTATTGATTCGTCACCGCGAGGTTGTGAGTCATTACGGCATGTACATACGGTTCAGCTCCAAATTGACTTTCATGCATGCCTTTTCTATCTTTCTACTTGTTCGAACACGCACATATACGGTAATATAAAAGACCACATTAGGTTCTTTTTTAATAGGCAATGGTGGAATGGGAGGAGTGGATGTGGGAGGAACAAGTAAAAGGCATGCCTATCATGGAGGTGCTTACACTCAAAATGTGCAAGTTGAGGCGTGTGCCACCTGGCCTCGCTTTCCATGCAAAGGCTTTAAAGAAATTATGTATACATGATGTCAAGCATCTAAGCTCTTTGGAGAACTTTTATTATGTTGTCCACCTCGATGTGTTTAGAAACACTCCCAAAACTGCAGACGCTCGTCATCGTCAAGTGCCCAAAGATGAAGGTACTAGAGGGCATGCCTACACTACATTGACTTGAGTTGGAGGATTATGGCATGGAAACACTCTCCAGGTATCTGCAGGATGTGAACCCAAGGCATTTGGTGCTAGATTGTTCTTTGTCGTTGCTCACATGCATAGCAGCAGGGAAATCTTGTCCTGAGTGGGACAAGTTCCGCCATATCCAGCAAGTTAAGGCCTATGCAAATAACAAAGGTACTGCAAAGAAGTGGTATGTGCTCTACACAAGGGATCCATTCCACTTCGAGACAAATATCAGTCACTCTGCTATCGCCAAAGGTAACTTAAGATAACCGTCTTCCAATGTATTTTATTTTCTAGTACTCTGTTTCCTTAGTTTCATTCAATCAATTCAATTCGTCTTCTGCAGCTCGCAACCGCCGCATGTGTCTTCCATACAACAAAACATGTCCCGTTGAAGACGAGTGTCCCACAGGACGACACATGTATGAAGACAAACGTGTGCCTCTCTGCGTACGCTTTAGGTAAATTTAGCTACACGTTGATGCTGTTTCGTTAGTTTCGGCTGACTGCATGTGCTGATCGTGTCATCTGCATCCCCATGTTCCATTATGCCTACACCTACCTGACCCTTAGTTACGGATGCTTGGGCAATGCCTGCAGGTGCAACGCCTATCGTCATTTGGTTACCTGGTTGCGTCGAGCATGCCTGCACTGCAGCGAAGCCTCTAAAGTCGCCACCTCATCAGATCAATGGATCGATGCACCGAGGTATCGTGCAAATGTGAAGATTACTTTGACCTGACATAAGTAGGCGGCAGCCACAAGACACAAGAGAGGAAAGGTCAGTCGTGCCTGTGCTGCAGTGAAGCCTCCGAAGTTGCCACCTATTCAGATCAACGGACCGAAGCAGCAGTTTGTTCAGCGTGTAGACAGATTGTTCGGACCAAGACTTGCTCTGTTTTCACTGTTTCTTCATTCTTTAATGTCATCACCTTCTGCCAACTGCTTGTACAAAACAAGACTTCCTCTGTTTTCAATGTTTGCTCTTCCTGTTCATTCCATTTGTTTGAATGGTGATGTTATGGACACATGGCATACTGCATATAAAAATGTAGGGATCCGTAGTTGCGCAACCCACTGTGCTACTGAACATTTGTGTTTTTCTTTTGTGGATTGAAACTTGCTGGCCCTCTGTAGTTTCTGCAGACTTATGCCGTAATCTTGCATATTACGTTCAGAAATACTGATATAATATCTTCAACGTTTGTGCTGATGCATCCTCTGTAGAGACGTGCTGCTGTAGAGACTTGTGTGACGAGTAGAAAGATGTTCGGTTGGCGTACAGTTACACATGTCGATACTTTGTAAATGCTTGTAAGATGTATGCAAGTTGAATCAACTCCACACATGCGATCCTTTGTGCTTTCAGACAAATATCAGTGGTTCCGCCACTGCCCAAGGTAGGTATATTAAGACAGCCTTCATCAAACAAATTTTATTTCTAGGTACTCTGTTTTCTTTCTTTATTCATTCAATTAAACCCGTATTGTTCAGTTCGCGGCAGCCGAACGTTCTTGCCCTTCTGGTGTACGATTTACACGTTCTCTGTTTTCAGTTAAACAGTTTATACACTCTCTACCTTACAATGTTTTTTGGGGGTTCCATTTATCTTCCCTGCAGATGCAAAAGGCCACTTCTACAGCCTACAGACTTACCGAGAGTATATCCGTGTTGTATGCACAGCAATGATGAATGAATTCCTCAAGTTCGCCCCCTCACCTATACATGTGCAACAGGCTGGCCCGGCCCGGGCCGTGCCAGCACGGCCCGTTAGGGCACGGGCCTGAATGGCCTGCGGGCCATCGTGCTAAGCACAGGCCCAGGCACGGCCCATGGGCCGTTTTCCGTGCGGGCTGGCCCCTTTTAAGCACGGCCCGGTGCCCGCGCAGCGGGGGAAGAAGATTCTGAGGCCGCCGCCGCGTCGTCGGTCGGTTCGAGGCCGCCGCCGGCCGGCAGGGTGGAGGGCTGCCGCCGCCACGCCGCGAGCACGGAGGAGGGCGCCGCGCGTGAGCTGCCGGGGGCGCCGCCGCCGCGCGGCGCTCCCGGCCCCGGGGGGGCGCCGCCGCTGCGCGGCTCGGTAGGCCGCCGACACCCCACGCAAGCTCGGAGGAGGGCGCCGCCGCCCGCCGCGAGCACGGAGGAGGGCGCCGCCCCGCCCGCGAGCTTGAGCTCGGAGGGTGAGGTTCTGTGTGACATCGGGGGCGGGAATCTCTGACGAGGTGCTGTGTTAAGTGAGGGTCCTAAGGGAGAGGTGTTGTGGGCTGGATTGATTGTTGGGCTGCTGGACTTGTGCTGCTGGATCATCCTCACCGGGCCTTTGGCTAAAAACCGTGCCGTGGCGTGCCGGCCTGCGTGCCTTGAGGTCGGCCCAAGCACGACCTGCAGCGGGCTTCGTGCCGGCCCAGGCCCGAATCCAACCGGGTCGTGCCGTGTTTGTGTCGGGCCAAAAATTCGTACCTCTGATCGTGCTACCGTGCCTCGTGCTTTCTGCTCATATATAGTGAGAATAGACGACATGTAGTAAAATATCAGACGAGTCGTTACAAGGAACCCAATTATTAAGTGATTATTCAACGTTTGTGATTATCCAACTTAGCTTTAGTGATTATCCAACTTAGCTTTCCTTGGTTCCCATTTGTGGCGTTAACCTGCATTGGGAATGTTATTCAGCAGTTTTATTTTGTATTACCTTGTATAAAAACTTGTAGCATTAAAACTTATACACACTATAAACCATCAACTAGATACAGGGCACGTTTTTTTTTACCTTGTATAAAAATGTGTGCCCCTCTGCCTACGCTTCGGGTAAAAAAATTTGGCTACACCTTGATTGTTTGCCTGTGTTTCAATATCGTGCATGCTTACACTTCCCTCACACTTTTTGTTTGATGAAATACACCTCCCTCACACTTGATTAATCAATCGAACATTGTCGGTTGTTTACAATTTTATCCCGTGTAACGTATTTTTACAACATGTGCAGGTGCATCGCGTGTTATCACTTCATTCCCTGGTTTTGGCAAGCATGCCTACACTGTCGTGAAGCCGCTCACATGAAATCCCCATCAGACCAGTGGACCGAAGCAGCAGTGTATCCTGCGTACGTATGGAAGGATTTTGTTATGTTCCGGATCAGATCACAACGATAACTAGAATTTGAGGAGGGATTTCAGCAGAGAATTTTGGGCGAGTTCCAAAGAGCAGAGCAGCGAAGAGCAAGTTTGAGGATGATTTCAGGCTTCTGTTATTCGACACAGGTTCAATTCGGTTACACAGGCTTATACTCCCCGCCAAGCCATGCTTCGCCGCTACGGCAACTCCAGCAACAACTCAAGACAACTACAGCTCATTGGCCGACTCAACACAACAGGTATATATTTCTTGATCCGTATCTGTACCTTCTGGTTGTAGGAGTAGAAAACAAAACTTGGCAGCACCGCTCCTGTTCAAGATACGACAACAGCGTCTGCCGAAGAGGCCGCTAGTTCAGGAAGGGAGGATGGGCCGGGAATTAACCCAGGTCCATGAAGAGAAGCACTCACACTATTACATTACGGCCCAGAATGGCTGACCTGAACGCGTGAGAGGCTGGCTGGCCTTGTGCTTGCTTTTTCTGGTCTCCAAACGGCGGGACCGCACCGCACCCTCTCTAACTCAAGTTAGGCTACAAACCACTACTGAAATAACAAAGTTATAACTTCTTGGCCACTTGTCTTATTGGCGTGATACAAAGTATCTGGGCGGAAAATATTTGCATCACAAGTGCCCCGGCCTCTCTCGTTTGAACTAGATGATGGATCATTCTCCATCAAATCATCAATATTTGTGCAGACAATAACGTGTCACAAATATAGTCACAAAAAAATGTGTCACAGATATAGGTACAAGTTAGATGTTCATGGATGTCCAATGGATACTCACTAGTTTAAAAATAATGAATTAGGAAGGCAGAGATTTTTTTTTTTTTAAATGAATTCCTAATTCATTTGCTAAAATTTATGGATGTCCAATTTCTGCCTGCCTTCCACCTCTGGTCACAAACATGCCAATGCAAGCATCCAGTATATGGCAGGTGGCCGTACAAACTAATGCAAATAATTTAGGTATGGGGAAACAGCTCTCCTTGCAAACAAAGACCAAATGTTTGAAAAACTTGATGGTGAGGTGGAAAGTGGAAACAACTCGTTGGCATATATGCATAGATTCGCGCTAGGCTACAGTGCGACCCAAAGTATTATATGGCCCTTTCTTTATCCTCCTACATTTAATTTATATGCTTGCTAAATTCGGAGAAGTTTGCCAAACGTCATACTCCCTCCTAGAAAGAATGTCGTTTTTAGGTTTTTCAAACATTGTGTTTGACTATTTGTCTTATTCAAAAAATTTATGTAAATTAAAAAATAAATAATCATTATGAAAGTATCTCTAGTAACAAAATATGTCATAACAAAATAAATAATATTTTTACAAAATGGTCAAACATAATTGTTGAAAAACCTCTCTTTTTGAGACGGAGGGAGTACATCATTACATTTACAATAGAGAATGGCCACGGCGACTTGACCTCGCCTTGTCAAGATGTCATGAATCGGGATTGGGCCAGCTAGAGACGGGCTAAACGGGCTTGACGCGGTCGCGGCCGGCCCACAGGGCCAGAGCCGGCGCAGGGGGCCAGCCCCTTGCCGCCGCCGCCGCCCTCCCTCCCCTCCGTGTCCAACTCGCTTCGTCTTCAAGTTAGGATTATCTTAGGCTTTTTGGTATGTAAAAGGGAATATTCCAATCTATAAGGAAGACCCTTATTAGGAAATAAATAAATATTGCTTGTAAAGGTATTCCAATATAAGGAAACCTTATAGAGAGATTGCTAAGATTACAAGTCCCACTAGCCGGGCTATATAAGCAGGCATGTAATCCCTTTGGGGGATAAGTAAGCAATAAAAATAGTTCTTATCTATCTCGCTCCTGCCCTAACCGCCGCCCCTCTCCTTCCAGCGCACCGACCGCCTCGCACCGCCGCCACGCCGCTAGGCAGCGCCGCCGACCGCCCCACTTGCCGCCGCCCCGTCGCGTGCCCCCGTCACGGCACCGCCACTGCCGCCGCCGCGGGCATGCGCTGGAGATGGAGCAAAAGCACGATCTAATTAATGACTGAAATTAAAGTATTTAAATGCCATTAATTACAAATAATTAGGTTTTTGCACTATAGGCAGAAGTTCACTTCTCGACCCCTGTTACTATTCAAATGGACCTGTACGCTAGAACCACTAACAAAATAACTGAAATTGTAACAGCTTGGCCATCTATCGTATTGGCTTGATACGAAGTATCTGGGCCAAAAATATTTGCTTCAAAGCGCCCCTCTCTTGTTTGAACTAAATGTCCATCAATAATTGTGCAGAAAAATAAAATACCAATGCAAGGCTCCAGGATGGCCGGTGAGCATACAAACTTGCAATAATTTACCGATGACGAAACAGCTCTCATTGCAAGCAGCCACCAATTATATTGTATGAAAAACGTCACGATGGCAAGTGGCAACAAAATATGCATAACTCGGTGTCTCGGTGATCGTGAGGTGCGTTAGATGGTGACCCAAAGTATTATATGCCCCTTTTTACCCTTCAAAGTTTTATATGGCTGCTATAATAACTTCGGGTGAGTTCGCCAAATGTGCATTAAAAAGGTAGACATTGACCAAGACTAGAGCCTCGCTTTGTCAAGATAGGGGTCATCTTCATCCAACAAACACGCTTAGTCAGATTTGTCGTGACCATTTTGGAATGATCCCAAGCATCTCATTCCACCACCAAAGGTGATGATTCTAATGATATATTTTTATTAAAAAGTAAAAAAGCAGAAAGTGGCTTATAATAATTTAAATGAACATTTTTTTATTGCAGAGACGAGAAAATAGATTGCACAATCATCTTAGTTTCTGTTTGGATATCCACCTGGATAATAGTTCTTACATTCCAAATTATAGTACAATTCACCCAAATGTTCATTTGATAAAGCAACCAGCATAGAATGGTATCGACACAGCTGTCACACGTATGTGAAGCTGCCAACCACTAGAGGCCGGTGCAGGTAAGTGTACACCATCGTCGCATCTACCTGGTGCATCTAGCTAGACATTTAGATGGGCGATCAAATTCTTATTTAACTTCCAACTTGCAACACACTAGTACCCAAAATCTTTTTGTGGCGGGCGTAAAAACGTTTTTGCGTGGCGGGCATAGCTGCCCGTCACTAACGAAAAGGTCACGGTTAATCGTGACCTTTTATGCGTGGCGGCCGCGCCCGCCACACGCATAAGAATCAAGCCGTGGCGGGCAACATAACGCGCCCGCCACGCCAAGTATGTTATCCGTGGCGGGCGCGTTACGCCGCCCGCCACGGTTAAGTTTATTATGCGTGGCGGGCGGGTTATGTTGCCCGCCACGGCTTGAATTTTTTTTAAAAAAAATAAAATACCATATATATATACATATATATATATATATATATATATATATATATATATATATATATATATATATATATATATATATATATATACATCTATCAATCCATACACACATATATATAAGAAAGACAGATACTCTAATATATATCATATATACATATATATACATCGATTCATATATACAAGTTTCACCGATCGATCGATCCATTTGTTCATATCCAACATGTACTAGTTAATTACAACATCTATACAAAAAATTGCGAGCTATATGTTGATCGGATGAAGATAGTCCTTAAGACCTAGCTCTTCCCATCTCCTTAGTCGCGATACTCTACAAACAGCCCCTCCACCGTCCCACATTGAAGTACGGCTGGCCTTCGTGAACTACCATGTCTAGAACGAACTTGCGGATGTCGATATCAGGCGCCTGAACCGCATCTCGTCGGTTGCCTTTTGTAGTACCCCTTTCCACCGGTTCTTTTGAGTCCTTGAGTCGTCGGTAGCTGGATTTGTACCTTTGCGTGCCCTCGAGGAACTCACGCATCGAAGAATCCACACAAGTTTGATCCGTCTCGGTTGTTTGAGGTACTGCACACAATAAACCAGTGTTATTAGTAATATCGGCTATAGCTAGGTAGTCGTACTAAGAAAAACTATGTTTCATTTACGCACGGGAAATCTCGCTTGATTTTGAGTGTATCTCCATTGCACTCCCTTACACTTCGGGATCGTCGATCCCAGCCAGTTCGGATCCTTCAAGTATTGCTTGTAAGCGCTGTATTTAAATGCACTATATTGTCAACGATATATGATATTCGACTCTAGTAATTGAATAAGGAGTTCATCGATCACTTACAATCTCAAGATTTTTTTCAATTGTCGGTAGAGTCGCGGGGGTTTGTGCCTCGTAGTGAGTCAAAGACAACGGCCCTCCCGCCTTGAGGAAAGATCATGAAACAGATCCAATGTCCTACGAGCCCCATTCCGTATTGGTAAGGCGCCGTAATACATCGATACCCATTTTCCTTGACCTTTTTCATCGCCGATATGACGTACTCGCTACCTCCAACTTCTTAGCTCTTTCGTTCTTATCCCGGATCTTACGTCTTTCCTCGTCCATCAAGTTCACGGTGTCGGGATGGTCCGCTCTTAGCTTATAACCGATGACCTGTCTCTCACGGATGTGCCATGGAGAGAGGTAAATAATACCATTCTTTAACTTGTGGCTGCATCGGCGCTCAACCTACAAGGACATGTGGGCTGTGGCATAGGTACCTTTGAAACAAAAGAATCTATATACGGATGCAAGGGACATGTGCAAGTAAAATTGCGCTTACATCGTAAACAAGGTGACTTGGGCAACGCCAATGTCCCGTCGACGAAGTAGTCTCGACATGTCGTTGAATGTAACCAAGAACTGGAGATCGGTGTGGTAGTGGAAGCACTCCTTAGGAAGAAGGACACCAAGGTATGCAATCCACGCTTTGCGCACTCTATGTACCACGCATGGAACTTCGAGTCTCCCAGGTCCTCGGCATCGATGAGCTAGGCCTTTGGGATCATGAACTTCCCAAACTCGAACGAGCCGGGCATTCTTCCGAGACAAACCCGACATAAGGTGGGGATTTTGGCCTGCAAAAGCGGCGGTACAAATGTTAGCTACGGTTGCAAAAAGAAGTAGCTAATAACATAGTACAACTCGTTGTTTCAAATGGGCATACCTTTCGGATCGAACATCTATTACATCGGGGCCTCTTGGGTTTAGGGTACTTGTCGGCTACGACCTCCTCTTCATCGAATGTCGGCTTCTTCGGTGGTGGAGGGCATTTGCTAGGTCCAAATCCTTTTCTCGCTTCCCCGGCGCTTGAGGTGTTGTCCATTGGAGGCCTTGAGTGTAGATGGGTGTCTCGCTCCCTACTCTCTCCTCGGGACACGGCAACGTGCTTTCGCCCGATTGCTTCCTTGTATATATCGGGGCCCCCTCATGTGCCGGCTCCCGAGGTGTCGGCTCCCGAGGTGTCGGCTCCCGAGGTGTCGGCTCCCCGAGGTGTCGGCTCCTTAGGCTCGTCTTGTCCGGGGTCCTTAGCGGGGGGTATCCGGGAACCATGAGGAGGGTCGTTGCCTCCCGCCGTCCCCACCATCTTCATCATCATCGGAAGAGTCACCATAGGGGTCCGTGGGCGCACTCGGGTCCGGCCGCTGTCTTCTTTGGTGTACCGGAAGGTGAAGTCAATTTCGACATCTTCAGCACAATGTCCACCTTCGACCCAAAGATGCGTTGTAGCACGTGCCGTTCCTAGAGTCTTGGCGTCGTTATGACCGGGATAGTCCGGCTCGATCTTCATGTTACGGCGCCCACGTACCCAATGTTGACTTCGGCAGACATTCGGAGGGATCTCGTGAGCCGTACTCTTTGCAAGATCCGGGAGGATATACCACCCCCTCGGCCACCGGCTTCCTCTTGCCCAACCCGCCGGCGGTATCAACATTACGCCTTTGGTCTCTTCGGGTGATATCATCCACCGGGTCCTGTCGGGTCAACAAAGCCAGAGGTGTTCTTTGGGGTTCTTCGGGTGGGCACCGGCATACTAGCGTTGCGAACATCCGGTTCCGGACTTCACCATCCGGGGGTCGTTGCTCGTGAGGGCCTCCTTGATGGACTGGGTGATCATTTGCTGCAAGGCCTCATCACGGCCTTCCGTCTCGAACCCTCCTTGTACCTCCGCCTCGTGTGATGCGAGGCGAAATCTCCGACGCGCCACGAGCCCACCGTCGCCCAACTCTTCCCCGGAGCTCATGCCACGGACGCCGCCGCGATGCTCGGGGTTTCCCAAAGGCCAGCGTCGGTGTCGTGTCCCCCCGACGAATCTCGAGGGTCCCGCTATTCTTAGCCGCAGTGGCCTCTATGACCTTCTTCTCGACCTCCTTCATCCGGGCTTGGGCCTCCGCGGCTTCTTGGGCTTGTGGGCGTGAGGAAGTCCCGGGTCCTTTCATCACAGCCCTCGTGACGGATCCGGCTCCCCGGCTTCCCTGTCTTCTCCTTTCTTCCGCCCGCCATGCCGGCTTGTGTCCGGCGTACCCAATACTGCCCATGTAGTGGGGCGGTTTGTTCCGTTGGCTAGCTCAGAACTTCTCGCTCTTCGCCTTTGCTTCGGGCGTGTTTAGCGTTTTGTAGAACTCTTCCCATACTTCTTCTGAGATCATGGTGTACTTGGTGAAGGGTAGGCGTCCTTTCTTCAGAAAGGCTGCGTTGAGCCTATACTTCCAGTTCTGGAAGCTTCTTCCTGCGAGGACGTATACATGCTGCTCCACCTTTTTTATATCGGCGCCTAGCGGATACCGGAACCATTTCGAAACCTCGCCCCACACCCATAACTTGTCGGTGTCGGGGGCGGCTTTCCGCCTTCGATTAGAATGGAGACCTTATCTTTCACGAAACACGACACTTGAGTGCCGTACTTCGCGACGACTTCGGGAGGCGGTAGTGGCTCGCCCCGCGCCCCAACTCTTGAATGACAAGGACCTCATCGATCTTCTTGTGCCTCCCATGGTCTCCCCTTCTCCGCTTCGCTTGTCTCCCTTTGCTTTGCCCAAGAGGTGACCGTGGACGAGGGGGGGTTGTTGCTCGAGCCGCTTGTGGAGAGCGGTGGCAGCTGCTCTCAGCCTCAGACTCCTTAACCCGATGCTTCTTGCTTCGTGCTTCGTCCCTCGGGTTGAAATTAGGATCTTCTTCCTCCTCTCAGACGTTTCCTTCTACCCTTACATCGGGAAGCTATACGACGCTCCGCTTGGGAACCGGGAAGTACTAGAGCCGCCGGCCGAGCTAAGCGACTCCCATTCAAGTTTACCTTGAGGTCGTTCTTGTTCATTCGCCATTTCAAGCTACACATATATAGTGCTTTAGTACTATAGTATATAGGAGGAGTACACAAGCATAATTCAAAATTGCGGAAAGAGAGAAATAAAAAGATTGGCTTAGATATAGCCCCCTTGTGATCATGCACATCGCTTCTAAACTCGTTGCTTTGTACAAGCCATCCTAGTTTAGAAGCTTCCAAGTATAGGGGGACATTGAATCATCATAGCCACTGCCTCAGCCCCAATAAGTTCATGTCATCGCATATATGCCACGCCTCAAAGACTTTTTGAATTTTTGGGTTCACATCATTGCATAAAAGGGTGACAAACTCAACATTGACAAGTAAGTAGAGAGAACAGGGAGCCAATGTACCAATTGTAGGCAAGAGCAAAGAGTAAATAGGGGCCAAGTTTAAGCATCACAGCAGCTAAGTATCAAGTTTAAGCATCACAAAAGCTAAGTTTCAAGTTTAAGCATCACAGTAATATTTTAAGTATCAAGTGTAAGCATCACGGATCAATAAGCATCATGGGCATATAGAATGAGACATTGTCCAAGTCTAGACAGAATAGGGTACCAAATAGATAGCAAATAGGTACGGATCAAAAAGCTATTACTCGGGCATGTCCAAATTACGAGCATCTAAGGCAACATCTCAAATAGGTACGGTAAATAGGGAGCCAACAAAGAACAACAACATCCCAAAATTGGATGACAAGTAGAGAAATTAGGCCCCAATAGAATGAGTATATCTCCAACAGCCAACAACAAATAGGACAATATTGACATGTGAGGAGGAGCAATAGCTAAGTATCAACCAAGGCACTAGTCAAGCAAGGCAGCTAAGTATCAACCAAGGCAGCTAAGTCTCAAAGGCCAACATATGACAAGAGGGGGTCCAAAGGCCAACATATGACAGAACTAAGGCCAACATCACAGGGGCAATATTAACTAACACAGCCATCAACATGACAAGTAGGGACCCAACAGCCATCAACATATATCCAAATTCAGAAATTGCTTAGTTATGTGTGATTGGTAGATCAACGACCAACAGCTAGCAATTAGGTATCCAACAAACTAATCGAGGGCATATATCCAACATATATCCAACATATATCCAAATTCAGCTAAGTATCAAAAAATCAGCACTATCAGCAAATAGGTACCATTAATTGACATATATACAAAGACTCAAGTGAGCTAAGGCATGTCCAAATTACGTAAAATTGAGGAATGTCCAAATTAATTTGAAATGACATGTTCAAGTGAGCAAAGGCATGTAAAAATTACGTAAAATTAAGGCATGTCCAAATTACGTAAAAATCAGAGTACTAGCTACTAGCCATAACCAAAAATGAGTTTAAATTGAATTCAAAATAGAGATGGACACTAGCTCAGTTTATCCAAATTGTACAAAGGCATCGAGGGCATAAAAAATATGCTCAAGTTTGAGAAAATCGAAAATCAAATTTGCTCGCTTATCCAAGATCGCATCACGGTGCAAAGGGCACATATGCTAATTTTCAATTAATTCGATCATAGTGGGTGGCATCACAAGGGCTCAAAAATCATAGAGACAATAAAAATTCATAGGCAACTACCAGGGCACCACATGTTAAGCACATGTGCACAAAATTCATAGGTAATTGCAGAAATCAAACCTCGCCTAGCTAGATGAGGAGAGTGGAAGAAGATGGGGAGCAAAGACAAAGACGGAGGCCGCCCAATAGTCACCAGAGTGGAAGAAGATGGAGCAAAGACATCACGGATGAGGCACACCACGGCGCTAGGGTTCCACCCACGCGCCGGGACTCAGGCCGCAGGGCTCCACGCGGCGACGTGCACACCACCACGGCGGCGCGACGCGCTGGCGGACGGGAGGCCGGTGGCGCTGGACGGAGGCGCGGACGGCCGGAGGCGGACGGAGTTAGGGTTCCGCTGCGGTGACCGGACGGGCGGGATGGTGGCGCGCGCGGAAGAAGCAGCGCCGGACGGAGGACAGGGGCGGAGGCGCGCTGATGGAGTTAGGGTTCCGCGGGCGGTGACGGGTGACGGGGGACGGGACGGGCGGTGACGGGACGGTGGCGCGGCGGCGGAAGCGCCGCTGCGACGGAGGACGCCAAAGGGGGAGGTGGCGCGGACGGAGGTGGCGGTGACGCTGAGCACGACGACGGGCGGATTCGCGCGCACGGCGGCGGCGCGTAGGGTTGGGGAAAATCGGGCAGCTCTTCGGGTCGAATGGACGAGCTCGAAGGACTTAGAGAAATTCTAGGGATGGGGAGTATTTATACTACACGTGTTTTGCGTGGCGGGCGAGTAAGGATGCCCGCCACGCAGCACATTAACCGTGGCGCGAGTAAGGATGCCCGCCACGGTTAATATTTTCGCGCGTGGCGGCAGTAAGGATGCCCCGCCGCCAAGCGGTAATATTTTCTCGTATAAATTGACAAGTATTCTAAAAAATTGTTAAAATTTGTTATAAATTGTTAAAAAATGTTAAAAATTGTTAAAAATTGAGAGATCTATTCAGATAATATATCAAAATTATTCGGATGAAATTTGAAATTTTTTACACATCCGTATATATAGGGATGCTTTTACGGTTCCCAACACATCCCGTGGTATATATAGGGATGCTACGAGGAAGAGGATGCTTTCGTATATGCGTAGTGAGAAGTATGTCATTATTAAAAACTTTACAGCTTCCCAACACATATCCATTTATATACACCAAGTTTACATCTTGATGAGTACTTTCAACTTTGTATTCAAACTTTTTGAAATTAGGTCGCTTAGTGGTCCGTTTTGACCAAGGTTTGACCGGGTCGAACTTGTGACTTTTGAAGCTCTAGTTTTTCGAAGCCCTAGACGTCGTCGATTCGAAAAGTCATGAATACCACTTTTGTTAAACTCTCCGAGATCTACGCTTTGGTATTAGTGTCAACTTTTCATTTTTCGAACTTTTCACGCCTCGAAACTTGAAATTTGAATTTTTACACATTCGGACGACATTTCAAGCCCCCCGCATGCCAAGATTCAAAAAGTCATGAATACGGAAACTTCATAACTCATCAAGATCTACATTTCATATAAAGGTCATTTTTTGCATACGAAAAGTGTTACAAACGTGTAGTTCAAAAATCACTAGTCTCCCCCAGTAGTTTCCTCGAAACTCGTGGTGAGATATTTGTTTTTTGACTATCAAGCTTACATCGTAATAACTTTGAACTACATATCATTTTGGTGCCGGTGTATTGGTGGTCTTCTTCTCGCCATCGGGCGGGTCCATGGCATCATTTTAGTCTTGTCGGGATTGATTCTCGTCCTCCGTGCCTTCATCTTTTTTGGAAAATCAGAAAGAGGTGGAACTCATCATAGTTGTTGTATGTTTCGGGACTCGACCCCATCGCTCCCACGATCCGGCCGCTTCCCCGCCACGACAATATGTCTATTTGTGTTCTCCGCGCTCATGTAGTAGGCTACTTGTGCGGCATCCGATGCAAGCACCCACCGATCATCTTTGTACCGCACACTTTGAAGGTTCACGCGTGGTTAGCCCAAAATCGCCCACTAGAACGCCAAGAGGCTTGACCCATCGGGTAACAAAAAGAACGGTTACCGTAGGTTACCGCCATAGTCAAGTTCCCATATTTCTTCGACTTGTGCGAAGCATGTCATCTTCTCCCCCGTCACGCCTGTTCCTGCCCTCATATCGAACACCGCTGCTTACGTGATGCACTCTTCTTGTCCTTTTCTTTTTGTGTGGAACCCGTACCCGTTGACATCATACCCTTGCCACGTGGTGACCTCGCATGGACGGCCCCGACACAAGCTTCCTCACGCCCTCGCATCATCTCCTTTGGGAATGTTCCCGCTTTTGGAGCCACCGGAGGAAAGTGTTCTTGTGTTCCTTCTCGCCCAATCCTTCGGACAGCTTCTTGCGCTTCCTACTTGCACGGCGGAGCTCTTTTGAGGTGCTTTTGCACGTATCGACCGTCCATCATCACCAATTGATGAAGGATGCCGTAGTGAGCGCCTAGCACTTTTTCCCTATGTATGTCGGTGCTTTGATCACCATCTTCACGTATCTTGGACAACCTTGTGACCACCATCTTCACGTATTTTGACTAATAGCTTTGATCACAATTGGAAGGAACACCGCCGCATGATGTGAGCATCGTATTGCCGCTGAAGTTCGTCATTGTGAGGTCTTTCATGGATACCGCACTCTTGATGTTGGAAGAGAAACCCGTCTTGGCACCTTGATACCCCGCATCAACCGACACATAGCCAACTTCTCATCTCTCGTTAGGTTGTAGGCCGCACTGGAGTTGGACTTTACCGCTCGGAAGCCGTGTAGCGTGAATTTCCTGGCCGGATGCCCATGTCAACAAGATCCCGACGTGACTTCACACCATCCTTCGCCTTGGTCTTGATATCCATCCAGAGACCGATCGTGCTTTCAAGACATTTTTCTCAAGGTGCATCCGATCGATCGCGTGGGGTGTATGCAGATCTTCCAAAGATTATAGATACTTGAAGAAGATTGACTTCTTCTTGAAAGGAACGGCCGGAGGCGCTTCGTCCCTCCGCCTTATCCCTCTTTTTCGCTTCTTTGTCTTGGAGGTGCCATCTTCCCGATCATCGCCTTTCTTCTTCTTCTTCTTTCCAAACTCGCACTCCAAGTCCTTCACCATGTCAAACACCTTCGACCATAACTAGTCGGTGCCTACCGAGGTTTCGACTCGCCCTTGTTGTCAAAGTACATATTCATTTTTGCATCTCTCGTATCTATGCTTATCGCAGGAAGCGCCTCCGTGTTCCATGTACACGCTTTTGGTGGATCCCTTCAAGTAAGTGGAGCAGGTTTCTTCGATGCAAGCTACACAGCGGTCTTCCTTTAATCGCCTCCCGATAATGAAAACAGTCGGGTAATCGCGATGGTGACAAAGATGATGGCACGAAGAGTGAACTTCTCCCTTGCGTGACGCATCAACCATCCCGACCCCATCATCAAACAAGACTGTGATCTCCTCCATGAACGGCTCCAGAACACATCTATATCGCTGTCGGCCGCCGGTCCCGTATATGAGCATGGTGAGCAAAACATACCAAGGCTTCGACAAAGATGTGGAGGTAGATTGTTGTAACACCCGTGTTTTTGCATCATTTTAAAAATCACTAAAAATTGAACTTTTCAATTACAACTAAAACTTGATTTATTTTCCGCTAAACCGAAACCCTCGTTTTCAAAAAACCCGTGATTCAAACCTCACCATATAGAATATAGGAAATCTTGCTTGTTGCTTGTTGAGCTTTATGGTGACCAATGATGCAAGGTAAGTTCTAGATTTTGTTTATGGAAGAAATTGCATGAGAAAAGATTTACAAATTTCTCTCGAATAAAGTATTGAGTCACGTGTGTACCAAATATATATGAATATTTTTATGAGCACAACAAATAATTATTCTCGACAATAAGTCACAAGGATATAGGTGTGCTTGAATAAATATTTATAATATATATTACACATAAAATAACAAAACTCGGGAATGTGTGCATACATGCATGTATTTCTATTTATACGGGTACAATGGAATAACTATTCTCAAGAATAAGTCAAGAGGATATAATTTCATGGTCTTGTGTAAATAAATACAAGGTACAATGTATATAAATGCACCCATAAAATAATAAGAGAGAGGTAGAGGAAGAAAAGAGAGAAATAGGAAAAGAGAGAAGGAAGAGAGAGATGGAAATGCCCGTGGGCTCAATCCCACGCTCGCACCCGCCAGCCTAACCTCCCTCTCGTCCCTCTCCCTCGCATGGGCCGCCCATGGCCAAGCCAGCGGCCAAGCCCAAAGACGCAAGGCACACCTCTCCTTCTCCCTCTCACCGACAACCGGGACCCGCCATCGCCGCCTTCCTCCATCCGCACCCGACGCGCGAACTCGACACCGAGGCCCCGCTTCGCGCAACGTGGACATGTGCCCAAAGCCTCGGGGCCGACCACCTGGCAGGCCCCCTCGCCGCCATCCCACCGCACAAAGGAGGGCGTCAACGCCAACAAGGCGAGTGGCGCCCATGCCGCCGGGACCCTGGCCGCCTCGACATGACCACCGGGTGCTCGCCCGTCGGGATGCGGATACGGCCATGGCCGACAAGCCAAACGTGTCGAGCTATTGACGAAGACGGACTCACAAGGTTTGTATGACCGCCCCCGAGGTATTGCATCACCCGCCCTCCTCACCAAATGACAAGCCGCGAGCCGCGTCGCCATGGTGGGCGCCAGCCACCGTGGACGACAAGACCCGACGATGGCCGCCGACAGAAGCACGTGATGAGCACGCAAAATCCAAATATAGACACCCGACGCCAAATCTGGTCGACGCGCAAGACAGGAGCGCGGTCGGAAAAGATCACCGCTACGCTGAAAATATCTCGACGACGACGCTTCTCACCGCCGCGCCTATAAATAGCCGCCCGCGGCCGCCGATCGACCTCGCCCTTCACTTCCGAGCTCCGGGCGAACCGAACGCACGGTGCTCACCCCCGCTTCCCTCCTTCCCCTCCTCATCACGCATGGATGGGATTTTCCCCACTTCGATCCCACCGCCGAAAGCGTAGAACGGGCTCCGCCGCCGCCTCGGGTCGCCGTCAGAAACAAAGGGCCGGGCACGCCTTTCCCCATCCTCCCTTTCCCTTTGCCTTACATATTGTACTCTATTGCGCCGTAGACTCGAATACGAGCGCCGCCGCCAAGACTCGCTGGTCATGCCGCCGCCGTGGAGGGCGTGTCACCCCGCCGCACCCACTCAGCACCAAGGAGACCGAGGACGAGGGGAGTCCAACAAACCCCACGCTGGCGAGGAAAGCGCGACGGAAGCCGCCGCCGGCGACATTCCGCGGAGCGCCGCCAAGAATGATGGCGACGGAAATCGTCCGTGCCGCCGCCACCCGATGTAACGGCGCCAAGCCGCCGACCAACGAAGCTCCGCACGCCGCACCACCGCCCCCTCCGTCACGATCCAACAGACAGCCCTCGTAATACACGCGGGCGCCCCACGCGGCTGCCACCGTGGCGCCCACGGACCCACGCGGGCGCCCACGCGGCCCCACGTGGCCCCCACGTGTGTAACCATTCCCCGCGTACGCTTATGTAATTGCTAGGCACACCCGCCAATGTACACGTAGTGTTCAAAGTAGACTTTCCCCGTGTCGAAAAAATTCCCGTTAAAATTTGTAAATTCATTATTTGATTTATAGAATTTTATCATGTAATTAGTCCCAATATTATTACATGATAAAATTATATTATAATATTACCCTAATGATTTAATTAGGGATTAATATTATAAAAATCCATATCTCATGCAAATGAACTCCGTTTCGTGTGAAACGACTTCCATAATTCATCTAAAATCTAGCTTTATGCATCTAACCCATTGCCACCATAATGTTCTATGCTTGTTTTGGTTGCTCTAGTTCAAGCTAGGTTTATCAAAGTACCCGAGGTAGTTTCCGGCGACCCGATAGGAGTTATCCGTCCGGAGATAGCTAGAGACGCTCGACGCCGCGTCGATTTGTAAGAACCTCCTGTGCAAGTCCTTACCCCCTAATCATGACCTTAATTAATATGATGATATAATGATAATAATGATATGATAATCGAATTAGTAAATAGTGGTATGAGCCCGATAACGTAGCTAGGGAGCTAAGCGATGACGTAATCATCCACGTTATCTACGCCATACGCTAGGGCAAGAGAAACATGAGATCGCCTAATGAACCCTAACCAACAAAAGAGGTGAGTAGTGGTAGTCCGGTAGAGCCTAAATACCACGCCGGAATCGCCATGAGGGGTTCCTCGCGAGAGATACTCGCCTCCCCTAAGGACTGGTTCATAGACCTTCTACCTAGTGTAATATTACATACATACCACACGCCGGGATGGGGCGGCTTGATTTCACACCCGCTGGGTTGAGGTATAATTGTTGACACTCATTTAATGCATGTTTTACTACCACCAAAGTGAACCACTAATACAATATTACATGTGAAAACATAACCAAACATTATTTATCTAACGAAGTTCCACGAGGCGGTTGCATGTAGTGCAAACTTTCGTTCCGCCAAATGCCCCTCGGAACAAGGATGGCCCTCCATTCTCTCCTCTCTTTTCCTATATAAAGAGACCCCCTACACCCATTGTACAACACACAACACACTTGAGCTTCAATTCCAAATCCCATACAATGTAGTGGTGTCCCTCTAGGTGTTCTTCACCTAGTTGTACAAATTAGAAAATAGGTTGAGAGGAGAGGGAAGAGGAGAGGAGGAGCCGGGTTTGTCTGTTTACCTCAACTTTGTACCTCTACTTGAGCCGACTCTTTGTGAGTAATACCCAAAAGTTATCTTATGGTATTATCTTGATTATTACTTGACTAAATTCAGTCTTATTCTATTTTACTTATCGGATCTCCGTTCGAATCGAAGGCTCTAGTTTTTACGTGAAACTAGTTTTCAGAACCGCTAGCGTGAGACATGGTGTCTCAAGGCTTAGAGTTTACATGAGATTGCGCCCAATGCTACGGAATAGTTGTGGTAGCCCCGGGGGTGACAGCCCACCAGGCCTTTGTAGTCCACCACGCACGTGTTAGTGTTTTCATAGAGCTTTAGGCGGCCCGACCCCGACACCGCTTTCCCGCCTTTTCGAGAATCTGAAAGGTTCCGCCGCTCCGAAGTAAGTAGGGTTTAGTAAGCCCGAACCTTGGTATTTAGTAATCTTGAGAAAACCTTAGAGAACCCCTCTCTACCTACAAAAATATTATTCTACCACATCTCTTGGACGTATTGATCCCTTCTAGTTCACTTCTCGTCCCCGTGGAAATCGATACCCTCGAATACTCCCGTGAAAGCTACAAACGGTACTTTCCGTGCGCTTTTGATTTTATCCGTGCGCGTTAAAAAAATACCAACAAGCTTTAAGGGCGCCGCTTGGAAATCCAGAGCTGTTCTAGGATCGAACCAAGTCATCCGTGTATCCTTTTATTTATTTTCATTAAAAAAACCTCGCCACCATCACCATCCCTACCACATGAATTCCACTCCAATTTATAAATTCCTGGGCTCCAAAGGGTGATTCGTTGGAGCCTCCACCATCATCACACCCCATCTTTATAAATGGCTATGAGCTTCGCCCCGCTTTCATAGCCATGGTTCGGGAGCAACCCTTCTCTAGGCGAGAAGACTAAAAATCCTCACGTAAAAATGGGATGAACTTCGAGACAAACTTTGTCTCGCTTTTTCCCTATTTCCCGAGTCACCGCCCATCGGATAAAAAAAAACTCTAAAAAAAAATCTAGCAAATAGAGAAGGAGACTCTAGGAGCAAATTTTAGGCCGATTCACAACCCTCATAAATATAGGTCCAAACCTTTCCTTGCCCGACCACGCCCTATGATTCACTTAGACCTTGGTCTAAGCTAGAAAGATGCTCTCCAAAAATAACCTATCTTTGGGAGGCTCATTCGCACATAAATCCATTAGTGAGGGAAATGCCATTTTAGGGAAAATCTTTAAAAAACATCCCTTACATTGGCATTTATGACAAGCATCCTAAAGAAATAGTAAAGTCAAGCCCCGACCGATGAGAGGAGGCACCCGCAACCAATTTTGAAACTCATTCAAATCCTTTTGATAATTCGTTGTTGAGGAACCTCCCATTAAGGGAACATGCTATCAAACACTTGGGGATGAAGAATCCCACCTTTTGCATGTCCCTTTGAATTCGAGGATAACCTTTTTCTTGATGATGATTTTGGGAATGCTTTAGAAATTCCCATATCGTAATCATCATATACCTCGAATTCCTATATGAGACATCAAGAACATTCACAACACATAGAGGGTGAATCAATTCATATAGAAGACATTTCTATACCTTCTCCCTCTATGCCCACACATGATGTCTCATTCAGGGGAGAACGTGAGACGCCTCCACAATAATTATATTTGATCCATATTCTCAAGGATGACTTGATCTATCTTGAGAAACAAAGTGCTCCCCACAAATAGGAGATTTCATCAATGAACATGGAAGTTACATTCTAAATGACCCATCCACTCCATGCTCATATGATAAATCTCCTGAGTCAATCTACAACTCAGCCACCACTGGCAAAATTCCACAACCCCTATGATCTCTCCGCCATAAAAACTTTGAAAAGGTTGTTGTAAATACATTTGTCTATCATAAATTTTACAAATTTCGTAGTGGCTTGGCATGAGTTTTATAGATCAACCCACAAAGGTTGGTGTTGGAAGGGAAACCACATCACCAACATTGGATTCATTTCAAAAGGTTTCCCAAAGACGAGCTTTCCTTTAAACAAAGCACTTTCGGAGATGACCCGCTCTATCAATAAAATGGTTCTTTACAAAAGAAATAAGAAACTTCTTTTCTCATTAATAAAAGCAAGAACATGTTATCAAACCAAGATGCACCTTCGGGTATTCTTGTTGCTAACCATTTCAGGTGGAAACAAAGAAGAACGAAGAAGCATGCAATGCTTGAAAGCATGAGGCTACTCAACTACAAACTTTGATGCTCATGGGTGATGGAACACACTCGGATGGAGGCCTTTGACCTTGCACACTTGAATTTTACACAAAAAGTTCAAGTGTGGAGGAGGAAGGTAAAAATAAAAAGATTGAAATAAAAGAAGAGAGAGAAGGAGGATTCTTCTCTAGACCTTTGTTATCATCAAAGCTTATGGTCTATACACACCATACATGTGTGTGGCTCAAAGCATTGATGGTTGCCTAAGTTGGACCATATACAACAAAAGTCACCGATGCAAAGAACTGAAACTCCATCCACATATGCCGCAGAAAAAGTACTCGTGTAATGCAAAGGTAATAAATGTTCAACAACTCCTTCAATTATATTTATCTTCACGAAAAATACAAAAATTATTCTTCCCGTGTTTATGTCATATGCTCTGGTTTGGATGAACTCATTATACAAGATATCTATAGGCCTTTTCAAATTAAGCATGGTGCTTAGGTTGAAAAGATCTTCTTTAATCAAAATTTGACATGGTGTTGAATCTTGGTTAATGAACTTAGAGTAATTATTTTCATGAGCAATGAGAAGTAATCTATGATGGAGATAAATCAAGACTATATTTATGTTGCGAACTTTACCTTGGTCTTGCTTGAGCTTGAATGAAGTTGAATGAACATGTTTGATAATAATAAAATAAATAAATAATTTTTGTTTTGCATAATAAACTTGTTCTATCTTGTTCTTGTTTTGAAATAAGGATCTGTCCTTTCTCTCTAAAATATATATATATATATATAAATAAAAATGAGATCTTGAAAAAAAATGGTGCATCCGTTCGGGTATTTTCTATCACTAACATTTACAGAACGAAGGATGAGCGTTATCGAAAGAACAAAAGCACCAACCCATATCATGAACTGATGGAGGAGCATGTATACAACTCGGTTTGATCATTTTCTCCCCATCTATTCATATGCATGCTCCTGGTTTTATACTTGTCTTGCAAAACTTAAAAAAGAACCAAATTCCACACTTAAATTTAAAATTCGAAAATAAATATGAATATAGCTCTTTGAGTATGGCCTACATAAATTTTGTTCCTTACATATCCTTAGTGCTTGTGGGAAAAATATATTTAGGAAAAAACATATTGCCTAAGTTGTTGTGAAGTGAGATATGGCTTTGGCATAGGAATCCAACCTTTTCTATTCAAAGTACTTGGAGAATTTCCTTTTCGATCAAATGCTAAAATCCATAGTTTCACTTACTCCTCAATGGTGAGAAATTCCTACCAAGGCCAAATATATCATGATTACATCCTGAAAACCTTCTACATATGCTACTTATTACTGCATTGAGCTCACAAACTTTGTTGACCCATGTTGAGAATTTTATCATGCTCTTAAATCAAGATCACGTACACGCCACCGATAAATGCACTACTCCTACACTGAGTAGGCGCAAAACATGCCTTCCATTTAGATCCATCCAAAAATGTTCTACTCCTACACCGGGAGTGAACAAAAATATCTTTGTTAGGTTTCATCAAAATAAATGCTCCAAATACGTATTGATATATCCCTCTCAAAAAGTCTTCCAAAAAGAGACATGAGGCTATCATCAAAAGAAAAAAAAAATGACAAGTGTCCTCTATTAAAACAATGGGTACTTAGATACCCGCCTCTCTATATATATATATAAAAAGAAAAGATGAAAAAAAATGAGAATAAAAGATAGCCCATGTTCTCACAAATATTTCCTCCAAAGTCTCAATAAAGAGAGATATTTCAAGGAGCATAGTAGAAATAGGATAGCCACTATATATATCCACACACTTGCACATCTTGATTTAATTGTATAATATTTTTCTCCCATGGATCCATTGTTTGACCTAGCAAAATGTGCAAAGACAAGTGTGCCCACAAATTTTTCCCTACCTAAGCTCCACATAAGCCTTTTAGAAGTAGGAAGAAAAAGAAGGCAATAAATGCCTCGGTAAGGGGAACATATACCACTGAGCGATTTGAGAGTGCCATTTGAGGAGTACTTGTGAACTATGCTTTATTCAAAAAAAAAAAAAAAAAAAAAAAACTCCATGTTACTAAGATGTGAAAATAGGATGACTTTGTTTTAGAGCCGCTCCATCTCTCAACCGCCCAAGAATATATGTTAGACACTCCACATATCCCACAGTAATGAGGCATGTCTAGGGATGATTTTATGTTGGGTTCATAACTCGAATTGCTATGTTTATACTTACTTTATCACTAACCTTTACTCGGGACGAGCAAAGAGTCAAGTGTGGGGGAACTTGTTGACACTCATTTAATGCATGTTTTACTACCACCAAAGTGAACCACTAATACAATATTACATGTGAAAACATAACCAAACATTATTTATCTAACGAGTTCCACGAGTTTTGGTGTTTCAAGTTGTTTTGCAGGAATGTTGTGGAAATACAAATAAAGTATGCCAAATAAAGTGGGAACACAAAGTCAGAAATACGCCAAAGAGCAAAGGGAAGCAAGGAGGCTGATTCCACGCCTCATCTGGACTTTGCACCAGCGGGGAAACCATCTACCAAGGCCCACAAGCCCACCAGAGAAAGGAGAGGCAAAATGGGGCCCATATCAAGGGCGGCCGGCAAGACCAAGGGCGTCGGCTCAAAATTTCCCGCGCCTTTTTCCCGCCCTTTTCTCCGGGCGGTTCGCTACGGACTTCACGCGGCGGTTGCATGTAGTGCAAACTTTCGTTCCCGCCAAATGCCCCTCGGAACAAGGATGGCCCTCCATTCTCTCCTCTCTTTTCCTATATAAAGAGACCCCTACACCCATTGTACAACACACAACACACTTGAGCTTCAATTCCAAATCCCATACAATGTAGTGGTGTCCCTCTAGGTGTTCTTCACCTAGTTGTACAAATTAGAAAATAGGTTGAGAGGAGAGGGAAGAGGGAGAGGAGGAGCCGGGTTTGTCGGTTTCGCCAACTTTGTACCTCTACGGAGCCGACTCTTTTGTGGGTAATACCCAGGTTATCTTATGGTATTATCTTGATTATTACTTGACTAAATTCAGTCTTATTCTATTTTACTTACTAGATCTCCGTTCGAATCGAAGGCTCTAGTTTTACGTGAAACTAGTTTCAGAATCGCTAGCGTAGACATGGTGTCCGGGCTAGAGTTTACCCCGAGATTGCGCCCAATGCTACGGAATAGTTGTGGTAGCCCCGGGGTGACAGCTCCGACCAAAGCCTTTGTAGTCCACCACGTGCGTGTTGGTGTTTTCGTAGAGCTTTAGGCGGCCTGACCCCGATTACCGCTTTCCCGCCTTTTCGAGAATCGGAAAGGTTCCGCTGCGTCCGAAGTAAGTAGGGTTTAGTAAGCCTGAACCTTGGTATTTAGTAATCTTGAGAAAACCTTAGAGAACCCCCTCTCTACCTACAAAAATATTATTCTACCACATCTCTTGGACGTACTTGATCCCTTCTAGTTCACTTCTCGCTCCCGTGGAAATCGATACCCTGAATACTCCGGGTGAAAGCTACAACGGTACTTTCCGCGGCGCTTGGGATTTATCTGTGTGTGCTAAAAAAATACCAACAATAATCTAGAGCCAAGGTGGCCGGAGTAGGCGAACGACCTATTGGGAGCGTACATGGGGAGAGTGGCCCCATGGTCCGCTTGGCGGATGCCGAAAGTGATCTTCCACGTAAGTGTTTGGGCGCGGGCGCAGTGGCTAGGTGCACATATTGATGATTAATGATTGGGTTTTGTGTCGACAAGATAGGTTGGGTAATAAGGTATTACCTGTAAAGCCGTGGGTGATTTGGTATCACCGTATTGTTCTAGGATGATGCGTCATCCTTCCAACCCCCTCGAAGTCGTGGTGAGGATTATACCAATATACCTAGGGTAGCACCCAAGCGGTACGGACCGCTGGGCTTGTCGAACCATTAGCCGTGGTGTAGACAACGCCATCGTGTGGGGAAATTTGTACAACCTCTGCAGAGTTAATTGAATCTATTCGAATAGCCACGCCCTTGAATGGGCAAGTGCTAGGCCCCAACATCTATGATTAGAAATACCTTGATGATGACTAACCTCGCGGATGACCATGACAAATGACGAGATGTCATAACCTGAACTAGCGAGAGCAGTTTTAGAGACTCGCTAGGGCCCAAACCCTTAATAATTACAACCCCTAGTTGGGACTTGCCGAGTACGTTTGTACTCACCCCCTCTATTTTTACGTATATCGGCACATGTGGGAGGTAAGAACGACGACAAGGTAGAGGACCAACGCATCGTAGGAGTTCGTAAGGTGTTTGCTTAGGAGAAGGACGTTGAAGCCCGATTTCATCCATGCACAAGTCCGCCTGTGGGAGTGCGGGGCAGTGTCATAGTTAATCCACCGCTTCGGGTTGGCCAACTCGATATTGTAACCTGGCTTGGTGACCCTTCGTTGCCACCGTAAGCCCCTATCTATCCTATATTTCTACAGCTCGGTTTATTATTAATCCTGTTTACCATTATCTGTTACTAATAGACGTGTTTGTGGCGTGATCCTGGCGCAAACACGTGTGATTAACGACCCATTAAAAGTGGGGCGTGACAGAGTGGTATCAGAGCCGAGCTTGTCCATAGGATGAAATTTGGGTTAACAGAATTTTTAACTCCACATAAGGATAACTACTTTTACATGTTGCAATGGGTACACCTTACCACTATGGTCTGTATGTTGCGGAATCGATGTCAACATCGAAACTCTTGTAGCAATGGACTAGTAAGGTGATCTCAGTCGGACTGCCTGAACAACGGAGAGTTTCTACAACTCCCCATGGAGATACTAAAGTGCCTAGGATACTTTGGCCTTCCTCGATATTAAAATCAAGAATTTTATGAAGACCAAGTACCGGCACGTAATCTAACTTGTGCACTCCAAAGCCCAATAGGAAGGATTCAAATGCTATACAGTGGCGCGCACTGGGAATGCATAAGACATCCAAGCACCTAAATGGGCTTAACATTATGTGCAAGTCCTTTGGTAAATCTCCACAAGGCATGTTCCAAGCAACACCAAAAGTTGGAGTAGTGTTATCCATGTGCAAGCTTGTGGTGCAAGCAATGTCTTGGCATTAGTTGCTAAGCGCTCGCTAGCCATAGCAGATGTCTAGGCTTCAAGGCCTTTAATAGGTGTAAAGTCGCGCAATAGTCATCATGGCAGTCACTATGTGTGATGCGACCTTGTATCATCTATGTAACTGGCCTGTGATGAGAACTATTGATGCGCTTGACTGCTTAGTATAACGTATTGTTCCTTTTCCATCCTACGGAAAACTTCTCATTTATTACCACTTTACGGTAATGAATAGAAGGAAAATTCTGGTAGGATCAGTGAACGTACTGAAAAATCACCTCAAGTCACGAGTAATAAGACAAGTTTCATACAGAACTTAGTTCGCCGTGGCTAAACTTTTCATACGTTTCACACCAGGTAAGTTTGTGTTGTTTCCCGACACCAGTGTTACTAGGATACCCCAAAAGTCTATCCCTATCTAAAATGCTTGCCTTCCTCTAATCCTTAGTTAGGTAGAGCCCTATCGTACCTTATGCTTTTCCCTCCCATACCTCTTAGTCCAAGTAGAATAGGAACTAACCTGCAGGAATATGACGACAACAAGTGGACTCCACGACTGTAGCCGTTGAACCGCACCAGTGTTCTTCCCTACAAGCGCCGTCTACGCCGTCGCCTCGGTGTTACTATGCCGATGACCGTGCAACATTGCCGACATGCTGTCATCTCAATGCCGAAAGCTGCTAATACCGCCAAGTACTTTAACCCTCGAACCACAACCGACGGCCGATCAAGACAACCTACAACAGTCAAATGGCAACCAATGCCGAGATGCAAGATGAAGCCGGAGATCAGTGTTGCAGAAAGAAGATGAACAGAAGACTACTACAGTTGAAGACAGTCATCAAAGCCCATAAAAGATATTGCTGCCCAAGAGCAACCAGATACCCCAGGAGCATACAGAAATACCATAAAGCGGTACACCGACAATAGAGAAGGCACACGCCCCACCACAGGAAATCCACTGGCCAAGACCACACAGTTTCCATGACCATGACACTATCGCAAAGTCAATAGAGACAAGAGACCCACTCCCGTTCCTTCCACCACACACCATAGCCACGATGCCAGCCGACCAAGCATTCCCCATAAGCCATTACCATTGACCTACTATAAAAGAGCACCCCCATTGCTCTCATCACCATCCCACTCCAACCATCCCACTGCTAGCCTCCAATTTTCCTCCCCCGCCATCACACTCCTTACCATCCATTCACCAATAGCCATCACCAAACACCGCCACAAATGGCCGGCACATGGGTTAGCAGCCAGTGCATCGACACCCCCGGATTTCCCCAACTTCTCTATGCCACCATGCGGAACCTTGGCATCCAAGATCGCCCCGTGTATGAGGGCAGCGAGTATGAAGAGCGTGGCACCCATCGTTGCAAGGTCACCGTTCACATCGCCAAGAGCCAGGATTACCCCACCATCACCAGTAAGGAGGACCACCCTTGCCCCTCAGTCAAGAGAAGAAGCCCCCAAATAAGCAGAGCCCAAGACCGACCCACGTAAACCAAAGCGAAGCCACTCGACCGAAGTCGAGAACCATCACTCCTAAGGGAGGTGTAACCGTAGAGTACCACCTCCTTTTCGCTCTACTATTGTAATTCCTCCCCTGGAGTAATCAAGATCCCCATCCTCGATCACGACCAAATGCGAAAAGCCGACTAAGAAAATTGACGGGTGCCAAAACACAAAAAGCCACAGAGCAAATAATAAGCGAAAAATTTTTCTAAGTGGGGTAGTGCTATATACACGAGAAGAAAAGAAAATATCGACGGGCGAAAAACAAGAATAGTACGAATGGGCTCAAAGAAATTTTGGAAGAAGAAACAAAGAAATATGGAAATGGGCTGAGATGAAAAAATAAAGAGCAACAGAAGACTTAGGGTTTCAAACAAGAAATGAAATCCTAAGTACCGATGATTGTCGCCCAGTAAAGAAGCAAGCCGTAAGACAAGCACTAGAAGACATCCAAGACCGAGGACACTAGAGGAATAAAACCTCTAAGTGGGTAGTAGCCGCCAAAGGAGACCCGAGGACTACGAGGATAGATGCAAGACCAAGAAGACGGGGTAAAAGCAAAGAAGTTGATCGCAAAAAGCAGAAAGGCATGCTCTCTACAAAGATCGTGTTGCCCTAGTAATAGAGTAGCACGATAATGATAGAGACTCCTGTAGCTTACAAAGACTCAGTAAGCAATGGAAAGTTTTCCCCTCCCTCTCTCTATCTCTATCCCTTTAGGCCTTAATTAGGACCTTCCCTCCTAGACTAGAAATCTCGGGGACCTAGATTCATCTAAGTGGGGTAGATTTGTAACACCCATGTTTTTGCATCATTTTAAAAATCACTACAAAATTGAACTTTTCGAATTACAACTAAAACTTGATTTATTTTCCGCTAAACCGAACCCCTCAAAAAAACCTCGCATTCAAACCTCACCATATAGAATATAGGAAATCTTGCTTGTTGCTTGTTGAGCTTTATGGTGACCAATGATGCAAGGTAAGTTCTAGATTTTGTTTATGGAAGAAATTGCATGAGAAAAGATTTACAAATTTCTCTAGGAATAAAGTATTGAGTCACGTGTGTACCAAATATATATGAATATTTTTATGAGCACAACAAATAATTATTCTCGACAATAAGTCACAAGGATATAGGTGTGCTTGAATAAATATTTATAATATATATTACACATAAAATAACAAAAAAACTGGGAAAGAGTGCATACATGCATGTATTTCTATTTATACGGGTACAATGGAATAACTATTCTCAAGAATAAGTCAAGAGGATATAATTTCATGGTCTTGTGTAAATAAATACAAGGTACAATGTATATAAATGCACCCATAAAATAATAAGAGAGAGGTAGAGGAAGAAAAGAGAGAAATAGGAAAAGAGAGAAGGAAGAGAGAGATAGAAACAGCCCGTGGGCTCAATCCCACGCGTTCACTCCCAAAGCAGCCTAACCTCCCTCTCTCCTCTCCCCTTTCACAAGGCCGCATGGGCCGGCCCATGGCCAAGCCAGCGGCCAAGCCCAAGACGCGAGGCCCACCTCTCCTTCTCCCCCTCTCGCCGACAACCGGGACCCGCCATCGCCGTCTTCCTCCATCCGCACCCGACGCGCCGAACTCGACACCGAGGCCCCGCCGCCGCAAACGTGGACATGCGCCCGTGGTGCCTCGGCGACCTCGCAAAGGGGCCCCCTCGTCGTCATCCCGCTGCGGAAGTGGGCGTCAACGCCGCAAGACAAGCTGCGAGTGGCGCCCATGCGCGACCACGGCCGCCGACATGACCAGGTGGCAAGCTCGCTCGTCGGGATCGCGGGATCCGGCCATGGCCGAGACAAGCCAAACGTGCCGGAGCTATTGACGAAGACGGATTCACAGCGGGCCCGGATGACCGCCCCGAGGTATTGCATCACCAGTCCTCCCTCAACAGCGACGCTGCGAGCCGCCGTGCCGCCATAGTGGGCAGCAGCCGCTGCTGTGGACGACAAGACCCGACGATGGCTAGCTCGACAGAGCACAGGATGAGCACGCGGAATCCAGCGCACGGCCTGGCGCCGGCCTGGTCGACGCGCCGACAGCGGAGAGCGGCCGGAAAGATCGCCCAGCGCTGAAAATATCTCGACGACGACGCTCTCACCGCCGCGCTATAAATAGCCGCCTCCGGTGGCCGATCGACCTCGCCCCTTCACTTCCGGAGCTCGCGCGGCGAACCGAACGCACGGTGCTCACCCCCTGCTTCCTCCTTCCTCCTCTCATCACGCATGGACAGGATTTTCCCCACCCGATCCCGCCGCCGAAAGCGTAGGAACGGGCTCCGCCGCCGCCGTCGGGTCGTCCGGTAGAAAACAAGGGCCGGCACGCCTTTCCCCATCCTCCCTCTTCCCTTTGCCTTACATATTGTACTCTATTGTGCCGTGTAGACTGGAATACGAGCGCCGCCGCCGCCAAGACTCGCCGGTCATGCCGCCGCCGTGGAGGGCGTGTCACCCTGTCGCACCCACTAGCACCAAGGAGACCGGGACGACGAGGGGAGTCCAACGAACCCCACGCGGCGCAGGAAAGCACGACGGAAAGCCGTCGCCGCAACATTCCAGCGAGCGCCGCCGCTGAATGATGGCGACGGAAACGCCCGGCGCGCCGTCACCCGACGTAATCCGGCGCAAGCCGCCGACCAACGAAGTCGGCACGCCGCACCACCGCCCCTCCGTCACGATCCAACAGACAGCCCTTAAGAATACACGTGGCGCCCACGTGGCGCCACCGCGGGCGCCACGGGACCCACGCGGGCGCCCACGCAGTGTGTAACCATTCCCGTGTACGCTTATGTAATTGCTAGGCACACCCGGCTAATGTACACAGAGTGTTCAAAGTAGACTTTTCCATGTCAGAAAAATTCCTAGAAAATTTGTAAATTCGTTATTTGATTTATAGAATTTTATCATGTAATTAGTCCCAATATTATTACATGATAAAATTATATTATAATATTACTCTAATGATTTAATTAGGGATTAATATTATAAAATCCATATCTCATGCAAATGAACTCCGTTTCGTGAAACGACTTCCATAATTCATCTAAAATCTAGCTTTATGCATCTAACCCATTGCCACCATAATGTTCTATGCTTGTTTTGGTTGCTCTAGTTCAAGCTAGGTTTATCAAAGTACCCGAGGTAGTTTCCGACCTACCCGATAGGAGTTATCTGTCCGGAGATAGCTAGAGACGCTCGACGCCGCGCCGATTTGTAAGAACCTCCTGTGCAAGTCCTTACCCCCTAATCATGACCTTAACTAATATGATGACATAATGATAATAATGATATGATAATCGGATTAGTAAATAGTGGTATGAGCCCGATAACGAAGCTAGGGGAGCTAAGCCGATGACGTAATCATCCACGTTATCTACGCCATACGCTTGTAGGCAAGAGAAACATGAGATCGCTTAATGAACCCTAACCAACAAAAGAGGGTGAGTAGTGGTAGTCCGGTAGAGCCTAAATACCACGCTCCTGAATCGCCGAGGGGTTCCTCGCGAGAGATACTCGCCTCCCTAAGGACCGTTCATAGACCTTCTACCTAGTGTAATATTACGCATGACCACACGCCGGGATGGGGCGGCTTGATTTCACACCCCGCTGGGTTGAGGTATAATCTAGAGCCAAGGTGGCCTGAGTAGGCGAACGACGTATTGGGAGCGTGCACATGGGGAGAGTGGCCCCATGGTCCGGTTGGCGTGGATGCCGAAAGATCTTCCACGTAGTGTTTGGGCGCTAGTGGGCGCAGTTGCTAGGTGCACATATTGATGATTAATGATTGGGTTTTGTGTTGACAAGATAGGTTGGGTAATAAGGTATTACCTCAAAAGCCGTGGGTGATTTGGTATCACCGTATTGTCTAGGATGATGCGTCATCCTTCCAACCCCCGAGAAGTCGTGGTGAGGATTATACCAATATACCTAGGGTAGCACCCAAGCTGGTACGGAATCTCGTTGGGCCTGCCGAACCATTAGCCGTGGTGTAGACAACGCCTATCGTGTGGGGAAATTTGTACAACCTCTGCAGAGTTAATTGAATCTATTCAATAGCCACGCCCTTAGAATGGGCAAGTGCTAGGCCCGAACATCTATGATTAGAAATACCTTGATGATGACTAACCTGTGATGACCATGACAAATGATTTAGATGTCATAACCTGGAACTAGCGAGAGCAGCTTTTAGAGACTCTCGCCGGGGCCCAAACCCTTAATAATTACAACCCCCTGGTTGGGACTTGCCGAGCACGCTTGTACTCACCCCCTATTTTTACGATATCGGCACATGTGAAGGTAAGAACGACGACAAGGTAGAGGACCAAATAAGATCGTAGGAGTTCGTAAGGTGTTTGCTTAGGAGAAGGACGTTGAAGCCCGATTTCATCCATGCACAAGTCTGCCTGTGGAGTACGGGCAAGTGTCATAGTTAATCCACCGCTTCTCGGTTGGCCAACTCTGATATTGTAACCCGGCTTGGTGACCCTTCGTCGCCACCGTAAGCCCCTATCTATCCTATATTTCTACCAGTTCGGTTTATTATTAGTCCCGCTTTACCATTATCTCGCTACTAATAGACGTGCTTGTGGCGTGATCCCCGGGCGCAAACACGCAGATTAACGACCCATTAAAAGTGGGGCGTGACAATTGTACATGGTGAGGACGACCGCCACGTGCTGCCGTGTGTGCTGCTCAGTCACCGAATGGGTTCATTCCGTCGGTACTCAATGCGAACCGAACGCCCTGGGCTCCTCCCGCAAAGTCGGGGTAGGCGGCGCCGAAGTCTTGCCACCGCTAGCATCCGGCGGGTGCCGTAGCTTCCCATCATCCTGACACGACCGCTAGATGCATGCCAGTCATGTGCTTAGCATCCCCGTGGTTCCCATAGAGAGCCGCAGCGATCAAGGACCGAAGGTACCACATTGACGGCGCTGACGTTTCCTCTCGTGTAACCTTCCTCTTCCTCGCCCCGCGTTGACATGATCTTCTTCGCGCCGCACCGGTTTTCTTCGCCTCCCTTTTCTTTTTTTTTTCGCCCGCCCTGCTTCCTCATCGAGGTCATCGCCCACGCGACATCCGCATTCCACTTGTATCGACTAGCGCGACAGTGGCGACAACCGACAAATTCTCGTGACGATCGCCTCGATATAGGATACAAAGGGTTGGGGCGTGCATCGAACTTCTTGACTTTCATCGCCATCGGCCGGATCAACTTCTTAGCACGATACGCATTTCAGCAGAACCTTGTTAGGCATTGGATACGTGGAGGCCGTAACTTACGAGCTCATTGAAGCTAGTGTCGACCAGCCATGACGAGACTTCAACATCGCGCAAATTCAGGTTAAAACTCAGCGCCGTGCAACCCTCCCACTGTCTTTGTAAAGCGGATCAATTGCTGCCCGCTTCATCCGCTTGAAGTTCTCCAACCATCTCGGCACCCAAAACGTAATGTCGCCCTCATCGAAGTCGGTTGACCAAATCTTCAAAAACCCGACATCCTCGCCTGTGTCATAGGATTCTCCCGCCGCCGCCCCTCCACCACCACCACCGCCATTGTCGCCATCGCCGACGCCACCGTGCTTTCAACAAATCTGATGGAATTGGACCGGGCCGGTGGACTTTCTAGTACTGCACGGGTCGGGGACCGCCTGTACCGATCGACCGGTGGATCGAAGGGTGGAACTTCTTCGCCGTGAAAAGTCCGCACCAAATAGTCACCGACGGCCATGCATGATTAGGTGAGATCGCATGACGATGTCGAGAACGCCGCATTCTTGCATTTTGGCGCACGGACGATAATCACCGTCTCGCTCAATTATTCGCCAGGTCGCTTCGCCGAGCAACAAACTTCTTCACCTCATCATAGTATTCGCCATCAACTCTCTTCATCTCATACATCCAAAGGCTCGGTGCCTCTCCATCCCGATCCCCTCTTGTTCCAAAAAAGCTTAGTGCCGTTACATAGTACTCAAACCAAAAAAAGAGAAGAAGTTCCACCATAGATCTAGATCTAGAGAAGGCAGTTTTCTCTCCTCCATGGATCTATATCTAGAGAGGGGATGAAAAAGAGGGAAAGAAAGATGAAAAGAGGCATTTACCGACCAATTAGTGTCTTCTCCTCCCCAAATCAAAGCCAAAACACCCAAATCAAAGTTTTTGTCAAAATTTTGATCAAAACCTCCCCCCAAGAGTTGGAAGAGGAAGATCGTGGAGGAAGACGGGCGGGCGGCGGCCCGATTTTATAGGCCTCGGCCTTTTTGCGGCGGGCGCCCCTAATCTGCCCGCACGCAAAGAAGTAGACGGCGCGTGGCGGGCGCCGCAACGCCCCACCACGCTTAATATATTTTGCGTGGCGGGCGCGCGCTGCGCGCGCCCGCCACGGTTAAGATGATCTTTTGCCACGTGAGAGTGCGGCCCTCGCCGGTGTAGCAGGGGCCAGATCATTTCGCGGGCGGGTTCAAATTGCGCCCGCCACGAAAAGATCCGCCCCTGCTCGAAAAATCAAATCGTTACTAGTGACACTAACAGCAGCTTTTTCAGTGCACCAATCCGTGGCTTTTGTGTTTACTTAAATTAGATCTTAAGTTAGTCTGGTGTTAGTGTTGTTTAACTTCCTCCATAATGTCGCACTCAAATCGAAGCTGCCACGCAGTTTCCTTCCCACCTTGCGCTGTCACCACTACCTACTCTGATGACCAACATCTTCCCTCAAATCATCACCATTTTCTTCCTAGCTCACACAGCCAAGAGAAGCAACCAAGCAGCTACTGCAATCCATGCGGGTAAGAATCTCACAACGGAACCTAAATCTATCTCGCTACCCTCCATGATCACACCACAGTCCAGCAGTAGTATCTAGTTGGTCAGGTCGCCAGAATCCTCCCTTCATCACGATTCTTGCCTAATCATAAACCAGTAAATCCTGTTCCACGACCAAGGGCGAAAAACACCGGCACGGCCTCCTTGCCTGAACATTGCTCAGTGATCGCCCTCAGGTTCGTCTCCTTATCTGTTATGTTTCTGCAGCTGCTTGTGCATAGCTAGATCGGCACATATAGTGCCTACTGTCATATGGTTGTATCAATGACTGAGAAGTCAGTAGTAGTCCCGTGATGGATGAATGTATAGATCGCGGGTGCCTCATATCTTTGTTGTACGAAATTTGATTGCCCTGATGGAATTCATGTGGTTTTGTGCTGATTCCTCAAAAAAAAAAAAAAAATGACATTTGTACCAATTTTGTTACAGCAGAAACTGAAGTTCTCAATCATGGCGGGTGTCCTAGATGCTTTGGCGTCATACATCCAAAACATGCTGGTGGAGATGGCAAAGCAAGAGGTGCATATGTTGCTCGGGGTGTCCGGTGAGATTGATAACATGGGCATCAAGCTTCGGGATATCAGGAACTTCCTTGCTGATGCTGATAGGAAAAACATCACTGACCAAAGTGTCCAAGCATTTGTGAGGGAGCTAAGGGATGCCATGTACGATGCCACCGACATCCTTGACTTGTGCCAGTGCAAGGCCATGGAGGGAGGCCCAAGGCATGATGCAGGATGCTTCAACCCGTTGCTTTTCTGCATACGTAATCCCCTACATGCCCACAACATCGGAAGTCGCATCAAGAACCTTAACAAGAAGCTAGATGGCATCAAGGCACGCAGTGAATCATTCAACTTCATTAACCTTGGTACTTACGAGGACCGTGGAAGAAAGATGGTATCATCTAGTCTTGGTTCCCATGAGACATCATGGGGGCTTGACGAGACAAGTTTGGTTGGTGAGATAATAGAAGAAGACACACAAAATCTTGTGGAGTTGCTCACAAGGAAGGATCAAACCCACCGACTCTACAACAAAATTATGGTATTCGCCATTGTTGGAGTTGGTGGGATTGGAAAAACAACCCTCGCTAGAAAGATATTCAAGAATGACATTGTACAGCAAGAGTTCTCAAAGAAAATCTGGCTGAGTGTCAACCAGGATTTTAATGAGCTTGATATACTGAGGAGAGCTATCACTGAAGCTGGAGGTGACTACCATGCTGCAGGGGACACAAAGGCAACATTGGAGCGAATCCTCACACAAGCTTTGTTGGGACATAAGACCTTAATCATAATGGATGATGTTTGGGACTACCATGCATGGGAGGATGTGCTTCGAACTCCCTTTGTCAATGTTGCAGCAGCTGAAAATGGTAGCCGTGTCCTCGTCACCACAAGACATAACGCAGTGGCACGAGGGATGATGGCAGAGGAGCCCTACCACCGTATTAGAAAGCTTGAGCCCGAAGATGCTTGGTTGTTACTAAAGAAACAGGTTTGTTTATTAATCTTAAATGGTGCATTACTTTATAATTGATGCACTGTGCATATTTGGAATGTGGGCTTTTTTTCATGTTTCTGTGTTTTTGCTGCAAAATTGAACTGATTTTCTATGAAATTGATATACAATTCTTGTGAAATTTTTACATTCCAAATAGGCCCTTAATTACTATGTCACTTGTCTTCTGCTGTAGTGTTTCTTTCCCATGTTACAAACATCATGTTTGAGAGCAAGCTTTGGGAATATAGAGGGAATACTACCATGTATTGCTAATATTACCAAGCATAAGGAGACTCTACAGTATGGTGTTATTGTAAATTTTATATATCAATTTATGAAATTACTTGTGTGGGAAACTTTGACAAACTATAGTTAGAGTAATTAGTTAATTTATTACAAAAAAACCAATATCAAATGGTGACCTGTCTATCAAGTTTATTTAACAAATTAAGGTAAGAGTAATCAATCAGTTTATTACAGTATCTTAGACATTTGCCTCACTGGTGATTTCTAATTGGTCCAAACTGTTTGCAGGTTGTGGTAAATATACATGATGAGCCCCAAGTCGAAATGTTAAAGGACATTGGGATGGAGATTATCGCAAAATGTGATTGTTTACCACTTGCTGTCAAAGTGATTGGAGGTCTTCTACGACAGAAAGCAACTAGACTAGTCATCTGGGAAAAGGTTCTACATGATTCTATTTGGTCAGTATCTCAAATGCCTGAAGAGCTAAATAATGCAATATACCTAAGCTATGAGGATCTCCATCCAAATTTGAAAGCATGCTTTCTATACTACTGCATCCTACCACGGAGCAAAGTTTTCTATAGAATTGACATTATTGGGTTGTGGATTAGCGAAGGGTTTGTTCATGGAAACTCGTGTGACTTAGAAGAGAAAGGAAGAGAGTACTTTGACGAGCTAATACAGAGGAATCTGATTGAACCTGACGAGAAGTATGTTGATCAATTAGTTTGCAAGATGCATGATATTGTTCGGTCATTTGCTCAATATGTCGCTAGAGATGAAGCAGTTGTATGTCATAACAACGACATTTATATTTCTGATAAACTTAAATCAAAAAATTTTATTAGATTGTGCATGGAAAAAAGAATGGTCGAAAACACATGATTTTGAGTGGTGTTCTCTACAAACTCATCAAAAATCACTGAGAACACTGATTTCAGTTGGTCATATAAAGATTAAGCCAGGTGATTCATTGCTTTCTTTTTTCAAGTCTCCGGACACTACATATGGGATCTGTAAATTTTGATGAATTAGAGAATCATTGTATCAACTCAAACACTTGAGGTATTTTGTCAATAGAACACAGTGAGACATCCGTGCTGCCAGAGAACATTGGCAAGTTGAAATTCTTGCAGTATATTAGGCTTTTCGGCTGCAAGAGTTTAGTTAAGCTTCCTAGTAGCATTGGAATGCTGCAACACTTGAGGCATCTTGACATCAGAGGGACAAGTATAAATACTATACCAAAGGGCTTTTGTGGTTCAACTTGTTTAACGAATTTGTTTGGGTTTCCAGCACAGATGGATGGTGATCGTTGTAGTTTGGAAGAACTGGGGCCTCTCTCAGCTAATGAACGTTAGTATACATTTCTTGGAGAATGTAGCTTCTGCCTCATTTGCTAAAAAAGGCCAACCTTGGTGAAAAGAATCGTCTAAGATTACTGGCTTTGGTTTGCACAAGTAGACTTCAAAATGATGAGTGGTTGGCAAATGTGAAAAGAGGGATCTCTGATGAAGAGCAACGACGAATCGAGGAGGTTTTTGATGAGCTTTGTCCTCCACCATGCATAGAAAACATCGCGATCGATGGGTATTTTGGTCAGCGACTCCCCAGGTGGATGATGCGGACAGCAGTTATGCCCCTCTGGAGCTTGAGGATTCTATCCATGTATGACTTGGCCTGCTGCACAGAGCTACCTTGTGGCTGGAGTCAGCTCCCCTGCTTGGAGCTGCTACAGATCATTGGTGCCCCGGCCATCAAGCGTGTTGGGCTTGAATTCCTACAACCAAACAATCAGGTAGGGGTTGTGTTCCCGAGATTGCAGAAGCTGAATTTTGATGGACTTATCGAATGGGGGAATGGGAGTGGGAGGAACAATTAAGAGGCATGCCTTTCTTGGAAAATCTTAGACTGCAATTCTGCAAGTTGAGCCGCATGCCTCCTGGCCTCTCCTTCCACACAAGGGCTTTGAAGGAATTATTAATATGTGATCTCAAGAACCTAAGATCTTTGGAGAACTTCACTTCTGTTGTCCGCCTCGACGTGGCTAGAAACATTCAACTGGAGAGGATCAGTAATCTACCAAAACTGCAGAAGGTTGGCATCATTAATTGTCCAAAGTTGAAGGTATTGGAGGGCTTGCCTGCACTACAGAGACTCGATCTGGAGGATTATGACATGGAAATAGTCCCAACGTATTTGCAGGATGTGAACCCAAGGCATTTTCTCTTACATTGTTCATTACTGCTGCTCAATTCCATAGCAGTAGGGGAATCTGGTCCTGAGTGGAACAAGTTGAGGCACATCGAGCAAGTCAAGGCCTTTGCAAATGATAAAGGCAGCCCAAGGAAGTGGTATGTGCTCTACACACGGGATCCATTCCGCTTTGACATAAATATCAGTCGCTCTGATATAGCCGAAGGTAATTAATAAAACCTTCTTCCAATGTATTTTATTTTCTGCTACGCTCTTTTCTTTAGTTTCCTTCATTCAATCCAATTCTTCTTCTGCAGCTTGCAACCGCCGCACGTGGGTTCCATATTCCAAAACATGTTCTATTGAATATGAGTGGCCCACAGGACGACAGATGTATGCAGACAAACGTGTGCCCCTCTGCTTACGCTTTAGGTAAATTTGGCTAGAGGTTGACGCTTCTTCTGCTGACTGCCTGTGTTGATTGTGTCATGTGAATCCCCTTGCAACATTTGTGCATGCCTACACCTATCTCACCCTTAATTACGGATGCTTGGTCAATGCGTGCAGGTGCAACGCCTATCGTCATTTGGTTCCCTGGTTGCGACAAGCGTGTCTGCACTGCACTGAAGCCTTCCACGTGGCCTCCTCATCAGATCAATGGATCGATGCACCAAGGTATCAAGCAAGTAAGAAGATTATTTTGACCAGACATAAGTAGGCTGCAACCACAAGACACAAGAGAGGAAAGGTCAGTCGTGCCTGTGCTGCAGTGAAGCCTCCGAAGTGGCCACCTATTCAGATCAACGGACCGAAGCAGCAGTTTGTTGAGCGTGTAGACAGATTGTTCGGACCAAGACTTGCTCTGTTTTCACTGTTTCTTCATTCTTTGATCCGCATCTGCACCTTCTGCCAACTGCTTGTACAAAACAAGACTTCCTCTGTTTTCAGTGTTTGCTCTTCTTGTTCATTCCATTTGTTTGCCTTCGGTTTTAGCTTCTTTCTTTCATGTTGGTGAATGGTGATGTTATGGACACATGCCATACTGCATATAAAAATGTAGGGATCCGTAGTTGCGCAACCCACTGTGCTACTGAACATTTGTGTTTTCTTTTGTGGATTGAAACTTGCTGGCCCTGGCCCTGAGGTTCGCACATACCTCCTTCCGCTGGCCAAGCTCGCCACGCTCGCTGTCCATGCCTCCTGCCCTGGACTCGTCCTTCGGGACTGGAGCCGGGGAGGACCGCTGCCCCACGCACGAGGCGCCACAGAGTTGCATCGACTGGTGGGCCGACCTTGTCGACGTCGAGCTAACGGCGCCGGCCACCCCCATGCTCGTTGCGGCACGGGAACGCCAGGACATGGACTTGGCGGGCGGGCCGCCGTACCAGGGGGCCACCGCCCCAACACCGACACTCCTGCTAGATGACGCACCCCCCCTCCGAGCTGCCGCTCCCGGGTACCCCCAGCGGTCAGCCTCTCCGTGACGACTCCACGCAGGCACCAACCCCAAAATGGTCGATGGACTGGGGGGGAGATGGCACCCAATGAGCTCGCGTTCAAGACACCGCTACGGCTGCGGCCACTGCTTCCCGACGCCGGTCCTGGGACCGTACCAGCCACGCCGACGCAGGTACCACCTCCACCCCCAGAACCCGACTGCCGCTTCTCCACCGGTGCGCGACAACGACCGGTGGGGCGACCGGCCCACGCAGAGTTTGCGGTGCCCCAGCCTCGCCCGTCGGGGCACCCCAACCCGCCGCCTTGGGTCGCGCCGCCCGGTGTTCCCGCCGCTCCGGCGCTGCGCCACAGCTCCTCCACCCGGCCCGCGGCCCTGCGTCACGCCTGGCCCTGCGGCCGCACCTGTCCCGCCGGATGAGCCGGTCTCGGCTGATGCGCCGTCGTCGGATCGCCTGCCTCCCTACGGAGGCCGCCATCACGGCGTTTGTTGACTCCTTCCGGCTGCCCCTCGGCGGCCGCCGTCTCCTCGCTGCCTCCTCTACGGACTTCGGGTGGACGTTTGGGTCCCTAGGCGGAGCGCCCGCTGGCGGCCAAATCGGTCTACCGGGACCCGAGGCCCGAGCGGCGCGCAGAACGCGTCCTGCTCAACAAGTGGGAGGGGCGCCCAGACAATGCTGGCTCCTCCACACCGACGACGCGGTGACCTAGCGGCTGCTTCGACACTTCAGGGGACACGTCCCGGACTACAAGCGTCGGGCTGTGCGCGTCCTCTTCCCCGCACGGGTGCTCGACGAGGTGCTCGCCGTGGTCGCCCGGCGCCCGGTGACCACCGCTCGGCCACCCCAATCCGCCGCCCCTTTTAGTCGCCTCAAATAGTTTCCTTACTAGTTACACCACTCTAAGCTCCACCGTTGCAGCCGGTGATTTGTGTTAGTGTGCCCCGCCTCGCGTGTTCCCGTGCACCTCGCTAGGGCACTCGCGTGGATGTAAACTTAAACTCCTTTTCCTCTTAATGCAGAACGGGCTAAAGTGCCCGGTTTCGGAAAAAACTTGCTGGCCCTCTGTAGTTTCTGCAGACTTATGCCGTAATCTTGCATATTACGTTCAGGAATACTGATATAATATCTTCAACGTTTGTGCTGATGCATCCGCTGAAGAGACGTGCTGCTGTAGAGTCTTGTGCGATGAGTAGAAAGATGTTCGGTTGGCGTACAGTTACACATGTCGATACTGTGTAAATGCTTATAAGATATACGCAAGTTGAATCAACTCCACACATGTGATCCTTTGTGCATTCAGACAAATATCAGTGGTTCGGTCACGGCCCAAGGTAGGTAAATTAAGACAGCCTTCATCAAACAAATTTTATTTCAAGGTACTCTGTTTTCTTTCTTTATTCATTCAATTAAACCTGTGTTGTTCAGTTCGCTGCAGCCGACCGTTCTTGTGCCCCTGGTGTACGATTTACCTGTTCTCTGTTTTCAGTTAAACTGTTTATACTCTCTATTCCTTACAATGTTTTTCGGGGTTCCATTTATGTTCCCTGCAGATGCAAAAGGCCACTTCTACAGCCTACGGACTTACCGAGTATATCCGTGCTGTATGCACAGCAATGATGAATGAATTCCTCAAGTTCGCTCATCACTTCAGTGATTATTCAGCGTAGCTTTCCCTGTTTCCCCTGCTGCCATGTTTTCAGATGGGCGTACGTGTGAATTGATGATGTTTTTCATTTTCCTGGAAACTACGCGCCTACCATTATATAAAAAAATATTTTTTTCAAAAGGAAAAACAATTACCGTTTGGAGAAAATACTGATCGGTGATTGTACGTCAGAATAGACGACAGGTAGTAAAATATCAGACGAGTCGTTACAAGGAACCCAATTATTAAGTGATTATTCAGTGTAGCTTTAGTGATTATCGAACTTAGCTTTCGTTGGTTCCCATTTGTGGCGTTAACCTGCATTGGGAATGCTATTCGGCAGTTTTATTTCGTATTACCTTGTATAAAAAACTTGTAGCATTGAAACTTATACACACTATAAACCATCAACTAGATACAGCGCACGTTTTTTTACCTTGTATAAAAATGTGTGCCCCTCTGCGTACGCTTGGCTACACGTTGATTGTTTGACTCTGTTTCAATATCGTGCATGCTTACACCTCCCTCACACTTGATTAATCAATCGAACATTGTCAGTTGTCTACAATTATATCTCGTGTAACGTATTTTCACTTGATTCCTTGGTTTTGGCAAGCATGCCTATACTATCGTGAAGCCGCTCACATGGCATCCCCATCAGCACTACTACAGAATTGAACTTTCGTGGCGGTTTTTTTTCGATTTTCCGCGTGGCGGACATCGAAACCGCCACGCAGCTAGGGTCACGGCAATCGAACGGCGGTTTCAATGCCCGCCACGTAAAATCGATAACCGTGACGGTTATTTAACAATGCCCGCCACGGTTAATAGGACTAACCGTGGCGGTCTTCTTACAATGCCCGCCATGGTAAATAAATAAAAATAATAAAAAGAAAAACCGATCTGAAACCCTAACGGGCCCCGGTGATCCGCCGCCAGCCCGTTAGGGTTTCGAGATGCGCCGCCGCGACACCGCCATGGAGGGGAGGAGGTCACCGCCGCTGGAGGAGAAGGAAGAGCGCCGCCGACGCCTCCACCACGCGCTCGCCCGCCGGACGCTGTACCCTTGCCCGGCGCCCGCGTTGCCTAGGTCCATCGAGCCCGCCCGGCGCCCACGCCGCCACCACAACGCGTATCCGCCGCCGCGTCCAGGGGAGGTGCGCCGTGATCCGCCGTCGCGAGCGGGGGAAGAAAGCCCGTCGTGTCGCGCCGCCGTGTCCGCGCCGCGCGGGTTGGGGGGGCGAGGCCGCTGTCGCTGCCGCCGCGTGTCAGCGCCCGCCGTGTCGCGCCAAGGCGGGTTGGGGAGAGGGCAGGCCGCCGCCGCCGCCGCCCGTGTCCACCGCGGGCGCCGGCGCCGCACCGTGCCTGCTCAGCGTCGCCGATGGTGGAGGTATGGTGTAGGGGCCAGCGGAGATGGAGGTGGAGTGCTTCGTCGGTGATGAAGTGCGCCGGCAGCCAGAGGTTAGGTGAAGTGTGCAGGCGGAGATGGACTGCTGCACGGTGTTGTCTTGTCCAAAATATTAATGAGGGGTGGAGAAAGCACAAATTTGAATGAACGGTGGAGATGGACTCATGTGGCCTTAATCCAGCCATTCATGCAGTACACGCCACGCGATCCGTGGGGTGGTCTTCGGGATGAGGTAGAAGCACTGCCGCATGCGAGCGTTATGCATGTGCGTCTGCATGTGCAGTTGTAGAGACCAGGCTGGATCTCCTTGTGGCTTCGATCTGTGTAACCGAATTTGTGGCGATAATAGGGTGTGGCCACTAGTTTTGTGCCACGTGTCTGCTATTTTGGGTTATGATTTGGGATATTATTAACCGTGACGGTTATGTTAAAATAAACGCCACGATTAATCTTTTAACCGTGACGGTTTTTGTTACGCAACCACCACGGTTAATAGGCATTAACCGTGGCGGTCATGTTACAAAGCCCGCCACGGTTAATCCATTAACCGTGGGCGGTTTTTTACCCGCCGGGGGCTGCCAAAGCCACCTATTTTCCGTGGGCGGTTTTTGAAATGCCCGTCACGGAAAATAAAAACCGAACACCCCGCAAAATCAATCCTGTAGTAGTGCAGGCCGAGGCTGGGACCGGGAGGGGCTGCAGCAGACCTGGAGTTTTGGAGCGATCAGGTTTTGACTATTGGCATATGACACAGGACTGCACAAAGTTCTTGACTGATGACTTCATCCCATACCAAGCAAAATATTGCTTAAGTTTGGCAAGGGTTAGGCTGTCTCCAAAGGTGTCCCCAAAGTCTAAAATGCATGATGTAAAGTGGTTTTGCATTCCAGAAACGTCCTCCAACAGATGACCTAGACGTCTGATATATTTTACATACTATGGAAGTCGGAAGGCAAATAAACGTCTTACGGAGTAGGTGACGCAACCTCGGTGGGGCCGCTTGGTGCTCTTGCCGCCACGCCCGCCCCGGCCCGCCGTTGCCAGGTTGCGCTGCGCCGCTCCGCCGTTGCGAGGTTGCGCTCGCTTCCGCCGCATGCCTGCCTAGGCCTTGCTTCGCCGCTCCTCCGTCCGCCGCGATTGCGTCTGCCCGACGACATGATCAGCGCCGCGCACCGCCGTCCGCGCCGCGCGTCCCCGCCGCAGTTGACAGAGACCCTATGCGGGTGCGCTAGCCCCCTGGCGCTGACCGCTAGTAGCCGGGCGGCGAGGCGCCGGCCAAGCCATGGCCAATCCCGACCAGCTCATCCGTCCTCCTCCGTCGATTGAGGAAGAAGAAGGTTATCAACACAATTTTGTTTCACTCTTAGGGTTCCTGATGTAAAAGTGCCAGAGAGAAGGTTTTTCTAGATCTGGGCTTTTTTGATTTAGAAAAGATTAGGGTCCTCTATGAAAAAAGTGTTCTCAAATGCCTGCTGTGTGCGAGGGGTCTGCTGTTGGAGATGCTTGATTTGTAGGTACTCGATTCTTTTCTATAGGTAGCTCAAAATTGTGTAGTAGGTATCGGATTTAAGGTCATCTATTGGAAACAGCCTTACTGGAAATCCGGAGTGGCCACCCCGAGCAGAGCTATGAAACCCTGTTATCAGTTTAGACTGAACTACTGTGCCAACCCAGATACGGTTCTTGAACAGTTGAACCTCAAAATGCCACTCTGCAGTGTAAAGTTAGGACCCGGTATTCTTGCCATCCTGTGGCAGTACATAGTACTACATACTAGTGTGATCTGCTCAATATCTGAGTGTGCCAGTTCGAATTACTAGAGAGTTGACTTGGCTTGGTGCTTCGCCGGTCGTGGTCTCCTCTGAGGCTCTGTCCCTGTTCCACGGCCTGTGCCACCATTATATCGTGTCTTGTACACACAGCTAGCATTGCTGGCTGTGGTTCTCAATGGGTGGCAGCGGACAGGGCATCAATGGCGATCAGTCCTTGGTTGGTGGGCATCAATAATACTATGTACGGAGGTTCAAGTTAATCATAGTGATACCATGAGTATGAAATGAAGTCCATTTGCTTCGCTACTGCACTTGGCGATGACAGCAAGATCAGATGTGTGATTAACACAGAGGCGCGATGAAGTTTTTGTAGTGTTTGGTTTACCAGAAAGAACTTTGGCAACCTTTCTCGCCGTCGTCATCAGCATCATCAGTACGTACCCGAACGTAGTCCGTCAAGGACGTTCACACACTCCAGCTCGCTTCGACCACTCTCCACACTACGTTACTGTTGGACTCATCGAGTGACCATAGCTTTCATCTTAGTACGCCAATCATGCACTCTAATGCTACTGTATTGGCCATTGGGGACATCAATCAAGCTACAACCACCACCAGCAGCTCAATTAACTGAGCGGCCATGGCCAACAATAAAGTCGCCTTCGTTCCCGTCTCAATTCTCAAGCACCCACCATCAGCTTGCCTGTGTAGCATGGACAGTAGATGAGTGTGCCAGAGCTACTCAAGTCCTTGCGAAGACTTGGTGGCTTCGCCAACGGTCAAGGTCTCCTCTGCTCATGTTCCATGCACCACGATGCCGTCCTCCTCCAGTGGTGAACATGTCACTGGGCTTCTTCTAGATGCCATGCCATTGCCATCCACAATTAATTCATTATTGTCTTGCCTGTGTGGCTTGTACAGACAGCTACTCCCTCTGTCCCATAAAGTTTGTTGTTTTTGACTTTTGAACTTCATGTTTGACCATCCGTCTTATTCAAAATATTTATGCAAATCATAAAATAAATTAATCAATATTCAAATATCATTATTAATAAAATAAGCCGTAACAAAATAAATTATATTTGTGTAAAAAAATTGAATAAGATGAAGCATCGAAAAAAGATGGCACGGAATCCGTGAGTGACAAACTCGAGTGGGACGGAGGGAGCAGACAATTGCTGGTTTCGACTAGTGCCAGTGCACAAGCCACAATGGTGGTCAGTCCTTGGTTTGGTGGCGATCAATAAAACCACGTGTACTAGGCAGCAGTGACTGCCAGTTGTTACTGCACGTCGTGGGGGTGTCCGGATCAGATGACTGATATATGAACAGAAAGCGCGATATAGATTACAGTGTTCGGTTTACTAATAAGGAGTTTACAATCCTTCATCGCCGTGTTTCAATATCCGTGAGCGTTTTCGTCGTCCCAGATATTAGAGCATCTCCAGTTGGAGCATGCAAATTGAGCCCTTAAAATTTTATTTGCATGTTGGGTTAGAAAAAAATAGGGTCTCTGATTCACTCTCAACTCCAAGACCCTATCTCCACGTGTTCGTTCCGCCAGGCAAGCAATGTCGAGGCCATCCACCGCGAAGCGCCGCCGATGGCGCGGTGCCGCCCGATCCGCCCCGTCCCCGTGCATCCTCCACCTCTCCCCTCTCCCTGCAATGGGAGGAGGCTCGAGCCGCTGCACGCCGGCATCGACCAGCACAACGTGCTCGGGTCGGACCTGACCGGAAGCCCAGCGCCGCGACGCGCTCCTGTCGCTCAGCAGGCCGACGCCCGCCGGCGTCCCCGCCACACGCCGTCATGGGGCTCGTCCCCTTCGCACGCCGTGAGGGCCAATGACGGCGACAGGCCCGACCTCACGACCTCGACCTCTCCAATGGGGTCGACCTCGGGACGCACGGCAGGCAGCGGGAGGCAACGGCCGTCCATGTGGATGCAGAAGCGCTCCAGCGCCTTGAAGTCCGCACGTCGACGCGGGCGGAGCAGGATCGGGGCTTCACAGACTTGACGGCTCCAACGACGTGGCGGAGCAGGACGGCGGCGAGGAACCGGAGCTGCCCGGAGCGGGAGGATGAGGGGCCCAGCGTGGTGATGTTGAGCGCAGCGCGTCGCCGGACATGGACATGAGGTTCTTGGCGAATGAGACGCCGACGTTGCCCTCGCGACGGGTGGACGGCCTGAACGTGACGGCCTAGTTGCGGAGAGGCGTCGTGCTGACTGTCGAGAGGCGCCACCCTCGAATCGCCCTCCCACCCAGCGCCCGGAGTGGAAGACGCCCAAGATGTCGTCGGGGAGTTTCGGGACTGCTCCTGCCAATGGAGGTGGCGGCGGACGGCCCGGAACGTGATGGCAGCGTCAAGTGGGAGCAACGGGATCTCGACGGAGGACGCGTGGGCTCCGTCTTGAGGAGGACGCCGAGCGCGCGCCGGCGCGGGGTAGGTCTCCCAAGCCGCCCGCTTGAAATCTCATGTTTGGTTTTGGAAATTGATGACACACTTGTGGGACTAATCCTTTGCTCTAAGTGATGACTTGAGATAGGATTAGGCCGATGACAAGGAGCATGATGATCATGAACATGGACAATATCGGTGGACTTGATGGATCGCCAAGCTCGGTGATCGGGCTTGAGAGGAACCCAGAGATCAAGGCAAAGGTATCTTGATAGGGTTTTCCTTTCGGTGATCTAGACACGATAGAGCGTGTGATCACATTATAGGATAGATAGCCGACTATCAAGATGGAATGTCGCGACAATCCTTTGGTGAAGTGCTTCTAGGTCCAATTGACTTGTATATTGCATTTAGGACAATGAGAGCACTAACTTCAATCTTGCATAACCTATCGACATGCTAACATTGGTGATAACGTGTTCATCTTCGACGTGTTGGCAACATATGGCAAGAGGCGAAGCAAGGTTGAAGCGAAGGCGACAACAACATGACGAACTCGCAGCAGCTGGTGACCGGACTCTCGACCGAAGCCGAAGTCGGCCGGAAGCACCGACCGAGCGCCCGGCCGCTGAGTCCGATCGGACTTCCAAAGAAGCTTGTTTTAGGTTGGTGCGCCGACGGCCGACCGACGCACACACGGACGCACGCACCGGTGGCTCCGGGCCGTGGTCCGATCAAAAGAACAGAAAAGCATGTTTTGACTTCGACTTCGCGGAGCGACCGGACGCTGTGATCGGAACCTCGTGGACCGGACGCATGAAGATGTCGCCACCGTGGGCCGGGGGCTCTGTCGTATCTGACCGGACGCATGGCCGACTGCGACCGGAAGCTGGACCAGAACCGCTGGTGCGTCCGGTCAGCGAGTCCGGTCAGTGCGCAGAAACCCCCCCAACGGCTCATTTTCGAGGAGGACTCTATATATACCCTTCTGGCTGGTTCATTTGAGTCTCTCTTGCATATTTGAACACTCTAACTTGCTAGTGAGCTTGTGAGACTCCTCTCCACTCATCTCTCCATCCATAATTCGAATTCTTGGTGAGATTGAGAGTGATAGAAGTGCATTGCATCGCCGGTTGCATTCTAGAGGCACTTCATCCTTGGAGAAGCCGCTGGATTTCGTTTCTCTTGGGAATTTGCCCAGCTTCCCTAGCGGCTTGGAGCAAGAGGCGGTGTTGAGCTCCGATTGAGCTTGTTCGAGGCCACACCGGTGGTTTGTGAGGGGTCGCTCCTTACCCCACCGAGATTCGCGAAAGGAGCACTAGTGGATTGCTCGTGGCTTGTTGGACCCTCTCTTGTGATCGCTTTGCTTGAGCTACCACCGGGATTTGGCACCGCCATTAAGCTTAGCAACCATCAAGTGAGTGTGTCGCCACAACGGGGAGTAGCGTCTTGTCGGCAAAGCACGTGAACCTCGGTGAAAAATCATCGTGTCAATTGTGTGCTTGCTCGTTGGAGATTTCATATTGATCACGATGATTGGCTTCCACCTCTACACTCCACCGTCGGTATATCGATCACTCTCTCTAGCATTTACTTTGATATACTTGTGTAGAATTGCCTAGGTTGTTTAGTCGCCACCTTGCTAGAATTGTGTAGCTCCTAGTTGTTGTTCTAGTTAGAATCTCTTGTCCACCTAGGAATAAATTAGCGACATAGCCTTTGTTGTGATTAGAGACATAGAAATTGACTTGTGGCTTGCTTAGCTAATTCGTAGCACCGCTTATTTAGCTTCGCCATCTTATTGTCTAATCCGCTTGTTTAGTGTTGTTGCAAGAATTTTTAATAGGCTATTCACCCCCCTCTAGCCATTAGGACCTTTCACCAGTGCCCAGGTCCAGCGTCATGCCGGGCTCCACGAACTCCACCGCAGACGGTGTGCGCCGCCACGCTTGTCTCGCCCCCGCCGCCTTCCTCGACGGCGGCGGCGCTGGCCATGGCGGTGAGGTGGGGTTGGGCGGAAGAGGAGGAGGAGCAGGAGGAGCAGGAGGAGGAGGAAGCGGTGGAGCTGGTGCCGACTTCCGCTGCTCGCGCGTGTGGATCTTGGACGGCGGCGAGCTGCGGCGCGGAAATGCGCAAGCGGGCGGGCGGCGCGGCGCGCTTTGGGGACGGGAAAAGTAGTGGGACCCAATCGTATAGGGATTTCCAAATTTGGGGACTTCATGTTAAAATTTCAGGGAGCATGGAAAATAGGAGCTCATGTAGGGGCTCCACTAGAGTTAATTTTTTTTTTATTCAAAACCCTATAATTTAGGTGGGGCCCAAGCAAGGGCCCCCACTCGAATTGCTCTTAGTAACCATTGCTGGTAGGCAATTAATTGTGGCCCCAGTTCGTAGTCCGTCAGTGACATTCATACACCAGGTCGTCTCCACCACTGTCCAGATTTATTGCTGGACAGCGAAGTTAGCATCTATCCGTAATTCAATCATCCACACTACTCCGTACATCAATCATTCAACCCCGAGCAGCTCAGTAAACTGGGCGGCCATGGCCAACAATAAAGTTGCCTCCATTCCCATCTCTATTCTCAGGACTGAAGCATCCACCCGATTCATGGCCAGCGGACGCTCATCAGCCTAGCTACCTCGCCATCCTCCGTCACAACCCTTCACCCCGCGCGCAGTAGCTGGGCCTAGCTACCTCTGCCTCCGACCAACGCCGGCAACCGTTCCTGAGCGTCGCTCAACACTCCTGCCTCGGTTCGTTTCCTACCGTTTGTTTGGTTTTAATGAGATGCATATAGTTCTAATCGAAGCAAATGGGATATATATTTACGGATGGCATTGCTCTAACTTTACAGAAAAAAAAAATGAAGTTCTTATCACGGCCGGGGTCCAAGATTCATGTGTCCAGTTGATTTGATTCTCAGGCAGCCAGTTGATTCAAGGCCAGCCACCACTCATCAGCGGCAGCCTACTGCGCAATCCACCACCAGTAGCCTTCCACCGCTTCTGCAGTCCTGCAATAGCTGGGCAAGCCGACAAGAACGCCGCCACGCAGTCGGAGCCATCAATAATAAAGTCGTCTCTCGATTCCCCATCTCTATTCTCAGGACTGAAGCATCCACCCGATTCATGGCCAGCCAACGCTCACCAACCTAGCTACCTCGCCATCCTCCGTCAGAAGGCTTCACCAAGGCGACCACGACCGCGCACTATCACCATCTTCTTCCGCAATCATCAGCATTTGCTTCGCATCGATATCTCAAGCAGCCAAACACAAGCCACCAAGCAGGTACATAAATCCATCTCTCCCTTCTTCTTTCACTCACTGGGGCACCAGATCCAGCAGTAATATGTGGTGGCTCAAGCAATAGATCCAGTTCAAGCCTAACCATTTACCAATAGATCCAGATCACGACCAATAACAAACAACATTTGGCACCGCCTCACCGCTTCTAGTTCTAGCCATTGTTCTGCTCGTCAGTTTCAGGTTTATTTCTCCAGCTGGTTATGCATAGCTAGTTTGTGCTGCCCATTACGCGCGCTGCGCATAGAGTTGCCACTATCATATAGTTGTATCAGTGATTCAGTGAACGACAAGTCAGTGTAGTAGTGCCTCAATGGCTTTCATGTATAGATGGCAGATGATTGAATATTTGTTGTATAGAATTAAAATGTTTTGTTGAAATTAACATCTATTCTGATTTTGTTACAGCAAAAAACGAAGTTCTCTATCATGGCCGGTGTCCTAGAAACTTTGGCGTCCTACGTCCAAAACATGCTCATGCAGATGGCGGCAGAAGAGGTGCATATGTTGCTTGGGGTGTCCGGTGAGATTGGTAACATGGACATCAAGCTTCGAGATCTCAAGAACTTTCTTGCTGATGCTGATAGAAGAAAAATCACTGACCAAAGTGTCCAAGCATGGGTGACAGAGCTAAGGAATGCTATGTACGAGGCCACAGATATCCTTGACTTGTGCCAGCTCAAGGCCAAGGAGCGAGGCCCAGGGCAGGAGGCCGGATGCTTCAACCCGTTGCTCTTCTGCATACGGAATCCCCTACATGCTCATGATATTGGAAGCCGCATCAAGAACCTTAACAAGAAGCTAGATGGCATCAAGGCATGTGGCACATCTTTCAATTTCATAAATCTTAGTACTTATGAGGATCGTGGAAGGAGCATGGTATCATATGGTTGTGGTACCCGTGAGACATCAGGGGGCCTAATTGAGACTGGTTTGGTTGGTGAGAAGATGGAAGAGGACACAACAAATCTAGTGGAGATGCTCACAAAGAAGTACCCTATGAACGAAAAATAATGGTTTTCTCCATTGTGGGAATTGGTGGGATTGGTAAAACTACCCTTGCTCAAAAGATCTTCAACAATGAAGTTATAAAAGATGAGTTCAAAATGAAAATATGGTTGAGTGTCAACCAAGGATTTGATGACACTGAAATGTTAAAGAGAGTTATTATACAAGCCGGTGGAAACCACCACGATTGTGGAAATTCAAAGGTGTCACTAGAACAGACTCTAATAGAAGCTTTGAAGGGACAGAAAATCTTATTAATAATGGATGATGTCTGGGACAGCCGTATATGGGAAGGTGTGCTTAGAACTCCCTTTGTCAATGCCATGTTAGCTGAAGGTAGCCGTGTGCTGGTCACCACAAGGAATGACATAGTGGCACGTGAGATGAAGGCAGAGGAGCCCTACCATCGTATTGACAAACTTGGGCTTGATGATGCTTGGTTGCTCCTCAAGAAGCAGGTAGAATTTGATCCATATTTTTATTACTTTATTTATGCATTTTGTTTTCTCGGTGCATCTCGCTTCTATATATCTTAATAGTAGAACAAGATTCCCTATTGCAGTAGCAACTTTTTGCTTTTTCAAACACCAAGTTCTGCAGCGGTGACCTTCATAATATGATGAAATAAAATACCCTGCTTCCACAAATGCAAGTAATTTTATTATCATGCACATGCTGTCAAGCTGACTTCGATCACATTAGGCAGTTATTCACAATTTGTTGTAAAACTGTTGAGTGTACAATTGGTCCTAACTTGCATTCATATATATGGGTCCATAAACTTTCAAACTGATTATTTAGGTCCTTCAATTTTTTAAGATGTTCATTATAAGTTCACTCTGTGTACAATTATGGACAACTTATTAGAATTGGCTACTAGAAAAGTGAATGGACCAATAATCACTTTAACAGTTAGTGGACCAGTATAAGAACTTATTAGAATAATAAATGGTGAAAATGGAGTACTGGATTATAGTTTTCTTGAGCTGTAATGTAAAGCAATAATAAATGGTGAAAATCGAGTACTTGAATAAAAAATTTAATACAACGTGTAGAAAATGCAGTGCTTGAATAAAAAATGTGTAGTATCCATGCACTGACGTGCACAGTTCTAAATTATCATCATGTGGTGGGGAAAAAAAAAAATGTTTTCGATCAGGAATAATGTCCTACGGACCTTGAGTCGCAATTCAACAAATTGGGATCCGAGCAAGAATCACATAGTTATTTACGTTCCGAGCGTGTCATTTTGGGTTGTGCACAGAGATCCAGTTCCTCATTATGCTATTGTGCAATGGTATGGCTATTTTGGAATGGAATTCAGGGTCTTAAATAGTTTAGAGACCTAAATTTGTAATTTAATAGCTTGGGCACCTTAATGAGAACTAAATAATATTTAGGGTACTACCTATGTAATTTACAGTACGAAATATTATTTCGCACTTTACAAATTCTTTTGAGTATGACAAAAATACATGTGAGAATGCATCGCATAAGAATTTGCCTATAACAGCAAATGAGTCATTATAAGGGGCTAATCTTTAACCCCCAGATCCAAACAACCCCGTGGCTTAGGCAAGGGGAGTTCGGTGGTGGAGCTGTGTTGACAAGCTTTCACTCACCCCTATGAACGTACACAAACCCAAACCCTATGACCACCGTTGAAGGACTTATAATACTTGCTCTTACTTGCTTTGGGCCGGCTCTTCATTAAATGTGCACCCACTAAAAAACCTAACCGTACTTGGCATGAGCATGGTATAGCTTTATTGTACAGAATTTCTTGATTCGTCACAGTTAGGTTATGAATCATTTCGGCATGTACGGTTCAGATTACAAATTCATCGTGGACATATGTGGTCAATACTGGTCTCCAAAGTGACTTCATACTTGGGCATGACTTTCCTTTCTTTCTACTTGTTGGCACAAGCACATATACTATAATATAAAAAACTAGGTTGACCAAACAACGCGTCCTAGAGTCTCGCAAGAGGTTCTTTTTCTTGGTGTGCTCTGCATTTATAGCATATCTCAACATGGCCAAATAAAAATTAAGTCTTATCTAGTTGGTTTGAAATTCTTGTAGGTTGTCAGAGACGTAAAACGATGAGGCCCAGGTTGATATGCTAAAGGATATTGGAATGACACTTTCGTAGAAAAAATGTGATGGTTTACCACTTGGGGTCAAAGTAATGGGAGGTGTCCTGCGTCGGAAAAACGATAAGACGAATTGACTGGCAAAAGGTGTTAGATGATTCGCTATGGTCACTATCAGAAATGCCTAGAGAGCTAAATTATGCAATATATCTTAGCTATGCAGATTTGGACCCTTGTTTGAAGCCTTGTTTTTTGCACTACTCCCTCCTCCCTAGAGGCAAATTGATTACTTTTTATGAAATTGTTGGCATGTGGATTAGTGAAGGATTTGTTCATGGAAATTCACGTGACCTAGAGGAAATTGGAAGGGAATACTACGATGAGTTAATACAGCGGAACCTTATTGAGCCAGATGTGAAGTATTTGGATCAAGCAGTTTGCAACATGCATGATGTTGTCCGGTCATTTGCTCATAACGTCTTGGGAGATGAAGCACTCATAGCTCACAATAATAGATTTGGGATTGACAAGCTTAAATCAGAAAAGTTTATTCGGTTATCTCTGCAAAACAATGGAGCAGAACTACATCATTTGGATTGGTGTTCACTACAAACACAAATGTCACTGAGAACAATGATTTTATTTGGTAATATAAAGATTCAACCAGGCGATTCATTCCTTTCTTTTTCAAGTCTCCTAACACTACATTTGGACAGTGTAAATTTTGATGCAATAGCTAAATCTTTGTATCAGCTGAAACATTTGAGGTATTTGTCAATTGAAAATAGTAATATATCTAAGTTACCAGAAGACATTGGCAAGTTGAGATTCTTGCAGTACATCAGCCTTTATGGCTGTCAAAGTTTGGCTAAGCTTCCCAGTAGCATTGGAATGCTACAAGACTTGAGGGTTCTTGTACTTGAAGGGACAAATGTAAGTGTTGTACCAAGGGATTTTTGTGGCCTAACTTCTTTAAGGAAATTGTATGGATTTCCAACCCACATGGACTGTGATCACTGTAGTTTGGAGGAACTAGGACCTCTCACCCAGCTAACAGACCTTCGTATCCAGTGTTTGGAGAATGTAGTTTCTTCCTCTTCTTCTAGACAGGCCAAACTTTGTGGAAAGAATCACCTAAGATATTTGTCTTTGCGTTGCACCAGTAGGCTTGGAGATGATGGCCTTTTGGTAAAAGAGGAAGAAGAGATCTTAGAGAAAGAGAAGAGGCAAATTGAGGAGGTTTTTGATGAGCTCTGCCCTCCACTTGGCTTAGAACACCTCGTAATCAAAGGGTATTTTGGTGAGCGGCTGCCAAGATGGATGATGCCAGCTGCAGCCGTTATGCCACTTAGGAGCTTGAGGATTCTAATGATTGACGACCTGGCCTGTTGCATAGAGCTTCCTAGTGGCTTGAGTCAGCACCCCTGCTTGGAGCTCCTGCAGATCGTTCGTGCCCCAGCCGTCAAGTGTATTGGGCTTGAATTCCTTCAACCAAACAGTCAGGTAGGGGTTGCATTTGCCAGATTACAGAAGTTGCGTTTTGAGGGAATGGTCGAATGGGAGGAGTGGCAGTGGGAGGAACAAGTGAAAGGCATGCCTATCTTGGATAAGTTTACACTCAGAATGTGCAAGCTGAGGCGTGTGCCACCTGGCCTTGCCTTCCACGCAAAAAGGCTTTGAGGAAATTATGTATATATGATGTCAAGCATCTAAGCTCTTTGGAGAACTTCACTTCTGTTGTCCACCTGGACGTGTTTGGAAACTCTGACCTGGAGAGAATTAGTAATTTCCCGAAACTGCAGAAGCTCGTCATCGTTGAATGCCCAAAGTTGAATGTATTGGAAGGCATGCCTGCACTACAGAGACTCAATCTCAAGGATTATAACATGGAAACAGTCCCTAGGTACCTGCAGGATGCGAACCCAAGGCATTTGCTTCTAGATTGTTCCTTATCCCTGCTCACATGCATAGCATCACACAAATCTGGTCCAGAGTGGAACAAGTTCTGCCACATCCAGCAAGTCAAGGCCCATGCAAATGATGAAGGCAGTCCAAGCAAGTGGTATGTGCTCTATACAAGGGATCCTTTGTGCTTCGAAACAAATATCAGCCCCTCTGCCATTGCAAAAGGTAGATAAAAAGCCTCCATCCAACATATTTTATTTTCTGGTACTCTGTTTTCTTAGTTTGATTCAGTCAATTCAATTCGTCTCCTGCAGCCCGCAGGGATCGCACGTTGTTTCCTTACTCTGAGACATGCCATGTTGAAGACGAGTGGCCAACAGGACAACACATGAATGCAGAGAAACTTGTGCCCCTCTGTACGTTTCAGGTAAATTAGGCTACGTGTTGATTGCTCGTCTCCACCCTGAGAACATTTGGTACTCTTTCTGTTGTTTCAGCTGACTGCATGTACCGTTTCAACTGATCCCCTAGGAAGAATCCTGCATGCTTGATGAATCGTACGTTGCAAGTTGCTTAGCATTCCATCCCATGTAATGTAGTATTTTGCCAAAATGTGCAGATGCAATGCCTATCGTTACTTGGTTCGCTGGTTTGATGAAGCGTGCCTGCACTGCCGTGAAGCCGACCACATCGCTTCCCCATCACTTCAGTGGACTGAAGCGTATTCAGCACGTACAAAGCATGCTTGGGTATGACTGAAGCGTATTCCCCGTCAAAAGCTTATTGTGAGTACATGCATCTTTGCTATTCCTTCATCTGCGTATGTAACTCGTGGTAACAGCTGCTTGTGCTAAGTCCTCTGTTCTCACTGTATGTTGACTCTGCTTTTTCTTTAGCCTAGCCTCCTCAGCGTCTGTAACTTGCCTGCACCGCAGTGAAGCCACCAACATCGCCACTTCATCTGGCATGTAAACGGATTATTATTTGGACCAGGCATAGAGCCACAAGAGGGAACGTCACGGGCCAGTCGTTGATGTGCATCTGTACCTACTGCTAAGTCGTTACTGCTTGTACTAAACAAAGATTTGTTCTGTTTTCACTGTTTGTTCGCTCTGTTTTCTTCATAATGCTCCAGTTGATTCCATTCATTTGCCTTCACTTCTGTATTATTGGTTTAGGTAATCTCTTTCATCCTAGTGAATTGGTGATGTTATGGACTCGTAGCACACTGAAAACATATATGTGCTCCCTGTTACAATGTTACTGAACATTTATGTTTTCTATTTTGGATTAGAACTTGCTTGCACTCTGTAATTTCAGTGGGCTCACCACTGTATACCGTGACCTTGCATATTACCTTCAGGAATACTGATCGGTTGTCATCCAGATTCGTGCTCATCATGTACATGTAGAAGGGGATGCTCTCTGTAAATTTTTCTATGCAATAATTAATAATTAATAATGTAACCTGACATACAGCCAAAATAGATTTGAAGACAGTACAAGATATGCTAACTAGTGAGTATTGGTCACGCTCGACCTGAATGTGAATCTGATCGATTTGACGTGCACCATTCGTTTGCCTCCAGTATTATTGGTTTAGGCCCTTTTTTTCATGCTCGTGAATGGTGGATTGGTGATGTCATGGACTCATGGCAGACTGGAAACATACATTGCTAATTCATGTTACAATATTACTGAACATTTATGTTTTCTATTCTGGATTGGAACTTGCTTGCCCAGACGTATATAAGCCACAAGAGGCCTTTTTTTTTTTTTTTTTTTTGACCGAAGTCAGCAAGGGAAACCCTGGCCTATTTTTTTAATTTTTTAATAATGCAAACCTGTTTAAATTCGCTCCCACGGGGAGTCGAACCCAGGTCTGCTGGGTGCTACTCAGGTGCTCTAACCACTAGGCTAGAGACCCTTTCACGCCACAAGAGGCCTTAACATGAATATATGGATTTTGTCCATTCGCTGATCCCCATCTCTACCTTCTGGCAAGACCGTCTTCAAAATAAGACATCCTCTGTTTTCACTGGTTGCATACTCTGTTTTCTTTATGCTTCTAGGCCAGCTGATTCTTTTCCTCTACCTTTACTTCGGTATTATTGGTTTAGGTCCTCTCTTTCATATTCTAGTGAAATGGTGAACGCTGAAAATATATATGTGCTACTTTTCTACTGAAATTTTATGTTTTCATCCTGGATTGGTGCATGCTCGCCCTCCTGAAATCTGCAACTTGGTGTGCCCGGAGGATATCCCAGCTGCCCATAACCAAATTCCTCCAATTACTAATTTCCTGGGATCAGAATGATGTGGTGTTCAACCAATTCCTGCCGTTGATCACACTTTCGACCAGAAAAATGTCTCTACTCTCGATAACCGGCTCATGAACAATATCTAATAGGAACACCAAGTGTGTAGTATGGGGACTGCTCCGCTGCTTTGGGCCTTACACGTCTGATGAGAACAGAAATGATTTAGATAAACTATCAGTCCAGAGTTACACAGTTTGCCCAACTATTTTTGGGAGCAAGACGTCCTCTGTTTTCAGCAAACTTGTTTATACTCTGCTTTCCTTACAATATTTTTCGCCGTTCCTTTTATCATACCTGCATATGCAAAGTCCACCTCTAGAGACTATATTCGTGTTTTATGCACAGCAATGGCAAATGCAAACTGTGTTGAATATTCGGCGTAGCATTCCTTGTTTTGGATTTGTGGCGTTAGCCTGCATTGGGAATGTTACACTGTAAATTTATTTCGTATTACCTTGTCTACCAACTTATAGCATGAAAGTAAAAAAACGCTGCACATACACGCTATAAAGCATCAGCAAGATGCTGAGGACAAAAATTAGAATAATTGATTGATCAAGTCAAGAGAATAATTGAGCACATCTTATTTTCTTGTACAAAAGTAGCATAGAAAGTGATTAAACAAGCCAAGTTGTATTAACAATTCAATACTACAAGCAAACGTCCTCCACAAATAAATGGACCTTAGGAAGATTTACTTTTCAGCTTCAGGATGCTGTTATTGGGCTCACTTAGTATTACATTACACTTTTACCAAATTTCAGTTTTCAGAGGCATTCCTCTTCTGCTGCTTTTCCATATGTTCTCTGTCCATTCTCAGAAATGGATATAATCCCTCCAGGTGCAGGACGGGGACAGAAGAGTGTTGGCAACCGAGCAGGGTGAGAAGGGGAAGAAGAGGAAGCAATAGCGACGACAGGAATTGGTTTCAGATCGATGTTCACAGTTCTGACTAGTCACTACGGCACACAGGAAATTTAGGGGCGGCTGTAGACCTTTTGTAGGGTAGCTCAACAATCTGTGCTTCTTAGGGACGGATGAAAACAAGCCGTCCCTGTAAATCATTTTTCAGCAGTCACAAATCCTAAGAACTCAACTGATGAGACACTTGTGTCCGATTGGCATATCCACCCTTCCTCGATCATTTTATATTTATTTTATTATAAAATGAGTTGGGACCCTATATAAATAAAAATATAAAAATTATCAACTACAAAGTTTTATAACTTTTCCTGTTTACAACTTTAGTTTTGCTCAAGTCTCCCTCCAAAATCATTTGGAAAATTTAAATCAAAAATAAGAAATTCAAGCGTGATTTTTAGTCGATAGATTGTTTGAGATGAAAATGGAGTCAGCTATAAATTTTATAACTTTGTGAGATCTTTGTCTATCTGAGCTCATTCCAAAAACTCTAATGTCAAAAAGTTAAAAATTCTATTTAATTTTTATTCAAATGAAAATGTTTTGAACTATAAAGTTCTACAACTTCTCGAGATGTACAATTTGTTTTGGTTTTTGATCGAAGGTTCCTTTAAAAATATGAATTTGTAATATAAAAATCAAACATAATGTTGTGTAACTTTTGAGGACAACAACTTTTATTTTGGTTGGAGGCTTCTCCAGATTTTTTCCTTTGGTCAAGGCTACACTGCCAGTGTGGGATTCTAAATGATGACCAATCTCTCGTGCACCTCCTCTCTCTACCACCACACTACACTATGTTTTGTGTTTAGATTGTCTCTTTCTTCCCCATATATTATACAAAAAAAGAGTAGATTGCTTGTTTGAGGCCCTAAATAAATTTAAATAAAAAACTGTTCAACTAAAAAATTTCACAAATTTTCAATATCTACAATTTTCATTTAGAGAGTTTGTCCATCCAAGGTTGTTTACAAAATTTGAATTTCAAAATTGAGAGATTCAAACATAGTTTTTGCATCATAAGATGATTTCAGATCAAAAAGTTATCGATTACAAAGTTTCATAACTTTTGAGATCTAGAATTGTCAATTGAGGAAGTTTTTCCATCGATGTTTGTTTAAGCAAATCAAATTTTAAATTTTAAAATTCAAATGTAGCTTTGCAAAAACACGATGACTTCAAACAAAAAAAGTTTTCAATGACAAAGGATCATAACTTCTCAAGATCTACAAAGTTTTTTTTTTTGGTCACTTCTTCATCCGATGTTGTGATATTAAGATTGTTCAGAAATCTGGTTAATCTCTCTTCTTGTTTCACGAAAGTATGAGAGGATACGAGAGAGATGTATATTTTTTGTACAACGTTACTAACGCTTTCGTCAAATGAAGAAATGACAAAACAAACTTTGTAGATCTTGAGAAGTTATGAAACTTTACTGTTGACAAGTTTTTGAGTTGAACTGTTCGTGGTCTCAAAAAGTGCAGTGAAAAACTAATTTGCCGCTGCTAAAGGAAAGTCTGTGCAAATGCCTCTTTGCCGAAAGTGCCAAAATCAAGGTTGTGTGCCAATGGAAAAGTTGTTCAAGATGGTCGAGCCGTTTGATTATAATCCGACATGCGCTTGTCGCCTTCAAGCCCCCAATCCTCTTGGTCTTCAACTCGCCCACGCCTTCATCTTCTTCCTCGCGGCGGCTGCACTCTCATCATCGTACTCGCCCCGACTACCGCCCATTACCCTATCGTGGCCTCTAGGGTTCGCCAGAGCTCCGATGAACTCTACCAGCTTCCCTCCGGCCATGGCGCCCCTACATCTCCCTAGTCCCGCCACCACTGCCGCTGCTAGGGCCCCTAAGTCGCCTGACTACCTTCTCCACTGCCTGGCCGGCCTGCCTTCCCCAGGCCTGGCTCGTCTATGCCTGACGGAGTTGGGAAGAAGGGGGAGAGAATGGTGAAACCCATGCATAGAAATCCGAGAGGAGGAGAAGGGCGGCCTCACCGGGATCTGCTATGGCGGCGGGGGGAGAGAGTGGGGGAGAGAGGGGGGGAGGGAGGGAGGTAGGCGCTTTGGCGCGTGCATGAGTTGGAGACGCTGGCGTGCTTGGGTGGGTGATCGACACATAAGGGCACTCACAAAGCGAATCTACCATGGAGTCTAAACTTATTTATTACCTTCATATTTATTGTACTTTGCTCATGTGGCATTGATGTTGCAAAGATATTTATGGAAGAGAGAAAAGATATATGACTCCAAGTCTTATTTAGACTCCAAATCTATGATACCTTTGAGGTAACAAGTACTCTTAGATTCTACGTAGAGTTTGCATTGTGAGTGCCCTAAGGGGTAAACCGGTCACCTATAGTACTTCCGAGGTAACAAATACTCTTAGATTCTACATAGAGTTTGCATTGTGAGTGTCCTAAGGGGTATACCGGTCACCTGTAGTACTTCCGAGGTAACAAATACTCTTAGATTCTACGTAGAGTTTGCATCGTGGGTGCCCTAAGGGGTAAACTGGTCACTTGTAGTACTTTTGTTATGTTTTGTTAGTGAGAATTAATTTTTTTGTTGGGGCCTCCAATTTGTAAATATTAATATAAGATGACTGGTTCCAACTTGTGCGTGCAGTCCTGTTTTTAAATAGCTAGCTATAGCTACGCTATAGCTTGCGCTATAGCTTTTCAAGAGACATGACAGTAAGTTATTCGTCTTTTTTCCGCTATGAATATTAGAAACATATTTATGTTTATCAAATTTGATATTTTCCATATTTTTGACTTTGATTATTGGTGTTTTTCATATTTTTTTTTATAAAAACGCTATTCGCATAGCTTCACTATAGCTGGGCTATAGCTACGCACCTTCGAGAAATTGGTGTCGCTATTTTGCATAGCTAGCTATTAAAAACAGGGGCGTGCACATACTATTTGTGCGCTACTCAATAGACGAGTGTGCGGCAGGTGCGAGGTGCGCGAGGACTTGGTGGCTTGGATGCCGGTCATGGTCTCGTCTGTTGCTGTCCTCGTGACGATGCCGTCCTTCTGAGGCGGGCAGGTCACGATGTTTTTTAAAGCTGCCGTCTACCATTACTGCCTTGCCCGGTGACATGTACAGACAGCTAGAATTCTGGTCTCAACGAGTGCCAGACGACAAGGCATCAATTGTGGTCATCAATAAAACCACTGTACTAGGCAGTGACTGAGAGATACGAATACGAAGTCCTTGTGGTGTCAAGATAATAATGGTGGTACCCGTGCGTATGTAGTCCGTCAGTGACGCTCAGACACCAGCTCGGTTCTGAGAAGTGCTGCAGTACCTGTCACGTTGAATCGAATCTTTTGTCGTATGCATGAGTATTAAATCTAGGTAAATAAAAAAATAAATTGTATATTTTGATTGAAAAGTTACGAGACGAATCTTTTGAGCATAGTTAGTCCACGATAAAAAACAATAATTATCAAATACAAACGAAAAGTTCTACAGTAGCCCAACACAAACTATTTCACCAACTAAACACACCCGGTCTCCCACAATTATTGTTGGACAGTGACTTTAGATTCTATTCGCACTTGTTTTTTTTTGATGGCGCACACTACTCCGTACATCAATCATTCAGTCTAAGATGCAACCACAGGCAGCTTCTCAAGCAGCCACTATTTCATGGCCAGCCAGCCACCCCATGGAACTTATCTTTCTGCTACACAACAAAAAAAAAATAGCAAAGACTTTAATTTATTTGTAACGAATAATCTATGAGTACTTTATAGATCGATTTATTTTTAGTGTAAGCAAATGGGACATTATTGATGCATGGCATTTTCTCTAACATTACAATAAAAACTAAAGTTGTCATCATGGCCAGGGTCATAGATGCTCTCGCGTCCTACAATTGAACACATGCTGACGGAGATGGTAAGAGATGAGGGGCATATGATGCTGGGGCGTCGGGTGAGAGCTAAGGGATGCCATGTAAGATGACACTAACTTAACCTCGACCTGTGCTAGCTCAAGGCCATGAAGCGAGGCCCAAGACATTTGTTCGATTAGTTCTATGCTTCATACTTTAGAAATAAGAGTATGTAGTATACAATTTAGAAAAGATAAATACTATAGTATACAAGTCGACATAATTTAGAAATAAAGATATTTATTAACTACAATACATCAAATACGGATGTTTGAAACTACCGTGCATTGGATGATCTGGGGCATTACTACATGGTTCATAAAAAAATTAATTGCCTAAAATACCTAATTAGTAGCAAATGAAATATGACATAGCGGTAAATAGCGGTGCTATAACGGAAATACGAATAGCTTAGCGGCGAGTCTTTCTAGCAACTATAGCGGCGCTTACAAAGCAGAGCTATAGCCTGCTATTTTAAACAAAGTTCGGGCCTGCCGCTAGGTTTTTCCACCGCCGAAAGATTTGATTCGAGCCCGCCGTCAGCGATAGAGGGCGCGCGACCCAATGCTCGCCACCGTTCACTCTCCAATGGATCCGTGGTGGAAGGAGCTCGTTGGCGACACGCCCCGTGCTGTGCCCTCGCCACCGCACTCTGGCCACCGCATGCCGCCTCGTCCTCGGCCGCTGCTCCTAGCCGTGAGACGAAGAGGGATCGAGAGGGAGGCGAGAGGGAGGTGGGGACGAGGGATGACGAAGAGGTCTGGCGCCGGAGACCTTGCATAACGGAGGGAGGGATCCGACAAACAAGCCCGCAGACAGAGGACGTAGAGGGAGTCACGTCGTGCCTTTGAGAGAGTAAGGAGCGAGTGGCGCAGCCCGCAGAGAGAGCACGAGAGATGGAGTTGCGTGAAGGGAGGGAGCGGCGCAGCCTGGAAAAGGTAGGCTGAGATGTGAGTGAGATTAGGGTTTTCCATGTGTTTATATAGATGCGCTGGTATTGGACTGGAATGTTTAACCATGGCAGTTATTATTAAAACCCATCAGAATTAATATATATTAACCATCCTGGCGGTTATTTTCTAATTGCCCATATCTGCACGGTGGTTTTTTAAACCGCCACCGTTAATTAAAAAAAAATGTCATAGTTAATCGAGATATTTATCATGGCGTAAACAACCACATTTAATAAAATGAAAAGTCCTTTTAAAAGCTATTTTGTAGTAGCCGTGTCCTCGTCACCACGAGACATAACTCGGTTGCACAAGGGCTGATGGCAGAGGAGCCCTACCACCGTATAACAAAACTTGAGCCTAAAGGTTTGGTTGCTGCTAAAGAAATTGGTCGCTAAAAGGAATATGTGCATGATATTTTAGTTTTTGTTCATTTGTGATGCTTAAAAGCTTCATTACTTTATCATTGTTGCACTTTTATACTAATCCATGTTTGGAACATGTGATTTTTCCTACAAATTTAGGTGGACTAGTGATCCAGTAGGAAATACAAGACTGATTTAGTTTGTTGCTTATGCTTAATAATTTCGACACTAAAAAAGGATCAGAGTATGTAGTATACAAGTCGACATTATTTAGAAATAAATATATTTAACTACAATAAATCAAATACGATTGGCTTCATGAATTTCCTGCATGACCCGCTCCACCGACCAGTCCACTATCAGAAGACTCCCGTGCTGAGCCCCGTGAAGCAAGATCGACTTGAAGAGCTTGTTCTGCTCCGTCTGCTGACGCATCTTCTCGATGAACGCCCGCATGCTGACCAAATTGATGGTATCGTCTCCGTCGCCGTACACAATCTCCTGCGCCGCGTCGAAGTCGCCGTCCCGGTACACAAGCTGCTCCGGCGTATCGTTGCCCACACCGTTGATGCACGTGGTCGGCACCATGGGGGCCTGGAAGTAACTCATCTTCGGGACCACTCGTCTCCTGAAAGGCTCCACGCCGCCGCTGAAGCCGACGGCGGCGAGGAGATCTTCCAGGTCAGAGGCAGAGTAGTTCCGCTGCTGCGTGACCACGAGAGGCGTGTCCCCGAACACCGCCGGGGAAGGGAAGTTGGCCATGGAGGATTCGAAGCTCCTCCACATCGGCCTCATAGTCAGCTTAATCTGGCGGACTTTTGGAACGTACATCATCTCGGTCCCGGAGACGAAGTTCTGCAGCGCCACCACGAGCCCTTCCGCCGGCAGCGGAGAGACGAGGATAAAGTGCTTGATGTAGCTGTCTCGCCACGCCATGGGAGTGCTCCGCACGAACTCCAGTGCCACCGACCCTCCGAAGCTGTGCCCGAAAAGGATCACCTTCTTGCCATGGTTCTTGTCGCTCGCGTCCTCGATGAGCCTCGTCAGCTGCCGGAAGTAGCGGGAGTAGACTTGCGATGGCTGCCCCGGCACCGGCGGCGCGTGGCGGAGGTCGTACGGAGCCCCGAACAGGGTGTCGCCGTCACGGTACCCCACCCTCTCCAGCTCCCCCATGAGGGACCTCGAGGCACCACGTCCTGCGTGCAGAGGTCAGTCGTGAGTCGTCACTGTCGGCACTAGCTGCGTGATACAGTTGATGAGTATACGTACGGGTGTTCCGAGTTCCTCTGGAACCCTCGGGAGGAGCCGAAGTTGCGGACGCGCGTCTCGACGCCGGGCAAGTTCCGGTAGTCGTTGGTAGCGGGGTCGTAGACGAGGGTCATCTGCTCCATGAAGCACTCCACGTAGTGGTGCGCGGCGACGTCGGAGGTGTTGTCCCACAGCCCGAACCAGCCCTTCCCCTTCATCGCGGCGCACCGCGCCACGGAGGGACGGTAGGCGTCCGTGAGCCGCGCCTCCAGCTCGCTGCAGGTAAACCCCGGCACCAGCACGATCGGGTGGAGGAGCTCGTCGACGCCGGCAGTGACATCGTCGTCGCCCTTCATCGTGGCGGGCCACAGGTGGTCTCGGAGGCCGCTGGGTAATAGGAGGAGCACAAGAGACAGAAGCCGCAGGAGTGCAGTGCGAGCCATGTGTGCTGTGTTGTCCCTTCCCTGGTCTAATTTAATTGGCGATTGGAGGGCTAGCTTGCACACCAGCGTGGGATCAGATGATTCAGATCTCCCATGGTTGATTCTACTTATTGCCAAACGAAGCCTCACAGATACCGCCTCTGTTATCCATTCCCAGCCGCATGCCAGACCTACCCAGTCGATTCAACGGTTACGATCACCGATCACGCCTCTGCTATCCATTTCCAGCAGCATGCCGGACCTACCCAGTCGATTCAACGGTTACAATCACCGATCACCTATCACCAAATATATAGGAGGAAAATAGGCATGAAAATTGTTGAAATATACTCTCTCCATGTCTGTAAAACATGTGGTTCTAAGGGGTGGCACCGTTTGCACAAAGCAAGTCGTTTTAGTAAAGTTAAGCAGAGTCTTGGACACTAATTAATGACCCTGTCGCTATCTACATGTTTAAGGTGAAATTGATATCTAAACTACTAAACTGCATAATGTAGTGACTTCTCTTAGGCAGAAGGTTGTCATGGCACTTCAGTAGTTGTTGCTGATTGTGGGAGAATTCCGCTCTGGTACCCACGGCACCCTACTTGGGACACGACCTCGGCGCACTACTGGAACCACGGCCTTCGCCGTGTGTTCGGCTCTAAGCCGAATGCCAAATATCGGGCAGTCGGCTTAGAGCTCTAGGCAAATACCCGTCGTCCGAGGAACACGCAAAAAAAATACACTTTCGCAATGATCCGTCTAAGCCGAAAGTGTCCACAACAGGGCACACGGCAAAGCATATACACTCGGCATAGAGCTCTTCTAAGCCGAAGTGCCTAACGTCGGCACTTCGGCTTAGATAGTTTCCCCGTTAACAGTCCCTTTCCTTGCCAGCCGTCATCAGCTTCCGTCAATTCTTTGCCGAGTGTCCCACCACCCCACACGCGGCAAAGACGCAGTAACGGCCTATTTTCAATTTTGCCGAGCCCACTCGGGTTACACTTTCGGCTTAGGGCCATCTTTGCCGAGTGTCAACAATGACACTCGGCAAAGAATTTTATTTTATTTTGTCCAAATGCCTTCAAACTTTTTCTCCTCAACACATATCACATTTTCTACCCCTTAACAAAGTTTGGTGCATTTTTTAATTTATTTATTATATATATAATTAATTGCATTTTAAACAATATTTTTAATCGAGCGAGATTTGAACTACATGTCATTCAAATATTTGGAAAAATTGAGTGTAAAATTGATATTCATGTTAGTCAACCAAATTTAAGGCCCCAGATATGGTATGATTACGGTTTTTCAATCATGTTGTTTTAGAAACACGACACCAAGCGTATGAGTGAACAATTTTTTAATTGTATAAAAAGAAAACAAAGTCAAAAAATCATGAAATTTGACGAGTTGTCATCATATCATATGTGGATGCTGTGGTAAAAAAATGGGAAGGTTTTGAATAAGTTGTCATCTACGTTGCTTAAAACCCTGATACATCACCTAAGAAGTTCCAGAGTTGTTGAGAGTGATCCTCTAAGTGTTTGATTTACAGCGACAGTCGAATCATGATTTGACTTTGAAACTTTTTCTATAGCCAAAAGATCATAAATATGGTGGCAAGTTTAAATTTAGGATTTTTTTCGATCCATTTGATAATTAATAATTTTTTATTATGTGTATATAAATCAATTGTTGACCTATAACCACATAAAATAATGATATGTTTTTCTGTGAAATTATCAAAATTGCATTTTTTAAATAATCTTACATGGTATTTTCAAAGTTGAATGGAAAAAATTTAGAAAAAAAAGTTTAGGGAAAAAAAAAAAACGAAAAAGGAACTTGTTGTTTTAAAAATATCTTTGTCGAGTGCAATTCACCTCGACACTCCATAAGAAAAGGAAGATATGCCGAGTGTCAAGATTGTACACTCGGCAAAGAAATGAATTTTTTCCACCCCTTCGCGCGAGCACGAAAAACAAAATGGCACCTTTTTTTCTAATTGGTGCCGTCCACCAATTTTTTTCCTGCTTTCTTTGCCGTGTGTAAGCCTATGACACTCGGCTTAGGAAAACGAATTCATTTTTGTTTATTTTTATTTCTTTGCCATGTGTCGTGTGTCCAAAGACTCGGCTTAGATTTATTATTATTTTTTTTTATTTCTTTGGCGTGTGCCGGATGTACAAACACTCGGTTTAGATTTTAATTTTTATTTTTTTTTTTGCCGAGTGCCCATATCTTGGCACTCAGCAAACAATAATTTTTTAATCCACCTTATCCTCTCCTCATCCACTCACAGCTCACTCTCTCCCACAGTCACACGCCCGCGCCCGCTCCGCGCCATCCCACGGTCGCCGCCGCCCGACAAGCCGCCCAGCCCTGCCGGTTGGCGCCGCTACCGCCCAGCCCGTCCCTCTGGTGCCGCCCGTCACCCCGGTTCCCGCCCAACGCCCGTGACCCGCCCGCCCCCGGCGCCGTCCGCCCGTCACGGGCGAGCTCCGCCCGCCCGTTCGGCCCCTCCGCCTTCCACTGTCGTGGTGCCGCCCGCCCCAGCGCCGTCCCACAGTACGGAAGAGGGGCGCTTATTCCACCGCCCGGCACCACGGCCTGGCCGCCCAGGCCTCCAGCGCCCCCCAAGTAGGAAGAGGAGGAGGTCATCTGTGCTCCGCCCGCCTGCCTACCTATGGTGAGCGGCGACATCCACGGCGCCCGGAGGCGGCTGCGGCAAAAAGAGGTACTCTGCTGCTCGGCAAATTTGTTTGATTACAGCACGTCGATGATACTCTGCTGCTCGGCAAATTTAGCCATGTAGCCCTGTGCCGGTGGATATGTGTTGATGATTGATCTTTTTACTTGTGTGCTTTGTCTTAGATGCTTATTGCCTACTGGTTGTATCTGCAATGTCCATTTAATATTTTTTTCTTAGAGCAACAAAGATTGTAGGTACATTAGCTTGGACTCAGTAGCTTTTACATGCTTATTAAGTGCATCATTTTCTGGGGCAGTGGATGGTTCTGATAGATGCCGCAAAAGGAGGTACAACTGAACGACCAAACTTAGCCCTGTATTCTGCTGACTTTTTTGTCTGCTCATTTTATAAGGTAATCCATGGGCAGCTATTTTGTTTTTCGAAAGCCTTGTCCCAGACATGTAACCTATATATCTTTTGGCAGACTTGTAGATATTTGGCTATCCAACCGGTCTTTAGTGATTTAATTGTAAAAAATGGTAGGCAGCAAGCTCTTGAGGATGGAATAATCTCGTTCTTGAGCATATCTTCTCTTCGATATAGCTTTAAGATAGTCGATATGCTAACTTTCTTGGCTATTGGTCATGATTCTGTCTATTATATGCTTCTCAAGGGAGTTGTCCTCCTGTAGGCATACTGTGTCTCTTGTCTATGATATTCCATTCTCTTATTATGATATACTTTTTTTTATTGGGCTCAGTAGAGAATAGTTGTTTGAGTCAGCATCATCATTGGTTATTCTTTGGCCTGGAGACCTTGTGAAATCCATATAGACAAAATTATGGAAGCAAGGCCAATTGAATCAATGCAGAATATATACACATTTTCTTCTTTTTCCTAGAGCCACTGACTAGTCATATACTCATGAAGTTTGATGCTAGTCTCAAATGCAGGTTGCTAAGAGTTTTTGCCTTGCCTTATTTTTTTTTTTTTGAAAACGAACTGTATGATAATTTTCTAGCATATCTTAAGTTCACATCTCAAGTTCATCCATTAATCTTGGAAATCATTTCTAAGCACATGCAAATAAATTATTCCTAAGTTGTTTGAGTTTTGTGCTTGGTGCAGGTCGTGGCAGATTGTTGTCTTTAGCAAGGGCTCAATAATATTTCATCCACACAGGGCCTAGATTGCTGAACTTGGTGGCATCAGTATAGGATATTAGCTCAAAGTCCTTTATGCATCTCTATTGTGCACATACAATGGTCTCTATGATTTATATTGTACAGATACATGTAATTGAGATGCAAGTGTTTATGATTGGATATTAGCTCCAAGTGGCATCAGCATATGGATGTCATCATTGTTAATTTAGTTTCTAAATTTATATATTATTTGTTTTTTTTTTTTTTTGCTGGAAAGCCTCTTTGCCGAGTGTCAAGGGCCTGACACTGGCAAATTTTTTTTAAAAAACAAGGTTTTCTTTGCCCCGTGTCGACGCAAAGACACTCGGCAAAGTTTTTTAAAAAATTAAAACGGCCAACCGTCACATGCTTTTCTACGCCGTGTGCGCCCGGACACTCGACATAGAAATAAAAACACTCGGCTTAGCCTAAGCCGAGTGCCCGATATTTGGCACTCGGCTTAGGGGCATGTTGCCGAGAAAACGTCGCCGTGTGCGCTAAGCCGTGTGTTATACTTGGCTTAGCCTAAGCCGAAGTGCCCCAGGCACACGCTTTTCAGCGGTGGATCCGTAGTGGCGGCGGCTCGGCCCGGGATGTCATGGAGTGCGGTTCAAGGCTGGACACCACATGCTGCACGACATCCATAGGATATTCTAAAGACGGCGATCTTCTAGGATAGACTCTAATTTCAGAAATCATGTAACCGATCGTATTTTTCTCAGTCTCGAAGTTTCTATCTGTAACCCTACCCCCGACTATATAAGGTGGGTAGGGACCTCACTCGTTTTTCACCTCAAGGTATATGATATATAGCCAATACATACCACAAAACACAGGACGTAGGGATTTACGACGGCCAGAACTTAGATACATCAGTGTCTTGTGTCTCTGTAACCACCTAGATCTTGGTCTCCCACAGACAGTCTACCATCCTTGGCAACCCCTCGGTGGACTGTCGAATTTATATTTTCGGCGCAAATTAATAACTGGTTCGGTTCCACAGATGCTGCAAAGGTTGGCTCAGTTGAAAGGAATGGCTCAGTTGAAAGGAATATAGTTGTTAACATTCTGCAAGATATATAACCCTTTATGAATAACAAGATACGAAACCGGCCATGCCTTATTCTTATTCCTCTTATATGCTTTTTTGTGTTCCATCAATTCATTTCAAGAGTGGTTATTTTTGTAGATTCTGCATAGAAAACCTTTGCATACCTGTGCATGTGCCTGACCAACTGCTAATTCTTCTTTACTTACACATGGTAGTGGGGTGCATAACCAGGTTGGACTTGGAGAACTAATTGCAGGAGGTTGGTACATATATAGGAATTAGATAATCAGTTGCTGGTGTTAAAATCCTCGCTCTGATGTGCATTATGCAATCTTTTGTGCAGTTATTATTAGCATTGTGTCCTCTGAAGTCTATAGCTAGAGGTTGGACTTGCTGTACAATTACCACCGTGTTCACATGTAGCCATCCGTACAACATCTCAAGGCAATGGTTCTGTCCTGCACATATGGCCACATTGGATTGAGGTACACTACTACATTTAATCTTTTTATAAGGCACTTGTCTTTTATTCACCGTGGCAGATTTTTAAAAAAACCGCCACAATTAATATTTCAATTGACCACGGAAAAAACTGCCACGTTTCATGAGGCCTAGACGTCCAACCCAATTCACAATTAGCGGCCCATTCAGCCCATTAAAATCGACCGACGTATATAAACCCAAGGAGGTGAAACCCTAATAACTCATCCGTCTCCCGCTCGCCCTCCCCACTCACTCTCTCTCCCTCTCGCCTCTCTTCCCACGCCCGGCTGCATGGCGGCACGCAGTCTTGCTGCGCGTGCAGCGGCACTTGCGGGGTGCGCACACGGAGGCTCTGCGGCGTGCACAAGGTCCGGATCCGGCGGAGGCGGGGCAGATCTGGCGGCGCGGCCTAGATCTGACTTCGTCAGGGTTAGGGTTTGGAGTTTTTATTTTTTTTTTTTTCGGATTAATGGTGGCGGTTTTTCGAAACCGCCATAATTAATCCATGACTAACCGTGACCTTTGCTCGCTGACTGTTTTTACCACCACCGTTCGTCCAAAATACCACCACCAAAATTCGTTAATCCAATAGTGGTAGTACCAATTCCACCAGGTGATCAACTACCAATCTAGCCCAATGGTAACAACAGTTACAACAGAACCTTCGTCCCTTAATGTTACACTACTCCATCTAATAATTGTCACACTTACTGCAGATTTGACCAACACTCAATCCGATACACACGTACTGTACCCGCAACCCGAAGGTGACCAGGGTGCAGGACCTTCTGAGGCGGTCAATATGCATGATGCTGTCAGCAAATAGGTATGGTACAACCAGTCTATACATAGCCCCTAACTACATACTTGAGTACCTAGATAATCAAAATATGCATAACCTCTCGTGTGGATCGTCATGCAGGTTATGTGGTTGAATCACCCACCGCTTCAACAGAACAAGAGTCACCAAGAGACTCGGATCCAGAAGAGCAGGATCAGGTAACGACATCCTATTCCCGGAGAAACCATCGCCCGATAGTCCCTTCGACCAAGAAGGTCCCACCCAAATAGTCTCCTCACAATACATTTTGTTGAACTTCAATCAATATGTATACAACTATCAATTTAAATAATAGAACTTGTCTAGCCGGCCGTCACTTTTCTAACACAACTACTTTATAGGTACGACGAACACTAAGTCCAATGACCAGGAGCCATAGGAAGCCTCAAGAAAGTTGTGCCTGATGCCACGACTACCTGCCCGCCCAAACTTTGGCCTTCGTCGTGAACGTTGGTTGTGAACTTCGGTTGTGAATGTTGTGAACATGTGATCTATTTGAATTTGTGATGAATAGTTGTGATATATATATATATATGTTTATGGTGATATATGTGATGGATGTTATATATATATGTGATATTTTCTATTTGTCAAGGTGGAGTATAAAAAAAATTTTTGGTCCACCACTTTGCCAAGTGCAATGGTCATGGCACTTGGCAAAAGCTGGAAAAACAGGCTAAAAAAATTCTATTTTCTCATATTTTCTGAGTGCCATGACCAAGGCACTCGACAAAAGGCTCTAGGTTTATCGAGTGCCCTCACATTGCCCTCGGCAAAGAACTAGTTGTTTTTAATATGCCGTAGCTGAAATAAACAAAAAAAACTTTGCCGAGTAGGAAATGGGCGCCACTCAGCAAACAAGATGGCAGGGGACGGTCGCTACCTGGCAACATTCTTTGCCAAGCGCTAATGTTTGTCAAGACTCCGGTGCACGGCTATAAGAGGAGGGTTTGCCGAGTGTCGGGTTTGTCAACCGCCCGGCACTCGGTAGTGAGGATCATGTGCTGAGTGTCAGGCTTTGTTGAGAGCGACACTCGTCAAAGACTTCTTTACCGGCGTTCTTTGTGTTGCCGAGGTGTCGAGTGCCGGGGTTTTGCACTCGGCAATCCTTCTAGCACTCGCCAGCGACCGCAAAATCCGGTAGTGTATGACCGAGTGGAGCGTATGAATAAAGTTTCTTAATTCTCTAATTAATGTTTTCCATTTATACCAATATTTTAGTCATGTCGATCATACATACATGATACATCAGGAAAAAGGTATGCTGTAGCAAGACCCCTCACTTATTACACGGAGTTACATTTTCAATACACAAGCATGACGCTGCGATACAACAGATACAAACATGCTATTGATTCTGGCAGTAGCATTAGGATATCATTGCAGATGTATGCTTCTACTCATTAGCTAGGCCGATCCTCGTGCGTTCTGATAAATAAATTGAATAAATTCGTCGATATACCTCTCTTGGCACTTTTCGTCTCCTACAAGTATCTTTTGCATCTTCTTGGCATTGGCCGAAAGGACCCTCGCACCTTCTTCCTCAGACATGACAGCTCCGATCGACCTCGCAACGCCTTCACTGCTGAACGACTTGTCTCCAAACCTCGGCACCTGAACTCCGACCTGCTTCCCCTCCATCAGCCGCGCGTTGAACTCTTGCTCACCCAGAAACGGCAGCATTATCATCGGTTGCCCAAACACAAGCCCCTCCACGACGGAGCTCCACCCACAGTGCGTGAGGAACGCGCCCACGGCCCCATGAGCTAGCACGTTGAGCTGGGGAACCCAGCCCATGATGACTAGCCCGCGGCCACAGGTTCGCTCCACAAAGCCAGGAGGCAGGATGTCGTCGGCCTCGGAGATGCCGGTAGGCCTCTTGAGAGCCCATAGGAATCGTGTGCCGGCGAGCTCCAGGCCAAGCGCAAGCTCGTGCAGCTGCTCCACGGTGACTGGAGGCTCGCTTCCCAGCGCGACGAAAACGACGGATCTCGGCATCTGGTTGTCGAGCCAACATAGCGCCTCCGTTTTGCCATCTTCTCTGTGGCCGGCCCCTTGGGCTGGAAGAGACGGTGGCAGTAGGCCGAGAGGGACAACCGGCTTGCCGAAGATGCCTGGCAGGAGAGGCATAGGCTCCGGCTCCAGCTCGACGCAGCTGCGGCAAGCAACGAGCTTGCATTTCTCAAAGGTTAATAAAACCCGTTGGGGTATTGACAATGGCGTGTCATCTCCCAACACAGGCAGAGACACACGCGGCATACCGTACTGTGCTAACGTCGTCGCTGACAAGGTAAGTAACAGTACGCAGGGCACCTACAGTGACAAGTTCCTCCATAAAATACACACACAGAAAAACAAAAATATGTTTGCAGCGAGAAATTATAACGACCAATGTTAGTTATTGACCAACAATACCTTGTGCTCTGCAGCGGCAGCGGCGGCCCAGTACGGGAAGGTGTCGACCACGAGCAAGTCCACCTTGCTGTCGTCGGCAGCGCAGGCAGCGTCGAGGAAAGCCGAGAAGGGCGCGGCGAGGCCGTCGAAACCCTTTGTAGAACAAGTCCACCTTTCCGGCGGGGACATCACTGGTGGCCTCCGTTCCAGCGGGAAGGCCTTCAAGTTGTGGGAATGGCAGGGCCACGAAGTTGATGAGTCCGGCCAGCCCGGGGGCGACCGGGCGGAGGCGGCTGATGTTACGCGGGGTGGAGACGAAGGACACGCGGTGGCCGCGCGTGGCGAGGCGCTCGGCGAGCTCCAGGTTGGGGAGCATGTGGCCAAACGCGAGCCATGGGAAGATGACGATGTGCAACGGTGTAGTCGCGGCGTCAGCGGCGGCGTCCATGTGAGCTAGCGTCGGCGGAAGGGGGCGACTGGTTGTATGGTGCGTGGAGCCAAAGAGAAGGTGATGTGCTACCTGTGGGCTACTCAGCTACTACTGCCTAGCTACTTGTAAAGTAATGAGATGCATTGAAACCACGACGGGTATCTGTGCATTATTACCATCCGTGCATTTCATGCAGCTCCACTTTCAACACAAACTGTTCACGGGTGTATGTGCATTATTGTCATCCGTGCATTTTACGTTTATGCTGCTCCACTTTAATTCACCACAAGAAACTGATTTCGGCTTGTACTCGTTTCGGCTTATTTTAGTTGATTTCCTCTCACAGAATATTATTAAATCAGCCGAAATCAGCCGTCAGCCCAAATCAGTAGAACAGCCTACTTATCAGCCAACTCATATAGTGTTGGTTCCTCTATGGTCCACCTCTTTCCCTCACCGATTTCCAAACCACTCTTCTCTTTTTTTTTTTTTCCTCCTCCACCTCAGCATACAGCCTACTTACATCCTCTTATTATACCAGCTCTAATTGCATTGATCACCGATGCAATTGTCATCGAAAATGTACACTAGTACAAAAAATCTTTTACAAGGCGCTTCCATTTCATTAACCGTAGTGGGTTCTGAGAAAACCGCCACGATTAATGCCACAATTAACCATGACATTTTTTACATTAATCATGGTAGTTCTTATAACCATCACGGTAAATCGATTAACTATGGCAACTTTTTTTATAAAAGCCGCCACGGTAAATGAGGCCCAGAAACCCAGCAACACCCTATCTAGCAAAGTCCATCTCGCCCCGGTGCGAAGTTCCCAGTATATATATCGTGACCCAAACCCTAACCCACTCCCTTCTTTCCCTTCCCAAGTCCAAACAGCCGCACCCGCACTTCTCTCCTTTCCCTTCCCACACCCTATCCTGTCGCCGATCCAGGTCGGACTCTCCCCATCGGTAGCGCTCTCCCTCCCGTCTTCCTCCGCCCGTTGAGTTTAATCATTAACCGTGACGGGTTAATCATTGTACTTCCATTTTATGTTGCGTCCGTGCGTACCATTAAGCTTGTGCGGCTGATGAAAACAACGGCTCCGGAAAAAAAAAATCAGGCTCCCTTTTTGCAAAAAGGCGGTTGAGAGAGGCGTTGGGGAGGCAATTTGGTGCTCCCGCCGGCGAGAAATCGCCGTTCCCCTCCATCTATAGCAGCCGGGATGGAGGGGCGGGGAGATGAGAAACAATGAAGATGTTGATTTGCATGAAGATTTAATGGTGATTTTTTGTTTTTTGCTACAGTAATTAACCTTGATTACCGACTCATGGGAATGGGGGTTTTGCCCGGCTAGCCCGGTTGCTGGCTCTGTTACTATTCTCGAGGGGCCTCTGGGCCTCGGAGGTGTGGGAGAATGGTGGCTCTCTACTAGGCGGTGTAGATTAGGTCCTAGAGCTTCTAGGGTTTCGTTTCTGGTGGCGGCGACGTCGACGTCTTGGAATAAGGTCTTTTCGTGCTCTTCCCCATCTCGGCGGTGTTCTCCTCTAATGCCGACGTTGAGCTCGTGAAGGTATGGTCTGTTCTCGAATCTTGTATAAGTCTGAGTTCGCCTCAAGGTTTCGTCCGTGGTCCGTGTCTCTTTTCGTTTAGCGCAGGTCGGGTTGCGGATGTGCTTGGTTGAGGGTACGGTGGCGGTTTGTCGGAGACGAGGCTTGTGCGAGGGCGGTGTGAGCTCGAGTTTTCATGGCGGAAGCTGACGGCGAGCTTCGATCCAGACTTCCTGAACCTTGGGGTGTGTCCCCACGCATCCCTCGCCTTGATGTCGGGTAATGACGGCTTCTCACAAAGCTTGTTTGCGATTGGGGTTCTTCCACCGAGTGGCCCGCGGTGATGGTCAGCCATGCTCGGCGGCGATGACCTGTATTAAAGGCTTCGGCTTGTTTGGCATACGCGCCCTCGGGGTTTCGTTGTAATGTTTGTTTTCTTAGCGGGCTCGGGGTTTTCGTTGTAATTTTTTGTTTTCTTAGGGCCCTATGGGCAAGATGGTTGGTACAGCTGTCCATATACCTTTGGCGAATGTATTTGTACTTGTATGTGTACTCATACTTTATCTAAAATACAGGTACTTTTATAAAAAAAAGTTTGTGCCGCTGTGCTTCAAAAAAAAAAAAAAGTTTGTGCCACTGATTAGAAGCACATACAAAAAGGGTAGCAGTCACATGGGCATATTACCCGCTACCGGTTACCAAACCATTATGTACGGAGCTTCTGTAATATATGAAGCAGCCTGCACTTGTCCTCCATTAAAACTCATTCGTACATTTGTCGACGAGATGATGACTACACAACTTTTCTTTCACTCCTTACGTTCCAGACAGGCAATAACTCTTGGTTGTCTATGTAACCACTTTTCTATATATCATGTGCCTGATTTTTTTTTCATTGTCTAGGCAACATGCAATTTCATTGTTGGCTATAAAAAAAAAAAAAAAAACCGGTTTCAACCTTCTTCTAGTCAAAAAGAAGCGATAGTCCAAACTTATAATTTACTATATTATTTTTTGACCTTAGTCCAAACTTAGGTCAAGTTTAGATTGCTAAAATTTCTAACTCTTTTTTTCACTCTCTCTCCATCACATCACATTAAATACATCAAAAGAATGTGTTTGGAGTATAAAATGTAGATAAAAAATAACTAATTACACAGTTTAGATCGTTTGCGAGACGATTCTTTTGAGTCTAGTTACCCCATGGTAGGATAATATTTACCACAAAACAAACGAAACGCGTCTTCAACGCGGCTGGGAGTTCCAATAGTTACTTTTGCAAGTTTTTCTAACATCTAAACAAGGCTTTATTATAGAAACACACCTAGAAAATGACAGCAGAGAATACGACATGGGGGACCATGCAAACAGCCGTCGCCGTCCAATCTGGCGGCAGGCCAAGGTCGTCCATCCTTGCAGGGGCCACATGGGCGGATGTGCTTGCCTTCAAATCCAGTCAGCAGCGTCGTCTCTCCAAATCGTTCAGAACCAAAAATTCCTCTGTTTTCACTGTATGTTCACTCTGTTTTCTTTAGCCTCCTCAGAGTTGAATCCATGCTTTTCGTTTTACTGCTCTATTAAGGACTTGTTCGGTGGTGCTATAGAATATGTACTGGCTCCGTTTCAAATTATAAGACGATTTGACTTCTCTAAATACATTTTTTTTTACTATTTTATTAGTACTACCTCCGTCTTAGAAGTAAGAACATGGTAGTGGTAGTTTCAGCTGACTGCACGTGGTGATGGTGTCATGTGAATCCCCTTGCTCCATTCGTAGTTGCAACTTTGTTACTGTTTCATCCTGTGTGACATACGTATGCTTGGGCAATGCTTGCAGGTGCAACACCACCTATCGTCATTTGGTTCTGTGGTTGCGTCGAGCGTGCCTGCACTGCACGCTCGAGGTCAGGTCGCCACTCAACAGGAAGCCCCACTCAATAGCGACGACAGGAATATGTGATGATGACCCAACTAGACAGCCACATAGGATCTCCTTCCCAAATCACAAGTTATGCTGTTCCTAGGGGATTGAATTTCCTCCCCTAACAACTCAACCAGCGAGACACCTGTGTCCAGCTGGCATAAAGGCTTTGAAGAAATTAGGTATATGTGATGTTTGTGCAGAACAAAAAGTTGCTCTGTTTTCACTATTTGTTCACTCTGCTTTCTTTAGGCTCCTCGGAGTTGTTTCCATGCGTTTCGTTTTACTGCAGTGGAAGTGGTATGGCTATGTAGGGTGATGCTATGGATTATGAATTCGTAGCACACTTGAAAAATATATGTTTTCTACGGAGTATTTTGGATTGGAACTTGCTTGTCCTCTGTAATTTCAGTTGGCCTTGCATATTATGTTCACTAATCCTTTGTAATTTCAGATGGCTTGCTTGTGAGATCAGTACAAAGATTTGGTTAGCGAGTGCCCTTTGTTTCTTATTTCCGGATTTGATCAAGAATGCCTGCACGGCCATACGTGAAGTCTTGAAGCTGACCACATGGCTTCATCAGATCAGTGGACTGAAGCGTTTACACGGATTATATTCTGACCAGAAAAAAAAAAAAGCCACGAGAGGAAACGTCAAGGGCTGGGCATTTTGTGGATCTGTATCTGTACCATGCGGTTGTAGGGAGTAGAAAACAAAACTTTCTCTGTTTTAAGTCATTGTTCACTCTGCTTTCTTGAAGCTACTCAAGTTCCTGTACGCAAGTGTCAGCACCGCTCCTGTTGAGGATACGACAACAGCGTCTGCCGAAGAGGCCGCTACGTTTGAGGAAGGAAGTTGGGCCGGGAGCCCAGGTCCACGAAGAATGGCACTCACTACTATATTACGGCCTAGAATGGGCTGAGCTGAACGGGTTAGAAGCTGACCAGCAATCGTCGGTTGGGTCCTTGTGCTTGCGTTTTCAAATTCAAATGAAAAAAGGCCGAATTCCCTCCCCAACTATCACGAAAAGGTCACTTTTCCTCCCTCAACATCAGCACCAAAATCACCTCCCTTAACTTTTCAAACCATGCAAATTACCTCCTTCGAGGCGGTTTTGAGGGCGGTATTGCTACAGTAAAAAGGTTTTCCTTTTCCTTTTTAAAAAAATTCGGTTGAATCTTTGAAAAGTCATAGTAAATCACAAAAAAATTCATAAAATGAAAATTCAATTTTGTTAGACTCCACACAATTAGATCTACACATTGAATATATAATATGATATGATTTAGTACAAAGTTTTTGCTATGAAGGTTTTGTCTTTTTTTTTATATTTATTTGTCTAAATATTTAAAAAATCATAGTAAATCACAGAAAAATCATAAAATATAAAATCTATTTTTTTATACTCCACATGTGCATGTCTACACAGTGAATATATAATATGGTATGCTTCAGTACAAAATTTTTATTGTAACTTTAGATCTATACTTTTGTGTAATTTATTGAAATAATTCATAGCTGCAACTTTTATAATTATTTTTTTGACTAAAGCATACCATATTATATATTCAATGTATAGATCTACTCATGTGAGTCTAACAAACTTGGATTTTCTATTTTATAATTTTTTCTGTTATTTACTATGATTTTTCAAAGATTCACCAAATAAATAAAAAAAAGAAAAAAGACAAAACTTTCGTAAAAAAACTTTATATTAAAGTATATCATATTATATATTTACTTGTGTAGATCTAATCATGTGGAGTCCAATAAAATCGGATTTTTTCATTTTATGATTTTTCTGTGATTTTTATGATTTTTCAAAGATTCAACCGAATATTTTAAAAAAAGAAAAGACAAACCGCTTGTACTCAGAAGCAATACCGCCCTCAAAACCGCCGAGGGAGTTAATTTGCATGGTTTGAAAAGTTAAGGGAGATTGATTTATCTGATTTTACCGTTGAGGAAGGAATAGTGAACTTTCATGATAGTTGGGGAAGGGAATCTAGACTTTTCCTTTTTTTTTTTCAAATGGGTGTCTTTTTTACGTAACGTGTAGAGTCTTTTTTCCGTAACGTGCGTGTGGAGCGATCGGTCCAAACCAAGCAGATGGGCTGCTCAGGCGGGCGAGGCCCACGAACGCGAGCGTCGGAAGTCGTAACTATCGGACGTCCAACGTACAGCATTACAGCATTACAGTCAATTAATTAGGCTACAAATTGTTATAAAAAAAAAAAAAAGTTAGGCAACAAACCACTACTGAAATAATAAAGTTGTAACTGCTTGGCAAAACTTGTCTTATTGGCGTGATGCAAAGTATCTGAGCTGAAAATATATGCATAACAAGTGCCCCAGCCTCTCTCGTTTGAACTAATTGATTGACCATTCTACATCAAACCAACAATAATTGTGCAGAAAAATAACTTGTTGCAAAAATAAAAAAAATATTTCGTTTAAAAAAAACTTGTTGCAAAAATACCAATGCACAGTGGTATATCCAGGATGGCAGGTGAGCATGCATACAAACTAATGCTGAGGTGATAACTCATATAGATATAATATATTTTTGAAAATCTTGATGGTGAGGTGATGACTCATATAATATATTTTTTAAAAAATATATAAAAAAAAAAACAGCAAGCGGCTTAAATGAAATGCACAAAATGTTGTTTCTAGAGACTAGAAAAAAATAGATTGCCCAATCATCTTAGTCTCTGTTTTGATCCAACCAGCTAATAGTTCCAAGTTTCCAATTATATGCGGTGCTTTTGCTCCCCAAAAACTAATATGCCGTGTCATGTTGACTTGCTGTGCCAAATTATCATTTGTTAAAGCAACCAGCAGCCTCACAGGCATGGTAATATATCCAGTCACCCTTGAAGCTTCCAGCCACTTGAGGCCGGTTGCGGGTCAGTGCAGAGTACACATGGCATCTAGACAGCTTTTACAGGTCAGTGCAGAGAACCAAGCCCATCTGCTCGGTTTCGTACAAAATTGCTACAACTGCCATGACCAGGTGGCCGTGTGCCATGCTCTCATCTCCTCTGTGAAGCCTAGGCTACAACCTTGACGCGCGCCCTAGCTCTTTTCTCGTAGAAAAAAACAAGATAGATAATAAAAATATACTCCAAAGAGGGTCCAGAGAGGAATTGGTCCGTCTACACGTGATTCCAAGGAAATGAACTGTCATTGCTGACTCCAGTGTTGTAATTGGAAGTCTCGTGTCCTTTAACTTTTCTCAATGCAATTAGTAACTCCAAATTGCATTGATTTATTTACGAGCGAAATTTACTTGTTGTCTTCACCGTAGCATCCAAGGCTCCGGTGTGGAATTACACGCAACTCGATCGAAGCCGCCATGAAATTTCCTTCCCACCGTGAATTGTCATTGCATGAGCCGGCAGTGTTATTTCAAGTCATTCTACCGGTTGGTACTAACACCTGGTAGTATTGCTTTAAATTAGTGCCGTTAGTTTGACCCAAAGAGTGATTTGAACTCCACATCACTATCGATTTGGTTCCCGCCATTCATTTTCCGGCAGCGAATAAAGATTTGGACCCGGCAGTGATGTACTGATTTGGGTAGTGTGTGCTCCCTTCTAGAAACAATAATGTAACTTTAGATTAGATTATAATCGTAGTAACAGTTTAACTGAGTTTTTAAAACTAGTATCAATATTTGAGATTCCTATAAAAATATATTTTTGCGACATATATAGCAATAAATATTTATACTAGTACGATAAAAACATAATATAGCTTCACCGAGCTACTCAACAATTTCCTTTTTTTTAGGGTGCAAAAAAAGAATACATCTAACATAGAGCATAGAAAAATCATTCCCTACAAGCAAACAAAACAATTCCCTACACCAAAAAATAAAGACCACCAAAGTGTGCTAAAATGGTCTAAAGTTTTAATGTTGTTCATTCATCCACGAGCCAAATTGTTCCACCCCAAACTTCGGGACTTTATAGGAAAAATGGTCCGAATGGAAATAATGTGTGTAATTTAGTGATAGTAAGAAACATATATGTGTGACAAGAAACATTATTATGGGAAACTAATAAAATTCAAAAGTATATTTCAAAACAAGGAGGGATACATTAGCTTAGAAGATAATAGAAGAAAAAATAATATAAAAAGAGGAAAACAAAATAAAAAAGTAAACCTCCATGGGAAGAAAGAAAACAAACAAAAAATTTTTTAGACAAAGGATAGTAAATATCTGGTAACATCTATCAACCGATAGAATTAGGCCAATTATTACAAAAAAGCTAACCCACAAAGTAGCACACGGGCTGTAAAAGGCTCATCTACCCTCCACTTGGCACTCTGAGAAAATGACTTCTTTGTCTGCTTTACTGCTAGACAAACATGGCATACTTAATCTGGATGATCAATAAAAGATACTCCCCCACCCATCTTCTTTTCTACCAACATTCTAATGGACCAAAAATTAACATTGCCAAGCCTTTCATGCTACTGCCAAGACTAATCTTTCACATTGGCTAAGAGACAAGTAGGTTCAAATGCATTTAATTGGTTTTTTATAATGTCTGTTCACAGTTCTTTGCACCCTCATGATTACTCTACCTATACTTTTCTCAATTACTTCAGTAAGATCATCATCCATCTCTACTTTATACTCTATTTCAGTAAACTGACGCAAGCTAACTACATTGTTGTTCAACATAGCAATAAAGTAGACATCATGCAAAAATCCATTGATCTCCAAATAAACCTTGAAACAGTATATAGCCTCTACCATGAATATTAACTATTGAACCATCACCAAACGCATACCTTGCCACCAATGGTGGAAATGATGTATCTGAACTTTTGAAGATCTCCAGTTATGTGATTGGGGCCATTCTCCAAATACCAGCCATCTCCACTTGACGATTCATCACTAGTAAACCTCAAATATGGGTTGACATTCACTTCGCTCAACAACACCCTCTCCTGAACCTTTTTCGACAAACGGGTGCTCAACCTGTCGTGGCTCCTTTGTTTCGGTGATCAGCACTATACACTTGTTGTCCACCTTCTTGACATGATGTGCTTCTTCTTCTTACTTCTTCTCTTTCCTGGACATCTATTTGCAAAGTGTCCATACTACTTACACTTGAAGCACTTGATGTGGCTCTTGCCTTGCTTGATAGAACCATCACCTTGTCCAGCATGCCGCTACCTCCGCCACCTCTACCATGGACTCGACCACGGTTTCCACTATCGCCATCATGGGATCTATTCTTCCCCATCCTTCACCGGACACATTCTTCTGTCGAGCTTCCCACTCCGCCTGTGTTAGCAACACCTGACCAGTGTTAGATTGTGCACCACCTGCTCCCCGCTTGGTGCGCTCTTCAAATGCCTTCAACCACATTATAGCCTCATCGAAAGCAAGCTTCTTGAGATTGTAGAACAGTTCGATCCTAGCAACCATGTTGATATACTTCTCTGTCACTGTGTCGAACAACTTGCTCACCAATGCTGCATCATCAAGTGATCTTCCTAGATTAGCATGCCTCACTGACATGGTTGTCGGTTTCCCGCATACGAATCCATTGACTCATCTTCCTTCATCCACAAGTTATCAAACTCACTCTTCAACGCCGGTAACCACGCCTCTTTGACACACTCCCTACCAACGAATCTCATCTTGAGCGAAACACAGACCCCCTTTCCGGTATTCTTTATTGCGACTTGCATCAACAGATCATTAGGCATGCATTGGAGCAAATGCATCTTTGCCTTTTTGTCCTTCACCGTCTTGGTAGCACCGCCGTGGCCCCATGATCTGATGGCTCCCATGGTAGATCAATCACCTCCCACACTCGCTGATCCTCCATGATCACCTGGGTTCGAATACTCCGGTTTACATAATTGGTGTGGGTGAGTGGAGGATAATGGATCCGCCCACCGTCACCACCACTGGCACTCCAGTCACCCATGGATCAAACTCGACACAATGTGTGTAATCGATTGGTTCTAATACAGAATGTAAGCAAAGGATCAACGATCACACACAAGAAAACATGGTGCTAATCCTAAATCAAGAACACGCACAAGAACAATCGAGATTACGACGAACTGGCAACTATTGATAGGTTCATAGTGCCCCTTTTCACTTCACGATAGATCAAGTACAAGAGTGGTTACAACACAATTGAGGTGCTAAAACGCTCTTCTTACATTACACTACTTATAGGGTTGACACTTGATAGTGCCCCTTTTCGCGTCACGATAGTTCAAGTACAAGAGTGGTTACAACACAATTGAGGCGCTAAAACGCTTCTCTTATACTACACTACTTATACCAGTAGCTAACACAACCACTTATTATGCAAAAGTTCAAACTAGAACAAGATACCAGACATCTCAAACAAACCGCTCGCTATTGAGCATCGCCAAGGGCACGGTCACCCGACTCCTACGCTCTGGAACGATCATTCACCAATCATCACGGCAGTGAAATCCTGCAACTAGCTCCGCTATGTCTCTAGACATCCATTGCATGGAGCTAATGCATGGGGACGATGCGTGAACAGAGCGGCTGTTTCATGACGACGGTGAAGTCCAGCTCTTCTGCCATGTCCACCGCCATGCCGTCCACCACTGGTTGCCACTCCAGGTCCCGCACCAGCCTTGCCACAAAGTACTCAGCGTGGTGGATGCCGAGCGAGTAGCCTGGGCACATGCGCCGCCCGGCACCGAAAGGCATCATCTTGATCTCCCGGCTTCCCGTGATGTCGACGCTACAGCCCTCCCCGCCATCCAGGAACCGGTGTGGCTGGAACTCCTGCGCTGCCGTCCACACCGTCTCATCGCGCCCGATCTCTGCCACAAGGAAGTTCACCTCTGTGCCTCTAGGCACCTTGTAGCCACCGACGTCCGCATCGTCAGTCTGCACGCCGTGCGGGAGCAAGAAGTGGCCCGGCGGGTGTAGTCGTAGGCCCTCCAGCACCACGGCCTTGAGATACGGCATCATCTGGACATTGATGTCGTCACCCCCGTTATCGTGCCCTGCCAGCTGCGACGACATTCTGGTCACCTCCTCATGCACCTTGGCCTGCACGTCCGGGTGGTTCACCAGCTCCGCCATGATCCATTCCACCAGCGTCACCGTCGTGTCCGTGCCGCCGAAAAGGAACTCGGAGCAGAGGCTGACCATCTCGGCATCCGTGAGTGGGCGGTGGCCCTCGTCAGGCACTCGCAGCGCGCGGAGCGAATCCGCGTAGCACGGTGGGTCGTCGTCCCCATGCGTGGCATGGATGAGAGGCACGAACACCTCGTCCTGCCTCCGACGCACGGCGACGTTGGCCTCCCACCGTCGACGGAAGAGCCGCTTGGTGATCGTGGGGAAGAAGGCGAAGATGGGGAAGCTGGCAAGCGATAGGACGACTGCCCGGTGCTGCAGCTCCTCGATCTCGTCAATCGCGTCCTGGCCCAACCGCACGCCGAAGCACATGTAGACGAGGAGCTCGAACATGGCGCGACGGAGGAACGGCCGCAGCGTGATGGCACCGCCATCGCCGCTTTTCCTCCGTAGGTTGTCGACGAGGCCGTCGCACACCCACCGCCTGGCAGGCGCAAAGAGGGCGATGCGGGCAGGCTGCAGCGCCTCGGCTGCGAGGTTGCGACGCACGAGGCGCCAGTAGGCGCCGTAGGGCGACGAGCTGATGTCACGGCCGCCGGCCGTGAAGAGGTTGTTGGGTTCGACGAGCGGTGGGCGGTCGGCGAAGGTGGTGCCACCCTGGACAAGGAGGCGGTGCGCAAGGCGGCGATCGGCGACGAAGAAGAGCGTGCGCGCGAGGCGGAGTGAGATGACAGGGCCGTGGCGCGCGTGCAGGTCGCGGAGCAGCGGGGCCAGGTCGAAGATGGAGCGCCGCAGCGCAAGGAACTTGACGAGGAAGAGCAGCGCCGGCGGGCCTGGCGGGAGGCGGCCCTTGCAGTTCCTCCGGGCGCGGGCGAGGAGGACCAGTGAGAGGGAGACGAGGGCAATGACGACGGTAGTAGCACAGAGGAGGAACAGAGGCGTCGTCGTTGAGGTGGAGGAGTCCCCCATCTCCATTGCTGGCGGCGTGGCAGGTCAGGTAAGCGACTGCTGTGGCTGCTGGTGGCCGATGCCTCTGGGTTTTGATTTGATTTCAGTTTGTGACGTTACCAGCCCCGCATGGCATCCTTTTATAAGAAGAGTGTGCATGCATGGTGGAGCTCGAGCGGGAGAGATGAGATGGTCAGATGGTGCATGCGCGCACGTGGACTAGAAAATAAGGCCCAACACGAGGAACACGAGTACTAACAATAGCAGACCACATACATCAAAAGACTTATTATCTCGACGCACGGCAAAGCATAAACCTAAGGCAACTTCGGGGAAGGGTATTTTGTAGCCACATGATTTTACTTTGAGATTCGTGCAACATCCCCTATTCAGCCACGCAAAACGAATGAACTGCTAGAAATCATAGATATTAGTGTTTAAAGGTTACAGATTAGGGTTTAGATTTTAGTGGTAAGTAGGGATATAATTAGGGATTATGAATTATTGTTTAAGGTTTCGTGTTTAGTGTTTAGGGAGTAGAGATTACATATAGTTTAGTGTTTAGAGGTTAGATTTAGTGCTTAGTGTTTAGGGATTAGGGATTACAGCTTACATTTTAGTGTTTAATCGTTCTGGATTAAATTTAGTATTTAGTGTACGATTGGATACGGGGAAGGAGCCGCCGGCCACGGAGAGGGAGGGAGGGCCCTACAACAACATGTGACTAGAAAACTGCCTGCCCTGGAAGATGGCTTCGGGAAAAACCGGACTCCGCGACGCACACGAGTTTTTCTCTAGAATTTTCTCTACAAGATTAGGACTAGAAGCCAACTATCCACTTGCAGGGACTGTTCTTCGATCACAGCTCAGGCCAAGTCATCCAAGACGACTTCAGAGCATAGTGCACCTAGCAATAAGTGCTTGTACATATACTAGTTTCGTGGCCGTTCGTTGCTACAGGCTAATAAAATTTATATAATAAAAACACACGGATTGCATAATAAGATGACAAAAATATGAAATTAAATATCGACAACAAAGTAACATTTAATCCAATAACAAAGTTTGTGAAATTAATAGTCACAGAGAGTGTGGCGTCGCAGGCTCACTAACTCATGTATAGACCATTCCATATAATGCAGCGTAAATAATGTTTTATATCGACAGTAAGAAATCTCGCATCTCCAAACCATCATGTACACATATTCGAGTATATATGTAAATATTGGTACCTATCACATGGGTAATATGTCTGTCTTATTGAGATCAGCATGTCCAACGTCTCGCCCAAAGAGTCTAGCACATGGACCTCACGTTTGCTAGCATTTATAACACCGAGGTACCAATGTGAACCAGTAAAATTTATTGGAAGGAACAACTGTGAATCAAATAATAAACATTTTGTCGAGCAGAAAAACTTGATAATCCAATAACAAGTAAACTACCACCCTTCGACCTAACCTAGGACACGAGGAAGTGCCACGGTTAGGGTACTTGGCTTCAATGATCTCATCCTTTTCTTTATCCGTCTTTTTGTCATGAACCGGTTAGATTCCAGCATGACACGTGGCTGCCGGGCGGCGAGGGGGCTACGACATGTAGGGTCGGGGAAGGCGATCGGGCGGCGTGATGACGTAGATGACGTGGCCGATGAAGAACGCGAGGTAGAAGACGGCGAAGATGACGCGGTAGCAGCTTCAGGCGGTGACGCGGGAGGGAAGGCGGCGGTGGCGATGGGCGGGGGGGGCGGGCGGCGCTGGCGCCGGGTGTTTCCGCACGCGGGTGGCGGCGGCGTAGACGGGCGTGAGTGGCGGCGGGCGCGGCGCTAGCGCGTAGGGGTTAGGGTTTGGAGAGCTGAAGATAGAAGCCGTTGGGGGAGCTACCCCTTTAATTTTTCTTCTGCTTAATTCCAAACGATTACAGCTCCCTTGTATTTATAGTCCGGGGGAAGACTTGAACGCTAAGTAATCTCTAGGAGGTTTCCTTATAGTTTGGAATACCTCTTTACAAGCAACCTATTTATTCCCTATTTTATTCCTGTCATTATTCCCTAAATATGTATTACTTAATGACGGCCGATGACGACGATGGCGCGACGGCGGCGCCGCCGCCACGTGCCCCCTTATGCGTATGCGCCAGGCCCATTTGGGCTGTTGGTGTTGGCCTTTGGGCCCCACCTCGATTTGGGACATGACATTTCTCCCCCTTTCCCGAAAGCGCGTCATCGCTGGCCAGGTTCTCGACGGTATGCCGCCGTTGATGGGGCGATTGAAGCGGCATTGTCCGAAGACTATCGCATCCACTTGTATAAGAGGAATGAGCTGGACGAAGATGAGGCTCATAACCTTTAGTCTGATGGATGGAAGTCTGAAGCTCTCCCGTCCCATGAGGTTGTCGAAGATGTCGGTGAGGTGGTGATTGTTGTCGCCAAAGAAGAAGATCGTCACCGATGGAGAGAAATCAGGCGGTGGTTCCTCCGACAAATGAAGTTGCTTGTCGTGAAGCCTGGCACAGATGGCGAAGTCGTCGGGAGGTGAACGCCAATAACCTCAAGCATCACACAAACTGGTGCTCCCGCCTGGAGTTTGTTGGTTCCGGCTATGCCATGTAGCTCGGGGGCACTTGGCGTAGTGAATTGGGGTAGAACGTGGGCCTCTGGGGTAGCCATGAGGTAGCTGTTGTAGAAGATGAGTGCAAGTGCCATGTACCTCATGTCAGTGTCGGTTGGCTTGTTGGTGTAGTCGTACTGGGCGTAGATGTCGTCGAGGAATGAGGGAGCCAACTGGTTTGGCTCTGGAGTCGTCCCGGCTGCAAAAGACAAGTTGTCGATGGTGCGATGGTTGTTGATCGCGCCGTGGTGTCTTGTAAGCCCATGTTCCTGATGTAGGTGTCGGGGCCATAGGTGTAGTCGATCAAGGCGTCGTTCTGTCGAGGTAGCGCGAAGTAGTTGTTGGTGTCTCCATTGATGGGCAGCTCGAAGCCGCGAAGAAGACACCGTGTGGAGGTGTCCCAGTAGTCCCGTGTCATCTGGGTTGGCATGTAGACGAACCAGAGAAGGAGGAGTGCTGCTCTTGTCAGAAGTATAGCGGTGTACCTGATGTTTTGCTGACGTGGTACTGATGGTGGCGCCTTTGCTGGATCCGGAGGTTGCCTCGATGGTGTTCTCCACCATTGTTGATGTTGGGAGGATGTCCGGCCAGTGTAGCGGTTGTTGTTGTCGTATGTCGGCCGCTGAACGACCGTTTCATCGGTGGCGCCCGGGGAAACGCGTCGGTGTTCTCATCTGTGGCGGCGTCCGTTGGGTTGACATCGTGGCTGCCGGTGTCGACGTTGGTGGCTGGGGGGTAGTCATTGTTCGTGCCCTTGTAGTTGTTGTCGATGTCGGGGGTCGTCATTGGCATTGGCATCCTTGGGGGCGTCGTTGATGTTCATAGCGCCCATGGTAGCGTCGTCGTCGTTGTCGACGCGTCGTCGATGCCGAGGGCGTTGTAGCTAGCGGCGTCAATGGTGATCTCGAGGGTGTCATTGACGCTTTTTAGGAGGTGTGGTTGTTCTCTCCTTTGGGGACGCGGTTGTTGTCTTCGATGGTGCCGGTGTCGGAGACGTCATGGTTGACGACGTCGATGTCAACGTTGGTTGACGTCGTTGTGTCGTCCTTGCTGGTGAAGACGTTGGCACTCCGTGATGTTCCCGCAGTGTGAAAGATGATGTTGCTAGTGACCGGGGAACTTATCTCGTGCCATTGTAGTAGTCGCGAGACGTTGGCCTAGTTGGGTAGGCTTTTCGTCGCAGCTACCGGGCCATGCATGGGGTAGGCATGCTCGCCGCTTGTAGCGTCCGTGGTCGATGAGCGGATAACGCCGGCGGGCGCCACGGGAGGCACCGTTGTCATCGGTGGCACCCGTGGGTAGGAGCGTTGTCGAGGAGGTCGCCTAGCTTGACATTGTTGTCGTTGGCGCTCGGCAGATAGCATGGCCACGGTCTAGTGGCGCCACCGCAGCGCGTGTCGTTGATGTTGGCGTCGCCCGTAGGGGTGTCGTCGCCGTCGGTGGTGCCCATGGCGAGGGACGTCGTCGATGGCGTGCTGGTCGAGCATCTCCGTGTGGGCGTGAAGTTGGCCTGGATCTCTCTCCCGTGATCGACACACTCGCGCAGATCCCCGTTTGGAGCTTCGGGCGATCTTGAGGCTGTCCATCGGATCTTGGCGTTGGTGGTGGTCGGAAGCCGTCGGTGGTGGAAATCGTCATGGTCTCCGGATACCAGTGTCATGATCCGGTTGGATTCCGACATGACACGCGTGGCTGCCGGGCGGCGTTGGGGCGGCGGCGGCAGGGTGGAGGGGAAGGCGATCGGGCGGCGTGATGACGTAGATGACATTGGCCGATGAAGAATGACGAGGTAGAAGACGACGAAGATGACGTGTAGCAGCTTCAAAGGTGACGAGAGGGAAGGCGAAGGCGGTGGCGATGGGTAGGGGCGGCGGCGGTGCTGCGCCGGCGTGCGGCACGCCGGCGGGCGGCGCTAGCGCGCGTAGGGGTTAGGGGTTTGGAGAGCTGAAGATAGAAGCCGTTGGGGGGGCTACCCCTTTAATTTTTCTCGCTTAATTCCAAACGATTACAACTCCCTTGTATTTATTGTCCTGGGAAGACTTGCACACTAAGCGGTCTCTAGGAGGTTTCCTTATAGATTGGAATACCTCTCTTACAAGCAACCTATTTATTCCCTATTTTATTCCTATCTTTATTCCCTAAATATCTATTACTTAATGACGAAGCTGATGACGACGATGGCGCGACGGCGGCGGCGGCCGGCCACAGGCCCCTTGCGCATGCGCCCGGACCCATTTGGGCTGTTGGTGTTGTCCTTTGGGCCCCACCTCGATTTGGGACATGACACTTTTATGTGTGCAGTTATGCACTCCCTGTCACACTCAGCAAACGTGTTCCCTGGAATAAGTAGAGTGGCTAAATATTTAATTATAATACTAGTTCCTATTCAGTATTACTATTTATTAAATTAGAGTAAGCAAGAAGCACTAATCGGCTGGCCCGTTAGCACTTGTAAACCCCTCATACAAATTTTAGGGTTAATACCCTCAGTTCTTGCCCTCCACCGCCGCCGCCGCCCACACCGGGCTGTGCAGCGCGCCTGCGCCGCCCCTCTCTAGCTACATCACGTCCCTTGTCATTACCTCCCGTTGACCAGTCAGACGAGCTATGACAGATTGGTATCTGGAGACCAGGCGTTCTGATGGCTTCCGATTGGAGTAAGTAGTTCATGGAGGAGGTCCACAACGACATCAACAAATACATCGCAACAATGGAGGCTAGATCGATGCCTCGTACATCAAATACGTCCCTCCTTCCAGATGCCCCCCTATAGCTGTGGACAACGATGACTTCACCATCCACCGTGCCACGGTCACAACAAATAATCAGACATCAGATAGCACTGAGCCACTCCTCGACCCTCCAAAACAGCAATTCAGGACACTCAAGATGCTTTTTCTAGAATATGATGGTAAGGGTGATCAGCACACTCAAGATTTGGTTCACCAATACAACACAATCATCTCGGTGATCTAGCAGACACACGTCAACTAGGTGATTTGGACACCTACACAAATAAATTTATCACAACATTAACCAAGGTACAACATCTTTCAGCCCAACAACAGATGATGCTTTATATCTCCTGATTAGCACCTTTACTACAGATTGATGTACAATTACAACATCCATCCAATCTGGAAACGGCCATGGCTCTGACCAGACGCTTCTACCTCTCGGCGTGATGACAATGAACCTGCAAGGTACCTTCTAATCGCAATACTGGAATTCAGATGTTAGTTCATGGACTGACAGGGATCACCACAAGCCCAACAATGCAATTAATCATCTCGATCAATGGCAACATTTTATTTGCCTTATTAGATTCTTGATCAACAAACAACTTTGTGGATTCTGATATAGAAACACAGTTGAAGTTACCAAGCTCGCCAGCACCATCGTCACTTCGAGTAATAGTTGCCAATGGGGATAATATCTTGAATGTTAGCAGGTATGATGCTATTGATTTTACTATTGCTAATGAAGAGTTCATAGCAAATTTTTTCAGCATTAAACTAGGAGGTTATGATGTTGTCCTCGGAGTGGATTGACTCAGCTCTCTTGGTACTATCATCTAGAATTTTAATAAATTAACTATGAAATTCTAGCATAAAGGAAGGCTAGCTAATCATCTGGACTTGCCTAACCAAAGGAGAAGACCTTCCTACAGGTATGCATACAATCTCCTCTGATATGCTAATGGAACCCCTCCTACAGAAATTTCAGGACCTCTTTGGAGAGCCTTCAGCTACAGTTGTTCGACGTTACCTCTATCCCCAAATTCAGAAAAACGAGTTGCAAATACAGTGCCAAACTATGCTATCACAAGGTATAATTAGATACAACACCTCACCATTATCTTCTCCTGTTATATAGGTTAAAAGCAGGACAAAACTTGGCGATTCTTCGTGGACTATAGAGCACTCAATGATAATACTCTTAAAGATAAGTTTCCTATACCTATTATTGCGGAATTATTGTATGAACTATAGGGCGCACAATTCTTCAGTAAGTTAGACCTCCGCTCAGGCTACCACCAGGTACGTATGCATCCATTAGACATCGAGAAAACAACTTTCAAAATGCACCACGGTCACTTTGAATTCTTGGTAATGCTATTCGGCTTATGCAACGCCCCTTCCACTTTCCAAGCCCTAATGAATGATATTTTGGGACCGTACCTCCGCAAATTCGTTCTGGTTTTCTTAGTTGATAGTCTGATCTATAGTAAAACCTGGACTGAGCACTTGAATCATATCGAGGAGGTCTTCAAGGTGTTGCGCTCACACAACATCTTCCTCAAGAGATCTAAATGTTTATTCGGACAATGCTATTTGGGACATATCATATCGATGCCGGTGTTGCAGTGGACCCAGATAAAATTGAATCAGTCAACATTGCGACAACCTACAACTCTCGGAGAACTCAGAGGATTCTTGGGACTCACAGGATACTACAGGAAATTCCTCATGAATTACGGTATGATTGCTCGACCACTTACATATCTCCTTAAGAAAGACTCTTTTCACTGGACTCCTCTAGCTACAACTGCCTTTGAACATCTCAAGAGGACACTGTCATCAGCACTAGTTCTCTAGCTCTAGACTTCAACAAACCATTTGTGCTTGACTGCGACGCCTCGAGAACAGGCATGGGAGCTGTCCCGCATCGAAAAAATGGACCAATTGCCTTCTTTAGCAATGTGATGCCTCCAAAATAAAATAAACTAGCAGCTTATGAACGTGAACTCATGGGATTGGGTTCCTAGAGCAGCTCCATGTTGGGTTTAGTCCCACATCGGTAATCGATGGAGGGGGAGTACAACATATAGGATGGGGCAGTCCTCACCTATTAGGCTAGTCTTTTAGGTTGAGTTAGGCCCAAGCCTTTATATGTGTTGCTCCGTTGGACCTGGGTGCTAGGCCCGTTTTGCTTGTGATACAACGAGCTGGGCCGTTTTCCACTGCGCACCTTATAACAAGTGGTATCAAAGCCAAAGGTCGGGAAAACCTGTGAAAACATCTCCGGGTCACATGTTGACGGGGGAGCCCGTGTCTCTAAAGGGTCACGAAAAGCCTTGTGACTGGAGAATTAATACTCAAGGCCTGTAAAAATCTTCTATGAGATCACATGGGTTGTCATGTGATGGAAGAGTTGGGTCTGATGTGTGACGGGGGAGATTGTTGGGTTTAGTCCCACATCGGTAATCGATGGAGGGGGAGTACAACATATAGGATGGGGCAGTCCTCACCTATTAGGCTAGTCTTTTGGGTTGAGTTAGGCCCAAGCCTTTATATGTGTTGCTCCGTTGGACCTGGGTGCTAGGCCCGTTTTGCTTGTGATACAACGAGTTGGGCCGTTTTCCGCTGCGCACCTTATAACACTCCGTGGGGCGCCTGGGTTCGGGCTTGCGACTTCCTCGCATGGTGTGGCCGTGATGATCTTCAACTCCCACACCGAGCATGAACACGTGGTGGCCCAGTCGCCCTTCCACTTTGAGGAGAACCACATCGTCGTTGAGCGGCACGAGGAAGCCGACGACCGCTTCTATATGTTCTACAAAGGCAACTATGCTGAGATCGCGGCAGAGGACTTCTCCCTGGAGCACTGGAAGGAGCCGCTGGCTCATGAAGCCCTGAGCGCCATCAGGAATGTGTGCTGCATCGACCCGGACTGCATGGACAAGTACGACTACTACTCCATGTGCGCAGTCATCTGCCTCGACCACACTCATGAGATCCCTGAGAAGCTCCTGGTCCGCAACCACAGCGGTCCCGCCGGCATCGCCAAGATCCATGTCATCCGCACCTAGCTCGACACCAACCCCATGCCCGACCGCCAACTACATCTTCGCCCAAAGAACTAGCTTTGCGGACTCCCCCAAGCTACCACCCCGTCGGGCAGCCCACCCACCCAAATGCCGCCCGCGCCTCGAACCTCGTCTCCTCCACCATAGAGCTTGACACCGGTCAACCCCACTCCACCGTTGCGCCCCCGTTCGTGCCGGGCCACCCACTACATACCCAACACCATCACCGCAGCTACCTTCCCACCAACCACCCACCGCGGCCGCTCCTGCCTGCCGGCTTACCCCCCGGTCTTGGGAATCCCTGAAGAAGGAGGCGGGGTCCAGGAGGATGTGCATATGCCACCGGCGGGAGAGGGCACCTGCACCCCGCACCCGGCTTTCAACCCGCGCACCAGAGGGGATGATGCCGTTCTTTGCCGCTATGGATGGCTTTGAACCTTGATGCACCCACCACGTTCTCGGCGGGGCGGTACACACCCCTCCCGCATCCAGAAGCGCCGCGCCCTGTGGAAGCGCAGCAAGGACAATGCTCGCAAGCTGAGGAGGAGCTCTAGGCGAGGAGGAGCCAGCTTTGAGCCATCGGAGGCCAAGACGGCGCGCGTCCGGCGGTAAGTTCGATTATACTACGGCATCTTGCCGTGTGAAATGTGCAATCTCTCGTTCTTATCTCCTTGCTGATCCCTACTATTATCGCTCGGTGGGGAGAGCGATTTTTCGTGAGATGGTCGAGGTGTGCGGTGCGGGCAAGGAGGACGCCGGCGTCCATCTTGAGTGCGACCGAGGTGCCGACCGGTGAAGATTTGATCGGTATGCTCACGGGAGTCGCCGCGAGCAGGCCCGCCACCCCCAGTGCACCGATGCCACCAAGGCGAGCATGGAGGGAGCACCCAGTCAAGTTTCGAGTCCCGAGTCCTAGTGCAATCGAGTCCATGTCTCTGTCAGTTGTTAGAGTCGATCATGCTACAACATCTTGTATCCTGCCCGGTAGAGCCGGAAGCCCAGGCGTAGACCTAAGGAATAATGTAATGCACCAGAGCATGGCCCTTGCCTGCGTTTCTGAAGAAGACATTGTAACAGTTGCTTCATGAATCAAAAGTTTTCTTTGTGCTGTTGGAATGTTAGAGGACTCGGTGACTCTCAGAAATGTTATGATGTTCTCATGGAGCTCCTTAATTCTAGACATTACCTTGTTCTGCTTCAAGAAACAAAACTCCAGTGCATCTCACAACCAAAACTTGCTGCTTTTCTTCCCCGCCGTCTCAATCGTTTCTGCTTTAACCCCTCTGACGACACGTCCGAGGGCATTCTGACAGCGTGGTCAAACTATGCATGCAGTTTAGTAGCATCATGCTCCACTGCCCACACCCTTTCTGTACATCTCACCTCCCCATCTACCAACCTCTCGGTCTACATTACTAATATCTATGCCCCATCCGTTCCTGAGCATAGGATCTCTTTCCTTGAAGAATTCAAGTCCGTCAAACCACCTCCTGCAACACCATGGATGTTGTGCGGCGATTTTAACATGATTCGCTACGCCCAGGAGAAAAAGAATGACCACTTTCATCTAGCGGATGCCGAGCTATTCAGTGATAGTATCAATGATATGTGTCTCATCGAACTCCCTTTGATCGACAAAAGCTTTACCTAGTCCAATAGAAGAGCCACACCCACTTAGAGAAACTTGATAGAGTGTTCATCAACATGCATTGGGATGATAGCCTCCCAAACACTGTCCTCTCCTCACTCACCAGGTCCACCTCCGATCATGTCCCACTCCATGTCACCATCTCCACCTCCCTCCCGCATTCCCAGAATTTCCGGCTTGAAAACTATTGGATCCATTGTCCTGGTTTCGCTCAAACCTTTGTTGCTGCATGGGTGTGTGTAAGTGGGTAGCGAGAGCAGAACGGGAAGGAAGAGCGAGAGGAACACGAAGAAGGGAATAACGACGAGCAACGATGAATCTTAGGCAGGAATTTCAAAATGTCTGTTACAAGCGTCAGCGTCTTCGTGCGCTCGGGTGGCTTATATTACAGGGAAATGTTCCCTTGCACGCACACAGGCGGAGAGTCAGGCCCACTGGGCTCCGGTATACTTTGAGTTGGGCTTCTGAGTCCTTGGGCTGCCGGCACGGCAGGCCCTTGCTGTTGTCATCCCGAAGAACGGTGTTGCTTGACATCCCCCCCTTGAGGTGCTTTGCTTGTCCCCAAGCCGAGCGGGGAAACTCCCCGGGCCGACCTCGAAATCCTCCCAGTAGCAAGTTCTTTGGGAAGATTGTTCCATTTCACCAAAGACTTGCGTCACAAGAGACGAGCCACGAAGGACGTGAGCGTGTTTCGAAACCGATTCGGGGCTAAATGAATAGCAAAGTCGAAGGCATTGATGGGGATACGATGACCGGCGCCGATCTTCTTAAGTTGAGAAACGTGGAAAACCGGGTGAATCGCCGAAAGAGCAGGCAAAACGAGCTTGTAAGCCCGCGTAACCAATGCGAGCCAACACGCGATAGGGTCCAAAGAAGCGATAACGAAGCTTCGATGGGACCTTGGTGCTAGGGATGTCTGGACATACGGCTGAAGCTTCAAGAAAACCAGATCACCAACAGAGAAGGAACGTTCGGAACGATGAGTATCTGCCTGCTTCTTCATCCGGGCCTTGGCTCGATGGAGATATTCTTTGTAAGAGTTGATCCATGAACGGCGACCAGCCGGACCAAGTAGCCACATCGGGGTTGGAAGTCATAGTAGGATCAACAATCAAATGACGAGGGAGAATAGCCATAAACAACTTCAAACGGTGAGCGACCAATGGATGAATGAGTACTAGTGTTGTACCAATATTCAGCTGACACCAACCACTCACTCCACTTGGAAGGGCATGCATGAACAAAGCACCGGAGATAAGTCTCAAGACTCTGGTTGACTCGCTCTGTCTGCCCATTAGATTGTGGATGGTATGAAGTACTCTTGCATAAGTCCACATCAGCTACCTTGAACAACTCAGACCAGAAGTTGCAAGTAAAAATACGGCCACGATCAGTGACAATCTTCAGTGGTAAACCATGATGACGATAAACATTGTTGAAGAATGCTCGAGCTACAATCTCAGCAGTAAAAGGATGCTGCAGAGGAATGAAATGACTGTATTTTGTGAACATATCGACAACCACTAGGATACGGTTGTAAGATTTGGAAGTGGGCAATCCTTCAATGAAATCCATGGAGAGCACTTCCCATGCGGACTCGGGAACCCGAATCGGTTGTAAGAGACCAGGCAAACGAGTACGGTCATACTTAGATTGTTGATAGGCGAGACATGACTGAACATAAGACTTGACAGCCTGTCTCAACCCCTTCCAAGCAAAACATTGCTTAATCCTCTTGTAATGCACAGGCACCCAGTGTCGGCCAGCCTGTAATTTGTCATGAAATTGACGAATGATACTGTCTTTGAAACTGGCCGATCATCCCCAATCCACACTCTAGACTTGTAACGAAGCAACCCAGACTGGAGTGTATAATTAGAAACAAAGATTGGAATCTACTGCCAATTTGGTCAGTAAAGCAATACAGAATGGGTCATCACTGTAGCTAGCAATGACTGCAGAAACCCAAGAAGGTACCAAAGTCGAATGAAGAAGACAAGAAACGAGGAGGTCAGGGTACCGGGACGGTGCATCTGCAGCTCTATTTTCGTACCCGTGTCGATACACAATTACGTATTGTAACCCAATCGGCTTAGAAAAGACTCTTTGTTTGCCAATATGTGTGAAGCCTTTGGTCGGTGATCTGAGTGAGGCTCTTTTGATCAGTCAGAATAGTAAACTCTTGGAATTGTAAGTAAGCTCTCCATTGCTGAACTGCTAGCTAGAGAATAGCCATGTATTCTTTCTCATAAGTAGAGAGACCCCTTGTCTTGGTTCCCAAAGCTTTGCTGAAAAAGGCCAGAGGGTGACCATCCTGCATTAACACAGCCCCTACACCAGTATCTGAGGCATCTGTCTCAATGACAAATGGCTTGGCAAAATTAGGTAAGGCAAGCACAGGTGACTGACAAAGTGCAGACTTAAGAGTTTGGAAGGCAGTTTCATGAACACTTGTCCAGAGAAATATGCTATGCTTCTTTAAGAGATTGGTTAAGGGCTTAGAAATAACCCCAAAGTTCCTGACAAAGCGCCTATAATAACCAGCAAGGCCCAAGAATGACCAAAGTTCTTTAACGTAGTTGGTACTGGCCGAGCAAAGAATAGACTCCAATTTGGCGGGATCTGTTTCTACACCATTGGCACTAATCACATGGCCTAAATAGGCAATTCTGGTTTGGGCAAAGGCACACTTGGATCTCTTCGCCCATTGATCCTTGTCCAACAACTCAAATACTATCCTGAGGTGATTCAGATGGTCCTCCCAAGTCTTGCTGTACACCAAAATATCATCAAAAAAGACAAGGGCAAACTGTCTCAGGCAGGAGTAGAGTGTTGTATTCATAGCATCCTGGAAAGTGCCTGGAGCACCTGTAAGTCCAAAGGACATGACACAGAACTCATAATGACCCATATGTGTCTGCGAAATGCGGTCTTGTACTCTTCCCGGTTTCCATGCGAATTTGATGAAACCCGGTTCGCAAATCCAAAGTAGAGAAGAACTGAGCCTCCGGCAAGTTCATCTAGCGACTCTTCAATAATAGGCCTGGATACTTCCCTTTCACAGTAATGGCATTGAGTTGTCGTAATCAATACAAAATCTCCAAGAGTTGTCCTTCTTTTTACTAAGAGAACCGGGTGAAGCAAAAAAGCACTTTGGAACTCTTTTGAATAATGCCCTTCGTAGCATATCACCACCGATGCTCAATTTCTGATTTCAACACTGGAGCATATCCGTAGGGTTCGACAAAAACTGGCCGTGCCCCTTCTATTAATGGAATTGTGTGATCACAAGACCTGCTTGGAGGAAGGCCGATGGAGAATCAAATAGATGTGTAAATTCAAGAAGAAGAGCTTGGACAGCAGGGTGCTCTTCAGCAGAAATGTCATCAACAGAATCTTGTAACAAAGGGACACCGTACTACGTACCCCACTGGTAGAACAAACTTATCTCCAAACAAAGTAACCATTTCACCCTGATAAGGAATAGCCATCCATTGATGCTCCCAATGAACATTCATAGGACTGAAGCTTGATAACCAATCCAAACCAACAATCATATCAAATGTTGGGAGAGGAATAATCTTTAAGTCAGTAGAGAAAGAACAATCCTCGGTGCACCGATCACACAGCTAAAGGAATGTGTTGAGTACACTGCAATATAGACCCATTAGCCACTTGGGTCGACGGAGGGAGGATCCAACAGCTGAACATCAGATAAAGAACTCAAGAATCTATCACTGACAAAAGAGTTGGAACTGCCTGAATCTACCAGAGTTGACACCTTGTGGTCTTGAAACATACCAGAAAAACATAGTGTCTTAGGCAGCACAGAACCATTCAGGGCTGCTAGAGATAACTGCATCATGACTTGGGCTTCAGGTGTTGGTTCAGGTTCCTCAGGAGGGTCATCAGCTTCAGCAGGAAAAGTGTCAATAATCTCTTGGACCAGATGGAGCTGAACAGTTTCGAACAACGATGCTCTCGAGTCCACTTAGAACCACACCGAAAACAGAGCCCCTGAGCACGACGAGAAGCCCGAAGAGCTTGAAACTTATCTTCTGCAGAAGTACCAGTTGGCGTTGGACGCCTGACATCAACTGTAGATGACTTGCTTGGTGGCGATGGGAGAGCCAGTGCTCCTGTCCAGGAAGGCTTAGACGTGCCCCCATGATCATAACACCGCGGTGGCTTCTTCAACAGTCCCAACGCCTCCTCCTGTAATTCAGCAAGAGAAAAAGCAGTATCCAGCGTAGCAGGCTTGTGTAGCAGAAGAACAGACTTAATTTCGTCCCTCAACCCATCAATGAAACGTTGGACATAGTACGGTGGATCAGGGTGTTTGGTATATGATTTGAGCTCATCAACCAGACTCACGAACTGCTCAATATATTCTGCTACAGTGCCGGTTTGGTGGATTTGGAACATACGACGCAACAGAAGTTCATGCTCATCGCGAGCAAAACGCTGCAACAACATGGCACAGAAATCATCCCAACCCATAGACTCCAAGTTTTCATCTACTGAGGACAACCAACATTTAGCAGAGCCGTGAAAGTGCATAGTAGCTGTAGAAACCCACACTGGACCCTCAACACGGTAGAGTTTGAAGTATTGATTGGCTTGTTTGATCCACAATTTAGGATGATCCCCTTCAAACCGTGGGAAGTCAAACTTAGGCGATCGACCCGACCGATCCCCACGAATCCCCCCGATATGGTGACTCAAAACTACGGTGCGGATCAGGAGGTGGTGGACGGGGTGGAGGACACGGCAGATTCAGAGATGGAGGGCGGTGGAATTGGGACATACCCTGATTGATTGGTGGCCCGCAGTGGTGACCACTCCGTAACCACCCCTCGCCGATGTGGTGCCCACCGGGCGGGTTGGCCGCTGATCCCGCAGATGGGCGTGGGGCAGCCACGGTGCCGTCGAACGCCATTGATGATGACGTGAATGGAGGAGGCACCGTCTTGCGAGGAGGCGGCTGGTGAGCCCAAGCCGTAGGGGACGACGGGGCGTAACCGTGGCGCGGCCATCCTTGCGGCTTCATGTCGACACCGCCCATGCCCGCAGACGCAGAGCGGACGGAGACCGGGGGAACGGGTAGCGATGGAGCTTTCCCGTGTACGCCCGCAAAGATGAGGGACCTCCCACCACGGATCTCTCCATGTACTTGGAGATCTTCCCCACCTCCGGCTTTTAGGCCCGAGAGGCGGTCGATGTCGCCTCTCGGATCGTCGATGAGCCCTCGATGCTTGGGGGCGCCAACCTTCGAGCACCTTGGATGCGCCCTCCCGGTGGTCAAGGTGAGTCGCAGCGTCGGCGGCATTGTCGCCCACCTTATGTTCCGGTTCGTCGAGGCGACGATTCACCGCTCAAAGTGCGGCGCGACGCGGCGGTCCATCTCGCCGAGGAAGATGCGCCAGGGGTCCATGGCACCGAAATGACGGCGTTGGCGGCGGGTGAAGTGCTCGTGCTTGGCGGCGGACGCGGACTCCGGGACGCCGAAAAAGCGAAGAGCGACGTAAACGCATCCCATACCACAAATCGATCGGCGATGGATGGATTTAGAGCGAGGCGGACTCGATGTGCGGGGGCTAATCCACTTTCGACTTATAACCGAGCCGTTTGCGAATCGATCGATGGAAGCGAGAGGGAAGCGCCGAGGATTGTAGGTCTCGATACCGGATGTAAGTGGGTAGCGAGAGTAGAACGGGAAGGAAGAGCGAGAGGGAACATGAAGAAGGGAATAACGACGAGCAACAATGAATCTTAGGTAGGAATTTCAAAATGTATGCGGTACAAGCGTCGGCGTCTTCGTGCCGCCGGGTGGCTTATATTACGGGAAACGTTCCCTTGCACGCACACAAAGCGGAGAGTCGAGCCCACCGGCTCCGTATACCGAGTTGGGCTTCGAAGTCCTTGGGCTGCCGACGGCGGCAGTTCTTGCCAACCGTCGTCCGAACAAGCGGTGTTCTTGACAAATGTCTTGACGGGCAACAAGATGCATAAAACCTTGCCACCAACCCTCGGCAAACAAGGACCGCTCTCAAAACCCGGAGAAAGAACTTCACAAGCTTACTCGGCAAGAGCGGGCTGTCGATCATCATTGATCTTCTGGATGACATTGAGGAGTGGCGTAACCTTCGACCCTCGGCTGCGACTCAGTCGTTGTTGTCAACCCGCTCCACTCCGTTTCTAAGGCAAAGCTTGCCATCCGGTGACGAGAGAAGCAAGGTGAAATATGTGATTGAGGGGGACGAGAACACTTTCGGTATTTCCATTCCCTAGCCACTTTCAGCGACGCAACGCAGATCAAGTGTCGAACCGACGGTCAAGATTTCTATGGCCACGAGCAAAATGCGGTGATCCTTCACTCCTATAGCCAACTGATGGACAGAGTCCGGCAAACTGTTACCAGCCCACACGCCGGCCTGCCAAGAGATGTCGAGGACCCCAACCGAGAGCCCAAGAGGAGTAAGCGTGTGCGCCATGCCAACAAGAAAGTCAAGGGCCCGAATGGGCTTGTATCCAATGCGAGCCCGGGGAGGGAGAGTAGTTAAGCCCGCAGCCGCCGTGCGGCGAGATCATCTATCATCTTGTAAGACAAGTTAGAACCCGGAGAGGGGAGAGGAGGGGAGAGAACCGGCCTCGCCGGTGGTGAACTTGTAATTGTACCCGTTTATCGAGATCGTCGTGGTTTCGTAATTTGTGTTCGGTTTGCTAACAATGCGGTATCGGCTCGGTGGTCCGGCCGGCGTCTTTGGATCCTTCTTCGGCGGCGTCTCACGAGCACTTCCCGCGCGGTTTCGGCGAGCACGCGGGGAGCGATGGACCCGGTGGTGCTGCAAGGTTTCGTGCGGGTGGACGCCGTCTGGCGGCGCCTCGGGCGCGCGACGAGGGGACGCGCCCGCCCGGGGAGAGTGGGAGCGCGCTAGACACGCCGCGGGACACGGCTAAGCAGCGCGGCGTGCGCTCAGCGGCCCGGGTCGACTTCGGCGGAGCCCGCGCACGCGAGCTTGTCCAGCGCCCCGGCAGCCAGAAGCGGCGCCCGGTAGCGAACACAACGGCGTGTCGGCCGTCGTCTCACATCATCGGGCGTACAACCTGTCGGTACCCCCACGGTCATCGCCGACAACTGTGGCGGCCGCCGAGGAGGATCCGCGGTCTGGAGCGGCGCCGCCGTCGACCTCGAGCTTCTTAGCGCCGTGGAAAGGGCGGACGGCGAAGGGACCATCCGGATGCTCGGAATCCCGCGGCGAAAACCTGCGACTCTGAAGCTGCGCCGCGGAGGCCGACATCGATGACGTGCGCCCGCGACATCCGCACCCTTAAATCGTCCTCATGAGTTCGCGCCGCCCTACAGGATGCCGGTGTGGATGGGATCGTCGACCATGCGCCCCCTGCAGGCGTCGGCGATCGGCCCAACGGGCACCGCTCCTGAATCCACTACACGGGTTCCGACCTATGGATCGGTGACGACAATAGCGCCGCACCCGGCCAATGGTATGCACTTCCCTCCCAAACCCGGTGATCCCCAATTTCTCTTTCCCCAATTTCATACTCCTCCCCATCCGATCAATCCCACACCAAACCACCACTACTCGATCCTAATTTTCCCCCAAACCCGCGACCCAAAACAAACACAATCTCAATTACTAGCGACAATTAAGCCACCAATCCTATACACCAACCCACGAACCAATTCCATACTTCTCCCGACCACTTCGACACCAGCCCAAACCACAATCCCCACCTCGGCCACCTTTCGAAAATGCCTTTCCCAAAAATTTGATGGAGACGATCCACGATTACGGATGAAGTGCGCCTACAATTACTTTGTCATGTATGGTGTGCACCGGTCGGTGTGGGTTCGGTGTTCCCACAATGCGATTCACTAAGCGGGCCAAAGCGTTGGTTCGATCGGCTGAGCACAAGATTTCATCACGGGGCTGGCCTAACTTTTTGCCGCATGATCGAGGCGATTACAAGAGATCAACATGAGCTTCGTGCGCCAACTCTTCCACATTCGCATGCGACCACCGTCGAGGACTATGTCGACAAATTAAAAATCGATCTAGTTGAACAACTCACTTTGCCTATACTCCTAACCGGACCACCTATCCTATGTCCAGCGATTCATTGATGGCCTTTGAGGCGACATCCGTTACTGCTGTCATGATTCAAAGGCCCCAAGACCTCGATCTTGCTTGCACTTTGGCTTTGTCACGGGGAGGCGCGGAGCGGGCGGCGCCGAAATCTGGCGCTGGCGAGTCGTCGCTCGGGCGGCGCCCGGCAAGAGGAGTCCTTCCGTCGCTGTACATCAAAGGCGCTTGGAGGCGGACGACGGGGCGACAAGAAGATTCAAGAAAGGCGTTCGTCCTCTTCCTCGCGCGATCGATGACAAGTTTCAGAAGTTCGCGCCCAACTACCGCCAAAGCGCGGGGGCCTCTATGTCCGCTGCGGTGGCGTTGGCGACTGGCCATAAGTGCGCTCGGCGCTCAACTCCACCGGCTGCGGGAGGTGCGGCAAATCACGTGAGCCCAGCCCGGCGCGGGCGCCACTAATGAAGACACCACCGTACTTGATGAAGCCGACGGCTACTGCGAGGAGGATGTTCAACATCGGTTTTTCTCCATCTCTTGGACACTTTCGGTCGACTCCACCGGCGTCCCAAGTCATTGCGGCTGCGGGAGTGCGATGCTGCGGGGTGGATGTCTCTATTCTCATCGATTCGGGTAGCGGCCACTCCTTTATCCGGTGATTCGATTGCGCCCAGCTACCAGGTCGCCGTTCTATTTCAGCACCAATCTCTATCAGGGTGGCCGATGGGTCCTGTCTATCTTGCCTGAGAGGAATCCAAATGGCTTCTGGACCCGTCCAAAGTGCGAGTTTCACTCAACCTCAAAATTCTGCCACTCACCTCTTACGACATCATCATTGGCATGGATTGGCTCGAGTGTTTTCTCCCATGAAGGTTGATTGGTCGAGAGAAGTGGATCCTAATTCCATACGATTACAAGTCGGGCATTCTTTGCGAGGCGCGGTTTTTCAGCAACATCTTGCTCTATCGTTCGATTGTATCATTTGGCTAGTGACACCTCCTCTTGAGCCTACACGGTGGATCCAGCGGTTCAAGCCATTCTCGATTGGTTTTGGTCGGTATTTGCCAAGCCAAGCGAACTCCCACCCGGCGAGCATGTGACCACACCATACCACTAGTGGAAGGTGCGATCTGTCTCGATCCGTGCCTACCGTTACAACCCGGCATTGAAGGCGAGATCGAGAATCAAGTTCTGAGAGATGTTGCAAACCGGTATGATTCAACCCGGTACCGTGTGTGTTCTCCTCCCGGTTCTTCTCGTCGGGAAGGATGATGGTATTTGGCGCTTTTTCGTCGATGCTTGTATGCTTAATGCCACGGCGGTCAAATCGAAATTTCCAATACCAATAGTGGGCGAGCTACTTGATGAAGCGTCGGGGGGCGATTGGTTCTCGTCCTTGATCTTCGCGCGGGCTTCAACCAAATCCGTATGGCACCGGGGAGAACCAAAGGCGCTTTCCAAGCGCGTTGGGGACGCCGGAGTTCCCGGTTGTAATGGTTCGGCCTCCTGGAGCTCCCAATACTTTTCAAAGCGCAATGAATTCCACCCTACGGGAGCTCCTGCGTAAGTGTGTTATCGTCTTCTTCGGCGACATTCCCATATACTGACAAAAGCTATGCGAGCACCTCTTACACATTGAGCAAGTCTTGGCCCTCTCGGCCGCGAGACCATTGGCGGGGTTAAGATCTCCAAATGCGAGGTTCACAAGGCGAGCATCGCCTATCTTGGACATGTCATCGATCGAGGGCGTCTCTGCGACCCCCGGGCAAGGTCCAAGACATTGGCGATGGCCTACACTGAAGATATCAAGCGGTACTTGGCGGCTTCCTCCGGGTTGGCGGGGTACTACGAAAATTTGTCAAAAACTATGCGGCTATTGCTCGTCCTCTCTACGATCTCTGAAGAAAGGGGCCCTCTTTGTTTTTGGACTCCGACTCACTAAGCGGCATTCACGGCTCTCAAGCAAGCTCGTGATGGCACCCTTTCTTACCTTTGCCCGAGCTTCTCCAAGACTTTCAAGATACGAGGCATGAGGCGCCCGGTGACAGCGGTGTTGGCGCGATTCTCTTTCAGGGCGATCATCCCTTGGCATTAAATCGGCAAGTCCTTGGGGCCACGAACTAGAGGCCTCTCCACCTATGAGAAGGAATATCTTGCTGTTCTCGTGGCAATCGATCAATGGCGATCCTATCTCCAGCTCGGGGAATTCCTCATCTACCGGATCAAAAAGCGATACATATCTCGACCAACGTCACGCACATGCCACGGCGGCGAAATTGTATACCAAGCTTGTGGGCTTACGGTACAAGATCATCTACCATCTGGAGCATCAATCGGGTGATGCTATGTCTCGACACCGGCCCCATCTGCTCAATACAATGCGTCTCTTACGCTACACACGCATGGCTCTCCCAAATCGGCGGTATGATCTTGACCACATCTCCAACAAGCTTTTACAAAATTGTCGGTGGCTCGACTCACACCCCCCTACTCTGAGCGCGGGCATCATTGGCGGAATGGCGAACCGGATCGGTAGCAATACAACTCTGCAGCAGCGCATCATCTCTACGTTACATGACTCACCAATAGGGGGGCACTCAGGATTTCGAGTAACTCTCAATCGTGTCGGGGAAGCTATTTGCTTGGCGGGGCCTCAAGTCGGATGTTCAACAATTCGTGGCGGCATGCTCGATGCGTATACAAGCAAAGCGGCCGAGCCCGCTATCACGGAATCTTGTCACCAGCTTGCTAGTTCCATCTGAATCTTGGCAAGTGTTGACCATGGACTTCATCGAAGGCCTTCCTCGCTCTAGCAACACAAACTGCTTGATGGTCGTGGTGGACAAGTTCAACAAATATGCACACTTCATTCCCCTGCTCCATCCGTTCACCGCGGAGTCCGTCGCTCAGTCATTTCTTGACACTATCTACGGGTTACCGCGGCATGCCACGGCTTATTGTGGCGACCGCGGCCGTATCTTCAACAACCTCTTTTTGGAAGGAACTTTTTTAGGTGTTGCGTGGGTGAACTTTTGGCGATGAGCTTCGGCGTACCACCGGTCAGACGGGCAAGCGGGCGGCGTCAATCGGTGCCTCGAGACTTTCCTCCGTTGCCGTCGGCTCATGCCCCCCAATGGCTCAAGTGGGTGCCCCTCGCCCGAGTACTAGTACAACACCAGCTTACACTTTCGGCAACAAACAAAACGCCCTTTGAGATCCTCTACGGCCACCCGCCACGCCGCCGGGCTCTCACCAGCTTGGTCACTGCGTCGCCCGATCTCGGCGCGATCTTTGGCGGCTGCAGCGGCGATCTTTGGAAGCTATCGCGCCAACATCTCCACCACGGCGCAGCAGCGGATGAAGAAGCAAGCTAACAAGCGCCGGGTCGAAGCGTACCTTCAACGTCGGCGACTCCGTCTTCCTCAAGCTCCAACCGTACGTGCAGTCCTCTCGGCGCCTCGAGCACACAGAAGCTCTCCTTCCGCTTCGCCGGCCCGTACAAGATCCTGGCCGCGCCGGGTGCGGTCGGCGTACAAGCTGGAGCTCCCACCTTTGTCGGTGCATCCCGTGTTCCACGTCTCCTTGCTGAAGCCGGCGCCACCGGTGAAGCACCGGTGCCCACCGAGCTCCACGATGTGGATGATGAGCACCAGGTCCCTGAGCAGTGCCCGGCGGCGCCTTCACCAACGCCCAGCGGCGGGCCCGTCCGCGGTTCCTCATCAAGTGGTCAGGCACGGACCCAGCGCTCGCGGCGTGGGAGGATGCTAAGGCGATCAAGCAATAGTTCCCAGCAGCTCCGGCATGGGGACACGCCCGGCTCTCAAGGAGGAGGGGATGTTACCAGCCCACACGCCGGCCTGCCAAGAGATGTCGAGGACCCCAACCGAGAGCCCAAGAGGAGTAAGCGTGTGCGCCATGCCAACAAGAAAGTCCAAGGGCCTGAATGGGCTTGTATCCACTGCGAGCCCAGGAAGGGAGAGTAGTTAAGCCAACAAAGCCGTGCGGCAGAGATCATCTATCATCTTGTAAGACAAGTTAGAACCAGAGAGGGGAGAGGAGGAGAGAACCGGCCTCGCCGGCCGGTGAACTTGTAATTGTACCCCGTTTATCTGAGATTCGTCGTGGTTCGTAGTAATTTGTGTTCGGGTTGCTAACACAAACCACTTGGAATTTTAATCTCGATGAGCTATACCCGAAGGGCCTATCCAACTTGACCATCTCGTCGCCCCTTTTGACACCACTGAGGTCAAAACCGCTCTGCATCGCACAGCAATGCTAGCCCTGGGCCTTATAGATTTGGTCCCTCCTTCTACAAGGAAACCTGGACAGTCACGTTTCCCTATCTGTATGATCTCTTTTATAATTTTTGACACTGGTACCGCTGATCTCGAGTGCATCAATCGCTCATACCTAGTCCTCCTCCCAATCAAAAACGTGGCTAGAGATGCTCGGGGACTTCAGGCTGATTGCCCTCCAAAACACCACCATTAAGTGCCTATCAAAGGTTCTCACTACTCGTCTCCAACCCCATATACCTCAGATGGTTAGTGTGGATCAAGCAGGCCTTGTCCTTGGGCGCTGCATCTCTGAAAGTTTCACATACGCTGCTAAGCTCCTCCACTGCTGCCACCGACGCCAAGCCCCCCACCATCATCCTTAAACTGGATTTCCACAAAGCCTTTGACTGTGTCAACTAGACAAGTCTCATCTGCATTCTCCGTCATAGAGGCTTTCCAACAGCTTGGTGTGACTGGGTGCTCTCCCTACTTGATATCGGGAAAACAACGGTGCTGCTTAATGGCCTCCCTGGCAAATGGATTCAGTGCTGCAACGGGCTGCGACAGGGGGATCCCATTTCTCCCTACCTTTTCAGCATTGTAGCCGACATCCTTCATCGACTATTACACCACCCAACTCTTGCTTTTGCCCTTGTCCATCCTCTTTCCCCCACCACCCCCTGTCCAATCCTTCAGTACGCCGGTGACACGATCATCTTCATCCACTGCTCGACGGCAGCCGTTAGCCAAGCCAAATGCTTGCGGGAACTCATCGAGGAAGCCACCGGACTCTCAATCAACTATCATAAAACTACTTTCCTTGCTGTTGTCATGCCTCTGGACACTGCACAATCCCTTGCTACCTCCCTCGGTACAACACTATCCACCTTCCCTCAACCCTACTTAGGGCTTCCCCTCTCCCCAATCAAGCTCAGCGTGGCAGACTGCCAACCACTGATCGCCTTTGTGGACAAACACCTGTCCGGGTGGAGCGCTTCGCTGCTCAACCGTGCGGGTAGGTTAATCCTCTCCTCCTCTGTCCTCACCTCCATCCCCCTCCACTACATGTCTGCTATGTCAATACCTAAAACCGTAATCCAAGCTGTGAATCGCATAAGGTGTGCATTCTTCTGGACCGGAGAGGATAAGTGCCATGGTTCCAAGTGTCTTGTCGCTTGGGACGCGATGAAGCTCAGCAAAGATCATGGTGGCCTAGATGTCAAAGGCATGGAGCTACAAAATTGCTATCTCCTCATTAAGTTTGTAGACAAGATCTTCACGGGCTCTGATGCCCCTTGGGTCCAATGGGCATCGGGGCATGCACCTGACTTTGATTCCCTATGCACTAGAAGTGATGCTTTCATTTGGAAAGTCGTCAATGCTGAATTGAACACCTACCGTTCCCTCATCACGGTCCATGTCCACAATGGAGCCTCCACCTCGTTCTGGTTTGATCACTGGCTTCCTGACGGCCCCCACTCCATCACTCACTCCGCCCTCTTCTCCCATTGAATGAGGCCTAACGTTTCGGTCCAGCGAGTTTTCGAAACAGGTTTTGAATTGTGTTTGCGACCCCGGCTAACTACAACTGCTAGTCGAGAACTAGCTGCACTCCTCTCTTCTTTTCTGGATATACAACTAGACGACCGGCCTGACCGTCGCCTCATGAAGCTCACTAGCAAACGCTACACAGCTCGGGATGCTTACCATGCCCTCAACAATGGTGGTGCTGACGACCAACATGGGCAGGCAATTTGTAGCACGCGCCTGCCGAACAAGGTCAAGATCTTCTCCTAGCTCTATTTCAAAGACAGGCTCAGCACACGTACAAATCTGCTCGCGAAGCACGTCCTCGACCATGACCAGTGCGAGCGGTGCACCCTCGGCAGTGAGGACCAACATCACGTTTTTGTCGAGGCCCAGTAAGTGCAGGCGTCTGGACCCAGCTTAGGCTAGCTTCAGTATCAGCCTTGGCCGACTCTGACATTTGGATGGCAAGCGTACCCGCTTTTGTTGATGCTTCACTGTGGCCGGCCATCGTGCAAGCTATCCTGTGGCGGCTCAGGGATGCTACGAATGGCAAAATTTTCAGGCAGGAGAACCCCAGCCCTCGCTCCATTATCTCCAAAATATGCAATAATCTTGTAATTTGGCATGGTCGCTTTAGAGCTGAACATATAACTCCCCCTCCACCCCCTTTTTTGCTTTAAAAAAAGACCTATTCTGCCTTTAAAAAAAGAACCCCCTTTTTTTTAAAAAAATATTGTCTTTTTTTCTAGATAAATTTAGCTTGTACTACAACTAATCAAAATTTATTTTTATGTACTTTTACTATTCTTTAACTAAACAGTAACCGATTAGGCCCGCGATTCCGTAGAAATACATCACGACCCCTGTGGAAATTTTTTTTTTGTTGAAATGGAAGTACAGATATCATATTCTTACCAAACGTTAAGTCGTTCTATCACAACCAATAAAGTTTCTATGAGTGAGCCACCCTTGATAAAAGCCGATTGATACGTGTCAATGTCAATAAGTGGATGATATGTGCACTTTGTCTTTTGCCTGTCTCTGTCGATTCCTTCGCCCCCCCAACTCATAGATTTCACAGGAATTGCTACGAATATTATAGAAAGCAGTTCATTTCTTATAAGAAAATCGCAGGAAGGGAAAAAATTCCCACATTCCAAATGGGGCCTTGTATACTCTATAATTACCATCTAGTCTTGGAAAAACTAAAAATGAAAAATGAAAAAAATATGTAGGGGGCTCCCCTGCCGCTTCAGTCAACAAAAGGGAACGTTTTGGCGCTGAGATGATAGTAATCGTCGCAACATGGCATCTAGGTCCATTGATGGGCCAGGCAGAGCACCGTGCTGGGACTTTACCAAATAGTTTGACAATAATGGAGTCGCTGTGGAAATTAAAAAAATGACAGTTTTGTGTAGTATGGTACTATTTCACCTTCTAATGCGTGTAATTTATTTGACGATCGGTGTAAATAGGATGGAAAGGAAAATAAGCTTTTGCGAGAATTTATTTAGAGGGTGTGTTGGACTGCTTCACTCCACATTTTTAGCTTTGCTTCCTCTTTTTAGCGAAAGCGGTCTGACTCTATGATTGTGTGGAGCAATCCCAAACACACCCTTAGTTGCCGCTGCTAGTGGGGCTATCAAGAAACGGTACTTTGTTCAATAACTGCAAACTTAAAACTTCTTTTGTAGTGGAAAATAAAATCATCAAAGTTGGAGGTGCTGGGCGCCTGCTAACGAAATGGTTGATTTGTGAAAGCGGAAAGCTAGAGGCACGTGGTTGGAGCTCCTGCCTCTATAGAGGCTTTCGAGAGGCCTCCAGAAATGAAATGTGTAGCAGTGCACAGAAAAAGTTTTGGGACCTCCGTGCATGAGAGTTGGCAGGTTGCATTGTTTTCGGTGGTAGTCGTCTTGGAAACCCAGCAGGGGTGGCGCATCTCTACAGCGGTGGCAACTGCACAGTACAATCTTTGCAGGACAGGTTCAAAAAAAAAAAAAAACATTTACAGGAAATTCTGGTTTGTCTTTGAAAGACCATGTGCTCTCCATTGGTTATTTTCGGTGGCCACTGGACAAAACAATATTTGCTAACTAATGAGTATTGGTCATGCTCGCCAGTATTTTCAGTCACTGGCTGGCCATTAATCTGAATCCAAACTGATCGACTGACTTGGACTCACCAATAATGCCAGAAGTTCGGGAAGTAGAATAATTCGGGTGGACTGACCTACCCGGTGCGGTGAAAATAGAATGCACTTTCATTGGCACCATAACGTTCATTTGTTAAAGCAACCCAATGTGTCTTTACTGGCATGGTATCTGCACCCGAGGCAGTCACACGTGAAAGCTTCCAGTACGTAGGACACGTACTCTAGGGACGGCTAGTGAAGCTCAGTAGGGGCGGTTGGTGATGCAACTGCTTCTACAGTTAAAGCTGCCCATACAATGAATTTCAGATATTGTGATCTCAAAATTTAAAAAAAAATACCAAAACATTTTTTTTTTTAATGGGCCGAGTCTCCCACCGGTCAGCCACAATTTTTTTCGTAAAATCACGCACTACGAGGTGGCCGGGATTCGAACCCACACGGAGAGTCCCCACCACCGTGCTACACACACGTCCATGCTCCATTTTGGATCCCCTACATATTCTACAAAAATCAAGTGAAAGTTGACTATTTGAGGCATCAAACAAATTCAAATCAAAAAGTGGTCTACAAAGTTTCATAACTTTTAAAGGTCTACAATTTTATTCAGGATGTTTTTCCATTCATGGTCGCTACAAAATGTGAATTTCAATTTTAAAGACATTTGAACGTAGTTTTTGCATGACAAGATGATTTCAAAATAAAAAGTAGTCAACTACAAAGATTCATAAGTTTTTGAGATCTACAATTCTTATTTACAAAGATTTTCTATCTAAGGTCGTTTGAAAAGTTCAAAATTCAAAATTTAGACATTCAAACCCACATTTTGAGGCATCAAATAAAGTCAATTTCTAAAAGTGGTCAACAACAAATATTCATAACTTTTCGAGATCTACAATTATTATTTAAAAAATTAGTGTCTCATTTTAAAATTCGACAACCCACCATAGGGCGCCAATATAGAGGCGCCCCCTACCGGGACCACACGATAAGGGGCGACCACAGTAGGGGTGGCTAGATATTGAACCGCCCCTGCTATTGTGGAGACTGTAGGAGCAGCTGGACTAATGGAGGGAATTTGCTCCATGATAGGGGCGGCTCAAAACAAAAACCGCCCCTACGAGGCAGTGTAGAGCATCATGCACGGCAGCCAGATGGGCAATCAAATTGTTAAGTGTTAACTTTGTTTGCTACGCTACGAATGCTGAGAATTCGTCTACACTTGGGAATGCAGGGAAATGAATTTCCATTTCCATCTCTCCAGCATTGTAACTAAAATGGCGTCTACCAGTGAGCTCTTTTACAGTACTTGGAATTTCCAACCATTTCCGCACTGATTTTTTTTTTTTTTTTTTTTTTTAAAATGGTGGGTTGGTCATTCTGCAACTTCCCCACTCGCTCACCCGACCGCTGCCTCTCAACCCTGACCCCTGTCCTGCCTTCGCCTGTTGTACCTCGCCCAAGCTGCCCTCGTCCTCGCCAGCACCCGCTCTCCGTCCACGCCCGACCCCAAGTCCCGACCTCGACTGAAGCCGCCGACGAAGCCGCCCTCGTCATCGCCATCACCCGCTCTACCGTCCACGCCGGGTCCTGTCCTGCATCGTGCCGTGTCCACTGCTAAGATGCATTGATTTCATTATACTACTCCTACACCCTCTCCTTATTGTGGATCTTGGCTTGTCAACTCTGCCACGATGCATTGATTTCATTATACTACTCCTACACCCTCTCCTTACTGTGGATCTTGGCTTGTCAACTCGTGTGTCGAGAAAGCATCTCGCCGGTGCCTCCATGCTTTCTTCACCCAATGCATTGACCGACGTTTCACGGGGTGACTCAGAGCTACTCTAGCATCCAATGCTCCGGTTCGAATAAATCTTGTATGCCACACGCAAATCGGTTGAAGCCGTCACGCACTTTCCTTCGCATCTCTTGCTGATTCTCAGCTGACTGAGCTGTTCAAAGTGAATCCGCTTGGACCAATTGTGCATGCCTGCACCTCCTTGACACTTAATTACTAGTAGTAGCAGTAGTAGTAGAAAGTAGAATAATTCTACTGCCCCAGCCCTCCCTAGAAGGGTGCTCAAGCAAATCGACAAATACACGAAACACTCTCTATGGAGAGGTTCAGACATAAACTCATGAAAAATGCAGTAGCTGGTTCCGATTCTTGTCTAACAATAAACCAGTAGCTCTGTTTTAGTCATTGTTCACTCTGCTTTCTTGACCGCTCCTGTTCAGGATACGACAACAGCGTCTGCCCAAGATGCCGCTACGGCTGAGGAAGGGAAGATGGGCTCAGAATGGCTGAACTGAACGCGTGAGAAGCAGGCCAGCAATCATCTGTTCGTCGACCTTGAGCTTGCGTTTCCTGCTCTCCATGCTACCAAATGGCAGGACGGCACCCTCAACTCAAGTTAGGCTACCAGCACTACTGAAATAACAAAGTTATAAATAACAGGGTTGGGCACTTGTCTTAATGGCCGGCGTGGTGAAAAGTATCTGAGCTGAAAATATTTACATCACAAGTGCCCCAGCCTCTCTCATTTCAACTGGATGATGGACCATTCTCCATCAAACCATCAATATTTGTGCAGACAATAACCTGTCCCAAGCATCCAGGACGGCAGGTGGGCCACTAAAAACCCGGTCTCCTTTGTCATTAATTACATGCAGTTACAAGTACAAGAGGCCGGCCACTGAGAAGTTGCCTCCGTCTACGTCCACTGCACCGAGAGCCCCGCCACCACTCGGTGATCTTGAATTATACCGAGAGCCCCGTCCTCGCAGCCCTCGATGAATCTTAAATTTAAAAACACTTAAAAATATTTTGGTTTGTTTATCTACCGAGTGTCTTGACTTCAAGGCTCTCAGTAACCTTATGGTCAACGTACCGAGGGCCAAGAAGGCTCTCGGTAAATTGAACATAAATTTGCCGAGAGCCTCCTATACCGAAAGTGGTGGTAACTGTGCTTCCTCCAAGCCAATTTTTCCAGCTTTACCGAGTGCATATATATGCTCTTTGTAAAGGGCTTATTTGCCGAATGCAGATCTCGGCAAAGTGACCATATGTATTTTTTATTTCCTTTTTGCACTCCACCTTGACAAAAGAACATATAAATCATTTCTCACATATATATCACACCCATGCACTCATATAGGCTTAAAAGTAAAGCAAGATAGATAGGAAATTAATTTCTAGGCATAAACTAGGACATTTCGTCTTTGTCACATGTGATTGACATTAAGTGTCCCTTAGATTACCATCCTATGGTCCATATTAGAAGTTTGCATGGTTTAGAGGGATGGGTTGGTTTGGACCTGATACGTTGCCATATATATAGGAGCCAAAGGCTACGCAGCCACCGGGCAGAAAACACGCACACACCCATACTGATCCAGCAAGGCTACTATCAACCATGAATCGGCTGCAGGTGGCATACAATCAACCCGTAGCTGTAGCACAATGGCTACTGTTGCTCGTCGTTCCACTCCTGCTCCTGCTGCACTACGCTTCCCGGCGGTCAAGCCGACGCCGTGGCAGCAGCTGCTGCAACGGCGACGGCAACAATACGGTGCAGCTCCCACCATCGCCCTCTGGGGCTGCCTATCATTGGCCACCTGCACCTCGTCGGTGAGCTCCCGCATGTATCCCTCCGTGACCTCGCCACCAAGCATGGCAGCTTCAATGGCCTGATGCTCCTCCGCCTTGGCTCTGTCCCCACCCTCATTGTGTCATCCCCACGGGCTGCGGAGGCGATCATGCGCACGCACAACCATGTTTTTCGCGTCACGGCCCGCATCCAGGGTCGGCGACGACCTCTTGTACGGGTCGACTGGCATCGGCTTCTCCCCCTATGGCGAGCACTGGCGGCAGATCAGGAAGCTGGTCACCACCCACGTCTTGACCGTCAAGAAGGTGCACTCATACGGCCGTGCCCGCAAAGAAGAGGTGAGTGACTACTATCTATGTATATGTATATATATATATGCAACAAAAATATAAACAAATTGTTCATGCATGCATATTGGTATATATGCATAGGTGAGCTTGGTGATGGAGAAGATAGGGGAGGCAGCGACCGTGGGCACGGCCGTGGACATGAGCATGATGATGAACATGTTCGCCAACGATATTGTGAGTCGTGCCGTGTCGGGCAAGTTCTTCAGGGCAGAAGGCCGGAACAAGCTCTTCCGGGAGCTGGTGGAGGCCAGCACTGCTTTGATGGGAGGGTTCAGCCTAGAAGAATACTTCCCTAAGCTGGCGAGGTCATTAGGTTTCCTTAGCAGGAGGTGTCTGCCCAACAGGGTCCACGAGGTACACAAGAGATGGGACGAGTTGCTTGAAACCATACTGAGCGACCATGAGAGAAGAGACTCTATGCATCGCAGTGACGGAGGTGACTTCACCGATGTGTTGCTCTCGGTCCACAAAGAGTATGGTTTGACTAGACATCATATCAAGGCTATGCTGATTGTGAGTGACTAACCTAGTCCGCTACCAAATATATATGCCCAATCTATATACATTTGTTTCCTTATACGATGACTATAACAAACGTACATATATATTCATGTATATTCAGGGCATGTTTGTTGCGGGCACAGACACATCATCCTTGATCCTAGAGTTCGCCATGGCTGAGCTGATGCGCAACCCACAACAGATGGCCAAGCTAAAAGAACAAGTCCGGAGGCACACACCAAAGGGACAAGATACCGTGCAGGAAGAGGACCTAGCCAGCATTCCCTACCTGAGAGCTGTCGTGAAGGAGACACTGAGGTTGCACCCACCTGCCCCGCTCCTCCTCCCTCACCTCTCCATGGCGGACTGCATCGTCGATGGCTACTACATCCCCTCCGGCACTCGGGTCATCATCAACGCGTGGGCTCTCGCCAGAGATCCAAAGTCATGGGAGAAGCCAGAGGAGTTCAGGCCTGAGAGGTTCATGGACGGTGGAAGCGCTGCAGGCGTAGACATCAAAGGAAACTACTTCCAGTTCTTGCCATTTGGAGCTGGACGGAGGATCTGCCCTGGCCTCAACTTTGGGATGGCCACTGTTGAGATCATGTTAGCAAACCTCACGTACTGCTTTGACTGGCAGCTGCCCACCGGCATGGAAGAGAAGGATGTTGACATGAAAGAGGTGTTCGCATTGGCGCTGCGTCGAAAAGAGAAGCTCATGCTTGTTCCCAAGCTTCCTAGTGAAAACTAATTTAGCAGTCCAAAGGGCACAGCTTACACAGTGGTGAATATAATGTAAACAAAAGTTAAATGGTGGTGCGGCTACCACTACATGAATGTAGGCAAAGCCAGATATCATTAGTTGGTAACCACTATCTTTTGTCTTCCACCATATATAGGATGCCAACCCTAGTGGAAGTTGTTGTCAAAAAAACCCTAGTGGAAGCCTACTTCACCTTTTTATATATACTTTTTAAATTATATACTTTTTAAATTGAAACCAATCAAAGACACATCAGTCATTATACCCGTTCGTTCTTTCCCCACCACCCATCCAGTGGACACTCTTATCTCTTGGTCTCAGACCAAATCTAGCTTTGCTTTTATCATACCTCAGCTGCATTGATATCTTTATAATCTTTTGCACTGTGCAACCATAAAGCTTCTTTGTGGCTACTTCCATGCATTGGCCGCCATTTCACACGGTGGTTCAGAGCTACCTCTCATTCATTATCGGAGAGACAGCACAGCATGCAAGTCGATCGAGGCTGTGACACACTTTCGTTCCCAACTTGCACCGTCACCACGACCTACTCCAATTTCTTTACTAAATCATCGACATTTTCTTGCTAGCTCGTACAGAGAAACACAAGCCACAAATGAGCTGTTAGAATTTATATATATATATGAATATGTTCCCCTAAAATTCATATGAAGAAATTTGATAAATTTCAAAGGCTCAATATTTGTGTTCCCTAATGAGCTTTTATTGTTTCAGCCTGGCGAGTATAGGTGGGAGGTGCAATATCAATTAGTATCATATGGAGGTTTCCTCCCTATATATTTGTACCAAGCCTCCCGAATAGACACAACACCACAACTACAATTGGGAGTTTCAATTAGAAATCCTAAAGTAGTAAAATAACATTTTCCTCTTCTCACTATGGCACCGCATAGTTTCTCCATCCCGTCCGTCGGCAGCCGGGCGCTCGGGAGAGCAGGTCTCGGAACCCTCGCCTTTTGCGATCCCCGCAGAGGGAGAAGGCGAATAAGGTTTTTCGAAGTGCTCTTCGTGGGCTGCCGCCAAATCTTCCACGGCCAGTTTGTCTTCATCGGCATGTCATCTCGTCGTCATAAGGCTCACGTGTTTGATCATCAACAAGGAACACTCATTGACTAAGCTCAGCGTGATCGTCATATGCATCTTCACCACCAAGTACTTCTACATCGGCAAGTATTACACCTATGTTCTAATCTTATTGTTCATCATATTCCATCTATCCGGGTGTACCTAATTGCTATTTTTAGATCAGTTTCCATGATCATGCTTTCTTATATGCTATTGGATCATGTCATGATTTGCTATATGCTTTTAAATCGTGCTATGCTTTGTTATATGATGCTAAGTCATACTACTATGATACACATGTTTACACTAGTTGTTATTATCACGCTATGCTATATGATGTTGAATCATGTTATGATTTGTGACATGTTTTTGTGTTGTGCTAGTATGCTTGACATGTTTAATCTAGATGCTTAGTTCATCATGATTTATTTTATGTAATTAATCTTGAAATTGCCTAATATTTCAACAATCTAAAAAAACCTTGTTATAGCCTTTTTCTTGATTTAACTATGGCTGTTTTCACTAGCATGCCGAGGCTAGAAAATTTTCTAGTGCATATTTTCACTACTACGTAATTGTCCAAAGATTGCCGGGCTCCAACCCCCTCACTTTGCCGAAAACTAAACCGTGAGAACCATAGCGTAGTGATGTGGGGTTCGAAACACTAACGGGTCAAAACACCCGGTGATTTGAGGAGAGACTGTCGGTTTGCTATCAAACCAGTAGCGCACTTTATCACCAAACACTCGGCCGGGCAATCCATGGACCGGCAAAGATTTTTATCAAAGCAATGCCGGTTCGAAGTCAACCGACGTAGTTGACATCGAGAGCAATCGTCGGGGCTTTAACGAACCGGCGAATCGAGGTGATAACACTATCGGGTTAGATTGTGCCGAGGCTGTATCGAAGAGCTAGCAATGTCGTTTACTTCCCGACCCGTCGATGAACTTTACGTGAACATTGTCGGTTGATTTTTAACTCGACGAGTTATTAGAGTGGACACTATCGGGTTAGTTAATGCAATGATAGTGATGTTTCTATCATCGATGACGGTTTGTAATTCAAAAGCCGATAGTGTTTGGTGTAGTTACACTACCGTTGTTTCCCATTCACTTTGCCGGGCCCATGCCACTCGGCGTTTTTGTTTTAAAATTTTTTAAAATTTTTGCATTTATTTGTGGAATTCAGCTCTTTTAAATCCGAAAATCATCATACATTAATATCGTCAAAACCTTACGGATTTAATGGTTACATACAACAAAAATCCACCTAATGTTCTAGAAACTAAGCCTATATCAACTTCTAAAATAAGAAGACCAATGACCATAGAGTCATAGACATAAAAAAAAAAGCATGACATCTTTCCATGACCAATTAAGCAAAGAATTCTCGCACCTTCTTCATAAGTATGTGGGGTGGCTTCTCTTCAATCTCTAGGGTCGGCTAGTTTGCAACTGCTTGTAGGTATGACAAAAATTTTCACCTTCGGTGTTGTATTTTCTGTGACAATTATTAGCGTAGATCTTTATATTCTTGGTCCTTTGGTTTTTTCCAAAGATCGATCTTTACTTCTCTTATACCACCTTGCACACCTCATCAAGATTTGTTCCTATATCTCAAAAAAAAAAAAAATGTTGAAACAATGTTGAATATCAATTCTCCTTATCAACCTTTGCTTACTTGTAATCCTTTCATTATATATCTCATAAATCTTGAAATCAAGGAAGTGGAACACTTTCGAACATCCATCTCTATGTTTCCAAAGGACCAACCTTTAGCTTTGTCATCAATCTTTGATGGTCTCTAAACAACCTTATCAATCTCCTTGATGTTTCTCTCTAGTCTCTCCTCCAATCTCTAAGCGAGATTCCTGTTAAGTGAGGTAGAATTGTCACACCCCAAAATTTCCATTTTGGGTTGTGCATAGAAAACACAAAATAAAATAAAAAGATTTCAAAGTTTATATAAAATTTTTCCAAGTTTAGTTAATTTAGTGCAAATTTAGTTATAGAAAAAAATGTTTTTAAACTCTTTTTAAATTAATTTGATGGGTGGTTTCTTGATGTGAACTTTGTTTGTTGCTTCTATGTGTGTTGTGAGTGTGAAAAGTTTTCAAAATGCGTTTCATAGTAAGTCGCCTACCTCTCTCGCATATCTACGCTTTTTTCCTATACAATCAAATCCTTGCTTCACCACTTAACCCTTCACGTGGAGTTTCTCGTAAGCTTATTCTTCCCGTCTAAATCATTTCTTTGAGTTCATCGTTCATAGATATATCTCTAAAATCTTCCCTAGAATTATTCAGGCTTTTTCTAAAGTTTTTCTTGCTTTTCTATGAGACTTTTTTTTTTTTTTAAATCCTCTCAAATATCTCTTCATGAACATCAAATACTTTATTTGTATTCATGAACCTTCAATTTGTCTTTTTGTAATTTTCTGTAGTTTTTGGAATTTTGGAAATAGTTTTTAGTGATTTAAAATGATTTCAGCTTTTTCTGGAATTGTTTTTGCCCTAAAAAATAATTTTTTTCTAAAATCCCGAAATTAAGAAAAATTGAAACGTCACGAAACCCTACATATAAATACATGCCGGTCTTCTTCTCGACGCCCTGATTCCAGATCTGAAAACCCCATCCCGAGCCGCCACTCGTAGCGCTCTGTATGCCTCCCCGAAGTTCGGAAAAGCTATGTTTCCGGCGAGCTCTCCGGCGATCCTTTCCGGCCAGCTTGATCGTCCCCGGCGGAAACCGTCTCCACCACGAGGTAGATCTCGTCGTTCTCTACGCCGCGGTATACTCGTTTGCTGGAATCCATCATCGTTTGACTGAGTTCCCTTCGTTCTTCTTTTCCGGCGAAGTTTTCCGGCGAACTCCATGGACGTCGTCTGTTCTTCATCTTTCAGGCCACCGACGTGAACCCGGCCTCCTCCGGTGTCCCGAACCTGACGAGATCGTCCTTCGAGATCCACCCCGCGACCTCTCGCCGGACTCGCCCACCTGGCTGCAGGAGGCAGCAGCGCCGCCGTCGTGCCTTTGCGCGCGTGCAGGCAGTCTGCTCGACCCGCACTGCCATCCCGTCGCCGCTGCTCCCTTGGCGCGCGTCCGGCGCCACCGCGCCGCCGCTGGTCCTCCGGCCGGTCGACCTTGGCCCAGGGCCAATCTCCCTCACCCTCCCGTGATTTGCATCAGCAGCTCCATGGCTGTTCGTGGCTGTTCGTGTGGAGGCACGAACGAACAGGAAGACAAAGGTACAGGATGAAGTAATTACAAGTTTGCCATCGCCTAGTTAATTACGAAACTGCCATCCAGTTTATAATCTTAGTTGTCTCTTCGTTTTATGTCCAAATCGATCCGTTCCGGTTGCGTTAGTTTCAGAAGCGTCGCGATCTTCGCAGTAGTGCTGAAGTTCTTCATGTCACATGCATAAGATTTTGTTAAGTCAAATAATTATTTGATTAATGTTTTATGTAATTTGTTTTCTAATTAAAACCAATATAGGTTTTACACCTCGGTGATTTCGAATAAAATGCCAATGTGATTAATTGCTAATCTTAACATGTTTCTAAATTATAATTTGTTTAGAACGAACACGTTCCATATGATAACTTGTTTACCTCTCATGTGTAATCAATTTATTTTTGCAAAGATAAAAATTAAACATGATTAAATTATATGACATGTTCACAAATAAAATATGTCTACATCCAACTTGATTTTGAATTCAAATTTGATGTGACTAATCCAAATTAATGTTATTCACATGATTTTCATATATTAAAAAGAAGTCAAGCATGTAGGTTTTTCTAATCTTTTATATTTATAATTTAAACTCTCGATAGTCGTTTCTCTTTAATTGGTAACTTTGTCACGGCGTTTCTTACGTTCTCTTGATCGTAGCAACGAGTTCTCTCTTAGCATGTTATTTTTGCTATGGACTGGTGTATTGTTCTTAGTTTATTTGGTTTTCTTGCTTGTATGTGTGGTGTTTGCTACGAGTAGAGCAAGAACCGCTTGTTGGCGATGAAGAGTTGGAAGTTGATGACCGTAAGCAAAGTATCGGAAAGTTGGAGCAACTATAAAAAGGCAAGTATAGTTTTTGGGATATGCTAGCTTTAAACCATGATCATATGACTTGATTAATGTTTATGCACCAACGTTAAATGTGAATTGTTTAGCAACATGTGGACTTGTCCGTAAGTGGTCACCGGGACAACAAGATGCCGTGAGGGCTATATGGCTCGCTTTAGCCGATCAAAGGACCTCTTCTAACTTGTTAGAGGTTACCGAAAAGCGCAAAAAGGGGTAGTTTCGGGTTGGGTGTAGTGCAGTTCTGTCCATATGAGTATAGCCATCGGGGTATTGTGCCATTTTAGAAGGGGGAGCTCTACATTCGCGGGGCTTTAAAAAACCTAGCGGCCCTACCCTCGTTAGACGACCCTTTGAAAGGCTTTATATGGTTTCCGGTGTTTAGGCCTAATGAACCTTCTCATTTGGAAAACATGATTTACAAAGTGAAAGTGTACACCTCTCGCACAAATTAAAACTGGTATATCGGCCGTGCTCACGGTCATGAGCGGCCTTGGAACTCTTGCATTAAAGATGATGACCTATGCTTGTTTAATAGTTCATAATTTATCGTTTATGCTCTACATTATTATGTTATAATGATCATGGGTTATTGGTAAGGTATTGCCTTACTATATTTGCCGAGTTCGACATGGACTCACTGTGAGACCCACCCATGGGCCAAGACGATGGGCGGGCGGTCAGCGTTCTATCGTAGCTCGAGGATGGTGCGGGTTCTTTGTAGCATCGCGAACCAATTGCTCATCCGAAACTTAGTACCATATTGGAAGTTGGAGGAGAGTTGAGCCGCCTTAAAAGGCCGGGCTCGGGGTGGTTGTTAACCGGATCGATCCTTTTTGCGCGAAGCGGGGACGAAAGCGTAAGAGAGTTAATTAGCGGCGTGGTCCATTTAACGTGTAGAGTGGATCTTAGCCGTCATCCCGGGTCGGGGCGTTACACTCACCCTTGCTATTTCATCACACCAGTCTATAGCAAAAGTTTCTTGGAGGATTGATGGAGTCACAGACTCAAAAGACTGACATAAGTGCTTGGCATATGGAGCCCCCAAATAACTGTCCCCTCGATAAGAATGGAGCCCCGAGAAGTTTAGCAACCGCTCCGCGTTACTCGATAAGTTGTAAGTTTTTGTTTAGTTATATTTTTTACGTTTTAAAGCATTGTTTCGATATTTATCTATTCTCGGGCTATATGTGCGGACTTTCTCGGGCACACATATGGCGAGTCCAGTCTTCTTTGAAAAACCAGCGTGGACAGAAGGGATCATGTGTCTCTGTGAAGAATGTGTAATCCTCCTAGATAGCAATGGCTTGAATTTTTTTTGCGGTCATGTACACCCAAAATATGACCTCACACAAGATCTTAGGTTTTTCTCGAGAAATATTTTAATTACTATGATTTTCTTCGAGCTAAACGGCGACAAAAACGCTGTGGGCTGTGTGGACAACTCATAATAGAAGACAACATGGGAAAACGAAAATGAATTTAATGCAGGGCCCTGTAGATGGGCCAAGGAATTATCATCCGATCTGATTGCACCGGGTGAGATTACAAAGGGAACTAAAAATGGTATCCGGATCACTAATTGGGAGCCCCCTCCGGAAGGTTTCATTAAAATCAACATTGATACAGCTTTTAGAGCGGAAGAGCAACAAGAGGCAACTGGAGTAGTCATCCGTGATGAAGATGGTCAAATACTTGCAGCTAAAGGCAAATGGTATGAATCCATTCCAAATGTTATCACTGCGGAAGCTTATGCAGCACGTGATGCGGCTCCTATGTTATCCACGATGAGTTGCCCCAATGCCATAATGGAAACTAATTGTTTAGAGTTGCAATCCTTATGGCGAAACAAAGAGAATATTAGACCAACTATTTTGCCAATTTTAAATGATATTCAAGACCTTGTTGGGACAACCTTGATCTTGAAATTGCTTCATATCAAAAGAGAGGCAAATAGTGTAGCCCATGAGGCATCCATTGTTATCTAAATCAGATCATGTTTGGACTTTGGAGGCATGAAAATTTGGCTTGTATCCGCTCTCAAGCTGCTTGTAATGTTGACAGTTAAGTGATGCAATACAAGTTTCTTCTTTTCTCAAAAAAAATAAAAAAGACAACGCGAATCCCTCGGTGCCTGTGCATTATCGCCAGCCACGCCACGCGAGGAGGACCTGCATAGCCGGAGATATGGTGGATTTCTTTGACCCCATGGAAGTCTGAGTTCTTGTTTGATGTGCCATGTGAAATGAAAGCAGTCGTCGCCGCGTTTTATGCAATGGTTCAGGGCATCCGAGGCGTCGGTGGATTAAACTAGTACACACCACACTGAGTGCGTGGATGCTCCACCATAATTTGTCCTTTGGCAATGGCGGCACCCGACGACCCCATCTTGTTTAGGCTACTCCAGTGTCCACCAACGCATTACAGAGCAGCTTAGGTTCATCATTAGTGAACCGGTCGAACCTCTGGGAATTCAAAGCAAACAACACAACTGTGCTTGGCTACACAAGCACAGTACCCAGATTATCTCTTCCTCCTTTCCCCCATCCTGCTTCGAGAGGAAGATCTGGAGATCCAATCCAACGGGCCCCTGCGAATTCGATCAGGTGCACACATCTGTCTCTCCCTCTCTCTCTATCTGATTATTATTGGAATTTCCCAGTAGAGACAGGACTGGGTGCAATCCGATTGGAATTACACTCTATAGACAGAGGCCCAGAGTATCACATTACAGTTTTCCCATTAATCTGCGAATCCACTCTTTTCTGTATTCATTCTTATGCAAATGGTGCCCCACTAGGTATGCATCGTTAAATTGCAGTTGACCAGGGCCAGGTAAACCAAGCCTCCAATTATCCATCACTTCTAATTTTAAGCACGAAACTGCGATAACCAACTATTTGCATCACCAGTAAATTAAAACAAGTAGATCGAGAATCAAACTGTATGTAACACCATTCGATTGTACCATCAGTTTCTGTAAAAGATAAGGATGAAAAGGCAGAGAATAAATAATGTTTACTTTTGCAAGCCTAAATAGAGGAATACACTGTGTATACTCCCTTCGTATCGCTATTACAATGCGTTTTGGACAAGGTTTGGTCAAACTTTGGGAACATAAACAACGAATAACGTTTAAGTACTTGAGTTTGGAAATGTGAAAGTCCTATGAATAAATTTGTTTTTTATAGAAAAAGAGATGTCAAAGGTGTGCTTCGGACACCGTCTTATCCTAGACGTCTTCTAATTGTGATGCAGAGGGAGTATGGAGTATGGAGTAGTAATGTTTCGCCAAAAAATTAGATTAGTAATGACATGTCTAGGCTGACATTTTGATCCTCATTTTGTTACAGGGAAAAGGAAAACTACCTAAGCTCCAACGATGCCGATGCCAGGCGGAGTCCTGAATGCTTTGGCATCCAGCGTCCTAGCTTTGTTGACGGAGCCGGCTAAACAAGAGGTGTATATGTTGCTAGGGGTCTCCACCACCCAGATCGAGAAGATGAATGTCAAGCTCACAGACCTCAACAACATCCTTGCGGATGCCGAAAGCAGGAACATCACCGACCTCAGCGTGCAGGCATGGGTCAGAGAGCTTCAGGGGGCCATGTATGAGGCTACTGACATCCTTGATCTATGCCAGCTCAAGGCTATGGAGCGGGGTTCAGGCCAAGAAGACAATGGGTGTTTCAAGCCCTTGCTCTTCTGCATGCGTAATCCCCTCCACGCCCATGACGTTGGAAGCCGCATCAAGAAGCTTAATCAAAGGCTTGACGAAATCAAGGCCCATAGCGCAGCATTCAACTTCCTCAACCTTGGTGCCTATGAGAACATGGGAAGAGAAGGGGTTTCTGCTCGTCTTGGTAGTACCCGTGAGACATCAGCGTTGCTTGACGAGTCAGGTCTGGTTGGTGACAAAATTCAGGAGGATACCACAAACATAGTGGATATGCTCATGAAGGATTACAAAACACCTCACGAATACAAAAAGATAAGGGTTTTGGCAATTGTTGGAATTGGGGGATTAGCAAAACAACTCTTGCCCAGAAGATCTTCAACAATGACACCATCCAACAAGAGTTCACTAAGAGAATATGGTTGAGTGTCAACCAAGACTCTGATGATATTGGTATATTGAGAAAAACCATAACTGAGGCTGGCGGGGATCACCTTGTAGCCGGAAATTCAATGCAGATCTTGCACCAGACCCTTATAGATATATTAAAAGGACATAAGACCTTATTGATAATGGATGATGTCTGGGACAGCGGTGCATGGCACAGTGTGCTTAGATCTCCCTTTGACCATGAAGGCCTAGCACATGGTAGTCGTGTCCTTGTCACCACCAGGAATGAGACAGTCGCACGAGAGATGAAGGCAGAGGAGCCCTACCACCGTATGAAAAAACTTGAGCCTGAAGATGCGTGGTTGCTGCTTAAGAAGCAGGTATGTACAACTCAATCTATGCCTGAAATTCCAGTTTTTAATCCACAATATGCTTTATACCTCCATCACATTTGCTTTGCTGCAGTTTCTTGACAGTAGTTCTATTATAGTGAGATTCAAACATATAATGGGATAAACTGCCATACTATTGATATCTTGTTAATTATATCAAACATATGTGGACTCCACATCAGGCAGTTTACCTTAATTTTATATAAAACATATTCCAATTTGCAAATTATAAAATTTTTCGATAAGAAAAAAAAACCTGTTCTACTGGTAGGAAGCCTGTGATTCCAGGGGTTTTAACCGAATCTTTCAACCCCAATGCTTAACAAAGGAAACAACAAGAGCAAAACAGAAAATTTCCAATGGAATGTAGTTCGCAAACATAGGGAAAAATAATAAACCAATTTCGTAGTATTCAGTTTTTTTTTGAGCATATGTCATAGTATTCAGTTTAGGATGAGTCCTAGGGATTGCATCAACAGTCGAGAACAAGTTACCTATCCACTGAAAAGATCTTGCTCGGGTGACCTAGGTTAGTGTATTCGTCGGATTGGGACTCCTCTTGCCGCCTTGATCCTCAGTCCAGGATTGGGTAGTGATGGTGGGCATCATCTCCATCTTCTTCTTGCTCTCCTTTGCTTCTGCCATCTCATTGTTAGCTCCACTTGCTCCTCCTTGCGTTCTTGGTGTTATTTCTAGAGAGAGTGTGTGTCAAAGAGTGCTGTATGGTTGATAGAGGGAGAGAGACCTAGCCTCTGCTGGAACTTTGCTAATGGAGAATCTCCATGTTGGGTTGTCGAGTAGAGTACGGTCAAGGAGGTCACTGACTAAACTGCTTAACTTTACATATGCTTTGTTCTACCAGGCTCTCTCGACTGGTTTCAACCAAACTCTCTACCGTTGAATAGAAATGCTAGACTAAACAATACTGAACATCTAATTTTGTAAACTAAGGTTTTATGATACATTTCTCATGATAATGATGCTTAGCAAGAAATGCACGCTGGGGCATGGCATCATCCTAGTTTTTAATATTTTTTAGTTTTTAATAAGTTATCTCTCATTTTTCCTTGATGTTGTGAAAAGAAAAAAAGTAAAGTTTACTTGCAATAGACATCACCAAAACAAGCTTGGGTCCCCAAGTTTTTAGACTACCTATTTTATTAACTGAGACACAAAAAATATCTCAAGCACCTAAACTGCTCAGGGGTTTCGAGAGGCCAGAGTTTCATTCACGGAGACAATTAACAAAGACCCACTTCCTATGATCACTTAATAGAGGTCCTCGAAAATGGTCACTATTTTCCTTATCCTTAGAAAACCCAAAATTCCACTGCCCCTCTCTCTCTCTCTCTCTCTAACACCCGCATCCAGAAACTGCCAAGCTCCACATGTGGTAGAGGCCAGCATATGTGGCATATGTGTAGCATCTGGCTTACACATTCGTCCTTCATGGAAATGGGTTAACCCAAAGTTACTACGTTCAGAACCTCAAGGCTTATAAGTTGGCCCTGACATTTATGAACTTCCAAGATAGTATTAAACCCACTAGCAACAACTCCACATGTGCCATTTGGGCCATATGGGCCTACTTCACAACTACTACTGTCTTCTAATGGGATGATGTGTCACACACGCACACACAATATCTCTCTCTCAGCCACACACACTTAGCTCCACCCTCAAGCAAAGACGACATGTCCCCCTCCAAGCAAGTAAGATGAAGGTGGTTGTGGATCTCGCTAGGACCTCGCATTGGAAGAGATGGCAAAGTGGCCTCTAAACAATGGCACATGCCATGCTGGGGCCTACAGGATGAAGATGGCAGTGGATGTTGCCACGGAGTCACCTCGGCCGACAACCATCTTGGAGGCAAAGGTCTTCCTAGATAGGGCCGTGCGTAAGGACGGCGTGGTGGTGATGACCATCCCATTGAGATATGGCTCATCTATCCCTCACTACTACACAAGGCTTCTTTAGGGGCGGCTCGTGATGCTCTATAGGGGCGGTTTTGCGAGCTGCCCCTAACTTCCCGCTCCTCAGTGGAATCCGCGGTAGGGGGGCGGCTCGTGATACAACCGCCCCTACAAAGTGAATTTCAGAAATCGCGTTTTCAAAATTCAAAAAAAAAAATACTAAAACATTTTTATTTAATCGAGGAGCCCCCACCGTCAGCCACACATCATCCCATGTCTCCATTTTTTTTTTTTTTTTTGTTTTTTAAAATTGTTTTGTAATTGTTGTAGTTATGGGTTTTTGAACCCAAGACCTCTCGCCGCGCTTTAAATTGAGAGTCTCCACCACTGCATTACACATGTCTTTGTGTCTATATTCCATTCGGGATCCCCATATATTATACAAATCCGAAAGTAAATTGACTATTTGAGGATCTAAATGGATTCAAAGTAAAAAGTGGTCAACTACAAACTTCCATAACTTTTCGAGATCTACATTTCATATGTAGGAAGCTTTTTCATCCGAGGTCGTTTACGAAATTTGAATTTCAAATTTGAGACATTTGAACACGACTTTTGCATGACTAGATGATTTCAAAGTAAAAAGTGGTCAACTACAAACTTTCATAACTTTTCGAGATCTACATTTCATATGTAGGAAGTTTTTTTTTCATCCGAGGTTGTTTACGAAATTTGAATTTCAAATTTGAGACATTTGAACACCCACTTTTGCATGACTAGATGATTTCAAAGTAAAAAGTGGTCAACTACAAAATTTCATAACTTTTCGAGATCTACATTTCATATATAGGAAATTTTTCCATCCGAGGTCGTTTCACAATTTTAAATTTTTAGTGTCTCGTTTCAAAATTCGTGATCCCACTTGTAGGGGCGCTCAATATAGAGCCGCCCTCTTGTGGACCGCATAGGGGCGGGCCGGTAGTTGAACCGCCCCTAATAATAGTATGGGCGGCTCGTAACACCAACCGCCCTAATGTGGTCACTATATGGGCGGCTCGTATGGTGTCCACAGGGGGGGCGTTCATCTCACTATAGGGGCGGCTCGAAAAATGAACCGCCCTAATGTAAACGGCCGGGCGTTCTCTTAGTAACGTTTTTGTACTAGTGCCTCTCTCTCCGTACCCTCTCTCTCATGTACCATCTCAGAACCGGTGACAATAGTATGGCAATGACTCTTCGAGATTTAGAGGCTGCTCTTTGAGATACAATGGTGGGAGGACATCTATCGGTGCCACACAGGCTTGAACCCTTAATAGCAAGGTCAACACACTGGCGCCAACAGCAATAGATGTGGTAGGGATGGGTGTGCTAGCAGGCTCGGGGTTGGGTCTGGCCAGTCTTGCCAGCAGTGTGATGTATTTCTGGATAAAGGCATTGTGACCACCTCTGAATATTCTGATTAAAATTGACCATAAATTGAATGGGACAAATAACTGGATATAAAGAAACGTATAATTTTTAGAACACCTTGGTTAGTGTTAGCAAACCATGTAGTAAATTTACTGACTTGTTCATGATTATTAGAATGTATGTACATCCTCAACATTGGTGATAAATTCATGGTTATATAAAAGGCCTGAAATCCTTGAAGGTAGTAGCAAACATAAATGAAGAGCCCCAGGTTGAAATGTTAAAAGGAATTGGAAAGAGTATCATAGAAAAATGTGATTATTTACCACTTGCTGTCAAAGTAATGGGAGGCCTCTTACGCCAGAGAAGGATAAGACAAAGTGAATAGGAAGATGTTTTACAAGATTCCTTATGGTCATTAGCACAAATGCCTAAAGAACTAAACTATGCAATATATCTTAGCTATAAAGATTTGGGCCCATGTTTGAAGCCTTGCTTTCTACACTACTCCCTCCTCCCTAAGAATACAACTTTTAGCATTGATGACATTGTTGACATGTGGATAAGTGAGGGATTTGTTCAAGGGTCCTCTTCTAGCTTAGAAACAACAGGAAGAGGGTACTACAATCAGTTAAAACAGAGGAACCTTATTGAGCCGGATATGGTCTATGTTGATCAAATTGTCAGCAACATGCATGATATTGTTCGCTCATTTGGTCAGTATGTGTCAAGACATGAAGCACTAGTAACCCACAACAGTGAAAATAATATTAGTGATAGACTAAATTCACAAAAGTTTATCAGGCTATCCCTGGTGCAAACTGAAGAAACAAATTCTAAGTTGGATTGGAGTTCCCTACAAGCACAGAAGTCACTGAGGACACTTATATCCATTGGGCATATCACAATCAAACCTGGTGATTCATTACATTCTTTTAAAAGTTTGCGAGTACTGCACATACGAGATGCAAACTTTAATGAATTGGTTGAATCTTTGGATCAACTCAAACACTTGAGGTACCTATCTATAATGCTTACTAACACATCAAAACTGCCAGAAAATATTGCCAAGATGAAATTCTTGCAGTGCATCAACCTTACTGGTTGTAAAAATTTGGTGAAGCTTCCTTCCGGCATTGTAAAACTACAAGACCTGAGGTCTCTAAGCCTTACTGGAACTAGTATAAATGATATGCCCAGGGGTTTTAGCAGTCTATGTAATTTGAGGACACTATATGGATTTCGAGCACACATGGATGGTGACTGGTGTAGTTTGCAGGAACTGGGTCCTCTCTGCCATCTCTCTGTACTTAACATAATTGATATAAAGAATGTATCTTCTCCTTCATATGCTACACAGGCCAGGCTTGCTGAAAAGAATGGCCTACTTTATCTGGGATTGAATTGCACCAGCAAAATTGGATATGCTGGGCAGTTTGTTAAGCAGCATGAAGGGATTTCTGAGGATGAAAAGAAACAAATTGAAGTGATTTTTGATGAGCTCTGCCCTCCCCACAGCATAGAAAACCTTGACATTCAAGGGTATTTTGGTCAGCGACTCCCAAGATGGATGGCATTGACAGCGGTTAATATGACTCTTGGGCAGTTGAGGATTCTAACGCTGGATGACCTTGAATGCTGCACCGAGCTTCCGAGTGGTTTGTGTCTGCTGCCTCGCTTGGAGGAGCTACAGATTGTTCATGCCCCAGCTATCAAGCATGTTGGACATGAATTCGTGCAACCAAACCATCAGATAACGGTTGCATTTCCAAGATTGCATAAGTTGACTTTTGATGGGTTTATGGAATGGGAGGAATGGGACTGGGAGAAAAATATGAATGCCATGCCTAACTTGGAGAGACTTAAACTCAGTATGTGCAGGTTGAGGCGCCTGCCTCCTGGTCTTGCTTTCCATGCAAGGGGTTTGAAGGAATTATACATATATGATATCAAGAACCTAAACTGTTTAGAGAACTTTCCTTCTGTTGTCCGCCTCGATGTCATTAGAAACATGGACCTGCAGAGGATCAGCAATCTACCAGAACTGAAGAAGCTCTTCATCGGCAAGTGCTCAAAGATAAAGGTATTGGAGGGTATGCCTGCACTACATAGAATTGATCTGATGGATTTTGATGTGGAAACAGTCCCTAGATATCTGCAAGATGTAAAACCAAGGCATTTGTTGCTAGACTGCAGCTTATCGTTGCTCACTTCCACAGCAGCAGGGAAATCTGGTCCTGAGTGGGACAAGTTCAGCCACATCCAGCAAGTCAAGGCATATGCTTTTTATGAAGGGGTTTCAAGGAACAGATCTGTAACGTACACAAGAGATCCTTTCCACTTCGAGACAGATATCAGCCGTACTGCCATTGCACAAGGTAATAAAAAGAAAACACTCCAACTGCTTGGTTCATCTATATGCTATTTTCATTAGCATTTTTCAGAAAAAGTGAAAAACTGTTTTTACTGCTCTAATGTTTTGTCTGATCTATCCAATTTAACATCCATAGCCCGCAGCCAAGTGGTTCGCTTATATGACAATATGTCCCATCCAAGACGATTGGCCTGTAGCACAACTTGTGTATGCGGAGAAGCGTCGGCCTCTATGTGTACGCTTCAGGTAAATTTGAATCACACACGACATGCCTGAGATGCCTCCATGTGTGTCAGATCAAAATGCAAATCGTTTGATGTATGTTTCACTTAGCGTAACACGCATATTTGTGCGCATTATGTGCAGGTCCAATGCCTATCGCCATTTAGTTCCCTGGTTGCTTCAAGCGTGCCTGCACTGCAGTGAAGTATCCAACATGGCCTCCTCATCGAATCAGTGGATGGAAGCACCCAGGTATCGAGCGAGTACACAGATTATGTGGAGCTGACGTAGGAGAGGTTGCAGCCACACGATGAAACGTCAATCAAGAGCTATGTGAAAATGCATTTTAGCCTTCTGTTGATGTGCATTTGTAGAGTTGTACCTTCTTCATGCTCTCTGCCTGTTCTCTGTTTTCTCTAGGTTCCTACAATTTTATTCTAGCATTTTTATTCCAGTATTGACATGCTTACTGTTTGGATAAATGATCCTTACATTCCCAAATGATGGACAACTAATACATCCCATGATGCTTTCAGTTTCATTAGAACGCATTGCATGCAATTCCAGTGAATAAATACGCGAGAGCACTGCAGTTAAGTTGCAGGCCTGGTTTCTTTGTTGGATCGATGGATGCAACAAACTGCAGTGAATCCGAAGAACAGAGTACAAAACAAGACCTACTCTGCCTTCAGATAATGGCCTGCATACTCTGGTTTCTAAGTTTCCTCATGTAGTCAACCCGTGCACCATCATTGTGACAATTCTTCTTACATAAATATTGTCTTTTTCTAGACAAATTCAGCATGTCTACAACTAATCAAAATTTAATTTTATGTACTTTTACTATTCTTTACCTAAACAATAACCGATTAGGCCCCGATGGAACTCATTGATTTCAAAGGAATTGCTAGGAATATCATGGAAAACAGTTCATTTCTTATAGGAAAATCGCAGGAAGGGGAAAAAATTCCTACATCCCAAATGGGGCCTAGTATACTCCATAATTACCATCTAGTCATGGAAAAACTAAAAATGAAAAAATAGGTAGGGGCTCCCCTGCCGCTTTCGGGTCAACAAAACAGAATGTTTGTCGCTGAGATGATAATAATCGTCGCACCATGGTATCTAGGTCCATTGATGGGCAAGGCGAGCACCGTGCTGGAGAAAAGAAAAATTTGACAGTTTAGTGTAGTATGGTACTATTTCACCTTCTAATGCGGCGTAATTTATTTGACGATCGGTGTAATAGGATGGAAAGGAAAATAAGCTTTGCGAAATTTATTTAGAGGGTGTGTTGGACTGCTTCACTCCACATTTTTAGCTTTGCTTCCTCTTTTTGGCAAAACAGGTCCGACTCTATGATTTTGTGTGTGGAGCAATCCCAAACACACCCTTAGTTGCCGCTGTTAGTAGATCTATTTGGCTATCAATAAACGATGCTTCGTTCAATAACTGCAAACTTAAAACTTCTTTTGTTGTGGAAAATAAAATCATCAAATTAAGTTGGAGGTAGCCCCTTGCGAAGTCTTTTCCCCACTACATAGACATATGTAACTAATGGTATATGTACCCATTTAGTTTTTGCCTCTATTTTAAAGTCGTTTCATGCATCAAATGCTCTATTTCTATTGGTTGCATCAAATGCAATCTTAGTATTTTTATATAGATGACAAAGGCAGACTAACCAATAAAAGGAGAAATAGAGAAAAAAACAGTGAGACCACTGGTGATAGCAACTTTATTATTTAATATGACCAAAAGTACACACGACTTGATGACTAGCAAACTTGGAAGATTATTGTTCCCTCCCTTCTAAATTATAAGTCGTTTTGATTTTTTTAGTACAACCATTTTGCTGTGGATCTAAATTTAATAATATGTCTTGATACATGACACAATGGATGAACTCAAAAAGTCAAAACAACTTAAAAATATTGAATGGTGGGAGTACGAGATATACACACAAAGGGCCTTATTCATATATTGATGCTTAAATAAAACAGGGAGACAACGAAGAGGCCATGATGCACACACAGCACACGGTCGAACATGTATATGACAAGATGACAACCAACAACAGAATTGCTTGGCCTTAATACATAATCATCACATAAATCCCTCTCATATGTGCGTGCGCCTGCTTATATGACACCCATAGTGAGTGCATCATCACCTGCAGGTTAATTGAAAGAAGTTATGTTTCATATCACTTATAATGACTCAAACAAAATCAACATTGTTTGTGAAGTCATAATCTTACCAGCAGGCACCGACCATTGGCCTCCACATTTGTCTTCCAGAAGTCCGCAACCTGCATGTCCTGCACAAAATCCAATATTGTCGGAGATACCCAACTCGACACAGCGATTAAAATGTTTTTTCCGCTTTCGGTTTGGCAGCACCATCTGAGTTTAGCTTCTAGCTGGGACTGCTGAAGGACCACTAGTACCCATATCAATTTTTGTGGCGGGCACTTCTAATTTTGCGCTGCGGGCGAACGCAGCCCGTCACTGGCGTGAGGTCACGGTAAACATGGTGGCCTCACGTGGCGAGGCAAAGTGACCGTCACTGTTAATGGTACTCACCGTGGCGGGCATTTTACAATGCCCGTCACGGTTAATAACAACAACAACAACAACAACAACAACAACAACAACATAGCCTTTAGTCCCAAGCTAGTTGGGGTAGGCTAGAGATGAAACCCATATGAAGCAATTACAAAAGAACGTAGAAAGGCACAAGACAAAAGGATAAAGATTAGGGTAGATAGAAAAGGAAACAAAGTCATGGTTCGGTACGTTAATAGCTAGCCTCCAAGCGCTCCTATCCAAAGCTAAATCCTTGGAGATATTCCACTCCTTAAGGTCTCGCTTAACCGCCTCGTCCCAAGTCGGTCTAGGTCGGCCTCTACCTCTCTTTACATTATCTACCCGCTCTAGAACTCCACTACGCACCGGCGCCTCGGGAGGCCTCCGTTGAACATGTCCAAACCATCTCAACCGATGTTGAATCAATTTCTCCTCGATAGGGGCCACCCCAACCCTATCCCGAATATCTTCATTCGAACTCTATCCCTTCTAGTATGCCCGCAAAACCAGCGCAACATCGCATCTCGGTCACACTTAGCTGTTGGACATGTCGCCTCTTTGTAGGCCAACATTCAGCACCATACAGCCATCGCCGGGGCGAATCGCTGTCCTATAGAACTTCCCTTTTTAGCTTCAGTGGTACCCTCTTGTCACATAAGATGCGGAAGCTTGACGCCACTTTAGCCAACTGCGCTGCGATTCTATGTCTAACATCTTCATCAATGTCGCCATCCTTCGTAGCATAGATCCTAAATACCGAAAAGTATCCTTCTTGGCCACCACTTGTCCATCGGGGTGACATCCCCATCCTCGTGCCTAGTCGGGCTAAAGTCGCACATCATATACTCGGTCTTGGTCCTACTCAATCTGAACCCTTTCGACTCTAGCGTGTGCCTCCACGGCTCCAACTTCCTATTTACCCCTGCTCTACTCTCATCCACTAGCACCACATCATCGGCAAAGAGCATACACCAAGGGATATCACCCCAGTATATCCCTTGTAACCTCATCCATCACGGTAGTAAATAAATAAGGGCTCGGTCTTGACCCTTGATGTAGTCCTATGTTAATTGGAAAGTCACCGGTATCGCCATCACATGTCCGAACACATGTCGTCGCATCTTTGTACATATCCTTGATGAGGGTAATGTACTTAGTTGGGACTTTGTGTTTTTCTAAGGCCCACCACATGGCGTTTCTCGGTACTTTATCATACGCCTTCTCGAGGTCAATAAAGACCATGTGCAAGTCCTTCTTACGCTCCCTAAATCTCTCCATCAAGCGTGTCATTACTAAGAAAATCGCCTCCATGGTCGACCTCCCGGGCATGAACCCAAATTGGTTTTGGGTCACACTTGTCGACCTTGGCGTGGCGTGCTCGATAACCCTCTCCCCACAGCTTCATCATTATGGCTCATCGGCTTAATCCCCGGTAGTTAGTACAACTTTGAACATCTCCCTTATTCTTGAAGATTGGTACTAATATACTTCGCCTCCATTCTTTAGGCATCTTGTTTGACCTAAAAATGAGGTTAAAAAGCTTAGTCGACCATACTACCGCTCTCGCTCGGACATCTCCACACCTCAATGGGGATGCCATCGGGGCCCATCGCTTTACCTCCCTTCATCCTCTTCAAAGCCTCTCTCTCGATCTCTGCCTCCTGAATTCTCCTCACAAAGCGTCTACAAGTATCGTCAAATGAGTGGAGTCCAACTCAAAGGTAGGACTATTATTCTCCCCATTGAACAGCTTATCGAAGTACTCTACGCCATCTATCCTTGATCTCCTCGTCCTTCAGCGGCTCGATCTCCCCATCCTTGATGCATTTGATTTGGTTTATGTCCCTTGTCTTCCTCTCCGTATCCTAGCGATCCTATAAATGTCCTTCTCCCTTCCTTCGTGCCTAGCCGTTGGTAAAGGTCATCAAAAGCGACCCTTTGCTACACTCACGGCTCGCTTTGCGGCCCTCTTCGCTATCCTATAGCCCTCGATGTTGGCTGCACTCTTGTCGAATGGAGGCGCTTGAAGCACTCCTTCTTCTCCTTAATAGCCTTTTGTACCTCGTCGTTCCACCACCAGGTGTCCTTCGCTTTGGAAAGACACCTTCGACGTCCCTAGGGTAGATGACATGTATGAAGACGTTCTGTTCGACCTAGGAGATGCTCGAATGGCTTTCACAAACGATGTAGCTTGGGAGGGGCCTCCGCCCGGATCTTTCTAGGCTTTATGTGTTAGAAAAAGATTTTGTAATGACATTGATGTTTATCAACAAAGACATTTCTTATTATGATATTTATCAACCGCTTGATTGGGTTACAAAGCTTGTTCTTTTTCCTTTTCGTTGCGAACTTTGTTCCTAGCCTTCGCTTGTGGATTTGACAGCGGAGGATAGTCACTTGTTTGCGGCGCCAATTAAACTCCCTTCCGCCGCGAAGTACCCGCGTGGGGCAGCATTTTTTGTTGCGTTGGACCTCCGCTACCCGTGTGGGAAGCGCTGCTTGCTGCTCCGCTTTGCGGGTCTTCGGCAAGGATCTCGCATTTGGATGCTTTATAGGGATTTGGAGTTCCGGGGGATGTTACGAATTCTTACGCGGTCTCCCCCCTGAAATTGTCCAAGTGCTGGGATCATTACAAATTCTTACACGGTCCCTTCTTGCTTTTAAGTATTTTGGCGGAGGTTAACGTCCGCACTCATCTGTTGTTTTAGTTTCCTTGTGCAGTTTTTCTTTTGGGTGGTTGGTCAGTCGTAAGAGGGTGATGGGTTTGTTTTATAGGGCTTAGGCCATTGAGGACACTTATTGATGTCGTCCTTTGGTGGGTGTATTAGGTGAGTTGGGTTAGTATATAACTTCGCGGGCTTCCCCCTGTTGTCTTAGGTGCGATGGGTGGGTCTAGCGGTGGCTTAGTGTCAGTATTGACACCGCATAAGGATTAAGTAAATGATGGTTCGGTACGTGTGCTTGGGTGTCCTCCTATTCGTTGGCTGGAAGTACAGGCTAAAACAGGCACGGGGCTATTAATTCTTGCCGATGGGCTATCAATTCTTGGTGGTGAGCTGAGGTTGTGATGGTGGTGATTTGGTTGAGGTTGGAGTTCACCGTTTTGGTATTGTCTCCACTCGGATAACCGTGTCTAGGCTTGGCCCTGCTTGGCGGAGCTTCTTTGCTACCGGTGATTCACGTGGCGGCCTATTGGATCAGCTGGTCGGGGCATTTGTGCGGCGAAGCTGCCACCTAGATCTTGAACTTAAGCCGATGACTAGCGCGGGATGCTTTGTTGATCTTTCTTTTTTGATCTTGGTCTCCGCTACAAGCGTACCATCTTCTATGAAGATGTTTGTTGCTCCGACATTACAATGTCGAGCACTTGTGCAATATAATAGAGAAATAAAGATATGCTAAATATGCTGATTTTTTGTGTTTACTTTGCTCGTTGCCTTTTCTTTGGCGGAGGTGTTGCTGATGCCCGAGAGGAACAGTCTTTTTCAGCTCGTTGTTGTGTTTGTGTGTGCCTTGGTGCCTACGCGGGTAGGACTTTTCGAGGATCTTGAAGACCTTTTTTTTTTTGGTCTATAGAGGTTATTTTTAGGTTAGAACCTCCGCGTTCTTTCCGTGAAATGTCCTCTCTTTTATTTCCTTTTCCTTGTCGAATTACGTGACTGCGTTGCTGGTCACTTTCGACTCTTTGTTCTCCGGCTTGGGGAGTTTTCATCTTTATACTTTACATTGTCTTGTTGTACGTACTACTGCTATTTACGTGGACAGTTGCCCGATGGCCATCCTCCGCTTATAATTCGCGTGAGGTGGTTTTACAGATGATATTTTGCGGAGGTTTTTTTGGGTATATGCTTACCGGTGGCAGTGGGGCGGTGGTGGGCGCTGGTGGCTCTCTGGGCCTGGGCGGAGGTTTCGCCGGTGGGCGCAGCAGCTCCCCCTTCATTGTTGTTGTTTCCTTTCTCTTCTGGCTCTGGTCGGGCGCAGGATCCATTCCGTCACGCTTGTACCTCTTGCTCTACGCCGGGTCGGGTGTTTCTTCCTCGTGGCTTTTGTTTTGTGGTAATCCTTTTCCTCTTACGTGGAGCCATGGTTTTCTGTGCTCGAGCCCACGGTGGGCCCTTTGTTGAAACCTTGGTTTCTAACAAGGGAGGAGGAGACCTCCGCTTAAACTCTGCTCATCCGGTGTCCCGAGTAAGAGTGTCTAAGAGTGATAGAGAGATTGAGGTCTCGCGTGATGAGGAGGACCTCCGCTCGGTCGATGCCCGAGCGGAGTGAGGCTAGGGTGGTAAAGTATGAGAACAAGTGCACATGGCAAAATCAATGCTTAATTGATGTATTCACCAACTTCCCAAATGGGGAGGGATCCTCCCTATTTATAGTTTTACAACTGCCCGAGAATATAAGATTACAAGTTTGCCCTCCAATATTCTCGGTATATTCCTCTTCATACTAGCACAGCGGGTTCTCCGTGTACTTGTACATTACGCACCGACTTCCTCCCATGGGGTTTGATATGCCGGTTCGGGATCCACTCCAAGGGACCTCCGCCCGACCATCCGCCGTGATCCGTCGGGGCCTTACACGAGCCTGGCTTCTCGGTCCCCTCCACGGGCCGGCGTGGAGCGGGCGGAGGTAGCGACCTCCGCGACTGGCGCCGTGGCAGACGAAACCGCCGGTCCCGGGGGAGCCCCGCCCGACGGAGGTAAGGACCTTCGCCAGTTCTGGTGGCGGAGGTCCGCGGGCTGCTCGTGTTACCTGAAAGGAACATAACACAAACTCGATCGTTAGTGCAGGCTTCGGCGCCAGCGTTTCCTCCAGCCGTGATCACCTCGGCTTAAGCCGCTGGGACCCGTGTCCCAACAGTAGATTTTGTTGCGATAAGAAAAGATTGGTGGATCGTATTGTCTTTAAGTGAAAGCTTGTATATGATGAGACATTAGGAAGTGAACACAAATTAAATATTGTGGAAATAACTCGCCATCTACATGATGTAGATACGTTTACTTTAGGTCATGATATAGCTGCTTTGCTAGCTATTAAGCATTAATTAATCCTAGAAATTGCATCCTCGGAGTAGAGCTCAACAAATTGTATATGAGTAAGCATCATGGGAAACTATGGGGACTGTACCGTCACCTGATTAGGAAGACAAAAAGGTGAGCTTGCAAGACAATTCAAATGCAGAGGCCTCACAGCAACAATTGTGAGGTGAGCCACCCCCAATCCCTGCAGCAGAATTAGTAGGGACTGTGTAACACCTCGTTAATAGCTCCCCACATGTGCATGTGTGTGGGCTTAACGTGAAGACATGGCAATGCCTTGGTATTGAGGGGAGATCTTGGTTGTGAATCTACCATGAATGTGGGTACGTAGGCTACCCCGAGATATGATACCGGCCTTATTATATGAGGGAACTAGTGTTCTAGTTTGGGCATATATTGTGGCCCATATGTTGTGCACTACTGGAACTGGTCCCACCAATATTGTTTATATAGTTTCGTGCTAGCTCGTAATTTGTTTATTTTTACCGTCAATCTCTACAATGTTAGCATTGGCAATGTAACAATTATTCGGGATTGAATCATTCGAACATATTCCATAGAAATAGAATAAACTTGGAACGTTGGAGATATTACCTGTGGCACTGTGGCGTACGGTCCCTTTTGGCTGCAGCTGCTGAGATCTATGTCAGCAGGGAATTGAAATCCTGTTGATGATCAATTGCTATCGTCGTGTTTAATGCTCTTGGTGATTCAGCACGGAGAATCCATTTGTGTCACAATCCCAGGTTGTTGAATGCACATCATAATCAAACAGTGCAGATTTCATTTGGATTCTGCCTCTGCACTTATCTGCCAGATCGTTGCACACATCACATATGTGGGCTCTGCAAATTATTATTATTTTTTTTAGAAAAGGAGGGCTCTGCAAATGATAATGTGCAAATTATTTCACTGCAATAGAGAGCAGAGATTGTTTGTTTGCTTCCGGTTATGGCTTCAGTTTGAATCCAAAAACACTGTCACGGCCAGTTCAGAGCATTTTTTTAGATAATGAATAAAATATCTGGCCTCTACGTTCGGAGACGTACACAGCCCAAATAAATCAGGCCAGTTCAGAGCATGCTAGCGAACAAATGAATCTCGTTTTGATACGGTGTTCTTCTTTCATTCTGATTTATACGGGAGGCTCATGGCACAACCACACCAGGATTATCTTTTTTTGACTACTGCTACTTGATTTTTGTTGCTATTAAAACTGTTAGATTTCTATATGTTCGATTATCCTTGAGGATATGTCTTACAACTGTGGCTTTATTCGGTTTGTAACTAAAATTTGACATATTTGAAATCATAATCTGTCAAAAAATACTTTGTGGGTGAGAGAACCATGGTGTAAAAAAAAATAGGCACAAAAATCGTGCGATTCGCTGTTTGCTTCAGATATCCACTTCTGAATCATGCAACAATCTGTACCCATACACGCGCCCTTATCAGGACATATTTCTCTGTCCCTGTGTATTTGCCGGTTGCCACTAGGCACAAAATTTAATATGTTATAGCGACATGAAAGGCTAGGAGTTACGGAAATGTCATCACCCAGTAAATAGGGCCCATAAGGACATGCTCACGAGGCCTGAGGGCGCCAGGTAGCGGCGCCGCCGCCGTAAGCCTAAGCCAGCGCCGCCTCCGCCTCCGCCTCTCTTCCGCGGATTCTTTGGCAATTAATTCAGAAATAAAGAAGGAAATTCATCAAAATTATCTTATGCTTTTGGTGTGCAAAGGGATATTCCATCTATAAGAAGACCCTTATTAGGAAAATAAATAGGATATGCTTGTAAAATGGTATTCCAATCTATAAGGAAACCTTTTAAAGAGATTGCTTGCGATACAAGTCCCACTAGCCGGGTTATAAAAAAGTAAAGGGTCTGTAATCTTTCGGGGGTAACAAGCAAATAAAGAAAATTTATCCCCAACTCTTCCTCTCCTTCCCCACGCGTGCCGCCCCCTCCCCGCTGCCGCCACCGACACAACCGCACCACCACGCGCGCTGCCCCCCGCCGCCCAGCCGCCGCGGCCACCACCACCGCCTCCACCATCACCGCCCGAAAGCCCGTCGCGCCCGGCCTTCACGGGCACATCAGGCCACGTCTCAAGCCAGATTGATTTGGGTTGTGACAGGAAATCCGATCGCTTTCAAAGCAGCTGATTGAATCCACATCAGCGAACCTAAACGTTGGGTCGGCCGTACCAACATCGTCGTAAATGCAGATGCTGATGGGTAGCTATTCAGCACGTGCTTCCTACTTGCAGCATTCTTAGAAGTGCATACTAAAATGAAAAGTTTCGCTATGTACATACTTACAGTTAGAAAATGGTAGGCATGGAGTTCTTTTTCGCCAATTCGTAGTGTGGTTTCATCATAGTTTATACACTAGTCTACTGTTCCTATTTGCTTTTCCAATTCATATATGATGATCATTGGTGTGTAATAAGCAACATTGGCTTCCTGTAAATAAACGATGGTGCAAAAATCTCTGCAACCATGACAAGAAATCCAACAGATCATGCAGTCCGGTCAACTGTACTTAGCCTTCAAGATGAGGACTTAAGCAAAAAATGTAGCAACCTCTGGTGTGTTAGACAACTCTTCTCAACAACATACAAACTCTCCTTTAAATATTTTTTAACTGTTTCCAAATTTTCCAGACTTTTCGTGCTATTTAGTATAACTTGTGGTCCAGTGGTCCGACACGTTTCCTCCAAATAATCACCATCATCTTCAGCCGTGACACATCCTCTAAAATCATTGGCACCATCTTCTTGTTACCATAACAACTACCACGACCAACACCATCAGCACCACCAGCTTGTTCACAACTGTCTATTTGTGCATCAAGCTCAACTGTAAATTCGTCCATGTAATTTTGGTTCTTGGGCTCTTCTTCTTCTGGATCAACGTTAAAAACTATTTCACCATGATGATTCTGGATTGTGTAGTCCTTAAAAAATCCTTGCGTTATTAAATGTGATATGATGATAGTCACATCTCTCGATGCGAGATAGTTCCTACAATCGCTATACAGACAAAGAATTTGAGTATTATTCGAACTTCTATGTGTCTTCAAGAAATTGATCCACTTCATCATGGAAACCTGACTTTCAGCATTTTGAACGAAACATCAAGAGAGAACTTGTAGTCCTCTTTTAGGACAACAATCAAAGAAAATAATAAAGGGCTATTCAGATGTGTGTGCGTCTGGCTTAGATGCCGCCGATCCAAAGTATTGCCTCTCTATATTAGATCCGTGTTTTACCTTTTATATGCTTGCTAGCATTGGATAAGTCAATCAGTACACCTGTGAAATCGAAGATAGACATAGACCAAGACTAAAATCTCGGCAAGTCATAATGGGTTATTCAACAAATGCAGGAGTCAGATTGCCGTGGCCATTTTGGAAGATAGGATTCTTGAAATTCATTCTTTCTCGGAAAATAGAATTAAACAGAAAGTGGCTTTTATGAAATGCACCGATCGAATATTATTTCTAGAGACATGAAAAACAAATTGTAACCAACGCAGTTAATACATCCTTCATTTCAAATTGTAGCTTATTTCAGTTTTATCTTAAGTTGAACTTACCAAAAACAAATTGTAGCTTATTTCAGTTAATACATCCTTCATTTCAAATTGCTAAAGAGATAGTTGTCAGCTGGGTGCTGCATGGAGTATATAATAGATGTATCCAAAAAACATCGCATTGGTTGCTTAAGTTTATGTAGTTTTTTTTTATAGACCTGTTAAAATCTAAGAAAGTTTGGCCTTGGACAAATGCTTAAATCTTGGTATGGTTTGCTACTGAAAGAACAACCACTAAAAATGAGTTGGGCTCGGATCCAAACATATATCCAACAATATTCAACTGTTAGTGAGGCACCCAGCTGGCAACTATCTCATTAGCAAGGTGAATCCAACTATTTGGTAGCTAAATAATTAAGTATCTTTCCACCAGCTGATAACAATTATTTCCAACTACCTCCATCCCTCAATAAGTATAATTCTAGGATTCTTTGGGTAGATTATTGGTATTACTAAATGGCATAGATGTCCATATTAAAAGTTTCCCAACATATAGTGGTTGCGACTTTTTTTGCTGAGTCTGCATACCGCACACAAACCCACTGTATCTGGTGGCCCCAACTACTAACATATAGTGGTTGCGATTTAGAAATTGAGAAGAGATTAGCCGTGCTATTAGTGCTATGCTGTCTACAAGCTAATTATGTTTTGATAAATTTTCTACAGCGTAACTGCAGGTTTCATTATACAGGGGAGTACACTAGCTTAGTAACCACTAATGAGGGTAGCAGTCGTCATATATATAGAAAAAGGTAGGTTATGAGAGGCTGCAACTACTCAGAGAAACTATTGGTCTGTTTGATAGTGGCCAGAAAAGTATGCCTGGGCCAGGGAATGCTTGCAAGGCTTTCAATCAAACATGCATTATATCTAATTCTCAAAAAAAAAAAAAAAAAGCATTATATTCATAGCTAAGATGTTAGGTCAATAGAAGCCCCATGATTATCTTCCCCTGTCAAATGCTGACCCTAAATTTTACTATATGGTCATAATAAACAAATGAACAACTATACTACTATAATGCCTGATTCTTTAGAGTTCAAGATCGAAAACCAGCCCTGGACTTTTACTATTAGTATGACACTTGATGTCCATTACTGCTCAAGGTTAACCATTCAAAGACCTAGCAGCAACCGGCACCAGAGCAAAAACTCTGAAGACGCAAACACTAATGCACCAAAGTAAAAAGTTCTAGCCGCAGGCGACCTTGCATCAGCCGGCAGTTGAATAAAAACACTGAAGACGCAAACATTAATACACCAAAGGAGAAAAGTTCCAGCCACAGGCGGCCTTGAGACAGAAAAATAAAGACAAGAACTAAAAAACAGCTACCAGCAGCATCTGCCATTACACCAATTCCAAAGAAGCATTCTTCATCAATTGCCACCATGGCCCTTAGGAGGTCGTCTCCCCAAACTTCAGTTCGACTGCATTGGTCTCTCCCGATTCCAGATCTTCTGCTGCTTCTGCATAGTTAAATTTAAAAATTTCGAATTCTAAACGACCTAAAACATTCTTGTAGTTAATACCGATGTTGTAGTGCTTACGACCTGTGCTACATGTTTGTTGTTGATAACTTTTTTTTTTGAAGTCGTTTAGAGACTCCCACATATTTGTTTTAAATTCACATATTTTAATATTCAATTTTATTTTTTTCAAGTTTTGGTGCTTGACAAGATTTAAAATTTTTGTAGTTAAAAGTTTTTCATTCATTTATTAGATAAAATTTTCAATATAAGATTCACAGTATTTCTCTCTTGTTTTTTGACTGTCATTCCTCTCGCTTCATTTGGAGTTTTCTCAAGTAGCCTTTAACCTAATGAAACATAAAGTGTAGAACATATGTTTAGTGGATGGCTAAATAGAGTTGCAAAACATCTAAAATCAATAGTCCTACTTGGGGTAGCTCTGACTTGATGGTCTATTTGGTTACACAGGAATGATTTTGTTTTTTGAAAGGAAACAACTAAATTCTCATTTACAGGTTATCTATGCAATCTCCCACGAGGCTCCTTTCGTGGGCTCTCTTCATAGTTCAGAGTTCTAGGATATAGTTGTGGGCGTCATCGCGGCGTTTGCAGTAGGTGACGAAGGATATCTTTACCCGTGCATATGGGTGGCTATCTAGTCTTAGGATATCTTTACCCGGGCATCGCGGCGTTTGGGCGGTGACAAAGGATATCTTTACCCGGTCACTAGAATATGCTCAGTATTATTTTTTTATATTTTTTTCTTTTCTTTTCTTTAGCTGTGTGCCTATCCTTTAGGCAGAGGCTGGATGTTTTTCATTCCAATGTTGTGTATCAACTCGATGTACTGCCATGGAATGTAATAAAATCTTCCGTTTCCAAAAAAAATGAAGTATTTCTCTAGAATTGTGTATTATATATAGCCACAGATGAGTATTTAGTGCAGTGGTAGAGAGAGGTAGTTTTAAACGTGAGATTGAGATACTGATCCCTAGAATGCAAATATTTTTGGATTTAGGGTTTTCTAGAGACCATTACGGAGAGCAGAGTTCTTAAAATGTCCCTTCACAAACGGTATTAATGGAGGCGAACGATATTAAGATGACCACCTCCATTGATGGATTAACGGAGGCGAGATATGCCGCTGCCTCGAGAAGAAGCCTGATTAACGGAGGCGTTTTGATGGAGCCTCCCTATATTAATAAAAAGCGACTACATCGGTCAATAAATCCTATCAAGCATCACTCTGCGGTTCTTTAAAATAAATTATTGCCCACGGTACCACCCTCACAGACCTAGTCATTTTGCGGTGTGGTGATAGACACTTGTCGAGTGTTTGGTTGTGTAATGGGGATGTTACATTTTTTTTTTTTCGATAACGCCGTGGGCGTTTTTCATTAAAACGAAAAAAAGAGTTTTGAGACAACAAGAGGGGGATAACGGTAGTCGAGCGATTACGAGCCCCCCGACCCCCAAAGAAACGTAAGATTACATTTTAAGTTATTTTAGCAACATTAGAGATAGCGAAGCCGAACTAATCAATCTTGTAGCAAAAGCAACGACGACACCCGCCCGAAACCAGCGGCGCACCAGTACTCAATCTCCTCACGGATCTGTAGGGAGAGCTGCGAGAGGTGTCTTCGACCGGGCATTGAAAGTTCTAGCATTCCTTTCTTTCCCACGGCACAACCGGCGGCGAAGAAGAAGTCGAATCCTTACCGCATCGCTTTGGGACCAATTTCCTGCTAAGAACCCACCATTCCATGGTATTTGCCTCCTCCGGCACAATGAGATTGTCTAGATGTAGTGCGTGCGGACTAATATGCCGGACCTCCTGCTTAGGCAACAACCGAGGATGATATGATCCATCGTTTCCGGCGCTTGGTCACACATGATGCACCTGTCTGCGAATCCTCTAACCCATGGCGAAACCTTCTCTCCGCTGTCCAGCATCTTTCATGCATAACCAACCAGAAGAAGAAACGGACCTTGGGCGGCGCAGAAGTGTTCCAGATTTCCTTCGCGCCCAAAGGCACGGAGGCACCAAGGAACATAGCCCCATAGGCTGGCCAGCTCTTGGAATAGTTGTGGTCCTTAGAAATTTCCAAGTGAAGGTGTCTGGAGGAACAGTGTTTGGGGAGTCACCTTCCGTGATGTTACATTTTATATTTTGAATGCAGGAGAACAGGCCGAGTGAAACCGTGTCTCCAAAAAAAGTGTTTCGTGACTTTAGCATGAGTGATTTTTTATTTTTAAAAAAGATATTCTGTGAGACTAACGTGTGGGCCTTGTACCTGTCCCTATATCTAGCTAGTGAGTGAATTAAGCTCGTGTTGAATACATGAGGAGATGCAGCCTCGGATGTGCAAACACACGGCAACTTCATTGAAACGAGACATCTGAACAAGCTTCTCACAAATTAGTTCACATGCATCGGCGAGTGCCCGCATGTCAGCTTCATGCAAGCATCCAATCGCGCGTAGTTGACTTGGAACTAAGCGCGCTTCCAATAAGACTCAAATTATTCAGGACTCAACTCCCCCAACAGAATAGAACAACCAGTCGTTGGTATAGTAGTTGACTTGAGATGCATAGAGTGGTACGGTGCTAATATAAAACAGAGCGAGGCACAACGTACACTGCCTTCAATCCCTATATATTGTTCTTCCAAACCAACATAGAACCTCGATCCGCTCTGCCGAATCAGGAGATCCCATCCACGCGCGCTCACATCTGACAAGCAAATTGAGGTGCATACTCCCCCTCTCTCTCTCTCTCTCTTCTCTCTTACAGACAAGTATTCAGTAAGTTCTTTCAGCATTCCATGCGGGTTGATAAAGGGTGCAGTGCTGTGCTGCAGTAAACGAAACGTATCTATATCTATCTCTATCTCTACACCTAACATTAACGAGCGAAGTGTTTTCTTCTGCCTTGTTTTTTTATTCCAAAATACCCTGTTTGTCCGTCAAAAAGAGTCCTATACAAATCAAAACATGCACCAAGTCATGGCTCGGGATAGCGAACTGTAAACACAGTGGACACCGAAGACATTATTATATCTAGATTTTTGTGGCCCTAGAGCAAACACAATATAGAGTCCCTATAAGCCTTTGATTGGATGTGGTCGTATTTGCATCAATCCAGTGTGTTGTGTGGAATGTTGGAGTGGAACTTGAAGTAAATTACACTCCAACCCACCTCGACACATGTGGATTGATACAAATATGACTACATGCAGACAAGGCCTAAAGGAGTATTTTGCATATCCACTATTGTCTGTCAGCGTGCAGACAGCCTACACAGGAAAGGGCATATATGGGTGTTCTCACCCCAACTGTACAGCATAAGGTAATGCGAATGGATAACAGGCCACAGTGGGATAGAACACACCACGGCATATGGCAATGTTGTCTGATAGACACACGAACCTGTTTGCTAATTTCCGCTGCTATATATGCCCCAATCTCACGGTCACGCTCGAATGAAATGAAAAGTTTGAGAAAAAGGCTTTCAGCGGCACCATACACAAGTACAGTACATTTCATATATATATTTCTTCATACGTAATACTCGTCGTATTTTTTATAATTTATGTGACTGGAAATGTTCATGACAACTGAGTAGCAACCAGCAGGCTTGAGTTCGACTCCCTATGAGAGTGAATTTACACAGGTCTGCATTATACAAAAAATTTAAAAAATATAGGCTGGGTTTCCCTGTTAACCGGTCAAAAAAAACTGATGCAGTAATAGATCTCGTACATCTATACCATAAAGAGAATTTGAAATTACACACTTAAGTTACAGAACAAGCCCAAGTATTAATCATGTCGGTTCTCACGCTGTACATTGGATGAATATACACACCCAAGTTATTCTTACGTTTTACATGAATACTGTGGTTTTTAAATACCTAGTATCTGAAGGAAAGCTGGTGTTTGGATCCAATTAATTTGGAGTTTTAGAAAAAATGGTATTAATAAAACCCCAGTTTTTTTAAAAAACACATAGTTATTTTCAACAGAAGTCGGCACAGCCATAGTGTGTTTCTCACTTTCCCTTCGCGTTTTTTTTTTCTGTCCATGAGCAGTCATTTTGTTTCCACATTTTCCTTTCCTAGAACCAGGAACCAAAACGCCCGGCTTCCATGGCAGGTGGAGAAGAAGGATGGGAAAAAAAGGGAAAGCCGGTACGTTTTTCCAATGGTGATTTTCTTCTTTATCATATATGTACCGGTGCAATAATAACAATATATTGGTAGAATAAAAAATATGTGAGTTCTAACAAATAATGTTTCACGGAAGCATGGTTTTTCTTCTAATGACCTGTATATTTACTTTAATCAAATCTTATCATTATTGAATGTTGGCACGACCTCTATGGTTATCTAGATATTTTTCAATAGAAGATTTGATTATTTAGATGTTGGTTTGAGGGTATTTAATTTTTCAACGAGTGAAATGCAAATTGAGTTAATTATCAATCATTGTAGGACATGTATTATTACATGCAAATTTAAGTCTACTTTCGATCATATTTGTTTACACTTAACGGCACATGTGGACAACATAAATATAGACCAATGGGTTTACTTTATATTGTTCTACACAATATGTGAGGTTATACTGGATTGATGGTAAGATGTTTCTAATTTTTTTGTGAAATACTTCAAGGATCTATCTCTTGTAGTTGTATCAGTTCTTGGATTAACATGTATGCTTTGGAAAGGAGACTTCTAGTTAGAATTTATAATTCTTAATTTCTAGCATGATTTGTATTTAGTTGAAACCTAATCTTAACATGATATATAAACCTAATCTATAGCTTAGCTTTTAAATTTTTATGAAGTTGTTGCAGTTTGTTCAAATGTTAAGGTGAAATTCCACTGTTCTTTTATATTGTCTTCCAAAATTACTTTTTATTAAAAATGTGTCTATGTATTGGTCCTATTGTTTTCCACATGTGAAATTAAAACTTCGGCATGCACCCCCGGTACTAAACATGTTGAATTTGTTATATAATAGTATTGCTTTATATATCCTAGAGTGCAAAAATTAAATACTAACATTGATGTGACATAATATTTTAGTCAAAATGTGTGAACTTATTTAAAATAATAACTTATGAACTCTATTATCATCAGTATTAATATGATTTAAAGTGAGCCGACAGTCTAATTGTTTCATAGTTTGTTTTGAGAGCATTTTTCCCAATTTTCATAAGTTACTAAATAAATATGTATTTTAATATATACATGCTTATTTGATACAGATTTTTAGTTAGATAATGGATAATACAATCTGGCCTCTACATCCATGGATGTACACAACCAATTATTACAAAGTTCAAAGAGCAAAAAAGCAAATGTCTTTAAAATAGACATATGAATTATAACAAACGGAAAAGATGTTTCCACCCTCTATATGAAATTTCTAAAGCAACCAATTCTAAACGCTCGCTCAAGACCACGAGGGTGTCCTTTGTTTGCTCGAAGATGTAAAGGCTGGGCCCGAGAACGTAGCCATATAGATAGTGGAATGTAACATTTATTTTATTTTATTTCACAATGGCAGATGTCTGCAATTTTAAAATATATATGCATTATACTTTATGGATGTTGAATGCAATGTTAGGGGGTATTTTAAAATAACTTTCTTAATGGTAGTCGTGGGTAATTCAAATACAAAGTTAGAGAATTAATTTAAATTATACATGATAATGACAAAGCTGGGTAAATTAGATGCAATGTCGTAGGGTCCTTTGTATTATGTTTTACAATAGCAAAGGTGGGTAGTTACAAATTTAGGGGTCATTTTTAATTTCTTTCATAGTGTTAGGGGTCATTTTTATTTTCTTTCATAATGTCAAATGTAGGTAATTTATATGCAAATTAAGGGGTTATTTTGAATTATATTCTGTAATGATAAAGATGTGTAATTTGGATGCAAAATGAGGGGTTTATTTTATGTTTTTTCATAATGGCAGAGGTGGATACTTCTTTCTATAAATTGATTTAGATCTAATGGGTATTATCGATGATTATGGTTAGAGTCTATTGAATTAATGACTAGATGTTTCTGATTATTATGAGAATTTCTAGTATTTATCTTACCGTTACGATATCTAGCTAGTGTGAATTAATGTTGTGTCTTTATTAGGGCCTATAATTATTATTAGTAAGATTCATTGATGAGAAAAAGTTAGAATTCGAAATCCAGACGCAAACACAACATAAAAAAATGAAAACAAATCATCACTAAAAAACATATAAAAAGCTTGGTTTCCCCATTACCGAGGATGAGCATGTTTGCTAGTTACTCAAAAATACAAAATTTCATGAGTGTGTATCATAAATTTGCATGGCACTTGCTCAACAAAAAATAATGCATGGCACGTATGGCATATGTAGATTGACAATATTTTAGCATTACTGTGTTCTGGACGTCGGGTAGATGATAAGAACGAAGATTTTTTTTAAAACTATTGCTGCACCAAACTGGAGCCGCTCTATTGGCCTATACAAGCTGATATTTGATCTAATCTTTGTTTCAGAGAAAATAAAGGCGGGCGCGCTTGATGCTGCGACAAAGACTGCGACAAAGATGTTGATGAACACAATCAAGGAAGAAGTGCAGATGCTACTTAGAGTCCCTAAGGAGATCGACAAGATCAGAGTCAAGCTCGATGACATCAAGAACTTCCTTGCGGATGCTGGTAGAAGGAACATTACTGACCGGAACGTGCAATCATTGGTGACAGAGCTTCGGGGTGCCATGCATGATGCTACCAACATCATCGAGTTTTGTCGGTTGAAGGACATGGACCGAGGTCCAAGTCAGGACATGGGGTGCTTTGGCCCCTTGCTCTTTTGCTTGCGGAATCCCTCCATGCCTACCGCATCGGAAGGCGCATCAAGAACCTAAACAAGAAGCTAAGTGATATCAAGGCCCGTGGAGAATTATTTAATTTTGCCAACCTTGCTTCCTATGAGGACGTCGGAAGGAAGGAGATAGCATCTCCTCCTTTTACCTGTGAGACCTCAGAGCAGCTTGACGAGTCAGGTTTGGTTGGTGAAAAAGATCAAGCCTGTGGAGCCCCACCACCATGTCGACAAAATAGAGCCAGAAACTGCATGGTCATTACCCAAGAAACAGGTTCGTATAATGACCATATATGCTTTAATTCATTTTTTCCTTATGCAATCATGTTTTCTATACGTTCACCACTGCAAGAAGTCTAGTCGACCTCCTCTGACAATTTGCTCATTAATGGCTAAATTTGTCGTTGCCATTCTGCTTTACGACGTTATTTGGTGGGAATTAGACTTTATGACAGAAATTATGAGACCCTCACTAAGAGCTAGAAGCAATTGTCGTAAAGTAATGGATTTCCATATTACGTTGAGCGGCAATTTTTCATCACATGCAAACAGACAATCGTTTATGATTTGAATTTTTGACTTGATATATAAGCTCAACTCCACGTATAATATTTTGATTTAATTTTTTGGGTTGTCCAAAGTACATTGGATGTCTAAACTAGCTACTAAAACCAATGTTCTATATCTCGAGGAGACCAACAATACCTAGAATACTAAAGGAAAATATCATTTATTCAATCCCAAATGACTTTGGGTGGATTGTTAGGGGTATTAAATGTGAGACTGCAAGTTGGATGTTCAAAATCCCATGAACCACACACACGTATTTCAATATTTTTTCATTTCATTCTCAATTTTATTCTGCTCTAAAAACAGCATGGCCATGGTATTTCAATAATTTTTCTTTTCGATCCTCATTTTTTCCCTATTCTAAAAAAGAGCTCATTAGGCCTAGCAGTCTCACTAAATCTAGCTCTCTGAATCCCAAAACTCCAGTCGCCGTGGTTCTTCTCCTGCCAATGCCAGGCACAAAAAATTCACCACGCACCACGACCATGCTCGCTTCTTCTCCTGCCGACACTAGCTGGGTGCAAAAATTCATCGCCGCCACCACGCTTACTTCTTCTACCACCGACGCCACGCAGTCCCTCTGTCTCCTGATAGGGCTATATCCGAATGACAATATAGTAGCACTATCTTTCGGAATTCAAGGGATTCAACAGAATCACACTTAATTGAGATAGGAAGTCACAGGCAGCCAAAATCTGCACCGTTGATAGTAAGTACTACTACCAAAATTTAGTCTGACCCTGACACTGAAATATGCAAACCATTAGGTATCTGCAGAACTAAAATTTGGATGGAATTATTTGGATGCAACCCATGTCTATATGCAAACCAAATACTGCAAAAGTGCTGTTAGCATGGGGACTGGTATGAGCACAACGAAAAGTCCTGTGCAGGTTCCTCAGTTTAGAGATCTTTGTATATATGGAACAGAGTACAATTTATACTGTAATTGTACTCTAGAGTGTCATTGAACCAATGTCCAGGAGTGAAACAAACAAACAACTCTTTTTAGTTGCATATATAGTCTGAAATCTGAATTCACTACTTTTTAAGTGGCAACAACGAAATCATCCAAACTGGTTCTAGCTTGTTTTTTGTCATCAAGTTTAGTATTTTTTTATTAAATCAGACATTGCTTGAGTTTTTTTTTCCCACATTTTCATACCAAGGAAACCTATTTTTCTTACAATGTAATGACCAAATGTATGCCATGATGGCTCAGGCTACACCAGAAGGGGACCAACCAAATACTCCTACTGCTACTGGACCTGTACAGGAGTTGGAGGTTGAAGTCGCAGCCGAAAATCAAGGTGCTGCAGCACTTAAAGATCAATTTCATGGTCACAAGGATGAGTTGGAAGTGTTGAAGAAGAAGGTTGTGGAATCAGATGAAGCAAGGGAGAAGCATGCAGAAGAAATTGAGAATTTGAAGAAACAAGTAGAGGAAACCCATGCTCTTCTTCGTCGGCTGGTCACCTCAAACAAGGACTAGGCCACTCCTTACCTTTTCCTTTTATCCAACTGATCATGATGCTGGATACGTTTGGCTGTTGAACATGGCTTGGTTTATTTTGGTATGTTCCTTGGACCTGATAATGGTTTGGATGTCGTTGTTTAATTGGTAACGGCTGGGATATGTCGCTGCTGATTTCGCTACTTGGTGGATCCGGTAGTGACTTGTGTTCATGTATTTTGTGTTGAGTTGACATGTGAAAATAATTTGAGCATGTAACTTTGAATGGATCAGATTTCCCAAATGTAATGATTGTGAACATAAATTTGCTTGATGGTTACATTGACTTTGTCTACTTTTTTTTTTTTGACGCAAAGACCATGGGGGAGTTCCCCACGATTGATTTTTGTCTACTTCGATATGTTGTAATTGGTTGTATATTGTTCAATGCACTTCTATGTGTATCGTGGGCTGAAATGCGCCATGTCTTTGCGTCAGATGGAGAGATTGGTGGCTTATCGCCGCCCGCACGCTGCGAGGAGCTCGCCACCAAATGCATTCCCCGACAGGGATCGCCGCGCGTCACGCAGCGTGAAAGGGCTCGACAGCCCCTAGGCCCCAACAAATCTCTTGCCGCCGAGTAATGGTGTTCTATGGCATGTGATACAAAGCGATGGGGAACCGCCGGCCAGGCGATAGGGGCGATGGGGGCGTACGGGTGGAGGGGATGACGAGTCTGATAGATCGCCGTCCCGGATCTCCGGTGAGAGCACCGATTTTGTCAGCATGGGATGCGGCTTCAGCAGAGATCCGATACCGGGAGAATTCTCCCCGATCGAGGAAGCCGAAGTCGCGCGAGTTCATTCACAAAGCGGGGTTCGTGCCGAATCCTGGTTATCAGCCTTGCGACAATGATTACACCATCTCACGAGATTGGGGAATCAGGACGACAATCACATCCGATTAGTTCATCCGATTCGATCATGGGAAACTCACGAAATCGAGATAAGAACAGAGAAACTCAAAATTCCCCCGACCGCCTCCAAACGGAACAATGAGAGGGTTCACAATCGAGGAATCGATTATGATAGGGGATTTCGATTGTGGCGAGTTACAATCAAGGATTTCCCCTTTGAATTCTGTTGGACTAGTAAGGAACAAATCCGAACAAGCGAACACAAATTGGGAGGGAATTTGAGTTTGGACTCCAAATTCGAAACGAACTCCCGGCGAAAGTCGATGGTTCCGGCCACCTCCCCGGTACAAGTTATCCCGGGGATCCTAGGAGCTGGACCATCACGGGAGACACGTGGTGAACATCCAGTGGGAGGTGAACGAAACGGTGACGTTACAGCTGGTTCCGAACACCGCTATACCCAACCACCACCACGAGATCCAAAAGTAAGCAGCCCTGAATTCCCCAAATCGAAACTAGGGTTACTTCTACCCAATCTCGCCAAATCTGTTGGATATCTGTGGAGAGGAGCTCCCACCAAATCCTACGTTTCAGCGGTGAAAACTTCGCCGGCGAAAGTAGTGGAAATGAACAACGGCGGCGGAGGGGGACGTGGCTATGCGAGAGAGGGATTCGGTGCAGGGCGTCAGGGCAGGGGCACTGGCCGGACTCGGCCGGGGCAACGCGTCTGGAGCGAGTTGAAAAGAACAAGGGGATAAACCGTCAAGAGGAAGAAATTGATCAGCAACCGGAACAAGGAAAAGCTAAGGAAGTTGTAGCTGAGTCAAGCAAGAGCAAGGAGGACAAGATGTCCAAATCAGAAGATCATGCATCTGAAAGAGGTACTAAGGAAGAGGCCTCCTCTGATCAACAGAACTACAAGCAAGGTACAAGACCAAACTCCTTCAATACTGGTGGTGGTAACCTGAATAGAGGGAATGCTGTTAATCAGAATAGGAGTGCTTGTGAGAATTGTGGGCTGTATAATCATCGACCAAGGATTGTAGGAGGATCCTATGTGAATTCTGTGGTTGGGGCACCCATAGCACATACAATTGCAGGAGATGTGTCCCATGGAACACAGGTCCTGAGTTGTGTGCCACCCAAGTTGAGGATCAGAGCTTCTTCTTTATTGAAGAAATCATTGATCCAAATGCTGCAAATGAGAAAGATACAACTGCAATCATATCTGTTGTTGAGGGACAAGCTTGTGCCAGGCAGATTGAGATGGAATTTAACTCCTCAATGGGATCTGACACATGGAAATGGAAAGCTAAGCAGGTGGATGAGAACAAGTTCACTGTCAGATTCCCTTCTGTACAGGTGAGAAACCAGTGGTGCCATTTCAAGTTCCTCCCAATGGAATGTGCTGAAGCACTAATGAAAGTGGAGCCATGGAATCATAACATGGGATCTGTGGGAAAACTCCAGCAAGCCTGGATCAGGATACACAATATCCCTGTTGACGAGAGATTTATCGGGACCATTGCTAAGGTGGGAGGCTTGGTGGGAAGAGTGATGGAGATGGATCCGAAACCAAATTCATGATCTTGAATTTGTCGGGGGCCAAGATTGCCCGGCCGAAGTGGCCAAAGTACCAAGGATTGCTAGAAGCACCTTAGGCTTATATGTCTATGACTTTCTGTTCGATAGAGAAGTGGAAGTTGAAGCTGGAGAAAGAGCTCTCAAGAGTGGCATCAAGGTCACTAACAATCAGAGCAGGTTCAATAACTACATGGGGGATAATGTTGCTGGTCCTAGTCAGAACTCCAATCAAGGCAACAAGTCAAGTGGAAAATTTGAAAGAATTGGGGCTAGTTATGATAACTCTCACAGGCAGAGTGATAATGCAGTTTTATCTCTGAATGATAAGATTGAGAGTATGACTAATCAAATCTGCTTTGGTGCTCTGGATATGATTCTTACGATGAACATACTTTCAAGGAGACCACCAAAATTTACGAGTATGTGCTTGAAACAAATAAGAAGATGGAAGTGGAGAGGGATGAACACTTTCAGTTGAGCCGGACACACTTGCAAGTGAGGGACATGAAGAAATTGAGATTGAAAACACAGATCTCAGATCTGACATCATATCTCCTAAGGTGATTGCAATGGAAGGACAAACCATGGATACTCCGACGGCATATCCAAGTGGTATTACGATTGAGAAAAAAATGGAAAGGTGGGAGAGGGCATGAAGCCCGATGACAAAGAAACAACAACGTGACTAATGAGAAGACTGAACAAGAGATGAGGAGGAGTGAAAGGCTGGCTAAAGATATCTCCCTGACCACACAAGACAAGAATGAACTCATGGCCAAGAAAAGAAACCTTGAAGGTACTGCCCCATCCCACCCTTCTATATCCAATCTATCTAACATGGAATTTAATACTATTGCTAGTCAAATGGGTGTTAGTATTAACATTTCCAGTAGTAATAGCTTTGATGTGCTGAAGGAAATTGAGATTGCTAGATTGAATTTATATAATAAGCAATTGCAAGCTAAATCTAGTGTGGGAATATCTGAAATTATGTCGAAATCGACCCCCAATGTAGTGGATAATAGTAATGAACAGTTGCGAGTTGAATGGCCAAATGATGATTCATCAGAGCCTGATGAATTCATTATAGTTCAATCCAAACAAAAAAAAAGAGAGAGTAGGAAAGCTCTCAAGATTTCTCCACCTAGAAAAAAAGAGAAAAAAAACACACAGGAAGCTCTGTGGTATGTAAAAAAGAGGTAGACCAAAAAAATTATGAATTTACAAGGTCTAATTTGGAATTCTAGGGGTATCCGCAAAAAGGGAACCTCTACCTTTCTTAGAGATCTTATTTTTCAACATCAATTTCATTTTTTGGGAATTCAGGAAACTATGATTGAGAGTTTTGATGATTTCATTCTTAGAAGCATTGACCCAAATCGAGGACTATATGTGGCTATGGAACCCCTCTGAGGGTAGGTCAGGGGGGATTTTAGTGGGGGTGAGAATGGAGTGGTTTGAAATAGGATCATTTAAACAAGGGGATTACATGATCCAAGTTAACTTGTGGGATAAGTGCCTTAAAACTAAGTGGAATCTGTTGATTGTATATGGAGATGCTCAAGGGGATGGGAAGATCCCATTTCTAACTGAGTTATCCAAGTTTTGTTCTGAAAGTAAAGAGCCCCTGTTTATAGGGGGGACTTTAATATAATTAGATTCTCTTTTGAAAAAAACAATGTGATCAATAACCACAGGTTTATAAGGATGTTTAATGCTCTAATTGCTCATTATGAGCTTAGAGAACTTAACATGAGTGGGGGTCCTTTTACATGGTCTAATAACCAACATCCACCCACCATGGAAAAGCTTGACAGAGTTCTGGTGTCTAGTCATTTTGGGAAAATCTTTTCCCCCAGGTAATGGTCAAAAAACTTCCTAGGGAAGTATCTGACCATAACCCCCTAATTGTGCTCTATGGTCAAACCAAAAAATCTCAATTCATTCAATTTAGGTTTGAGTTATCATGGCTAGACAAACCAGAAATTCTTTACTTGAAGTACAAAGAATTTGGAGGAAACCTTGTAGAGCAAGGACCCCTTGGACGAGAATCCAATAGAAATTAAAACTTATAAAACCGTTCTTTGAAGGTTGGGGCCTTAATGCTATAGGGGAGCTTAAGCAGATGAGAAGGAAAAATCAAGATAAAATTCAAGAGCTAGAAGAAATAGAAGAGTTGGAGGGCCTAAACCCTGATCAATTAAGGGAAAAGGCAGACCTACTATGCCAAAGTATGCAATATCTTCTACAAGAAGAATCATATTGGCATAATAGGAGTAATGAAAGATGGCTAAAATTAGGAGACCTAAATACTAGCTATTTTCATAAGTGTGCAAGTGGGAGGAGGAGAAAAACAAACATCTCTAGCTTTGAGGATGATAATGGAATCATTGAAGGACAGGAGCAACTTGTAAACCATGCTACTGCATATTACAAGGAGCTCTTTGGCCCTGGTGAAGAGCATAATATCACTCTTGATCCTAGTATTTGGGAGGGTTGTGAGAATGTAAGTGAGAAGGATAATGCTATCCTGTGCAAGCCTTTCTCTGAGACTGAAATAAAAACTGCCCTTGACCAGATGGAAAAAAATAAGGCTCCTGGTCCAGATAAGATTCCCATAGAGTTTTATCAGAGCTGTTGGAATATAGTTAAATCAGACATAATAGAGTTATTCCAGGATTTCCATGCTGGGAGGGTAGATATTTCCAGACTAAATTTTGGTATTATAACCTTACTGCCTAAAGTGAAAAATGCTACTAAGATACAGCAGTACCGGCCCATCTGCTTGTTAAATTGCATTTATAAGCTCATTACCAAAGTTCTAACTATCAGAATTGAAAGTTGTGCTGATAGGTTGATTCACATCAATCAGACAGCCTTTATGAAGGGGAGAAATATAACCTCTGGGATTTTATGTTTACATGAAATAATTCATGAAGTAAAGAGAAGAAAGGAGATTGGAGTCTTGTTTAAAATAGATTTCGAGAAAGCATATGACAAAGTCAGCTGGAAACTCCTTAGAATGAGAGGTTTTAATGAAACCTGGTGTAACTGGATTAAGATGGTGGTGTCTGGAGGGACTGTTAGTATCAAACTAAATGATTCTATTGGCACATACATTAGAAGCCATAAAGGGGTAAGACAAGGGGATCCATTATCACCAATACTTTTTAACTTTGTAGCTGATTGTCTTACCAGAATGGTAATTAAATCTCAAAATAATGGCCTACTGACAGGATTAGTAGACCACATCATCCCAAAGGGAGTGGCCATCCTTCAGTACGTAGATGATACCATACTTTGTCTAAAACATGACCTTGAAGGAGCTAGAAATATGAAAATTCTTCTCTATATGTTTGAGCTCATTTACGGGTTGAAAATCAATTTCAATAAAAGTGAAATTTTGATGATCAATGATGGTGAGGAGTGGGGCAAGCATTATGCTGAAATTTTTAATTGTCGGATAGGGAGCTTTCCGGTGAAATACCTAGGGGTTCCAATCAGCCCCAGCCCGGGTTACATGTAGCTGACCGGGCTCCCCTAGTTGAGAAGTGTCGAGAAAAAAATTAAACCCGTGGAAAGGAGGAAATCGACAATGGCGGGAAGAACCACTCTTATAACATCTAGCCTAAATAATGCCCCCATGTACCACATGTCTGTCTATCTTTTCCCTGCTACCACAACTGAGGAGATTGATAAAAACAGGAGGTCCTTCTTTTGGCAAGGCGGGGGCACCAAACGAAAATATCACCTAATTAAATGGGTAAAAGTATGTAGGAGCAAGGAGAAAGGGGGTGTTGGGATTAAAGACATAGCTAAGCTGAACATCAGCTTACTATGTAAACTTTGGTGGAAGCTTGAAAAGGAAGAAGGGTTATGGCGCAGACACCGATCAAAGCCAAATATTTCAACAATAAAAATATTCATTAAATCAGCCACAAAACTGATGATTCACCAATGTGGAGTGACTTGCTTAAAATTAAAAACATCTACCTAAAAGGTAGAGAGGTTAGCATTAAGAGGGGGATAAAGTAAGATTCTGGGAGGATCCATGGGTATTTGATGAACCTTTGTGTTCACTGTTCCCCATATTATATAGCTTATGTGATCAAAAAAATGTGGAAGTCAATAAGGTAATGTCTAGTACAATCAGCATAACCTTCATGAGATGGCTTCCCATTGATCTTAGGAACTCATGGAATTACATTTTAAATCAAGCAAATTGCTTCCAATTCTCTGATCACAATGACATTGTCGGTGGAAATGGGAAGCAAAGGGCAAATTTACAGTTAAATCTGTGTATAATAAGCTTACTGATGAAAATGGTGATCCCTATCTTAAACACATCTGGAAAGGGAAAATCCCTCCTAAGATTAAGTTTTTTATGTGGCTAATGTCTAATGGAAAAGTATTAACAAAAGACAACCTGTTAAAAAGAAAGTGGAAGGGTAATCCACAGTGTTACTTCTGTGAAGACAATGAGAATATTGAGCACTTATTTTTCCAATGCTCTGTGGCAAGAGTGGTCTGGGCATGTGTTGCAGGGACTATTGGTGCTGACTCCATCCCTACCTCACTGAAACAGTGTTGGATCTGGGTGGAGAAATGGCTTCCAAATTGCAGACAGTACCAAGTAACCTGTGTGTCTGCTGTGTGTTGGGCTATATGGAAAACTAGAAACAATGCATGCTTCAATCATAAATATATCAAAAATCCGTTGGAGATTATATATCATGCTGGTGCACTGATAAACTTCTGGACAGGGTTATACAACATTGAAGACAGAGCTGCGCTTGCTGAAGGAGTGGAGTGGCTGTACAAGAAGGCGAAGGAGATGCTGGAAGCTAGGAAGAGCAAGGTGCCTGGAGTCAAGACCGGAGGAGCACAGGATGGAAGACACCCCGTCTGATGAAGGACCTGCAGAAGTTCTGGCGACATCAATATTTTCCTTCCATTGTGAGATGCTGCTGAAAGAAACTCTGCTGGAGGACTTTTATTTTGCAAGACTGTAATGGTATGCTGTCCCCAACAGAGTTGGTGTGAAGCTACCTTTTTATCTTTCTGTTATTCTGTCTTGTCTGTTCTATGTAATACTCCGTAACAATTGCGTATTTCCATTTTAATGGGAATGGGGAGACCCTATGTTTAAAAAAAAAGAGTAATGGTGTTCTCAATTTCAGTACTGCACAAACAGCAGAACAGCACTTCTAGCAAGAATCGATGTGAAATTGCGATTGTAATTGATATGAGCTTATAGTGAAACTAATACTTGGTCTGGCTCTCAAATTTACATTATAATTGATCTACACTTAGAGTGAATTTCTGGCTATTAGATTAAGATTGTAAACTGATGTTCAGTATTGATAGTAAATAATGAATGTGAGCGAGTGATGTTTTCAGAACTGTGGCAATCTCAATTTGACAGCATATAACTCATGTCAAGTACAGATCAGGATCACAGCATGCCATTCCTTGTGTGATTCAATTTTTTAGGAAAACATTGAACTGCAAATTATCAAGAAAGGTTTGGCTGCTCATTGTAGAATGGAACGAGTGATATTCAGACATTGACCATGCATATAGAAATGCCGAAACTAAAACTGAGCATTGATTACTTCAGAAATGAACCGCACTACAACAATAGCAGTACCATTACATAGTCATAGAACAGCAGTACCATTACATATTGGGGATATTGCGTTTCTACCCTTGCTGAAAACGCCAATTATGATTTTACCCTCGTTTTTTCGCAATGATGCAATTTTACCCTCGTTCTGTTAAAAACGAACCTCCAGTTTACCCTTACTTCTAACTCTGTTAGATGTAAATGCAGAAAAAAAATAAAAATAAAAAACAAAACCCTTCTAAAGCTTCAAGTGGACAATACTACCTTCCCTCTCTCTCTCTCTGTCTCCCCTTCTTTCCACACCGCCAGTATTCTCCCATTCCTCCCGTCACGACGCAAGCTTCTACGCCACGTAACCCTAGGCGTGTAGCAGGGCTCTAGGGCAGGCAGCGGCGGTGGGGCGGGCTCGGCGGTGGCGCGCCCGTGCAGGCAGCAGTGGTGCGGTGGGCTCGTCGGGCGGCGCTGGCAGGCGGCGACGGCGTACTAGGGGCCTATGCACCGGCAGCCAACGCCCACCTCTTATCCCGCCCTGTCGCGTGCCGTGGCGTTCACGCGCGACCGTGGGCCCGACGCGCCACGGCGCCCGTGCAAGGTGCAGGCGCAGCGGCCCACGAATGCGGTGCTACTCGTGTGGCTCGCCTTCAATTCGTAGTTCGTGTTCCTGCTCTTGACAGGGGCGCTCAATTCCGTCGTGCCCGGCGCGTCCCGACGGCGGCAATGGACGGAGGTGGTCAACCAGGTGCTCAACGCGCTCTTCACTATCATGTGCGTGTACCGATGCACTGGCTCCACCTAGCAGCTAGAGCTCCTGCTCGGTGGTGCGCAACGCTGACGCCGCCAAACTATGTGCTTTGTTAATGTTGCTGCCGTTTTTAGAAAACAGGGGTAAAATCTGTGTACACAAGAAAAGTAGGGGTATTTTTGCAAGGGCAAAGTTATCCTAAAAGGTCAAGTTAACACCATTACAACCCGACAACGAGTAAGGGTAAAGTTGAGCTTCGTTTTACAAAGCGAGGTAAAATTGTGCACAAATCTTCTAGTTACATCTTTGCCGAGTTCCGAGAAAAAGACAGTCGGCAAAATAGCTCATTGCCTAGAGTCGGAAAAAACACTCGGCAAAGCTAACTTTCACGAGTGTTTTTTTATGTCGTGTGTTCTTTATTTGCACTCGGCAAAGAACGTGTTCTTAATTTAAATATAGGCGCAAATAGTATTAGATATATATATTTGGTAAATGAAAACAAGCACAATCTGCCCTTATTTCATATATGGATTGTTACTCTGATCTGATAACAAGGAATGAAGGAACTATATAGTAGTAAGTCTGCAGCAGTGGGCCGATACATATGGAAAACAAACATAGAACATGGATGCGATGATTGCAAGATTGCAGTTTTTTAGGATGACGAGTGATTTGCCTCCTTGACCCACACGTTGTGCCCATACGGCAGATAGTGGCAGACTGGTCCGGCGCCAGGCTTGGTGCCGAGGACCTTGAAGGAGAAATGCTCCGCGTCCCAGTGGGACGTGTCGGTGTGACAAATCGCTGCAACTGTGACCTTGAGGCCACTACCGGCAGCCTCCAGCTCCACCATGTACGCCCTCGTGGATGGCGTGTTATGCCACATATAGACGGTGTACTGATAGTTATGGTCATGGCAAGACACGAAGCTTGATCCGTCCACCAGGTGCACAGCTCGTACGGTGTATGGCTGCTTAGGTGCCCCAGAGCGGGGCAGGTCGGAGGTCATCGGGCTGATGCTGCGGCTGCCAAGCGCCGCCACGGTACCCTCGACCAAGGCTTCCAGTGACCTAGCGCAGAATTTGGCCTCACATGCCTTTGGTGGGACCGTGGGAGGCCACACATGTATAGAGTCTCCTCCATGTTGGCTGCCTGCTCGGAGTTCCTGGCGACACCGAGCCGAGTGAGGGCGCTCGGTAGCGAGGACGCCGAGAATGGAATGGAGTCGGCCACACGACGAGGCAGTAGGCCGAGAGGTGCACTGGCTGCCAATGGGAAGTATAAGGTTATGGTCTTGCCTACTTGCACTGCCTCCTCATGGAAGAACAGCCCCTGAGCTAGATACTCGTCAGCGCTGTGGTCACGGCCATGGGAGGTTGACTCAGTCGGTGCAGAGGGAGAGCGAAGGCCCCACATTAACCAAGTCAGGGAGTACGCTTCAGCGACCGTATCATCCTTTGGTAGCTTGGTCGGTCCGGATGGGGAGCGAAGCCCCACATTAACCAAGTCAGGGAGTATGCTTCAGCAACCGTATCATCATCCTTTGGTTTGTTTACAGTGGTGGTCTCTGCAATGTAAAGTATGTAGACCAGCCGTGAGCATTAGACATATACTCCCTCAATACCCAAAAACTTATGTTTAGGACAAGGTTTGGGTCAAATATTGGGATTATAGATCATCAATAACTTTTACGTTGTTGAGTTTGCAAATGTGAAACCAATATGAATAGATTTATCTTGAAAAATACTTTCAGAAAAGTATACATATCTCACTCTTCGATAAATATTTTTATAATAACAAGAGGTTAAAATTATGTTTTGGAGACCGTGTCATTGTCCTAAACGTCAAGCTTTTTTGGGTATGGAGGGAGTATATATGTAACGAATGTTCCAACCTTCTTTTGTTTTATATATAATTGTCATAATTTTGAGATATTAATTAAAGCTAGTAATGGACTGATCAGGATGGAGGAGCTTGAATAAGGGTTCCCGGATTGGAGAGTCGGGTAGGACGGTGCGCCAGAACACTTCAGCCTCCGTCAGGACAGCATTGCTACACTGTCCAACCTGAACGCAACATGGTAGTTTCAAATTGGTGGCCTTATCTATAGCTATGCCTAATAGTAATATATTCTATCCTTTGTTTTTGGTTCACCTTCTATAAACTTAATCTTACTATTACTAATTGGAGGCTCCAATGGAGGCACGACGTTAATCCTCAACAGATGCACTAGAAAAAAGATAAATGCTAAAAATTTCTCACATTAATTAGAAACATCCGTCGTCAATCCATCAGCCTCAAACAATGTTAGCCATTCGATCTGCAACATTTCCTAAAAAATTACCCACCATTACCATTATAAAAGTACCATAAAATAACCCCTAAATATACATTAAATTTACCCACCACTGCCATTACGATAAATTAATATAATTTATTTTAGTGATTCACGTAAATAAAAAAATCTACGCATCTAATATCAAAAAAAAAATCCTACGCATCTATCAAAATAAATCTACGTATGTAGATACTTATTGTCGTGGGTACTTTCTCTTAGCTCTCTCTCATGGGCTTAGAAAATTAGTGCCGCCGCCGCCGCCGCATCCTGCAATCACGTCGAGTTTCAATCCGGAAAAAGGAAGCCGCAACATTGTGTTGCTCTTCCTTCCATTAGATGGCATCAAACGCAAGCATTCATGGAGAAGTTGCATGAAGTATGGACACTGTGTTTCCTGATCTCTCGATCCTAGGTAGTTGCAATCTGATTGATACTAATTGATCTTCTGTTGTTGTGGATCTCTCAAGGAGGTAGCATATATGTATGTACCATTACCACAACATCATTGACAAGCTGATGAGGCATTGACCTAGAACCTGTCGTCTGCCCGTCCTTCGTCAGCATGAATGTAGATGCACAAAAAGCTCATATGGCCAGACGTGACAACAAGCGACGTAAATACGCATGCACCATGGATGAGGGTACCGACCTGTACGTACAATCATGCTCGCTTGCCATGTCCTATATCCACGGCACCTACGAGATGACAAGTATTCTACGGCTAACAATCCTCGGTGTATTGAAGCCTGAAGGTGGTGTATTGAAGCCTGATGAAGCTGTTGTCAGATGATGCAGCATCGTGACTCCTTACGCGTTATTCTGAATGTAGAAGTTATTTCTGGTGCCATTTAGCCTTCGTGTGGCAGATTAATGTTCTCAAATAGAATAATACATAGGAGTAAAGTTCTTTTTAACTTTTTTGGGGCCAAGTATTTGATCGACTATATAATCATTGATACATTATATTGATAATGCAATTATTATAATATTCTATTTTAATATCATTGCTATTGTTATGTAAAAATATGCAAAAGTAACCTCTAATATTCATCTATAATATATTATTATGAGAAATAATATAAAGTAACCCATAAATTTCTGTCTAATTAACCACCTACATTATACTGTTAGCAACAATACAACATAACGCTAAATAATTATGAAGAAGTTTTTGAAAATACTTTTATGATGGACTAAATTGTTAGGATTAATTAGTATTAATTAATTAGTGATCAATTAGGATAATTACCGTCATTAGAAATTGCTAATGATGATAACCGTTTAGGCCCCTTCGAAGGCTACGTATGGGGCAAGTTTCACCTTCGGTCACAAGCACCTATTCACATTGTATAAATCATTTATTCCATTGAAATTTAGAGTTTCTCTTAACATGGTATTAGACAATAACTAATTGTTATGTACCCGTGCGAGAGCACGGGTTGATGGACTAGTTACTTTTAACTTGAATATTTCTATAAACTTAATCAAAGCCATGTAGGGAAGTGAGATTTAGCATGAAACTATAAAGACATGATTATTTTGGAATGTTATGAGTAAATGATTTCCACAAGCAGAACAAAGGTGGCGGCGATTATCGCAGAGTGGAGAAGTTGCGCCATGGAAAGCAGCCGAGATATATTCTGATCCTCAGGTGTTTGGACTAAGACGGCCAGGTTATGCTGATACTTATAGTAGAACCTTAGACAGAAGTGATGATGGTTAATTATCAATTTACCACGTCCTCTCCCGGAAGACGTAATTAATATAGAAAGGATGCCAACGGAATCGAATCTTAGGGCATGTTTTGATGGAGGGACTAGAGACTAGAGACTAATAGGGACTCAAAATTAGTCCCTAGCCCCTCCCAAGAGTCTAGTGAAATTGGGCCTAATTGGGACTAAAAATTAGTCCCTAGTCCTTATGTTTGGTTATTTAGGGACTAGCATGTTTGGATGGAGGGACTAGAGACTAGAGACTAATAGGGACTAAAAGTTAGTCCTTAGCCCCTCCCAAGAGTGTAATGAAATTGGGACTAAAAAATTAGTCCCTAGTACTTATGTTCGGTTATTTAGGGACTAAATTTTGGGATGTTTGGATGAGGGACTAGGGACTAGAGACTAATAGGGACTAAAAATTAGTCCCTAGCCCCTCCCAAGAGTCCAGTGAAATTGGGACTAAAAATTAGTCTCTAGTCCTTATGTTTGGTTATTTAGGGACTAAATGAGACTAAAAATTAGTCTCTAGTCCCTAGTCTCATGGGAACCAAACAGACCTTAAATGAGACTAAAAATTAGTCCCTAGTCTCTAGTCTCATGGTTTGGTTCAAGTGACTAGGGACTAATTGGGAACTAAATAGAGACTAGTTATTAGTCTCTAAAAGTGTTAGGTTCAAAGCACTAGATAGGGACTAATTGCATAAAAAAGACCATTATGCCCCTGTTCAAATGAGCTGCTGCCCCGGTGTGAATCAAAATCAGATCCGTTTGCTTGCTTGCCGTGTCTCTGCTCTCATCGCGCCGTCTCCCGCTCTATAGGACCGCCGTGGTCTGGTTTATGGTTCCAACGCTGTGTAGCTCTGTGGTCTGGGCTCGTGAATCCCGTGGAGCCGTGGAGGCAAGCATGGTGGGTAATCGCATGTGCTTCGTGTCCGGCGGCGACCACCGTATGCAACCGCGACTTAGCGTGCTGCTTCCTTGTAGGCAATCACTCCTTGAACTGAAGAAGAACCAAGGCGGCGGCGCTGACATGGGGAGGACCGGAGGCTCCGGGCGGCGAGCGGGCGAGCGAGGCGGTGCTGAGTTGGGGACGAATGGAGCGTCGCCGGGCGAGCGGGAGAGGGAGACAGCGGCAGGGCTCCATGGCGCGCGTCGGCGGCGAGCTGGGAGCCTTGCGTCGGCGAAGCGAGCTGGGAGCGCGCGTCGCCGAGCAAGATGGGAGGGCGTCGACGAGCAACGCAAGCATGGGTCCGAGGCGGCGCTGGCTGCGAAGCGAGCGGCGAGCGACGCTTAGCGGCGTCCGCGGGGCGGCGCATGGCTTTGTGCGAAGTGCGAGACTGGGCGTTGGCTGGAATAATTCCCAACTAGTCCTAATTAGACTCTAATGAGGGACTAATGGACTAGAGACTATTTGGGACTAAAAATAGTCCCTAGTCCCTGGGAACCAAATAGGGCCTTAGTTAATGGCTGCTAAGCCATTCTTACTGACGAATGGCTGCTAAGCCATTAATCTTAAAATATAGAATGGTTTGCAGGGGCGTCGCACCTTTCTGGAAAAACTGTGGCAGTCGTAGCTAGGCCAGCGCTGATGGAAGCAATGCGCTGAGCTCTATTCTAGGAGAAAGCTGGCTGCGCTTTGAATTTGGACACAGCCACGATGATCTGACTCAATGTGCCCGGTTGACTTTGGCAAATTAATGCATAGCACGTGTGTTGCATTGAGTCATGCGCCACGTTCCACACAAAGAATCTAAGGAAACTCCATATGTAAATGATGTCGACTGCCTAAAATCACTGGAGCTCCTCCTTGAAGCATTTGAAACAATGACCTGGGAGAGGATCAGGTTTCTACCAGGCCTGTAGAATCTCGTCATATGCAATCGCCTCAAGATGAATGTGACAGAAGGGTGCACTAGCACCCAGCACTGCCCACATATATTATTACAAAAGATAATGTATTCTCTAAATTAGCACCTAAGCCCAAATCACTAACACATACAATAATTATCATTATATCAGTATAAAATTGTTGGTGTTTCGAGCTAACACCAACTAGTAATGTTGCTCGTATGTCTAGGTTCGGCTGGTGTGCAAGATGAGACATAAGGACGTTTACTGGTTCGGTCAGAACGTCTCTACGTCCAGTCGTGAGCCTGTTGCTCATTGATTGCGCCAAGTTCATAGAAGTTTACAAAAGGTCAAGATAGGGATAGCTCTGAAGTCTCTCAGTGTGAGTGTGTGCGATTGCCTATGTCCAGGTGAGTTGCATGTAGAGCAATGCCTCTCCTTTTATTGTTCAAGAGGAGGTCAGGTTAAATGTGCCAAGACGAGAAGAAAGGAAGGAAAGAACAGAAAAGAAAAAACAGAGGAAGGGGTGGTTAATGGCGTTGCCTCCTCCATGCCAGTCCGGCAGGTCCTAGGGTTGGCAGTGATGGCGACATGCATCATGCCATGTTCATGTTTCCTCGTGCAACCCTACCAACCGGGGCGAAGCTCCCCATCCAGTTATAGGGAACATATGATGGCGAAAATGGTGATTGGACATGAATCATATGCCAGTTAGGCAGTATAATACCGGCTTGTGCTGCATCGTGGGTTGTCATGGATGCCCTGACTAGGTCTGTCAATGGTCTGTGTTACTTTAGGTTGTATCCCAAGTTGTTGAAGTTGACGCGTGTCGTCATTCGCGATATGTCCTTCCTAAAACAGGGTAGTCAAACGTGAAATGCCTTCATGCGAGGCGGAATCCTCGCATAGGGAGTCGGTCGGTGTGGTGATCCCCTCTGGGGGCTCAGCTAGAGTGGGGCCTATACTCTAGGATTTGGGCGAGATGGCGGTCCCCTTTGAGGGGTCAGCTAAGGCGGTTCCATCATCTAAAAGTCAGGCGAGTCATGCTAGGTTTTGTTTTACTCGGGGGAGGACCCATAGGGTGGTTTGAGTGGTCCACCGCATACGGCCCGCCCATCATACATACAGGGTAGAAATCAAAATTGTAGAAAAAAAGAAGCCAATTAGGTAGTGTGGTAGTGAGGCGAAGCCACAGAGTCCAAGCGTGACGCGGCAATAGGGTGTTGCGCCCGCCTTTATTGTGCGGATGGAGCAGGCCTAGTACTCAAACTACTACCCGTGATTCGTGGATACTTGATCGTCAAAGGCAGGGTTGCAGGCTTGGAAGTGGAAGGGATCAGCGACGGGCAATCGGTGGCATCATCATATCACGGTGGGCGGATCGTGGCATCGGCACATTACGGTTGCCCGGTCGGTCGGTCGATCACGGCATTGCCTAGTGCCCCAATCACGGCATCGTCAAAGTGCTCGCATGATTATCTATTCATGGTGAGTTCTCTAGGTCGCCCTCCTCCCTTCCCATGATATTGTCTTCCCGATTTCGTCATATCGCTGAATCGTGACTAGTAATTGTTGTAGTATTTTTTCAATCATCTTGAATTATATCAAGATTTTATATCGTTTTACCAAATTATAATATGGTTTTATCGAATTGTAAATAGTGTACTCAATTGCATAAGAAATCTTTTTTAGGCCATATACCTTATGCTAAAATCGTAGGTCTGCCATTTTACTATGGATTGGGTGAGTGCTTACTTGTGCCAACCCATTGCCATCAGATATTGTGATATTTATATCCTAGAAAAAGTAAACCAAAATATCCCTCAATCTTAGTATGCATATAGATACCAATACAATTTTCCTTCCAATTCAATAACAGCCATAAGTGTATGCCACATACTTTTCTAAGTTCACAACAATAGTTAACTAAAAGTAAGTATACTGCTAAATTCCATCATGTACACTAATTAAGTAACATGAATACATTGGACAAATACAAGAAACTTACGGGAAGGACAAATAGGGTTTGATAGAGAAGGTGATGATGCGTTTCAAGAGGAGTGTCGGACACTAGGAAGGAAGTGGAGAATTTCCATGGAACGGCGCAGGTACCATTGAACAATCCCTGAATTATGATGTGCAGGTCACGGAGGCTCCCAGCATACCCAAAAAGCCATGGTCGAGGGTCACAACGAAGGTCATCGGTGAGAATTTGAAGGCCACCAGCAGAGGCTGAGAGACGGCGTGCCAAGAACCTAGCGAGGGGGTTACCATAGAGGTAGCACGGGTCTTTGCGAAGGAGTGAACGCCGAAAATCCAGGTGAAGGCGGTGAAGGAAGGAAGATGGGTCCTACGAACTTAAGAAGATAAAGACCACAAGTTTTCTTTAGCAATTTAAAATATTAAATCAAGGCCTAATTTTATTAGGTGAAAACATTATATTGTTATAAAGATGCAGAAAACTTTATTAAGATCCTAGCGCAACTTGAACGGTTCAAAGGATTTAAAATGGAGATTTTATGAGTAAAACAAGGTCAATAGCAAGTTAGTAAATAAACCGAACACATTTTCTATTTAAAATAAAATAAATTTCGAATATTCAACAGGCCAGGGACTTTGGGGGTTAAAATTGAAAACCCAAGGGGCTCTTAAACAATAATGCCACCCAAAGTGGTATCAATGAATGTGGATCGATGGATCACGGATGAACGGCTCAGATTAGAAGATGGAGATTGAGAGAGGAGAGAGTCGGCCAGAACAGTGGCTCGGTGGTGGCGCACGGCATGACAGGGTCGTACATCAGCAGTGCAAAGTGTGCACCTGTTCTAGGCCTCCAAAATTTTAGGGCCTCCAAATTTAGTACATATTACACTAAGTACCAATTAAACAATTCTAGTTTCCTATTGACTTCAGATAAGCTGTGCTCCTTGGATGAAAGTGTCAATCTAAAAGCTAAATTCAAAAGTGGAGAACATTCAGATATTGATGGAAGAGAATTATATGTGAAGTTAAATTTTGTTCAAAATCATATTGACATATTTATGAGTCCTCTTGATATTCTGAAATATTTGAAACAACATAGTTCTTTACCAAAAGACATTATTGCATACAAAAGATTCAATATGTTCTAAGTACTGTAAGAACAACGTATCATTGAAACTTTATAATGAAGTTAAATTATTCTTTTGTTATATTATTTTCTTTATAAATTTTAGGGCCACATCACGCGTTTCGCTACGGGTCTCCCAAATCGTAGGTACGGCCCCTGGGCATGATCAGGGGAGGGACTCGCCGGCGTGCACGAAACAACGCTACAGGGTGCCCCGGATGAAGAGATGGCACCAGGAGAGGGAGGAGGCTTGCGCGAACACGTATAGGCGGTCGAGAGGGGCGGAACACGACGGGAAGGAGGACCCACGACAGCGCCATTGACGGTGGGTTGCCGTTCTCGCCGGAACGATGATTTCGATCACAGGAAACAAACTTAAAGACGACAGGAAGGTCAAGGAATATATCACGATTGCGATGAAGAGGTCGATGACGTGCGGGACAGCACCACGCCGACGGACGACGAGCGGCGTCGGACTGCAACTGGAAAACACCACCCTTGAGTCATGTGTTCATGCAATATGAGGCCAAAACAAGGGGAAAATGGATCCTTCGGCCGCGGTGGAGACTCCCGAAGCTCTTGGGCTCGTCCACAGCATCAATAGGACTCCAAGCTGAGCGAATTTGAGGTGATAGGGTGGTGAGCTTGAGTGGCAATAGTAAATAGGAAAAGGGGAGCTCGGGCAAGGGATTTTATAGGGGAGAGAGGGCAGAGGAACGGGTGTGGTGCCATGGCCACTCCGCATCAAGGCAGTTTGATGGCCATCTCCACTCAGCTTTTGAAGCCAAGGCGAAAGTGGAGTCGGCGTAACATCGGGCGGCGCTGTTGGCCCATGCGTGGCACCCGCCGAGCAAGGGGAAAAGATCGGAGGGAGTGTAGGTGCTGGATTGGGCTGGCTTGCAGGCCGCGGCCCAAGAAGGAAGGATGCGCTCAGGCCTGCGGAAAAAGAAGGAGCGGGCCAACCAGGCCATAATGGAGGAGGGAAAGGGAGTGCCGGGCTGAAGGGAGTGGGCAGGCCGGTGGGCCAAAAGAGAGGAAGGAGAAGTTTTTTTTCTTTTTTTATAACAAAATTTTGTAAATTCATTTTCAAAAGGATTTTGAATTCCTTTTAAATTTGGTCAAAAAACCCATTTCTGAAAATTGTTTCTGTAGTAGTGTTCGGAGAGATACAAGTATTACTTTTAAATAAGATTAGCATAGAAATCTACACACACATGCAAAGGGACAAAGGAGTATACAGCATGTGAACATGTAAGCGGGATTTTATATGATGCCATTGCGCAAGTAATTAGATTGTCTGCTTAATCTGTTCTTTCATCACCTATTGGACAGGTTTGCTTCAAGAAGGACTAAAGGAACAAGTGACCAACGGCACTGAGGTGATCAAGCCAACGGCTCTCGGATTCCACAAGCACCAGCAGCAAGCAGATGAGCAGGAGAAGCAACTGAGGATGAGTCCACCCCGTAATGCAGTTTCTGGATGTAATATCTAGGCTGTTTTCAGTAGTTTAGCGGTCGTTTTCTTGTACTTTGCCCTGTTGGCAGCCTGTTTTACATCGCAGCAATGTGGGTGCGCTTTACCTTTTGCCCAGCTGCTGCTTCCTGGGTAAGCAAAAGCTTGGGGAGCATTTATTGTCGTAAACTAGTGTCGTTCGTTAAGTACTAAGGCCAGTCTCAATGGAGAGTTTCACCTCCCGGTTTCCAAGATGTGAAACTTTGAGATGAAATAGCCATCTCCCTCAATGCATAGTTTCATGCACAATTTCATAGGCTCATGGATCCCACAACCCCTCTCTCATTGCACGGTTTATTACATAGTTTCATGATGAAACACTATTTTTGTCTCAATGGGGATTTCGCACCGCTTTCAACGCATGTGAAATCAAATGTCCCAAAGGTTTCACCATGGTGAAACTCTTTTCTTCTCTCTCCTAGGAGTTTCATGCAAAAAGTGGAGTTTTTGCTGATGTGGCGCCGCATTTAATGTGCATGAAACACCCGTGAAACTCCCATTGAGACTGACCTAAGAAGTATAATTTCGTTACTTTCGTAATGAAATTTGATTTTCTTTGTGGAAAAAAAAAAAAACGGGCAATTTGTAACCGGGAGGTCCGGGACAAGGTAGGTTCAATCATTATTGTTTTCCACAAGCAGTGGGCAAGGCACGATTGTGCACTCACATCTAGCAGACTATGGGTCCCAGACACAGGCTCATCATGTAACTGTCCCTGCCACTATGGGTCCGAGATAGTGCGACATATGGCCGGGAATCGGGGAACCTCATTGCTCTACAGTTAATGCTTGTCAGGCTACGAATGCAACATGATCCCCGACGGTACCACAGAGTTAAAAAAGCAGACGCTGATTGGTTGCTAATTGCGATCTCCAATGCTGTCACAATCCTATAAAATTATACGAGCCAGGTTTTCCCATCCGGATTGATGCTCTCATGCACGTACGTGTGCAATAAACAAACAGACAGGCTTATTGTTTAACGGAAGTGTGTTAATAAGAAATGGGGTTTTACTCAGGAGGCGGGAAGAGAAATAAGAAGATTGGGTGTGAGCAGGAGGCTGGAAGAGAAATAAGAAGATTGGGTGTGAGCAAAGATGATTGGGCCGGATTGGGTGTGAGCAAGACCAAAGGCCCGACACCGACTCACATTCGGCCTTTTCATTTTTGCATTGCGCAGCCCATGTAACGGGCATCAGGGGATTGCTCTGTGCTTCCCTTTTGTACTGCATGAGGACGAGGAGAGAAGCCTGAACTTGAACTCGTAACATAAACCGTGCTGCTATGTATCGGTCTACAGTACGTGCTATGAGGACGAGGAGAGAAGCCTGAACTTGAACCCGTAACAGAAACCGTGCCGTGTCGAGGTTATTCGTTCTAGTTTCGACCAATCTATCAATCGATCCGTTGAGGTAGTCAGGTTACAAAACCCCCTATCCCGATGTGAGCTTATTCACGCTGTCAGGACAAGCACGGTATATGGCATCACAGACCGCCATTGTGGCACAGCTTATTCCAGCAAAGGAAGGTGTCATGTACCGGGCTGCTATGTGCTCCTATTGTGGATTGGGCTGCCAAATGGGCTCAAGTTACGAGATGTGCTTCTAAAAATGAGAAGGGAAACGTTACGAGATGTGCTTCTAAACATGAGAAGGGAAACGTGGGAGGAAGACATTGAACAGAACTAGAACTTGAACCGTCTTCGGTCCAAGAACCCTTCCTCTTGCTGTTCTGGCTTCCCTACCTCTGATCCTTGCTATTCCGGGCCTAAATTCCGTCTAATTCTCTTGAAATTGTATCAAGTTACCTTTATTACAGTGATCGGTAGTCAAGGTTCGTGACAGAAGGATTCGACCTCTCCACATCTACGTTGTATGAATCCATCGTCAAAAAGTTCACACTTGGCCAGAAGCGTCGGCACTGTTTCAAACGCAGGGCAGGATGCCATGACATGCCGCTATGCTGGCCAGCCGGCCAGGTGAAAATAGTGTAAAGAGGGTTAATGGCTACGCTAAGATGAGAGTGATAGGAAAGAGAAATGAGAGGCCGCAGCCCTATGGTCTATGTCCGTCGTTTTCTCCGGCGTGTGACACCTTTGGGGTAGGTGAACAAGGTGTACAAACAGATCTATCCATATGTGCAACCACTGGATTGACGAGGTAACGGCAGCAAATTGTATGGTGGTTCAATATTGGATCCGGTTTCATTTGGACGGTAAAACATCTACTGCCGTTTGTTCGGTGTCTCTTTTCAAAATTTGGTGGTAGCAAATATCCCAATGCATGACAATTCCCAATATATATGATAATTTTGCTGATTGGGAAAAAAAAAACGTTCTTTTTTTCCTCAGAGACAGAAGAGTAGTAAAATACTGAAAACAGAAACAGAGACAAACAGGGACGCCACCGTGAGTGCTGGTGACATTATTTTTCTACAATTACATCCGAAGAAGGCACACAGATACACCTCGAGAACGAGAACAAAGTTTGGAAACTAGGAAAAACAGATCAGAAGACAAAGGAACACAGCTAGATTGAAGACATGCTGCAGAACTTTGGATAAGATAAGCTGACAACTGTTTGGCCTTATTTCTTCACTTTGGCACGAACTCACCAACTGCATCACCTGCAGATTAATGAAAATCCATTGTTTCAATATCAACAGTGTTCCGTATATCTTATGTCACATAGCAATACTATATATAAATAATTGTAACAAGGTGAAAAGAGTGAGAATCGAGAATTTATTCTTACGAGAAGGCACCGGATATTCGCCTCCACAGACATCCATTTTTTCTCGATCGGGCCGTTCACCCGTATTTCATTAAGAGGAGGAAAACCAAATCCAGATACAACAAACCCTGATGCCGAGAAGACATCATAGGAGAGAACACCAACAAAGACAATAAACATAAGCTAAAAAGCAAGAAAAGCGAGGGGCAGGGAACCCTCCACAGACATCCATCACTACGCAACCTGTACCAGTTCCACAGAATTCGGCATTACCGATGCCAATGTCAATGCACCGGTTAAAATGCCACTTTTGGCTGGCGCTTGTGCAGCACCAGACGGCTTTAGCTTCCAGCTGAGACGACTGCGCAAGGACGAGACCTAGGACCAGAAGAATGGTGATGAAACGCTTCAGCTGTCCTTTGCCTTCCATGAGGATTTTCCAAGGAGCAGAGAGGGGCAGCTCGTGTATATGTATGTTCAGATGATGTGTGTGGGTGGAGAAGCTTGAGGAGCTCAATCTAGCTTGTTACCTATTTATAGGGGTGAGGACGTACGTACCATGGTTGATACTCAAAACAAACATGGAGGTTGATAGGTTCAAATACTTGGTTGTTGGCTTCAGAGAGGATTAAACGAGAGGACTACAGTATGTAGCGTTGGGGACACTAGGAGGTTATATTGGCTTCAAATAATAAGAGTATAAATTGTATTTACACTGGCGTCTCAAGTAAGTAAACTACCAGTGTTAGTGCATTATTAACAAAATGGCACTTTGATTAAGTGAACTGCCGGTATAAAAAATTTACACAGGCGGTTGATTTAATGAATTGCCTATAGCATCACATGAAAATAATGACCATTGCTCTTACCTACCACCAAATCTCCACCATTCCTTGCAACTACCACCTCTGCTCCAGCTACCACACGCCGCATAAACTGCCTATAAAAGGCTAGAGCTAAGCAAGCTAAGTAACGGTGATTATTGGAGAAGTCATGGGACCTAGCCATTAGTGGAATGAAAACTTTCACTACACCGCAGCCTAAAGGAGCGTCCCAACCAAGGGTCGGTAAAAGTATCAAAACACCGTTGAACAGTCGGTCGCTATAAATTAGTGGCATACGGTTGGTCGCTATATCGTATTTTTTCGTCCGATGGTTGGTCGCTATTTTTATTATGGTTTTCTGATAAACGGTCGGTCGGTATATCTGTTGCAATGGGCCTCCCGACGCTCTCGTTGGAGCGTTGGGCTCCACCCGCTCAGGCCCATATGGTTCATGGGACGATCCGAACCGTTCGCTACTCCATCCAACAGATGGCTGCTCCATATACAACCCTAAAGCACTCACGCTCCCTTCCCCATCCGTGCAATCACGCCCGATCCCTCCGTGCTCTCTCTCTTTCTCGGTCTTTCTCACCGCGCCGCCTCCTTCTTCCCCCGCACACACCGCCGCCCCTCGCTGCTCCTCGCTGACACGCCGCCGCCCCTCGCTGCTCCTCGCCGACACCCCGCCGACTCAGCCTCCGGTGCGCTCCCGGCCGGTCGTGGCCCCTTGGCGCTCCTCCCCGTCTCTCGGTGGCCCCCTTCTCAGTCCTGCGTCCAGATCTGCGGTGGCCTGCTCCACGGCCGACGAAGCATAGGGCGGGGGACGCAGACAAGGATGCAATCCCTTCATGCAGGACCTTCATCCTCCTAGGTTCGTTCTCTGGCTTCCCCTTCTCCCCGCCTTCTACTTGCTCGCTTGCCTGTCTCCTATGTGCGTAACATGAGCTGTGTGTCGCAGGGGCTCAGGAGCACCACGCGTCTATGTGCGGCTTGCCGTGGCGCTGCGGGACGGAACAACCAAAGATGGGCGAAGGTAAGTTGCCACCACTGTCGCATCCCCGAGATCCATATCTTGGAGGCACTGCACGAGATATCTGCTATACCTAGCCATGGAGTATATTAGTTCTTTGAATTGTGAGTATTTTCAGAAGTTGAAAACGGAGACATTGATCCAACAGTTTGACGCTCGATATGGATTTGATGCCCTTATTGCTTCACAGATGGAACCGTATATTCAAGGGCAGTGCATACTCCAGAAATTTAATTGACAATAAGGCATACAGAAGCTAGTGAGTTTCAATCCCTTCAAACCTTACGTGTTTTTGCATTACATATTATGCAGCTTTAGTTAATAAACTATAAACTTATATACGTATAGTGAAGTGTGTCTTTAGTGAACAAACAGATTATCGTCTGAATATATAAACAAGATCTAATCCTAAGGTTTTGCAACGATGCACAATAATATACCCAAGGACCAAGGATGTCAGTTCCTGTCTAGACTATATTTTAAATCTGAAACATTTTGGTTCTAAAGATGGGTTTTAATGTACTATATATCTTGTTGATGTTTTCTAAACTCCAGTTAGATAGTAAGGAGCTTACTATTATGCATACAAGAACCAATGCCAATTATCATGAACACTGGCTATTTAATCTATTCTATGCTTCTTACAATTAATCTGTTTGGTATGCCAGTAGAGACTGTTATAATTGGTTGCTGGTGGTCAGCTGCTTTACTGATCTGTGTCGTGATGGAGCAGATATAGGAGTTGCAGCCTGACAGGGAAAGTGGAGGGGCAAATGCTGTTGGCTTGAGAATGGTGGCAGCAGCGCGAGGCTCTCCTCCTCCTCCCCCCAGCTCAGGTGCATGGCATGGCGGTTCTATACGAGGTACCTAGCAATAGATGAGAAATTCAAGGTCTGGTGAATGTGGATCCATGTCATTTGTCCTCCCTGAACCATGCACTTCACAACATCCATTCTGCCCATCTTTACTAATTGCTTGAGATGTTTCTCTTGAACCATCTTTTCAGAAGTACATGGCAAGAGCAGGCAACCTGGAGTACATGGTAAGGGCAGGGGTCCCGGAGGACCATCTCTTCTCTTCTCAGAAGTGAGCCACAATGTAAGTCACATTTTCTTTTTAAATGAAAGCATGTGAATGCCACAATTTAATTAAAAGAGCAATGCAAGATGCATCTGATGACTTGTAATGAACTGTTATATATAACTTGCACCACTGATGACTTGCAATGAACTGTTATATATGCCTTGCACCACTTGATGGAATACCCAATCATTTTTACCATTGTCAAGTTTCTGGTTGTACCACTGATGGTTGTAATCTTTTATTTTTAGGTGGGAGGTAATGGCTAGAGGTGCCTGATGCATGTAGGAAGCAGTTGGATTGAAGTGCATATGGCTACCGCATTATTTTGGATTCCTAATTAGAGATGAATACTTTTGTTAAGACCTTACTAGTGATGAATCATCTTTGTAATTAGTGCAAGCAAACCAAATGAGATGTGAGTTGTGCAACTAGTGTAAACATCCGTGTCATGATTATGTAATCACAGGACAAATGATTATGGCTATAATATAATTGTGAGTTGTGATGAGCTTCTGTGTCATGATTATGTATTGTTCAAAATTGAAATGTTGATTATAACTGTATGCAGGAATTAAGCTAGGCGCTAGGCGGATTCTAGGCGGTGACCCAAGCCTAGAGCTTAGTCGGGATTAAGCGAGCCTAGGCTTTCCTAGGCGCTTTTTTCTAGGCGTTTTGCCAATTTAGGCAAAATTGATATATATTATATATATATAGCAAAAAATAGCAAAAAATGTTGGATATGTAGGTTGCAGTAAATAACTAAATGTAAAAGGAGGACTACTGGACATACCTGAATGATGGCAGCCACATTAGAATGAATTCAGCAATTGGTTCATGAAAAAAAAAAAAAAAACAGTTAGTTATCACTTATGTAAATGATTGCAGCCACCTCCCATGATTCCCATGAGACCATATCAGCTAGTAAACAAATTTGAAAGCACAAACAAACTACTGGATAGCACAATCACATAGCATAGTTCATAGTTCTCACAACACAAATCACAAGCACAACACAAATCACAGTTCATAGTTCTCACAACACAAATCACAAGCACAACACAAATCACAGTTCATAGTTCTCTTCTCACAACACAAATCACAGCCACCAGGCCCACCACACAAACTTAGTCACACAGCTGCAGGTTGCAGCTCAATAGGGTTCCTCAGGGCTCATAGTCATCTTCATCATATTCTTCTTCTTCGGACTCAACTCTTCTCCTTCATACAGCTCCCTCACTCTTGCACTTCTACGGCACTCAAGCTCTTCTTCTGCTCCCACTACATCTCCAATAACAGACCAAGGTATCCCTGTACCTTGCATCTCATCCTCATCCTCCCTCATCTCTGAAGACCACTAATGCATGATCATCTCCACCCTCTTGGAGAAAGCCTTGAGCTTCAGTTGTTTCACTAGACAAAAGAACATCTGTGATTTTCTTTGACTTGATCTTCTCCCTCTTACTAAGCAACCTGTTGTTGAATTGAACATAGACCAACTTGTTGAGGCGGGTGGTAGTAAGCCTATTTCTCTTCTTAGTGTGGATCTGAAATTGAAAAGAAGATAGGTACTAAGACTAACCATAATGTTGCTATGCTGAAATGTAAGTAATAGATAGGTACTAAGACTAACCCCTTCAAACCCACTCCAATTTCTTTCACAACCGGAGGAGCTTGCACACAAAGACAAGATCCTTGTAGCCATCTTTTTGTAAAGCAGTGTTTTCAGTTCCATACAACCGCCACCATGATGCTGCAAAAATAGAAATGCCTCCATTAGTTTAAAAACAGCAAACAACCTTGTTACAGCAAGCAGCAAACAGCCATGTTGCTAACTAATACCTCTACCCGGGTTGTAATAAAAGTTCTGAAAAGTTCTTGCAAGCTTCTTGCTAAATGGCCCCTCTCTATTCTGAAACTTCTTCAATTCAAAGTTGGCAGCCTGCTCTTGCGTGTCCTCATCATAATAATAGAATTTCTCAACACAAGCTATGAAGGCTTCATTCATTTTGGGCTCATCAAAGATAGATGGATCAGCATAGCTATAGTGTGGATTCAGCAAGTAAGTCTGTCAAATGCAATGGGGAATCAAGTCTCGCCACCCATTTTCTTCTCAATAATTTTAATTACATCCTTGTATTGAGTCTCTTTATTGCCAAAGGCCACCTCTATGATTTGTTTCTTTGCCTTTAGTAGCTCTCCGTAAACATATCCCATGGTCTGGCTTCACCTCCCCATCAACCAAACGAAGGACTTTGACCAATGGCTCAAAAAATGTACCAATGCTACCTTGACCTCCTTCCAAAAGTTTGCACTCAATATGGTTGTTGTGGCCTCTTTTCCCTTCTTTGATTTCACATCCTTCAACGAGTCCCACTTACTATGCACCACCATGTTTCTTAGCTGATCCTTCTTCTCTAGCATACTACTCAAAGTGAGAAAGTGTGAAGCAAACCTAGTCACCCCGAGCCTCACTACATCTTTCCCCCCCGTGAAGTCTCTCAAGCACTCCAATGTTCTTGTGTGGCCATAGACAAATATGGTAAATGCCTTTGCTTGGTCAACAATTTTCTTGAACCGAGGCAAGTTGCCAATTCCTTTGCAAAGATCAAGTTGATGGTGTGGGCTGCACAAGAGGTCCAAAATATCTCTGTGGGCCTCTTCTCTTCCAAAAGCTTCTTGGCTCCCATGTTGTTAGAAGCATTGTCAGTCAATAACTTGGACCACATTGTCCGGGCCAATGTCTTCAATTGCCTTGTCCACTAGCTTAAAAATGACTTCACTTGTGTGTGACACAGCTGACATCTCTTTTGAGCCGATGAAGGTGGTTCCATCAAAGACAATTAGTGCACAAATTCATGATGCTTCTCCTCTTCCTATCCGACCAAGCATCTGGCTCATTATGGAGCAGCCATTTTTCAACTTCTCGCCTTCACGTTCTAGCGCCAAACTCGGGTTCTTGCATATTCTTCTTCCAACAATCCCACTTTCAAAGGCATCATCTGTTGGAGGTACAAGTCCCGACCAAACTGTCCCAATAGCTTCACACATTTGCTTGAAATCATCATTGTCACATGCATTGAAAGGTATAGCTGCCAATGTTTAAAAAAATGTAGCCAAATTAGGGTTCAGTTCATGAATAATAGCAGTAATGCATTTTAAAAATGTAAAACAGCATGATATACAAGCAATTTACCATGATTGTAGACCCATCTTGCTATAAACTTATGAACCTCATGAGTTCTCTCTTTGAAAAGTTCCTTGTCGAGCTTCATTTGCTTCAAAGCATCCGCATTGGTAGCTTTAGGATCAATAGCACGTGCCCATCTGTCCATAGGTCCTAATTTGTGAGGCTCAAGCTGAACTACCAATGCAAGTGACTTCCTCTGAATCTCCACCAACCCTAGACACATTGACTTCCTCTCTAAGTTCTAATTCACGGACGCCTTCTCCTCCCTCTTTCTTTTTTGCATCCGCTAGTGCTTTCTTGCACTTTTCTCTAGCCTCCAAAGCCTCCTCGTGTTTTGCAGCCGCACTCTCGCCACATTCTTTCCTTCATGGGCTAGATGACACTTCAATCGATAAACACCTCCCGGTACTCACGTGGCCACAGAATTTGCACTTCACCTTGTCCTTGTTGCCGCATCCACAAGAACCCCATATTCCCATCCAATATCATCCGAATTCCTCTTGAGCAGATTCCCCTGCTCTCGTTGGTGTTGGATTTTCTGACGACATCCTAATCCTAAACCATGCAAGCAATACAATACAAAGCATTAAACCCTAACACTAATGGACTAACATGTTAAGTGGCACTTGGCAAAGAAGTGAAGTGGCAAAGCAGGGAGGAAGACAGGGGAAGGGGAGAAGTGGCAAGCAGGGAGGGAGAGAGGGAAGCGGGGGACATGAGAAGGAGCAGAGCAATCCAAAGAGAAGGAGGGGAGAGCAGAGAAGCAGGGAGGGACCGAGGGAAGCAGGGAGATGAGAGGGTGGGGGAGCCAACTCACCTGGGGGAGCAGCCGGCCGGGAAGCAGCCTGCCGGGGAGGAGCAAAGACCGAAGGCCTCGGGAGGAGCAGCAGACGGCGCGGCTTGGGAGGAGGACGACCGGGCGGCGGAAGACCGGGGCAGAAGCCCGAGCGCGAGATGCACCAGTCGCGGCCCGACTCTTTCTCTCCCCTTATCCACCTCGCGCGCCAAATCACCTACCGAGGCCCGCGAGCGTGGGAAGCTCGCCGCGGCGGGGGTGTCGCGCGCTGAAGTGAAATCGGGGGCGGAAGTCGCTGGCCCGCCCCAAGCTCCGCCCGGCCGCCCAGCCGCCTAGCGCCCCAACCGCCCAAGATCCCGCTCACTCCCTAGGCCGCGGAAGCCCTCCGCGAAGCGAGCGCTTAGAAGTGAGTTTGCTAGCGCCGCCTAGCTGCAACAGTGGGACTGTATGATTAGTACCGATCCCGAGATGAATGTGTAAACAAATAATATTATGTTGTAATTGCCTTGTATCCGCAGTGTTCGACCGTTGGTCGCTATTATAATATATAGCGTCAAACCATTGGTCGCTATAAGTCTCGCAATAGCGTTGAACCATCGGGCCGCTATATATTTGACGCATCGTCGAACGATTCCGGTCGCTATAAACTTATAGCGACGCCGCTTATATCGACCGACTACATTGGTCGCTATATGTTTATAGCGGCCGCCTCGTATGTCGCTATACCGACTTATAGCGACCATCCGTAGCTCGCTATAGATAGGTTGTGGTATAGTGTTTGTTTTATATATACTAGGGTGTGATGACTATGGTAGACTATCGGCTCACGTAAACAAACCGCCACTACGGGATTCCCCTTTGGCTGGTTTCCGTGGGGAAAACTTTTCCGTCACCGCTCCCGAAAGGTCCTCCTTTCCCGTGAGCAACACAAAAACGATCACGGAAAATCCAGTAAACTCACGGGAAAATACATTTCCCGTGAGATGGGGGCTCACGGGAAAGGGAACCGCCGTGAGCCCCCACCCCGCTCCGTCCCATCCGTCCACCTTTCCCGTGCTCCCTCCGTCTAGTTCACGGAAATCCTTTCCGTGAGTGGCCTTTCCCGTGAGCTAAACGGAGGCCTGTGGCAAAGGGACCCCATTTCCTCGCGTGAGCCGTGGATCCCGCTCACAGGGAAAGGCTCTCATGGGAATTTTTTTTTTTTTTTTTTTCATCTCCAAACTTTTTCTACACTTCTTGCACATCATATGGCACTCAATATTAAATTTTGGTGAATTATTAACTTTATTTGATATATTTAGGTAATTATTCTCTTTTATGGGAATTTTTGAAATGAGGCCAAATTTGAACTACAAGTGCTTCAAATTTTTGAAAAATTTAGTAGAAAATTTATATTCCTCATACTCAACACAATGTAAGGCCTTGCATTTAAAAATAAATAACGAAATTTGGAACATCTTAATACGAAATTATGAACGCTAATCCCTGTTCGAAAGTGGTTTAAAAATTCTAGAAAATAAACCGATGTTCAAAAAATCATGAAATTTGATAATATGTAGATTAGCACAAAAATTATTACCATTTATTTGTTACTAGCATCACGCCCGTGCGTTGCTACGGGATAACTAAATTTTATATAAAAAACACATGGATCGCATGATAAAATAACAGTACTATGAAATTAAACAATGATATTAAAGTGAGATTTAATCCAAACACACAAGTTTTAACCGAATCAAGATAAAATAGTTTAACTGTGTGCTATACTATGAATACGCTTGTTTGTGGTGAATAAATATACAGGAGTACTCTATATACAATGAAAAATACATCTCTGCTACTTACTGAAGGTTCCCAAGAAGAGATTCTTGTTCTCTGCAACTCGTCCAATCCGTGCTTGCAATCTTCCATATTGGCGATTCCTATAATTACAGAGTGTTCAAGCAAAAAACACCTAGATCGGCACATTGAAAATGCAGAATCAATCTTCGCACTGTATTTCAAAGGAGTAGAGTCAAAAGCTGACGACTTTTTAATGGATTAACTTTCTGAAAGTGCTACAATGAGTGAGAGTTCGCTGGCCGCACACCCGTTGATACTTGATTCCTACTGAATTCCATTCATTTTGATCATGATTAAAATTACATGCAAAGCTCACTGTAGTAAACAAACCATTATCATGTAGAGATGAAAGAGTTGTACTTTACCATCCAACTCTTATCAAGCTGTATGTCCAGATCAGAAGTGATGTGCTTTACCACTTTCTTCGCTATCAAGTTGCCTGAATCCATCGCAGAGATGCAGACTTATATCGAAAACTCTTCAGCCTTACAACCTAATAGCTCATCGCTGCATAGAATAGCAGGCGTCGGTTAGATACCTTGAGATTAGGCTAAGCCACAATCTTACAGCAAACATGGCGAAAATATTTTTTTTATATAAGAATAATATATGGTGCTGATTTGGTTGGTTTCTGATGACAGCCAACAGTTCGTACCAAAAGGAGATTATTATCTAATCATCAAGATGAAATGACATTACATCTATTCAGTCTACATTTAGCATTCCGGTGCTCTTTTTGCTATATCCTTTAGAACTTTCAGATTAATTTGCCCAGAAGGTTCCTTAACTGATAGCTTCTCAAACAGCTTAAAAAAGGGGATCAAAGTCGTTAAGTTTGCTGGAAAAAACCTTGAATTCATCAGGGGATGTGGGTTATTGTTTAGATGTCTACGTAGCAAATTAGACTATTTTACTTAGCAAATGTTCCCATCTCTCCATCACAAAAAGAAATGCTTGATCTGAGTCTCTGACACATGGGCGTGATCCAAACTGAAATAACCATGATAGCATAACCATACAAGATTGCTGCTGACATAACAAATGCATTTTAAGCAAAATTCACAGAAAAACAACTTCGGTCTGGTGGAAAAGAAGAGAAATACCATGTATCTATCTCATATCTCCACGGTTCGATCTCCGTGTAATTTTTCACACCTTTGTGAATTCTTCATGTTCCCACAAGCTGGCTGCATCAAGCTCATCATGTCCTTGCTACCAAAACGATAGTTCAAATGAGCAAAAATATTTTTTAACTGAATGCACAGAGCGGTCATGCCTCAACTAACATTCAGATAATAAATCTTCACATAACATTTAAGTGAAAATAGTAAATGTGCAATGAGAAAAAACAATCTGCAAAATACCTCCACAGGAAGATGGCCTCATGCCCTCCGTTTGTTCTTAAATAAAAAAGGAAGAAGGGCATATAAGAAAGCATGGCGGCATCCTGAAAAAAATGAATATAACCTTGCCAGCTAATTTAAGTTCTAAGTTATTTTATAGGAACAATAAATTAATTCACAAATATGTCATATAAAAAAATCAAAAGGAAACACATTGGATCTCTTAAATGAATTCAAACTCCAAAACTTGGAGGTACCAAAAAAAAAAAAGTTCAGTCCATATAATTGAGTCATCATGGAAAAAAAATTATGTACTGTCAGTATACAAGCTGCTGCCAGTTTAGGCGTCATGGTTCAGAAATAGCAGCAGTATCTATAACTCTTATATAGGAGATCCCCACTAGCTCTCCTTAAGGAGTTCTCAGCCCTGATTGGCTACTTTGAGTAGTAACTGAAGTCCCAACCAAAGCTTATAAGAAAACTACGTACCGAAGCTTAACAAATCTACGTTGATGCGGCGTCCCTGCGCGTCCCCGGGCTCGGTGTTATCGCGTGGACGGCTCGGGGCATGTTGGACCTAGCCTTATTCCCGTTGGGGTCGGCGCCGTCCCACAACCCTGTCCTCCCTTTTTTTGCTCATGCGCGCCGTCGTTCAGCTTATCCCCACCCCCATCTGCTCCGGCGTTTGGAGTTCGCCGATTCACGCCTCTTCCCCTCTCCCCGGTTCGATGGACTGCGGATCTTTGCTCGACTCCTCGCCTCCATCATCCATCAGTTCTCAAAATTAAAGGCAAGCGTTCTCTTATATATGTTTCGATCGTCACTTTAGGCCACAGATCGGCCAGGTCGCCGGGTCCATCGCTGGCCCAAGCGGTGGCGGATCCTCGAGCTCGTGAAGGGATACTACGCCGCCCAGTGCTCCACTGCTCCTCTGCCGCCGCCGGTGACCTCCATGGCCGCCGTCGCCGCCAGGAGCGTCGCCCCCTCGCCTTCCGCGCTTCCTTCGCGACGGAGCCCACAGAGCGCGCTGGGAGAAGGCGCCGTCGCACCAGCTAGCCCGCCAAGCTCAGTCACCGTGCGATCCCGAGGCCGGGCGAAGTCCCCTCGGCCCCTCCCTCGCCGATCGGAAATCTCATGGCCACCGTGATCCCAAAGCCGACGGGCTGACAACGAGTCGGTGGAGATCCGGGAGGTGTGGGCGGACGACCTGGAGGAGGAGTTCACGCTGATCTGCAACATCATCGACGAGTTCCTTCGTCGCGATGGACACGGAGATCCCGACATCGCCTGCCGCCCCCTGTCGGGCGCCTTCCGCTCCCCGTGGACTACAACTACGCCACCCTCAAGGCCAACGTTGACATGCTGCACCTCATCCAGCTCGGCCTCACCTTCTCCCGATCCGCGTGGCGAGCTGCGGCCCTCGGTGCCGGCCGCCGCCGCCGCATCTGGCAGTACAACTTCCGCGAGTTCGACGGCGGCGCGCGACATCTTCGCGTCCGACTCCATCGAACTGCTCCGTCGCAGCGGCATCGACTTCCGCCGCAACGCCGAGCGCAGCGTCGATGCACGCCAGTTCGCTGAGCTCCTCATGTCCTCCGGCGTCGTGCTCAACAATTCCGTATTCTGGGTCACCTCACGCAGGATACGACTTCGGCTACCTACTCAAGATTCTCACCTGCAATAGCCTCCCAGACACACAAGCCGGCTTCTTTAAGCTTATGAAGATATATTTCCCGACTGTCTACGACATCAAGCATCTCATGAAGTTCTGCAACAGTCTGCATGGCGGGCTTTACAAGCTCGCTGAGCTGCTCGATGTGGAGCGCGTTGAGGTAATACAGGTGATTTGAGTTCTGCTTTTTCCAAATCTGAAGATACACATGTTCGCTCTCTTTACCAATTAAGTAATCTAACGTTTTACTAATGCTCGATGAGGAAGGTGCATTATCTGAACTTCTGAAGTTACTCTGTTGCATAACACATTCCCAGTGCGTTTCTGGATGGGGCCATAATTCAGTAATTTTTATTTTTTTTTCTACAGCCAATAATGAAACAAAATAACATATTAGCAGTAAGTTATCAATAGAGGGAATGTAATTTATGGAGAACTTAGATGCTGCTTTGACCATGTGATTAACTTTGAATATGATTTGTAGAGTGTTTGACCCAAGGCAGGAGACGACACAGCTTGGATGCAGAGTAATCCGTTCATCTGATGACAATAGGAGTGGCATGGACCAAGTGGAGTAATGAGGATGCACTCCCAGATTCTATACTGCCCAAATGCAAGGTATTAATGTGCTGATAGTTTTCGGAAACATCATGAAATTCTCTTTTTCCACTTTGATTTTGTGCAGTCACACAGATCGTGGGCGGCCTTGTGATGATCTTTTTCTGTCCCGTCTCAGTTTTGAATCAAGGTCAATAAGAAGCGAGACAAGGAGGAGGACAGAGGCACTGCATGAACAACGCCATCACCGCTCCCTTTGTCAGGCTTGTCACGGTTGAAGGCCACAACGTCGTCCCCCGGCATGAAGCCCTGCAGCTCGTGAGCAGGATGGACATGGACTTGGTTGAGGCACGATGCCTTCTATACACATGTTTCTCTTGGATTCATGCATGGTGAGGCAGAAGGCAGACAAATATGCCAAGAACATGAAGGACAAGGTCAGGAGGAAAGATGCGCGAGATGGAGAACACCTTGGAGCCTGATGAGTTTCCAGACCTCTGGAAAGGTGAGTACGAGGCCTTTCATTGACCCTGTGAAGGTCATTAGCCACCAGCAACATTTTTTTAGTTTCAAAATCACAGATGTTGTGGAGGTGTATGAGATTATCAAAGAGCAGTAAGGATCTGATAGAAATTTGAATTGCCACGCAAAGAAACCTGTGCAGACAATATATATATGTATTGATAAGTTTTAACAGTCCCTATAAATCATTAGGTGTCATTTCTATTGGCTTGAGCTTTTAAATTCGTTCATATATATTTCTTAAGGCATCTTGCAGCATATTTTAATGTGGTTACCTGAAACACTGCAGGGGTGAACGGTGAGTGTTTGATTACTGAACTTATACGCAATGAACTCCTTTAGTCAAGAACTCTAAATAAAATTAAACAATGGTGAACTTGACTAAAGGAGTCTCCTTTAGCAAAAGAACTATAAACAATGCAGCTAAAAAAGAAACTCCTTTAGCAAAACAACACAAGTCACATTGAGAGGTACTTTAAAAAATTATTATGCTGAAAATAACTTCAAGTATTCAATCAAGTATAATATCTAACATCTACAATATACTCACTATTCATACAGGTAACCCTTGGAAATCTTTCTCAACATAAACCATGGAGAATGAAGGAGATACAATTATCTATACTACCAAGGACTCAGTCTAATAAATAATTACATGTCCTTTTCTCAAGATACACCATGTGATCGTTATGAATATTTCTTTTCTTTACATTCGGTTAAAAACTACAGTTCAAAAAACTTGCCACCTCGGCTTCAATAAATAGTTTTACTCATTACCATACAAATTCAAGTTTACATAATATAATAATCTCTCATGTTTTCATCAACAAGAGATGATATCATCGAAAAGTTTTACTTACAATCATTGTATTCTCTTAATTCCCGCTGCAACGCCGGGTGAGATTCCCCTAGTATATCGATGGAAGAGTAAGGAATTTAGAAGTCCATAATTACCAAGCTCGACAGGAAGATAAATTGGCTTCTGCTCACTGCCAACATCAATGCATGGGAGATATTGAAACCTGCTGAGATTTTGCACATTGCATTTTGTATACTCAGGCTCAGTCCATTTCCTATCGACGACATCAAGTTCTTATCCACGACTCTATCTTTAGTAGCAGGGATCTAACCAAAACTGATGACGACATATGCAATGGGAAAATTACAGCAGGTTAGAAATCTTGCGAAGACAAAAGCTCTGAAATGCAATCTAAAGCTGAACTTTCATTGAATCAGAGGCAATGACATGCACATGCTGTCGCCTTCTGGTTGCTGACGGTCTGACACACCTGATAGTGACAACGCCAAAGTCATTGGAAGGGCCCCCACTGTAGGTTTAGGCTGCCACCCGCCCGGCCTCCAAGAACATGACAGTGGTGGTCCGGGATTGCCGCGCGGACTGCGGATTTCACCTGCTTGGAATCGGAGCTCACCTTGTGTGGGGGTTCGCACCTGCCCCCTTGACCTTCGCAACCGAAGGTTGCGGGAGAGGGGGCGAGGGCTTCCCACAGGAAAGAGCAAATGGGGAAATAGAAATGAGAAAGTGGGGGGAGAGTCCCCTTCCCCCTTGGCCTTCGGGTTGTATTTATAGAGGGGTGGAGGGAGTACATTTTCCATCCGCCCCCCTTGGATTAGAGATTTACAAGCGAGCCCTCACACTAGTTGAGTCTTGGGCCTTTTACAAGGGGAAGGGTGGTGCACCGGCACCCCTACCCCCAACAGCAGGCCCTTAGCTACTAGGGCTTGGCAGGATACAACAAGACCTAGTCGCTAAACAGGAAAAGGCCCATGAATACAAGCTTCCACTAGATGGCGAATGCCGGAGGATATAGTACAATGATGATCATGTTCGTTGATTGCGGAGGTCCCCCGCCTGGCCTCCGGCCTTCTTAGTTGTTGTGAGGGTCTTTGTCAGTTCGGGGGTGGCTCTTCCTTGCTCGGGTAGTCACGGCTGCGGAGGTCGCTATTCCCAGTGGTTCTGGTTGTTGGACGTAGATGAAATGGAGAGTTGCCGCAGGAGGACGATGATGGATCGAATGTTGAGGCCGAGGTCGATGATGTTGGTCCGACTCGATTCAGCTGCAAACGGTGGCATCGAAGTCACCGCGATCGATGGCGAGCCCCGTGTCGAAGTGTGGGCGAGGGTGCAGTTGGTGTTGAAGTCAAGGCGAGGCCCTCGCTGAAGTCGAGGCGAAGGTCCGGATGTCGTCGTTGGTGCCGAGGCGAGGCCCTTGCCGAAGTCGAGGCGAGGGTGCAGATATCATCGACGGTGCCGAGGCGAGGCCCTTGTCGGGTCGCGGTGGGTGCGGATGTCGTCGACGGTGCCGGCGCAGGCCCTTGCTGAAGTCGAGGCGAAGGTGCGGATGTCGCCGTTGGTGCCGGTGCAAGGCCCTGCCGAAGTCGAGGCGAGGGTGCAGATATCATCGACGGTGCGGGCGGCGAGGCCCTTGCTGAAGTCGCGAGGGTGCGGATGTCGCCGACGGTGCGGCGAGGCCCTTGCCGGGTCGGTCGGCGCAGGCCCTTGCCGGGTCGAGGCGAGGGTGCGGATGTCGCCGTTAGCGTAGTTGAAATTGCCGATGTCGCCGAACGTAGGTAGACGCCGGAGTTGCCCGGCCTTTCCTACCCGACTCATGAGTGGCGGGCAAGACATTTCCTTCAGGTTGGATTGGTTCCCCCAATGCAGCCCCTAGCCCCTTCTTGGCCGGTGCTTATGAGTAGGAGGGGGCTTCGAGGCTAGTTGTCGATGTTGTAGGCGATGGAGTTTCGACGAGGCGAAGCTGATGTTGCTAAGGTCGGAGGCGAGCCCATCTGCCGAGGCAAGGACGTGGTTGATGTCACCCAAGTTGAAGGTGAGCTCCTCGCCGAAGATGTTGGTGAGGCGGTGGTCGACGTTGCAGAGGTCCGAGTTGAAGTTGAGGCAAGCCCCTTGCCGTAGTCGGGGCGAAGGTGCAGATGTCAGCATCGGTGTTGAGGCGAGCCCCTTGCTGAATTCGGGTGAGCCCCATGTTGAGGTCGTAGGCGCGGGTGCGTAGATGTCGTTGCTGTAGTCGAGGCGAGCCCCTTGCCGATGCTCTTGGCGAAGGTGTGGTTGGTGACGCCGAAGTCGGAGGTCAGCCCTTCGCCAAAGATGTTGGCGAGGGTGTAGCTCAAGTTGCCGATCTCGCCGAACGCGGGTAGACGCCGAAGTTGCCCGCCTTTCCTGCCCGACTCATGAGTAGCGGGCAAGACGTTTTAGGTAGAATTGGCCTCAATGCTGCCCCCCTAGCCCCTTCTTGGCGGTGCTTATGAGTTGGAGGTGAACGCATGGTCGAAGTTGTCGAGGTCGAAGGTGAGCGGCCCCTTGCCGGCTTTGTTGATGTCGCCGGGTCGAGGGCGAGCCTTTCGCCGAAGGTTTGTTGAAGTCGCCGTAGTCGGAGGTGAGGCCCTTGTAGAGGTTGGATTGATGTCGCGAAGATGATGTCGACGCCGCCGCCGTCGGGCGGCGCAGGCCCTTTTGCCTAAGATTTGTTGATGTCACGAAGGTGACGTTGACGCCGCCAGTAGTCGGAGGTGAGGCCCTTGCGGCAGGTTTGGCCGATGTCGCGAGGTGATGTCGACGCCGCCGTGAAGTCGGAGGCGCAGGCCCTTGCGGGGTTTGGCCGATGTCGCGAGGTGATGTCGACGCCGCCGAAGTCGAAGGTGAGGCCCTTTGCCTAAGATTTGTTGATGTCACGGGGTGACGCCGACGCCGGGCCAGAAGTCGGAGGCGAGGCCCTTGCGGAGGTTTGGCTGATGTCGCAGGGTGATGTCGACGCCGCCGTGGTCGGAGGCGAGGCCCTTGCGGGGGTTTGGCCGATGTCGCGAGGTGATGTCGACGTCGCCAGTGGTCGGAGGCGAGGTTTTGCCGAGGATTAGCCGAGCCGGGCGAAGTCGATCGCTTCGCCCGAACGGGGCCAATCCTTGTGCTTTCCTCGTTGCCGATGAGGGCCGGGTGCCGCCACCCAGCCCCCTTTCGGAGGTGTGTCCTTGACATTGCTTGCTTCGGGGATAACTCCTGCATGCATTGATTGTGACGGAATTCATATTTATATCGAAGGCGGTGAGAGTTTTTCATGGCGACGCCCCACACACTTTTTAGCGAGGCTCGCGTTAAATCGGAGGTAGTGAGAAAAAGTTTTTCGCAGCGACGCCTATTCTCTCTTTAGCGAGGCTCGCGTTTAAATCGGAGGTAGTGAAAAAAAAAGTTTTTCGCAGCGACGCCCCTATTCTTTTAGCGAGGCTCGCGTTTAAATCGAGGTAGTGAGAAAAACTTTTTACGCGACGCCCCTATTCTCTTTAGCGAGGCTCGTGTTTAAATCAAAGGTAGCAAGAAAAACTTTTTGCATGCTCGGAGGTGCTAGGGTGTCCGACTTCTTGTTTATGCTGGAAAACGTAAATTTTTGCAGCGGAGGTTTGGCTGAGCCGGGGCGAAGTCGACTACTTCGCCCCCGAAGGGCCAATCCTTGAGCCTTCCGCACTGCCGATGAGGGCTGGGTGCCACCACGCAGCCCCTTTCGGCGGAGGTCAGTCCTTGACACTTCTTTGCATTTGGGGAAATTCTTGCATGCATTAATTGGGGGTGTTGCCTTGTTGAAAAAAATTTGCGACCCTTCGCAGGGAAAAAGAGTGCAGCCCCTAGTGTCTCATAATGTCTTACTCAACCCCTGGTTTTTCATAATGTGCTCATGTGAGTAGTCCTGCAACTAGAAGTTATTTTCAAACATCGAAAAATCATAAGTTTACTTTTGCGAGTCCCTATCGTAATTGCCAGGGCGCCCGACTTCTTTGTTTGCCTCCGCGCTGCTCATACTCGGAGGGCGCGGGTGTCTTCTTTGCGAGCCCCTCGGCGGAGGTGCCGGGTGCCCGGCTTTTTTCCGCCTCCGCTGCTCATACTCGGAGGGCGCGGGCGTCTTTTTGGCGAGCCCCGGGCGGAGGTGCCGGGGCGCCCGGCTTTGCGCGCGCCCGCTGCTCATACTCGAGGGCGCGGGCGTCTTTTTTGCGAGCCCCCGGGCGGAGGTGCCAGGGTGCCCGACTTTCCTCCGCACCGCTGCAGCGATGGGGGTTGAGATGCTTATGAATGATGCTCATGGATGCGATGGTATGATGAATGCGAATGTATGATGCATGTATGATGAGTGCTTGCACGAGGGATAAGTGCGAGGTAAGTAAAACATTCTTATCATGAAGAATGTGATATTTGAGGCACAAGCAAGTATTTATGATGGTCAAGATAGACCAAATTTGATCGCTGCAAACACCAAGTTTTGTAATCAGATTATAACGGATGGTTTCACATGACAAGTGCTTTCACAAGAGTAAGTGTGAAAGTGTTGAAGCCAAAACGGATGGTTTGGTTCCTGCAACATCAACTAAAACTGCAATGTAGCTTTCCATGTAGGGGCCTGCAATATTGAGACATATTGCCCATTTGCGGCGAAGGTTGATTAGTACAACTACTAGGTAATTTTAAATTTTCATGCGGACGTATAGGATGTTGAGATTACGGAGGTGAGACCAAGGTGGGTGCGATGGTTATGAGATATTTGAAGAGAATGTTACCTTGTGAATGATGAGAAACCTGCAACCAAATACGGAGAAGTCCTAATAATAGGTTAGTTTGAGAGGGTAAGAATATACTCACAGTGCTGATAACCTGCATGTTAGCTCAATATAATAAGTTTGATATTTCTAAAACTTAAAATTTTCCTTTAGGCTCTAGAAAATTGAGCATGCTGCGAAGGTATTGACAAATTGCATCTGATGAACATTGGTCACATTGCGAAGGTGAGCACACCCGTGAACGTTTTCCCATATGGGACATAAGAAGTCTTGAGTGAAGCATATGAAGGCGTGCGGTATAGAGGTTTTGCCCCGCAGTGCAAAGGTTAGCACAATATACTTTGAATCTTCATGCGAACTTATAGAACGCTAGTCACACAAACAGGTGACCAAGATATGTGCGATGGTTAAGAGATATATGAACGGCAATGTTATAATGCGAAGGGTAGAAACCTCTTTTGCTGCAAGTGGATGTCGAGCCTTTCACTCAGGAGCGGCATGGAGAGTCGTCGAGGCCGGCCTTGGGCTGCTAGACAGGCTGGCCGAATGTGTAGTGGATGCGTCCGATCCAACTGGACGAAGTTGTTGCCTGGGCCGGAGGTAGAAAACCGTCGGAAGTGGCTTGAACAGTTGTCGGCGGGGGTAGCTCAGATCCGTCTTTCATCGGAGCTCACCCTCGGCTGTGGGTCGGCGAGGGTGGAGTGGTTTGGCAGTGGACGTGGGTGGCCGAGTTCCAAGCGACAGCGACCTAAAGGTGCGCGAACTGGCTGAGCTTCGAGGCGGCTGATATGCCGAGGGTACCTTCGTAGGCTTAGTTGTCCTTCGCCAAGGAGTCCCCTGTGAAAATATGCAGGAAGCCAGGATATGGATGCTTCGATGTGTGTTTCGTCGGAGATCAAGAGGAAAATTCTTTGGTACTCGGTGGTTAGTAAAAAGTGTTCAATAATGGAAGTGCTATGTGCATTCGGAATTTGATGTTCCAGCATGCCTGTATGCGAAATAAAAAAGGTTGTTTGTGGGAAAGGACTCACCGGGGGGTTCAGAACCTGCAACACAACAATTTAATGGGCCTCGCACCCAGACGAAGGTTAGTTGATAAATAAGTATGACACTTTATATTATGTCAGCCAAGTTTGTTTTTTTTTTTTAAAAAAACATGGTGAATAAACAGCCTTAAGCTGGCACCATAGACCACTAAATTTCCTCCAGCGAGGGTACCGAACTAGCGTTGTGCACTGCGGATAGCTGCGAAGGTTAGTTTGGAAAAACCTGAAAGTGACTGGTTGCTCATAAAATTCTCCATTTTTAGAAGTTAGATTTATGCCCGGCCCCAGCCTACAAGATGCTTCAGTGTATAAAGTATATGCGCCTCGATGCAAGTATTAGAGGAAACGTGTAGAATAACTTATCTTTTAGGGAAGGCCAGCGAGTGTAGTGTGCCTGCAAACAATTGACTTTTCCTTGGTGAGCCTGCAGGACGTTCGCGCCCGGCGTCGGACTGGCCTCCGCTGATGAGCGATCGAGTACTTCGGTGCTCTTGAAGCTTCTTCGAGAAGCGAGGGTCGGAGGGGACGAGAATTGCTGCCCGGCCGTGGCCAGGGTCTGGCGATGATTGCTCTGCTTGGCTGCGACGACGACGGTTGCTCCACCGGAGGGGGCGAGAATTGCTGCAGGCCGACCACCGCTGTGGCGGTCCTTGGCCTTGGCACGGGGGTGTGCTGGGCCTCGCTCAGGTGTCGCTGCAGCGGTGCACAACAAGAAAAAGACACCTCTGAGCCCGGAAATCGTTAGTCTCTGCCTGATGGGGTCTCCGCCTGCTGGTGCTAAAAACGTAGGTTCACCTATAACACGGATTCATACTCCTTGATTTTTAAGATCATGGCCACACGATGCGAGAGATGTGGGTAATACCTTTATTACGAGGAGAGTTCACCCTGCAAAAAATATGCAAACGACATATATGATTTGATATGGCGCCATGCCATGCGGAGGTGCCTCCGAAACATGTGGCGTGAGCCAAGGCTTGGATGAACTGGGCCAGCCGCGCGGTAGCCTCACGGTCACGGACCTTCGCTGCACAGCCGCATACCGCCACTGCACGGCGAGGGTAATAGAAACAAACTCGTTTTTTTTTTTTTTTCCTTTTTTTTTTTTTTTTGGGGGGGGGGCGCTGCATTGACCAGATATAAGATTTTTTCCAATATTGACCACATATAAAAATGACCAGAATACGAGTAGAGATACAAAGCACAAAGCACTAGCATATATGCGCGTACTAGCTAGGATGAGAATATTGCGAGGGTCCATTAGACCATATATAGTACTTAGCTCTGTTTGGGCACAGCGAGGGTTGCGACGTACGAGGGGTGGCCAGCCTGGTCGCTGCGAGGGATGCTGAGTTTGCCCGTGGCGAAGGTCGCGGTGAGAGGATTGATGCGTGGTGACCATTTGATGGATCCTGCGGAAGCCAAGTGATGTATGTGTCCGACAGGATTATATACATACTGTGTATAAGCACGTCCGATATGCTATCGTCGTACCTCCGCAGTTGTTCAGTTGAGTGTGAGAGACAAAAAGTGGTTAGTCCCGTTAGACACACCAGTAATAATAAATGTGCGTGCGATTGATATGAACCAGGCGTTTGGATTTTCTTATGATACAACCTCTGAAAAGAAAATGCGAGGTTCCGTTTCTGGGAGCACCAGGCACGCATGGACTATTCACTTAGCTGTTTGTAGGCCGATGTGCTGAGTACGCTGTGAGGCGAGCGGGCCTTCGTATATTTGTCTGAAAGTTTCCTCATTGTCCATCGTGGAGGCGATACCTCCGACTAGTGCGTGCGCGGGATCTGCAGGTGGGCCTTCGATAGACTACGGGAACGAGCAGGAGCCATACAATAGAGTTTGGTCAGTAGGAATGAATACTCATGCTTAGAATACTTAGCTAGCTTTTCATGTCGGAGGCTTATAGTCCCAGGCGGAGGTTGCTCTGATTTCGAGGCCAACGCACGAAGGTGTCCGGCTTGTACGGTTGCACCCGATGTCGACGACGTTGCTCAGGCCCAGACGAGGGCGCTGCTCCATAATTCGATGAGATAGCCTGACGACGAGGGTCGCGAGGAGCGTGGCTCGGACCCGTTCTGACGAGTATGGCTCCCCGCTGAAGGTCGGCGAAGGTGTCGTTGGCCGAGGTGTCGACGATGTCATCTCGGACTCGGGGCAGGCCAGAGGTCGCCCCGAACGACCTCCGCGAGCTAGCTTCGCAGGCCGGCTCTCGAGCGCCTGGTGGATAATCTAGCATGGCACAGCATGGTCACCTCGAGGGTTCAGCGTGGGCCGCTTAGCCTGGACGCGGCGAAGGTCTGGCTTGAGCTCGCGCTGGCCGAGGCTCGCTCGGTGGAGGTGCCCAGCAATCAACTGCGATGGTAGCCCTCGTTGGCGGCAAGGGGAAAATTGTTAGTCACAACACAGGCGTATGAATGATCCATGTATATATACAGCTACCCATTTAATGGAGCATCGATGCATGTTGGCAGCCGCATGCGCGGAGGTAGCACTCATGGGCGAATGCCTGATCTGCTGCAGATTACATGTGGGCGAACGGTACCCTCCACTACAGGAAACCGCGTCTTTGCCGAGTGCGAAGAGGTTCGCCGAAGTGGCAAAAAGCCGCGCGCACTCGGCAACGAACACCTTTGCCGAGTGCCAATCTCAGCACTTTCGGCAAAACCATCTTTGCGAGTGCCTAGCGTCGGCGAAGCACAACACTTCGGAAAAATAATACTTTTGCCGAGTGCCCCGGCCGTCGGCAAAAATAATACACTTTCGGCAAGGATAACGGGACCAAACGGGCCGCTCTCCGTCACCTTTGCCGGTGTCTCAATGATAAAACTTTCGGCAAACGCGGACACGCTTTGCCGAGTGCCAACTTCCAGGCACTTTCGGCAAATACTCTCTTTGCCGGCCGCCACATAAAAGGCACTCGGCAAACCGTTAATTTTTTTATTTTTCGTCCCATATTTTTTGTGTGCCATTAGTACCCTAATTACATGTCATATTCACAATTTGGGAGAATTTCACGCTTTTTTTGCTATATTTCATGAATTTTTTTTTATTTTCTTGCATTTTCTTGGCGACTCCAAATTTGAGCTACTTGGGTACATGAAATAATGGACTGTGTTCATTCAAAAAATGTTATTCACCATGTTTGGCATATGTTTAGGCTAAATCCAGGGACTACGCCTGAAATTTCGAACATTTATGTGCGGAACATGGCGAGTCACGTGCAAAGGGAAGGTGTTTTTAAAATCTATAAATTCCAAAAGCGAAGTTTAAAAATTCCACCGAAAATTCTTGGAGTGGTGTCTTGTCATCTCATGGGGAGGCTGTGGAAAAAATTTGAAAAAGTTTTTTCCAAGTTGTGGCGTGAGATGGCTAAAACCCGGACATCTCCACACTTCATATGAACTGTGGAATTTATGTCGAGTAAAACACCTTTCCGCACGTGACTCTAGCCTTTCATGTTCCGCACATAAATGTTCGAAATTTCAAAGAGTCCCCTGGATTTAGCCTAAACATACGCCAAACATCGTGAATAACATTTTTTGAATGACCACCGCCCATTATTTCATGTACCGCAGCTCAAATTTGGAGTCACAAGAAAATGCAAGAAAATAAAAATAAATCATGAAATATAGCAAAACAAATGCGGAAATTCTCCCAAATTCTGAACATGACATGTAATTAGTGTCCCAACGCAAAGCAAAAAAAATGGGACGAAAAAAAAAAAAGATAGTTTGCCGAGTGTGCCGTATGGGGCACCGGGCAAAGACAAGATTTGCCGAGTGCCCGGATGCGCGGCACTCGGCAAAGTAGGGTTTTTCAAAAAAATGAGGAGATTTTGCCGAAAGTGCCGCGATTTCCCGCACTCGCAAAGCCAGCCAATATCCGGGCCCGAGGACCCATTTTTCCTCATTCTTCCCCACGCCGCCGCCACGCCACGACGCCCGCCGCCGCCCCGATTCCACGCCGGACCTCGCCCCGCCGCCGCCTCGCTCTCGCCGGATCCGCCGCCCGCCCGCCCTGACCTCACCCCCCCGGCCGCTGGACCCGCCATACCGCCGGGCCGGGCCCGGACCCCGATCCGCCCGCCCGCCGCCCGCCCGCCCGGTGCGCCCGCCCCATCCTCGGGCGGATCCGCCCCGCCAAACAACGCCGGAGGCCGGGCGTTACGCCGCCCTGCCCGTCGTCGCGCCGCCGACCGCCGCCGCCCGTCGCCCCGCCGGGCCGGCTACCGCCGGCCACCTCGCCGGACCCGCGGCCGGCCTTGTGCAGTGAGGAAGGGAAGGGAAGAAGAGGAAGAGGGAGGAAGGGAAGGGAAGAAGAGGAAGGGGAGGAGGAAGAAGAGGGAGGAAGGGAAGAAGAGGGGAGGAGGAAGAAGGGAAGGGGAGGAGGAGGAAGAGAGTGCCTCTCGACCGGTCGTCGCCGGCCGTCAGCCGACCGGTGCCGCCGCGGGCGGTGATCGACGCCGTCGCCGGGCCGACCGTTGCTTTGTGGTGATCGACGCCGCCGCCGCCCGACCGCTGTTTTGCCGCTTTCTACGGCCAAGGTAAGCCCTATCTTTCTAGTAGTGGTTAGTACTAGTAGTTAGTAGGGTTAGTAGTAGTAGTTAGTAAATAGTTTGGTGGCCTTCGTGCCCATATTGGTGGTTGTTATATTGGTGGTTGGCGGCCTTCGCGCGCATATTGATGGTTGGTGGCCTTCGTGCCCATATTGGTGGTTGGTGGCCTTCGTGCCCATTCTCGGTATATGCATGTGGTTGTTGGCCTTCGTGCCATGTTTTTGCGTGGTTTTGGGTATCTCCCCGCGGGAGGTGCTGCCGAAATTTTGAGTGGACACTAACTTTTTTTTGGCCTTGTTTTGTAGGAGGACTGTCGGCCGAGGGACTCGGCGACCCGGTCGTCCTCGTGTGTGGGTCTTGCTGCACCGCGTCTCCACCGACCCCGTAGGTATGAATCACGCCCGTCCCGTCCTTGTAGTTGTCTTACATAGCGCGACCCGCCAGGGCGTCTCCCGTCCGAAGAGATACGGGCGTTGGTATGCGCATCTGTGCATATCTGCGGCCGTATCTCTTTCGGATTGTCCACGTTTTTGGACAGCCCGTGGATGCGTAGACAAGGTTAGCATCCATGCTCGGCTCCGTCGAGCGAATTTCAGCACCTCCCGTTGTTCTCCGGATACACACTCTCCCCCGGGGGCGTGTATCGGGAGAACAGGGGAGGTGTTTTATCAAATTCGGCTTCAAGCGACCCGAGCATGGATGCTAACCTTGTCTACGCATCCTCGGTGGGATTAGGACCTACCCTCACCTATTAGATGGTAGGAACGCCGTGTAGATGCAATTGCTTGCTTATGTGGCTCGGCCGACATGGGCGTATGACAGAGGATGGATAACCGTGAGTGGATGTACACGGGCTTCGCAAGTAAGAGTCTTGAATGGGTTAGGGGGACCGATGCTTTCCTGGAACATGCATTTGGCCCAGCTGCTAAAGGGTCTTCGGATGCCGCGTCCGCGTGCGGCAAATGTAAGAACAAGAAAAAGCGAGTCAAGATTGAAATGGGTAAACATATTTACAACAATAGATTCGTCCCAAACTATAGCCGCTGGATCTTCCACGGCGAAGTCGATCGTATTAGAGAGGGCGTGGTGAGGCCCCTCCTCGAGGAGTATGATCAAGATGCCGGGATGGCGCATACATGATGGCGCAGACTTTCATGATGCACGCTTCAATGGAGGATTGGAGGAGGAACCTCCGAGGAAACCGCAAAGGCGTTCTCTACGAGATGATGGAGGCGGCACGCAGCCCCTTCACGAGAAGACAATGCTTTAAGGCGGATGGCATTTCACGCCTTATAGCGTTGAAGTCCCAATTGAGCATTAGTCGAGACGGCCGACACCCTCGCTGTCGGGCTTCTTGGCAAAATGCTTCCGAGGGTCACGCCCCGCCGAAGAACACGTCACGAGTCACGAGAGACTTCTTCGTGGACCAAGATGCCGTATGACTCGTACCATGCTTGTCCAAAGGGGTGCGTCCTCTTTAGGGGAGACCTCAAGGAAGCAACGCCTTTGTCCCAAAGTGCAAAGCCTCTAGGTATGTGGAGGTAGAATGTAGTGATGGCGAAGAAGAAACAGTCCAAGATCCCCGAGATGGTCCTCACGACACCTTCCTTTCGCATGCCGAGGCTCCAACGGCCGTACATGACGGAGGAGTCCGCGAAACAAATGACATGGCACAAGAAGGGCAAAAGATACGATCCCCGAAAGTTGGTACACCCATCGGATGGTGATGCATGGAAGCACCGATAATATGCATCCCGAAAAAGCTATGGAGGCTCGAAATGTACGTGTAGCGTTCGCAAATGAGATGGGTTCAACCCGCATGGGTCAACTGGCGGCCCCGCATACACTTGTTGGCCCGTGTTTGTGATCCCTCTCAATCTTCCCCGGTGTCATGTTTGAGCTCAAGCACCTGTTCTTTGACGCCGATAATACCCGGGCAACAATATGGGTGTGTTCATGCGGCCAAGGTGTGGGATGAATTGCAAGATGCTTGGGAAAATGGGGTAATCGACGTGCGGCCGAGCTACAAAGACAAACTTTACAATGCACGTGTGGTACCTATATTCAATGCATGACTTCCGGGCTTATGGCATATTCAGCGGATGGTGTGTTCATGGGAGGTTCCCTTGCCCAACATGCAAGGCAGTGTGTGCGATTCACACAGCTTCTCAAGGGTGGCAAGTATTCCTCGTTTGACAAACATCGTCAATTCTTGCCCGAGAACCATGAATTCAGACTAGACAAAAAAGCACTTCACGAAAGGTATTCAAGTCACCGATCCCATCCCAAAGTTTATGACCGGTGAAGAGGTCCTTGCCGAGCTAGCTGGTCTCAAAATCGATGAAAAGAAAGGTGGTTTTGTTGGATATGGTCGGACACACATGTGGACTTATATATCGGGCTTGACTAATCTCCCCTACTACAAGGATCTTCTTCTTCCACACAACATCGATGTAATGCACACGTAAAAGAATATCTCCGAGGCACTCTTCGCAACATCCATGGACCTTCGTAAGTCAAAGGACAACGTTAAAGCTAGACTTGACATAGAGATGTTTGTGGCGATAGACCAAAGCTAGTGATAGAGACCCCTAGCCCCAGGAGGAGATGGAAAAAGGGGGCCCGGCCGACTACATCATCAAAAAAGGGCCGATAGGGAAGGAAGTGCTACAAAGGGATGAAGACGTTATCGTTCCCCGATGGGTATGCGGCGAATCCGAGTAGGGGAGTGAACTTGCAAACTATGAAAGTCCCGGGGATGAAGAGTCATGACTTCCACATATGGATTGAGCGGATCCTTCCTCGCGATGACTGGGGGATACCTCCCCTCGAACCAAAGTGGGCGCGTCCCCGGCAGAGTTGAGCTTTTTCTTCCGCCCGGCTTTGTGTTAAGGAGTTATCTCGGGATGCGATTGCTGATCCGGAGTGTGCCGCACCTGCGTTGATCCGCAAGTTAGAGATGCTATTTCCACCAGGCTTCTTCCCGTCCATGCAACACCGATTTTGCACCTGCCCGGCCGAGGCACGGTTGTGGGGGCCCGTGCGATTCCGTTGGTGCTATCCAATTGAGAGGGCTCTCAAGGTACTTCGGAGAAAAATGCGGGAATAAAGCCGAATTGAGCCTTCCGTGGCGCGCAGGCATACATTCGGAGGAGGTGTCGACCTTCACACGGGCGTACTATACTGAGAAACTTCCGAAGTCCACAATCCTACCCCTCGTTACAACGCCGAGGAGAGTTCATCGAACCTTAGCCTTTTCGGAGGGCAAGTCGGAAGAGGAAGCGCAGCCTACCCACAAGCACTTGTCCTTTGATGAGTGGCGCACTATCATGCTCTATGTGTTGTTGAACCTTGACGAAACCGCTCCTTATCGCCAGTAAGTTCTCAATGAGCTTGTTCCACACCTCCGGCCTCCACCTATCGACCCTAAACCTCTAGCCTTGTTTTTCAGGGAATTTATTGGTCAACACCGGAGAGGGAATGGGGCTCCTACCTTGCAACAAGAAGACAATCTTCTAAAAATGGGAAACCCGATTTTATTTCCCCGTTCTCGCTCAAAGGTACCATCCAACTAACCTCGTTCCGGCTTTGATATTCCACTTTGGTCCTAGTAACATATAATGTAACGATCTATGTGGCCTGACCTTGCGTGCCCGCACGCATGCCGATATGTGCGAAGATTTAAAACAGTGGGCAATGGCTTCCCCGTAGGGTCAACTCGTTCACCGCTTATGATGTGAATGGCTATCGGTTTCGCACGAGAAGCTACGAGGAGAGTCGGCCCAACCGAAAACAACGTGCACCGGAGTTCGTGACGCCCGGCTTGGATAAGAAGGACTATTACGGCATAGTCGAAGAAATATATGAGCTCAACTTCGGGGTCCTAAAGAGCTCAAGCTAGTGGTATTCAAATGCCATTGGTTCGATCCCGATGACACGAAAAGTGGACCCTACGATTGGGCAAGTCGAAATTCGACGTGATTCCGTATATGGAGGAGAGGATGTCTATATTGTGGCTAATATACACGCCACACAAGTTTATTACCTCCCATGGGCGTGCCAAAAACACGCGACCTTGCGGGTTGGTACCTTGTGCGCCAGGTATCGCCGCATCGGTAAAGCGCTGTTCGAACGATGATGATTACAACCCCGACCCAAACACTCAAGAGTTCTATCAACCCGAGGGGCTAGAAGGACGTTTGGAGATAGACATTCTTTTCGCCGATGGGCATGGAAGTAGACAACGCCATCGATGAGGACGAGGGTGATGAGGTGCGAGGATGCTAAGGACCCGCAAATTCTTGAACGATGGAGGCCGGTGCGCCGAAGGAGCTGTGGAGGGCGATGCACTTGCCGAGGACGATACGTATGATGAGGGTGATGACATTGATGATTACAATAGTGGTAGCGATAGTGATGACTACATCCCAGCCTTAGGCATTCGGGGAGATAATTTCTAAATCATGTAATACTATTTTGTTATTATTGTTACCTTTCAATTATATTTCGTTCATTTTGCAATACTAATTGGTTTACTATTTGTTTTGCAGGGACTCGACAAAATGCCGGCGGAAGGCGGCAACGCGTCGGCTGGGGGTCGATCCCGCCACGCGAGACCCCCCTCACCCTCTCCCCAGCCGACGAGGGAGGCCGACGAGGAGGAGGCCGACGAGCAGCACCCGACGGTGGAGACGCGAGGCGCGGCCGCGTCGTCCGTCCCACGAGGAGGCTTGACTTTGTGTCGTCGTCGGACCAGCCGGGGCCAGCGTCGGGCCAGCCGGGCCGTCGTCGCCGGCCAGCCCCTCGTCGGGCCACACCGCCGCACTTCGGACTCCGGTTGCCGAAGAGACACCTGTCCACACGCCCTCCTCGAGTGCCGCCAAGGTCTACCAAATAGCGGGGCCTCGAGCCTCCACGAGGGCGATCCCTTTTCACCGCCGCCCGTGATTCGACCCAACGGTGAAAAGTAAGTAGCCATTGATATTTTCACTACTTCTTCATATGACATGTTGAAAATCGAACTTCAAACTAACAATTTGTCTTAATGCCTCGTGCAAGAATCGGAAGATTGTAAGCGGAGGGGGCAAAGGCGCGCCATATCAATGGCATCCGAGCCTCCGCGATTAGAGAGAACTACCCCGGCCCGGTGGACCTCGGGAACAACGTGAGGGAGGTTCCCCGACGGGGACCACTTCTTGCGCGTGAAAGAGGGGCAGACTTGCCGGGAAGATCAAGACGGACTTTTGGGTGAGTGTGTATGCGTGGATTACTTCACGCCGTTTGAATACTATGTTTCTTAAATAATTGAATGATACATGTTTTTCTCAGTATGCGTAACTACTTCACGTCGCGGCGGGAAGGAGGAGGAGGCCGCTAGAGTGCAGGGCCCAGTGGTCCGCCGAGAACGACTCAAGGACCTGTACCACGAGGCGCGTGTTTACCGCATCATCTCCTACAACGCCGGCGTGCTTGGCAAGGTGGTGAAGAAGAACGAAGCAAGGGAGATGATGCTCCGAGAGGAGACCGACCTCACCGGGGAGCAAGACATCCGTGTTCAGTAGAACGCATTTATTCAGATTTCTTCAATAAAAAAATAAGCGGACTTCCATTAATCCTCCGCTATGTCATGCGGATGTGTCCGGAGTGGTGCGGCAAGTACAAGGATCGCCGGGAGGCCATTGTGGACAAGTGGCTCTTGGGCGAGACGTCACGAGTACAAGAGACTCCGTCGAGGTGTCGCCTGAGATGCAAGGCGCTCCACACCACCAAGGCAGCGCGTGCCCCTCCGGTGTATATGGATAGATGGGTACGATTCAGTTGATATTTTTATTCAAGTGCTCAAATCTCTTCACTTCTAACCATCTCTGTGTTCTCCTCGCGGTCGGCTTCGCATGGAAACCGGGAGGTCACGAGTACGGGGGTGGGCCTTGACTCACAGCGGCAGGGCGACCGACCCGCCAACGCCTACGACCCGGGAAGGGGCCCGAGGCGCACAAAGAACGAACGTCTGCCCCCTGCTTACCCAAGACGCCGAGGCGGCCAAAGCGGCTATGGGGAGGACCGATCCAGCCACCGCCCCGGACACACGACCTGGTGATGAGGTTGGGAGGAGGGAAGCGGACGGCCGGTTCGGATGGCCAACAGCGCGATCGACCCGTCCTTCCGTTGATTGGCTGAGGGTGATTCGCTCAAGGAGCACGACCTCCACCGACATCCCCATAGCACCTCGGCAAATCGAGCTCCATGCGGAGACGATGCGGGTAACTTCGTTTCATCGATCGCTCACCGGGTTTTACACATTTTCGCTACCTATGCATTGTTTCAATGTTACGGTTTGTAATATTGCAGGTCCGATGGCGGCGGAGGCCGTGCGGGCGGCCCAGGCGAAGAGTTTGCGGCCGCAGCGCCCCGAGGGCGGAGGCCCATCGGTGGGAGTTGGAGGCAATCACGCAACACTCGGTCGCCAAATTGAAGGACGTGGCGAGCTACTTCTAGGGCCTCGGATCCCGGGTGTGACCCGCTCCGTTGCCTCCCTCATTTGTTCGCTCCACCCCCGTTTCCCCGTTCCTCCTTGTGAACAGACTCCGGTGAGTATATGTTGTTGTTCATTTATTTGGCATGTGCGGCTCACCCGCAGTACTAATGAGATCGCCTCACACTTGTGCAGCCACGGCGGCGGGTTCGAACCCGACTCCTCCGGGTGGCCTTTCTCCACCCCATCCAAACCTATCCGGCCGGCCCGATTTTGACAAGACACGTGGCCGTGGGCGTTCGTTCCTCCTCGGGCGCGCGCGGCCACACTACGGGCTTCCACACGCCCCTCCACACCACGGGTGGTCGTGCGATCGGCGCCCGCGTACGGGTGGTATCCGGGGCAAGGTGAGGGCTCTTCGCACCGGAGGCCACGGTTCGGGGCCGTCAAGTTGAGGTGGTGGTGATGGATTTATTTTAGATGTTGGATATGTTGCAATCGTGGACGGATCTCGTTTCGATGTTGGACATGTTAGATTCCGTTTGGTTGTTGGACATGTTGGATTTTGTGGTATTTGTGGATTATATATGTGAATTTGTGGTATTTGTGGATTATATATGTGAATTTGTGAGATATGTGGATTATATATGTGAATCGGTGATCTATGTGGTTTATGATGTATATATGAATGTTTATGGTATATGTATATGTTGATTTGCAGCAACAAGCAATAGAAACAGCAAAAAAAAAATGAAATTCCCAGCTTTGCCGAAAGTGCCGCGAAGACTGGCAAAGCTGGGTAACCTGCGAGAAAAATGGCGGGTTTGCCGAAAGTGCAAAAGGTGGCACTCGGCAAAATGACCATAACTTTTGCCGAGTGCCTCCCCGCACAGCACTCGGCAAAGTCTATTTGTTTTTTTCGTAAAATAAATAATTTGCCGAGTGCCAACATCTGGCACTCGGCAAAGATTTAAAAATATTCAAATCTTTGCCGAGTGCGAGACGTTTGGCACTCGGCAAAGCCCCTTCCATATTTAATCGGCCGACGCCGGGTTCGCGAGTCTTGACACGACACTCGGCGAACTCTTCGCCGACCGCGCATTTTGGCACTCGGGCGAAGATGGCTTCGCCGTAAAATCTTCGCCGAAAGTGGGTCGCGAGTGCGGCACTCGGCGAAGCCTTCGCCGAGTGCTTCTAAGCATTTGCCGAGTGCGCCGCGCACTCGGCAAAGGACGCTGCCTCTCCTGTAGTGCTCGCGCAGTAGCTGCTCACATGCACCCTCCGCTGCTCTCCGCTGCTCATCCGTCGGGAGCTACCGCTGCCTGCTCATGGGAGGTGGGAAAAGCCAACTAGACTGTGGCGAGTAAATAACTGAGTCAAATACGGAACGATATATGATGTGGCAGTAATAGGACAGATGTGGTTGGAGCAGCGAAGGTGCAAGATTTCTTCCAGCGAAGGTGGTTTGTTTTGTGACTTTTTCGATCAGTCCCCACGGACGGGCGCCAATCGTGGGGGTTCGCCAGACCTGCCCCTTGACCTTCGCAACCGGTTCGCGGGGAGAGGGGGCGAGGGCTTCCCACAGAAAGAGCAAATGGGGAAATAGAAATGAGAAAGTGGGGGAGAGTCCCTTCCCCTTGGCCTTGGGGTTGTATTTATAGAGGGGTGGAGGGAGTACATTTTTCATCCGCCCCCCTTGGATTAGAGATTTACAAGCGAGCCCTCACACTAGTTGAGTCTTGGGCCTTTTACAAGGGGAAGGGTGGTGCACCGCACCCCTACCCCCAACACCTTGCTTGCTTGCTGAAGCCCTAGCCGTGCCGGGCTACTGCTGCGTGCGTCCTGGCCGGTGGGCGGTGGCCGCCGGCGTTCAGCCGACGTGGTGCGCCTGCTGCTCGCCGCGGCTCGGCCGCCATCCTCCCGTGGGTCGGCCGAGATGGGGCGACGGCAGGTACGCCCGATGCAGCGTCTCCGATTGGGAAGGGAACACCGGGGCTTTGCGGAGGAGGGAGGATTGCGGACTGGGGAGGATTGGGACGGGACAAGAGCACGGGGACGGGCGCTGCCTCCGTCGCTGATGAGGGATGCCGCGGTGATTGGGAGGTTTCCTTGTGCGCCGTTATTTCCTTCCATGGACCGGTGCATGGCTTTCCTTCCTTTCACAGATCGCGGGGAGGCACCCGCTCGACGAAGGCTTTCGTCGAACCGAAGCGAGGCGAAGGTTACTGCGTTTTTACCGCCGCGAAAAACAGGTATCGGTTCCATCCTTCTTAGGTAGTAAAGATTACCTACCTCCATTTGTTTTGTTCCACCAACAATATGTGGTGCCAAAGGTGCCGCAATCATGATCATTTTCTAGGGTCCTACACTATTGATATCCAATATTGGGTCGCATCGTATGATGCAGGGAGCACCAGGCGTAGGGCCACGCCTTGAAGACACGGACTCCTACCAAGACAGGGTCGTGTCGGAGGCCGTGGTAGATTGCAATGCTAAATACAAGCGACAGGGGAGCGCCTCCTGCGGGCAGTGCGATCGAATAGAGCCCCAAAAATCATGGCCCCAAGAAATTCAAAGTATCTCAAGTATCTATAATAATTTTGGCCTATGTTTTAATTAGACAATTATCCATTGCGATCATCTTTTTGGCCCAAAATTAAACGTGGCCTGTTGGAGCACTAGTCCTCGATCGTGAGCTCCTTGCGGAGTCAGAGAGAGTCTGCAGTGAGTATGCAGTGCGGCAGCTGTTGCGGACTTGGGGCGATTCTAGGACTAGACACGAGCTTTGCCAAAATCGGTGCTAACACAGAAGTCATTTTGCGAGACACTGCCTAAACATGATCGTGGCGGGCACTTGCTTTGCGTCATGGTTAATGCCCGATTAACGGTGGAGGACGTTTTTCATTTTCCATGGCGGACACTTTTGCCCGCCAGGGAAAATCAATTTACTGAGGTGGGCCACATAAAAATGCCCTCCGTGACAAGGTTTTGATTTTGCGCCTACCACAGAAAATCGATTGTCCGCGGCGGAACGTTAAAAGCCCGCCATGGAAAAGACCGAGGCCCGAAAAACCAAAAAGACTGGCAGCTAGCCCGATAACCATCTTCTTATATAAATACGATGCTAGGGTTTCTCATTCATTTTGTTCTCTCCCTCATCTCCCTAGTCAACGCTCAGCAGTGGTGGGCGCATCCTCTGCCTCCACCTCCACTTGCATGCGAACCCTCACCATTCGCCTCCACTCCAGCGTCCCCTCTCCCCTCTCTCTCTTCCCACTCCTCTCCCCTCTCCACTCCAGCCTTCACACTCCGGCGGCACATGGGTGTAGTGCAGTAGCAGCAGCGGCTGCGGCAGGCGGCAAGCCCCACCGTAGCGGCAGGCGGGACAAGGAGCAGCAGCTGCCGGCGGGGTGGCGGCCTCGATCTGGCCCTCCAGCCAGGTGCGCATGGTCTCATCGGCGCCGCAGCGGCCTCAATCCGTCGCCAGGGGCATCGAAGCCCTAGATGGGCTTGTCGGGCCCATCTAGAGTTTTTTTTGTTTGGGACATGTAACATGCCCGCCTTCGATAATGTATTTGTCATCGCAGGAACTGTAGCTGGACGCGGTTAGGCCATAATTTTCCCATGACCATACCATCGCGACGGGCTATAGTGCCCACGACAGAAAATACAAACTACCCGCCACGTAAAAACTTTTTGGTAGTAGTGTAGGTTATAAAAGAGAGTGTTCGAGCATCGGCTTTATCAGCATAAAAAATCCGTACGTGGGTGCGCGCGCTTGGCTTATCTTGACGTCCTATGCTGCGCCAGGATTCAGGATGTCATAGCATGAAACTACCCAACGACTCCTCTTCTATGGGGTCCATCTATGACAGTGTAGTACCACGCAAGCAGGCATGCAGCCAATGCATGCACTTCCAATAAGCTGAGCAAGCGCTGTTGGGTGATTGCTCAACTCAATACTTTATTGATGATGATATGGTTTACAAAGTGGTCATTTAACATGGCTGTTACAAAGGACGTCAGGGGGTATTTATAGGGGCCCCCTGACTTCGTAGTGGTGCTAAGTTACAGAAATTCTCAGATGAACGTCTAAGATCTATTCTTTCCAGCGAAGTTGTTTTCTTCGTCTTCGCGATGCTTTTTGATTTTCTTCATCACTTCTCATGGCTTTTAGCGAAGCCGTTGTCTCCATCTTCGCTCGAAGCCTGATCTCACGATCTTTTATCTTCAACTTTGTTACATCTCCGCGAAGTCAATCCTAGCGAAGCCACCTTCGATATCTCACTTGTTCCTATCCTTTTTTATTGTTACTCTGAATGTCCTACAACTTCAAAGTTTGGGATGAAATTTTATCAAAACCAAAGTTAGAACCCAACACGCGCACACAATTATTCGATTAAATTTTAGATCGGCACTGAGTGAAGTAGATGCCCTGATGCTTGACCAAATTAAAATATTCTATGTGTACAGCTGTTTGAAGCAGATAACACATACTGAAAAGTGCTATGCATGTACTTTTGGGAATGATCACTACTGGAAACTGGTCCGTCGCCGAGAGTACAACGATTTGCCAAGAGACGCAAATTCAGGCTCTCGGCGAAGGCCTAATTTGCTGACGGCCATGCTCGTTGTTGACACCTGTTATAGCATAATATTAATAGTCAACTAAATATGAAATAAGGGCATAATATGAATATCAATATAGACTAGGGGTTTTACTAACATAATTCCACGAGCTTTGGTGATTTATATCTTTACAGGGACTTAACAGATAAAAACAGATAAGAACGGTGAGAGACCGAAGAGTTTACATCCCATACGATGACAAGATTTAACCGTGAAGTAATTCAATCCAAAATGTGGACTAAAACACTCTAGAAGGTACCAGAAGACACCAGGAGGAACAGGATCACGAGGTGACCCTGACCCCTGGCGGCCGCCAGAGGCCTTTCGGCTGACCGCCAGGTGGGTCCCACATGTGAGCCTAAGATTTTTATGTCGGTTTACCACCGACCTTGAGGTTGTATCTACACCGTTATTGGAGGTCGGTTTGATCCAATGGTCATCGTTCATCGCCAAGACCTATATAAGAAGACCCTCTGACCCCAGGGTGAAACCCTAATTCATTCTATCTCATTCTATTCATTATCTATCGGTTGTAGAGGTGTCCCAATGTAAGGATCACCTCTCTCTCGAAGGATTAGTGAATTAGAAGTAGATTAGCCATGTAATTAAAAGTAGATTAGAAGTAGATTAGCTATGTAATTAGAAGTAGATTAGATCTAGGTTAGATCTAATCAAGAGTAAAGGAGAGTGGAGCTATGTTCCAGTTCTAGAAGAGTATTCGAGTATGGTATGTCTTTGTATCTTCTCTACAAGACTTATGCTTTAATATATTTTTTCTTCTCTATTTACTTTTATGCTTTCCACATATATGGTTAAGTATAGTTGTTATGCTATTGCATGGGATCTCCGGCTCAGTATTAAGGACTCTAGTTATTCATGGTAGCTAGAGTAGTAATCGATAGTGCGAGACTTGGTGTCTAGGCTATAGGTTACCCGAGGTTGCGCCTTCAAACCTACGGATAGTTGTGGTAGCCCTGGGGTGACAGCCCCTGTCAGGCCTTTGTAGTCCACCACGTATGGGTTGGTGTTTCGTAGAGCTTTTGGCAGCCTTCTCCCAACTACCTTCTTCCCAGTCTTTTTCGAGAGTTGGGACGGACCTGCTGCTCCAAAGTGTATTAGTGTAATTACTATCATAGAACCTAAGTAATAGAGGAGTACGTAGAAACCTTGATCTCCCCCTTTGACCTCTTGATTAGTTTAGTTATTCTTTTATAATCTTAGGTATGTTATTTTACACTTTGTTTGTTTATCCTTTATCAATTACCTCCTCACTTTAGTCTAGTGGTTTGCTAAGTTAATAGATGCATGATTGTGACTTATTAGAATTCTTTAGCCAAAGCTTCCCAGTGGATACGATACTCTAGAATACTCATCCTAGGAAAAGCTACAATGGTAGGTGTTTTATGCGCTGCAGAATCTTTCATTTTCTTTTAGCACTTAACAAATGCCAACACTCGCTAAATCCATACCCTCGGCGAAGACGTCTTTGTCGAGCCGGTCTCTTGGCAAACAAGACTCATGGCAAAGATATCCTTTTGCCGAGCGGGTGTCCCTCGACGAAGAAAACCCTAGGCAAAGATAGAACCTAGCCCTCGGCGAAAAGAAAGGGCTCGGCACAGAAAACGTAACCTGGCGCCGTCCATCCCGCTGTCTTTGCCAACGGGCGGTCGTTTGCCCCTCGGCCAAGAGTGGTGTCTTCGCCGAGGGTCTCACGCATGGGCTCTCGAAGAGGTGGTCCTTTTTTTTCTTCCATATGGACACGAGCCTTCGTGGGGCGCCAAGTGTCTCACACTTTGCCGAGATCGGGCGGACATCAAACTTCGCCGAGAGCCAAACCAAGCGGGCGCTCGGCGAAGAACCTCTTTGCCGAGCTTTAAAGGTGCTTGCCGAGATCGGCGGACATCAAACTTCGCCGAGAGCCAAAGCCAAGCGGGCGCCGGGCGAAAGAACCTCTTTGCCCGAGAGCTTTAAAAGGTGCTCGGCAAATTAATTATTCTTTTTTTATTTTAGCTTCTAGATTTTTTTTGTAGCATTGCTACAGTAATTAGACCTCCATGCTCAAGTTTGGAAATTTTTTCAAACTTTTTACTATATTTCATGAATTTTCACCTTTTATTTGAATTTCTTTTCATAACTCGCTTTTGAACTGCAAGTCATTCAAATAATGGATCTAAATAATTGGAAAAGTCATATTCATGTTTGTGAGTGTAAATTGAGGCCTCATTCAGGTGCACGCCCTAAAGTTCGAACATATTGTTCAAGAAACATGTCCACTCACCTATGGGAGAACCGCTTTTAAATTTTATAAAAAAGCAAATGAAGTAGAAAGTGGTCAAAATTGAAAAAGATTTCATGCAAGTTTGGATCCTGGACTGTAGAAACCTAGACATCTGAGCCGCTGAATGCGCAGTTTGGTAGACTACTTAGCTGTTTCTCAGGTGGGTCTCGATGGTAAACATGGAGGCAAGTAAACAGATAGTGTTCGCTATTTTGATTGGGCCAATATGGGTCCATTGAATATCGTGGTATCAACTGCCGGTTATGTTTCCAGCCCAATAAAAGTGTCAAACTTTTTTTATTAAGAAACTAGTAGAAAAGATACAGGGAAAAAAAGTGTTTTTTTATCGTAATCTCCCAACAGATCATCTTGCAAATAGATGTCAGCGCATACATCAAACGAGATTTCTACATACCGATACGTGTTCCTTGCTTTCTCCCACTTTTTTTTGAATGGTTTAGATGTCGTTAAGATCCGTGCTCACCTGAGCCCATCTAAAGATTTCTTGTTTCGTTTGATATGACTCCATTGTCCTGCTGGTTTTTCCATCCAACAAAATTATGCGGCTGCTACATTTCAACTTCGTGTTTTCGGAGTTCTTGGTCAGCGGCAGCGCCCATGGCCTTTGCCGCCGCTCTCGCCTCGCTTTGCGCCGCGCCTGGCGGTGGGTATGGTGGAGCCGTCGGTGGCTCGTGCTTCGCTGTGCTGCAGCGAGCTTCGGTTTGTCTTCTGCGCGTGTTCTGAACTGTGGTGATCAGGCGTCGGTGGTGGATCTGATCGTTGGGCGATGAGGACAAACAAATTTCAAATTTAAATTATCGCATTCGCCATGCATGGCGCGCATGGATATACTAATTTAAATTAGCGACACCCGATGAGGACGCCGTCATCTCAAGCGGAGCATGACCACAGCCATCTAGAAGAGGTAAGGTGCCACATGTGACTGGGGAAGCTCGGGTCGTTGAGACCTACGATGCAGTCAAACAAGGCAACGGGTTGACGGTTTTTACAATATCCAGAACTTCTCGTGGATCTTGGGCATGCCCTCAATGAAGTAAATTGAGATGTCGATGATCCACAGAGGCCCTGTTTAGATCTGAAAATGCAAACTACAAAAAGTGTCACATCTAATATGTCGGCACATACAAGGAGCACTAAATTTAGCCAAAATAAAAAAAGGATTTCATCATTAGCTTGTAAATTGCGAGACCAAAGTCTACTTAGACCGTGATTAGACACTAAACCGCTATATTAACACATGCTCTAATGACGGATTAATTTGGCTCTAAAGTCCGATATCCTAATGTTCACACTTCAAAATAGGAACTAAACACAGCCTTAGGGGACTAAGAATATAGGCTGGCTGCAGCTGCAGGGTTGGATTCTTATTGCGTTGGCACATGACACACGCAGGGATCAATGTATTCGTTTCTTTGTTTTTTTACAAGAGATCAATGTATTCGTTAAGGACATCCTGGACGAGCGAAAGGTCGATCGCTGCGTCGGTGGGGATCTGATTGTAGGGCGATGCGGAGGACAAACAAATCACGCTGCACGCGGTGCCACCAGATGTTGATGGTGCTGTCTCCGATCCGGCAACTGTGTGACGTACGACGCATGGCACGATACTCTTTTCTAACAACGCATTGTCAACTACACAGACATAGCCTTCTATTATTGCAACTATTCTAAGAGCGCAATTCTATCACTTACATATAGCTCCTCAAGTTTCTATTCGCCTTGGGCGCTTGGCTCGCATATATCAAATAGCTCAGATCCCACGCCCCTCCAGGAAATGGAGAACAGAAGACCCATAGCATCTCTCCCCGATCTCCACTGCAAATAAAGGTACGTACATACATATCTCGCTAGCCTCTCTCCTTTCCTGTCTTTTTTCTTTCTTACAGTCATGAGAGGTGTGTATATATATATATCTTCACATACGCAGAAGTTAGAGATGTTGTACCTGCTTTCAATATGTATATATGTATCTACAACATGAAGTGCCTTTCAATCATGGTTTTACCATTATTATACGTTTCACTATAGTACTCTCTCTCTCTCTCTCTCTCTCTCTCATATGTACCACCTCAATTCCAATTCCACATTATAAGACGTTTTGCTTTACTAATATATATGTACTAGAAAAAAGATTATGTGAATGTTTTGAGATTTCCATACTCGTGATCCATGAGTTCGTAATAAGGTTGCTTATAAACTCAAACTGCCTCCAGATTGCAGTATTCACCTAGTGATCATGTGTCACAATAGTCTTTCTTTGATACTTAGAGCTTCTCCCAACGGTGTTTCTCAAATTGACCGTCTAAATCATCATTTTGAGAGTAATTTTAGTACCTGGCCATCAATAGTTTTGCTATATCTTGTGCGTATTCTAGAGAGTAATCTTCGATCTCCATCATCAGCTAGTGAGAAATCTAGAATAGAGGATGTCTATATAGGGAAATCCAATTAAAGAGGCTATGGGACTGTATTGTTTAACAACAATTTATATTCGTGTATGGGAAGCTATAAAGATTCGTTTGGAGTTTCTCTTACCCACTGCCATTGTTGGCATAGTGTTCAGGTCAATATTCATCATATTAATCTAACCATAACTTGACAAACATGATGAGACTAAATAAGTTTGAAATAATCTCAACTCAAGTTAGCTTTTAAGATCGTTAATTTATAGTTACCATTATTCTTTTACAAAGAGCAGTTTCGACCATCATTTTAATTTTCTTAGAATTTAATTAATTATAAGTTGCTCATTGTACAGTAAGATATGTATGACTCTTTGATTACCTTTTCTTTGTAACTCCACATGCGTAACAAGGTAACCATTAATTCTTTAAGATGTGATGCATCTGTTCCATAAGGAAGAAAAGGTATCATGGCAGACCAGGATCCTAAACGGCCCGCAGTAAGGATAATGGAGGAAAGTAAATGGACAAGATACTTCATTCAGCTTAGCCCTTTACCTTGCTCTGGCCAGGTAGAAAATATAAACCAATACATACAATTTTCTTGATATTTATCTTCGCACTAAAGTCCATTGGATGTTTCTTTTATTTGAACTGTTATCTGTGCATGTCGGAAGCCCGACCATAGGATTAAGGATAGGCGAGATGAACTTGTGCGGAAGGTTCAATTCATAATCCAAGGATTTATTATAAGGAACACAGAAGATTTGCTTCTAGGAATGAAAACTGTCGATGCCTTGCAACGACTTGGCCTTGGCTACCTTTTTCGAAGCGGTCATTTCCAAATTAATGCATATCCTTAGCAGAACACCAGTGGGGAGATGACTTGTTTGCACTAGCACTCCAGTTCCGTCTGCAAAGACAGCATCACCATGACGTTTCTTCAGGTAGTTACGATATACCACGAAATTAAAGCTTAACTTAATTTCTGCAAACGGATAAGCAATGATTTTACTTGTTCTAGGCATTAGAGATCTGTAATGAAGTACCTATAACAAGTAAAGTATTTACTTATCATGTTTATTATTCCTGCTTGTATCATTATATTATATATTATGGCTCCCCATTCGAGTGCAAAAATAATTAATGTATGCAACAAAATCCATTAAGAAATGCTACCAAATAAAGTACGCGGACACCTACAAATTAATAGGTTTATCCATACAAAACATTTCAAATACATTTAATTATGTTGAGTAACTATCTTGCTCTATGTAGAAATTTTCAACAACTTCGTGGATGAAAATGGCGACTTCGGTGACGCTCTGCGATATAATGTTGATGGTTTGCTCAGTCTCTACGAGGCGGCTCACCTTGGTAAAAGTGACGAGGAAGTGCTCAGGAAGGCAATAATCTTTACCAAAGACTGCCTATCATCCCTAGTAAAAGATGGTCAACTGCCCAAGCCTGTCCTGCACAAAGTGTTGCATGCACTGGATTTACCAACTCAGCGTAGAGTAAAGTGGCTTGAGGCCAAGCTCTACATATCCATCTATGAGGATGACAATGATAGTAATCCGGATATCATTGAGCTTGCTAAGCTTAACTTTCACATCTTGCAGCAAATGCACCGTGATGAAGTCAGGACCATCTCACTGTGAGTATACAAAATCTTGTATCCATGAATAACAAACCTACATAGATAACCAAGGCATCAATCCAAAAGAAAAAAAAATGAACTGCAGATTAATTGCACTGACGATGAAGATGCATTTATGTTAAAAGTTTGCATAGATTAATTGCACAATATGGCAACTTTTAATTTATCTACTTATTGAAGGTGGTGGTGCAAGGACCTAAATCCTAGTAGCTTTGGTCCATATATACGAAAACGCCCAGTTGAGTGCTACTATTGGGCTTTGAGTGTTTTCTACGAACCCCAGTATGCTAAGGCACGGATGGTGTTCGCAAGGCTATTGATATTAATGTCGATCTTTGATGACATATTCGATTCATATGCAACGAAGGAAGAGGTTCATATGTTTAATGAAGCAGTCCAAAGGTATGTTTACCCCATACAATGACTAGTTAAATTGTTTATGCATCACACAATATAACTAAACTAGGAGAAAATAAAATGATTATTAATGAAAAAGATGGTTTGATTGAATCATCATTGCCATCTACCTAAGCTTTCAAGCTTAGCATTTTTCATAATTCAATGACTCAATCCAAAGAACATGCCTAGTTGACCAGAGTCAAACATATGGCTGGTAAAGAGTCACCAACTGATGGATGTCCCAACTGATCTCTTTAGATCACTCAGGGAGCTCACGGGCTACACTCATCAAGTACGCCTCGCGTGCACCTTCGTAAAGCCCGAACAAAACTTATCTACTACTCCAGGGTTTTTCAGGGCCCGACTTCTGGCACCCATGATGGTCCCGGCCTTACTCCAACCGAACACCCACCCAAGCTATTGCTTGGGCAACCCACTTAGAATCCAAAGCCCGACAGGCTTAGAGTTTCACACCATGCCTACTCGATTGACGGGCATGTGGCATAAAGTTGTGACTTACTTCATCATCCATGAGTATAAGTATCTGAATTATGTAGAACAAAGCAAAATATGGATTACAATATCAGCCACATTGAAACCAGAGTACCTATTCTTCGCGATGACCACCATGATTGATTATTAGGTAACTTCCATTGCATAGAGTATCATCAATAACATGCCGCTTTAACTCAAATGGACTACACTCTTTCAGATTTAATTGAGACTACATTACTTACTATTGTTATGGGTTTCAACAAATAGTTGGAATGAAGAAGCTGCTAAACAGATTGGGGACTGCTACTGGTATGTAATTTTTCATATTTCAAAGATTCTCGAAGAATTTGAGTCAAAGGACGGTGCTTCACCCATGGGAATTGATTGTTTCAAGGAATCTGTAAGTTCAAATTTCCATTATAATGCCTAATAACACATATCTGTATTAATCATAATACTTTGCTTAGCCCGACCAAACACTATTATAGGAAACATTTTTAGAGATAGGTACTTTGTATTAATAGAGAAGGGCAGAGAGGCGAGTCTGCTTTCCATAAAACCCCAAAAGATTTGTGGAATTGAACCAGCAGCTAGTTATCTACCACTACACCTCACACTCATTTATAATGTACATATATAGGATGCTATCTTTATATTCAACATTTTGTAACTTTATATTCAACATTTTTACCACAAAATAAACTCAAACAAGGAAGTTTCGACTACAAAATTTTAAATACTATCATACACCTTTGTTTTTGGATGTGTCTTCCTTAGAGATTTTTCAAAAATTTTCAAGACTATATAAATGTAAAAACATGTGATTTAAACATAAAATATGAGATACTAAAAGGTTCATGTCTGAAACTTATCAACACCAAATGTCGATCAGGTTGGTCACTACTACTTTGACTTCAATTATGTGAACATTCAATATTATTTATAGGTTCTAAGTTTCTTAAAATACATACTTGGTACTCAAATGATGTCACAAAAAGACTTGTCAACAACAAAGTCGTAGATTATGTATTGAGGGCTACAAATTTGGTATATAGACCATGTTGACGTCCTAAGTATAATTTTTAAATTTCAAAATCTATAAACTTATAAATTATTTCGTGGCTCCAAATTGTTCTAAATAAAAACGTCTCAACTACAAAGTTCTAAATAAAAAGCTTCTCAACTACAAATTATTCAGGTTTGCTTGAGACCTCAGACGGATTGAAGCCCATACTGGTCTCAGTTCATGTAAGCTTAATGGCATTTGGCATGACTATAGTGTCATATGGAACTGGTGATACTATAGTTAAGAAGAATCAATGTTAGGTGTAAATTAAAGTATTTTGTACTGAACAACATCAGATGAAAATTTGATACAAGAAACATGTAACAAAAAGATTCGTTTCCATACAAATTCATGTCACTGGTCACATGTTACTCCAACTTGTTAGAAACCACACTACCGATTCACTGTCTTTTGCCGCAGGCACACGACAAAAGGCACTAAAACACATGGGAAAGGGGGCAGCATTTTTTCGGCATAGATCGGGCTAAGCCGAAAGTGCCAAATATCGGGCACTGGTTAGTCTTTGTCGAGTGCACCACTAGCACACGGCAAAGAAAAGAAATCGTGACGGTGGCCGCTACAACGCCCATCTTAACGTCCATCTTTGTCGAAAGTGTTGGCGCCCAAACACACGCAAAGAAATTGATAGTATTTTTTGAACTAATTCTTTGCCGAGTGCTGGCTCCCAAAAACACACGGCAAAGAAATTGATAATATTTTTTAACTAAATCTTTGCCGAAAGTGCTGGCGACAAACACACGGCAAAGAAATTGATAATGTTTTTTAACTAGCTCTTTGCTGAGTGCTACAGTCCAAACACACGGCAAAGTACAAGCACAATACTAAGCCGAAGTTCGATATTTGGCACTTGGCTTCGAGGCGAACACACGGTGATGCCCCGGGTTCCGTAGTGCCAAGTGTCGCATTCATGAAAGGATTTCAAAAGGTAATAGTCCCATTACAAATTTTTATACTATGACCCCAATAAAATTCTCGAAAGCACTATACTACTAATTTTGTATCCTTATTAGATTCAAGTTACCCAAAATTGAATTGGATAGACCATGCAAAGAATATAGGTTTAGTCTACCATTTTTTCAACTGATGAGATGTGTTTATATTCATTCCATTTTACTCCATTTTAGATGAAGGAGGTAAGCAAGGCTATGCTACAAGAGTTGGTATGGCGAGAAGAGGGACAAGTGCCAACTGTGCATGAATATCTCAAGCAGGCTGCTGCAGTGAGCATTATGTACTTGCCAGTGGCCATCGTATGCATCGCTGGAATGTTCCCAAGCAATGATGAAATTTTCACCTGGGCTCGCTCATTTCCTAAAATTATAGAAAGCGCAGCAATTTTGTGTCGTTTGATGGACGATGTTGCTGGACACGAGGTAAAACCACAAGCACATTTGTATCCAAAACCACACCCACAAGCACACATGCAATCCAGATGCTTATATTATATATATGTTGACAGAATGAGAAAGAAGAAAGAAGTAAGTGTGTTACTGCAGTCGACTGCTATGTAAGGGAGCATGGTGTCACAGTTGAAGAAGCCAAAAAAGCATTGACTTGCCTTGTAGAGGACCATTGGAGGTGCATCAATGAGGAATTACTCAAAACGGATCAAGCGGTACCAGTTGCACTACTATATCCGGTGTTAGGCCTTGTCCGTGTGATGGAGGCGATGTACAAAGAAGTTGACACGTACACCAAGTGTTCCGGAGTGGCAGACTCAATACATAAGCTGCTCAACGAGTGTGTGCAACATTAACGACGATTGCTAGCTGGTGTCTGGAATAATGCATATGTGTACGCATACTTCAGGTTGCAAACGGCGTGGCGGGCGGTCAGCCCCGTCCCCGTCCGTAGCCGCCCGACCGGCTCACAGGTGGGGAGCTCCTCACCGTGAGGACCTCCTCCCATTTTGCTCTAATCTCTATATTAAGAGATTAGAGCATGAACCCTAATCTCTATATTAATCCTTCGGATCTAATCTCTATATTATGAGTTGAACCCTCATTTTTATTTTAATTTTTGTACCCTAATCTGTATATTAAGCCCCTAAACCCTAAACCCTACACACGAAAATTGAACCCTAATCTCTATATATTAAGCTCCTAAACCCTAATCTCTATTTTAAGTCTTATACCCTAATCTCTATATTAAACCCTAAACCCTAATCTCTATATTCTCTAATCTCTATATTAAATTTTATACCCTAATCTCTCTATTTAGAGTAAAATGGGGGGGTCCTCACGGTGAGGACCTCCCCACCAATTTATTCGCGCCAAGGGGAGCTTGCGGGCGAATCGCGGCGGCCCAGCATACGGCCCGCTTGATTTTGCAGGCTTCAGCGTGCCCGCGTCCGCGCCGCATATATACGACATACGCCTCGTGAGTCGCTCCGCATAACTAGAGCGGCTTCCAACGCCCAAGCTCACAGCCCCGTTCTTAGCGTTTGCCATGGGGACGGCGACACGCTGTAGCCCCTCGAAGCGGCGAGCGCCAAGTCCGGCAAGCATTCAAGCCTCGTCTCTCGCTGGTCAATAAGCAGCGAGAAAAATGACTAAGCTTGGGCGAGACTGCATGCCAGCGAGGGTGCCCGCCTTAAGCACCCGGCAAGGCCAAGGCTGTGGAGCACGATGCCGACCAGCGCGTCATTGTGGCACACGGCTGTGATGCCCAACGCCGCCATGTCGTCGCCCCGCGGTGCCCCTGGAAAGCAACAAGTGGTCATACATATCTCGGCCGAGACATCTCCCTCGCGTCGTCTCCCCTCGGGCGCCCTCGAGGCTCCCACCACGCCGCCCGAGAAGGCCCCTCCCACCTCGCCCGGCCGGGTCGCCGCTGCCACAAGTCGTCGGCGGCGGCCCCCCTCCTCCCCGTCCCCTCTCCTCTTTCTTCCCCTCTCAGCTCCACCTCCCTCGCTCCTTCGACGCCCGGTGGCGCCGGCGGCGTGAGGGGTCGATCGGCTCCTCGGCCGGATCCGGCCTCCCCATGGCCGCATCGGGCTTCCCCGCGGTGTTCCCGAGAAATGGTGCTTTACATGACGTTTTTGGTGACGTTACAAAAAATCATCACAGAATTACACTATCTATGACGTTCATTCCAAAGGTGATACAACTGAGATGACTTGTTTAGCTTTCATCATTGGTGGACATCATATATAGTATGGCAACTCATTTGTCAAAGAGAAAAAATGTGTGTACGTATATGTATATGCAAACACACACGTGTATTGTGTATGTATGTATGTAAAAATTAAATAAAACAAAAGAAAATGGAGAAGAAATACATACGTGTACATACAACATGTGTGTGTATATATTCCGTGTTTTTTCAAAATACATACGTGTACATACGTATACACGTGTATTTATGTTTTTTATATTTTACATTTTATGTTTTTCAAAAAATAACTATATATAAATATATGCACACACGGAGTATATGACTTGACCTCCCTAGCTCACTTTTCTCCTGACCGTGTGGACCTTTCCGCTCGGCTGCGCACGTTCCTCCATCTAGCTAGAAAGGAGAAGGCCCATCTGAAGCCCAACTACACCCAGCTGAGTATATATGATGCGAACTAAACTAACCCTATCTGTTCCTCACCGCCGCCGCTACACAAGCACGCCGCCGCCACCGGCCTCTATCTCTCATCCGCACACCACACCAGCGGCCAGCCAACGCTCGTTGCCCGCCCACCATGCCCTACGCGGGCACGCCGCCGGTCCGCCGCAGATGCGCGTGAGCTTCCGAGCATGCTCCTTGCTCCTGGATCCAGCACTCGGTGGTTGTGTTTGTCGCTTAGATCTTATTTCAGGCCACGGCACCGGTAAGCTACAATCCTCGTCGCCATCCATTGGATTTGAGATGACTAGGCTCGTAGATCACTAGGCTCGTAGACCTTTTCTTTCTTTCTGATCTATATTTTCTTTGGATTTGAGATGAGAGAATTAGCAATTAACACTGGTTTTTGAAGCCATGATGCCGGAGCATGGAACAATGATGTGAGGCAGAAGAACATGAAGCCATGATGTCTCGATGCTGGAGCAGAATGGGCATGTCGATGGACATGAGTGCAGTTCATATTTGACTACACTAACTTGTATTATACATTTGTACATGTCAGTTTTATTCCTAATCAAGTATTCTTTTCAGGTATTTGATAAGGCTATCTCTGAATTAAGGAAGGAGGAGGATCAAGGTGCTCATGGTGGCTAGTTTTGTTAGTGATAAAGATTTAGTTGTAGGAACAAATTATATGAGTTGTATGCAGCTAGCACAAGCTAGCAAACATCTTAGTTTTGTAGGAACTTGAGTGTAGGTTGATTATTGCTTTATTGTTTCCTTTGAAATTTGTACAGAAACAAATGTTGACGTTTCAATAAAAATGATGAGCAATGTTTGTAGCAATGTTGTGATGATTTGTACTAATTTGTGATATAAAAATAAAATTGTAGCAATATTTTGATGATTTTGCACTAATCCATGACGTTCTTTCTTGTCACTATGGTTTGGATCTGGGCTTGGATATGGGCTGGTTATACGAGCCAGACAACAAATTCATGACGAACACGAACACCAATCTGTGACGGCTCAATTACACCCGGTAAATCTATGGCGCGAGATACATGACAGATTTCTCGATCGTCATAGCAAGTTAATCGTGACGTATTTTGACCATCCGTGACCAAAGCAACCGTCATGTAAAGCACCATTTCTTGTAGCGGTTGGTGCGGCGGATCGCCAGCGGCGGACTGACCTAGGTTTCTTCGCGACGTTTAAGCTGGCGATCTTTGCCGAGGTGGCGGGCCTCTTTGGCGGCGATATGGCTCCGCGCCTCGGTGGAAAAGCTTTGGCGGCGCGACGGCGGCACCGTTCTCTCCACCGTTTGGTGGAAGGGCGGATCGTCGACCAACGTACCTTGCCATTTAAAGAGTCCGGCGCGCGGGCTAATCACGGGTATTTCGGGATTTGGATCCCGCCCATTTGCTGCCCTGTTGCACCCTTCGGTGCAGGTGGTGCTCCGGCGATGCGGTTCCGGGCTGTTGCCTTGGGTCGGGGATATTTCCCGCGACAGCCAGTCGTCGATCGGACCCCCGGCACGGATGGGGATGTCGGCGTTGGCACCGGCTATTCAACACGCGCCGCCCAACCCGCCCCCCGAGGTCGTGGCCCGGATCAACTACAATAGGCTCTCGGCTCAAGAATAAGTCGCTCCCTGGTGGCTCGCTAATCAACTCCGACATCCAAATCAAAGGACACCGTCGCCCTCTCGTTTCTTTCCGCTACCTCGCCCATCTGGTGAAGACCACGCCGATTATCTCCCTATCTGCGTCCGTGTGAAGGTTCGCTTGGATGTGCTTTGCGGGATCTTAGGATCTGGTGAAAACCCCCCTCGGCGATGCAGGGCTGGCGGCGATGACGCAACCGACGTCATTTTCCCCCTTGAGGCGTCGCTGTAACTTCCTCCTCTTTCATTGATGGTTGCATCTGTGGACGTCATTTACCTTCTTGAAGGCATCAACACAAGCACACCTCCTAGCCACGCCCTACGCACTCACGACAATTGGTACCCGAGCTGCGGCGTCAAGGGCAAACCATGGGCGCCCTCTCGTTAATCAAATAGAGGGTCGAAAGCATTTAGTTTGCAGTAATGTCCCCGGGTCGATTTATAAGACTATGGCTCTTCTCTTGTTGTTTTTTCTGTCTCTTTTGTATTTTTGGCTGTGTACATCCCCGGATGTAGAAGCCGGATTTTTTTAATCCATTATCTAAAAAAAAGTCTCATTTCATCATCCTAGGCCACTATCTCAGTCATCTTACGCTCGATGGCAAACGGACCCAGGGACCTGGCTGTGTCTCACGCGGACAATGCAATCACCTATATGGCATCACACACCACTAGCGTGACACAGCTTATTCCACGGAAGGAAGGAGCCAATGTCTCCACATTTGCGTTGCATCAATCCATCGCCAAATTCTATCCATATGTGGCAAACGCAGGATTTGTTACATTTGTAGGGTTTAGATTAATACTGGATCTGGTTTCATTTGGACCGTGAAACATCTATGGCCGTTTGTTCTTTGTCTCTGTTTTAAATTTTGTAGGAGCAAATACCCCAATGTTTGATAATTCGCAGCATGACAATTTCTGTTGGTTGCAAGAAAACACAGACATTATTGTCAACATGATAATAAACGACTAGAAACCAGAAACAGAGATACAAACAGTGACGTCACCGTTGATGCATGGTGACATTATTTTTCTTCTACTACATCCGAAGACTCACAGACACAACTCGAAGATGATCGAACAAACTTTGGAGAATACATCATTAGACAAACTTTGGAGAATAGGAAACTACATCATCCGGAAGACTACTGAAGAGCTTGGATATGCCAAGTCAACAACACAATAACCGGTCACAGACCAACTGCATGCTTAGCCTTAATTCATCACTTGGGCTATGAAAACCCCAACTTCCTCGTCTGCATCACCTGCAGATTAATGAAAAGCCATTGTTTCATATCAACGGTGTCCATATCTAATGTCACATAGTAATACTATATATAATGGTAACAAAGTGAAAGAGTGAGAAGCGAGAGGTTCTTCTTACGAGAAGGCACTGGCTTGTCGCCGCCGCACACATCCATCACTGAGCAACCTGTACCAGGTCCGCAGAATTCGGCATTACCGATACCAAGGTCAACACACCGGTTAAAATGAATCTTGTGAGCGGTGCTTGGGCAGCACCAGACGGCTTTAGCTTCCACCTGGGACGACTGCTCAAGGACGACGAGACCTAGGACCAGAAGAATGGTGATGAAACACTTGAGCTGTCCTTTGCCTTCCATGTGGATTTTTCAAGGACCAGAGTGGGCTAACTCGTGTATATATGCTCAGATGATTTGTGTGGGTGAAGAAGCTTGAGGAGCTCAATCTAGCTTGTGTCACCTATTTATAAGGGTGAGGACCATGGTAATACACAAAACACATGGAGGTTGGTAGACTCAAATACTTGGTTGTTGGCTTCAGGTAGCATTAGATGTGAAGGACATATAATCAGTGCATGCTGATTGAGGAACTAGGATCCTTACTTAAACTTGTCCTTAAGCAAGGAAGAATTTGTATATTAGGCGAGCGACACCGTGCCAGGCTCAAGCAAAGACCAGTATAAAAATTTTACACTGGAGGTTTACTTAATGTACGGCCTGTAGCATCATTTGAAAATCTAGACCATTGCTCTCAACTACCACCGAATCTCTACCATTCCTCTCAACTACCACCTCTGCTTTTACCTACCACGCCGCTTAAACTGGATGTGAAAGCCTAGAGCTAAGCAACGATGATTACTAGAGAAGCTGGGTACCTAGCTATATATGAGTGGAAAACTCTGTTGTATATATACTACACTTGGGTGAATGGCTATGGTTGACTGAAATAAATAATATCACTCATGCATGGAAATATATTTGCATGTCATTTATGTTTGGATTCATTTTTTTTTTCAAAAACAATTCAATGGAGGTTTGGCAAATAAACTGCCTCTAGAAATGACCGGCTACTTTATATTCAGACGCGACTACTTTAGGTCATCAGATTGTGTAAAAATAGTAAAACAGTCCGCTCATGTAAACAAACTGTCGGTTGTTGGTGTTTCGAACTAATACCAACGAGTAATCGAAATGTCCGAGCTCAGATGGTAATGCAAATGATGGCACAAAGAAGTATACTATAGTTCGGGCAGAAGCACTCCATCATGATACACACACACATCTAGTGGTGAGTTCGGTATTCCCAGATTTGCATAAGTTCTTAGTAGGGGTGTACAAACGGTCGAGAGAGGGAAAAACTCCCAAGTCACAATGTGTGTGTGTTTCTTCCTCAGATGTGTGAATAGCCTGAGATCATATGACTGGTTCTGTGATCGACCCAATCCCCCTTTGCATGGGGCGCCCTCACCTTTTATAGTTGAAGGAGAGGCAACGATGGCCTTCTGATGTCCGCCACAGTTAATCCAAAAAACAAACAAAAAAACGAAAAAGCCTAGATCTGGGCCTAGCTGCCTCGTGTGTGCCGCCGCTGCTCTACCGCGGAGAGCGGCGTGAGCGCAGGTGGGTGAGCTGTGTCGGTGGTTTCTTCAACTTCGCGGTTCATGGTATTCTATCTCTACCCTGCAATCTCCCCATTTCCTGGTGCTTTACTCCTCTCTCACACACTACTCTTTCTCCTCAGATCTAACATTGGAGCAGCAAGGGGCGGTCCCAGGTTGTAAATGAGTTGATTTTTGATAGTGAAGCCTTTTTTGTTTGTACTATACGAATCGATTTCTAAAGAGATTGATTTGGATGAACTCCGGTGGTAGCTGGACTTGTTGTATGAATCTATCCTTCTTTGTGATTTGTGGATGAGCATGCTCCAGCGAGCAGAGCATGTTGGTTGGATTCCTTTTTTTTTTTTTAATGCCTACTATCACTGTAGCGTGAAATACCAACTGTGCTAGCAAGGAGAATTCACTGCCGCTTTGCTTCTAACGGTTCAAAACCCAGCAGTGATCGATATGCTTTTATAACCGGTGGTGTTGGCTATATCTGGGGTCGGGCGAGTGGGGGTTCTTCTTTGAGGGGTAGGCCGAGGTCTATCCTGCACTCTGGTGGTCGGGCGAGCCGAAAGCTCCATTTCTCTTATAATGCTTACATAAATACGTAAAAATATCAGTTTCTAATTGCATGCTGACATGGATATCGTCCTAGTTACCAACTATGTTGATTACTTTACTTACTTAACCTAAGAAAAATTACATAGATTAGCACTAAAATTATCCTGAATGGTTTTGTTACTTGCCTCCTTTGTCTTGTTCGCCAACAATATGTGGTATCATGGTGCGACAATCATGATCATTAATTTTCCTATTGTCCTACCATATTGGTGTCCATATGGGTCACGTGAATGTGGAATATCATAGTGGGCATGATGCAGGAGAGCACCAGGACGTAGGACCACGCCTTGAAGACACGGACTCGTACAGGGGACGTGTTCGTGTCCGAGGCCGTGGTAGGTGCAGAGCCCAATGGCGACGTGGTGACTAGAGCCTGCCGAGGATGCATGCATGGGTCCGAAACATGGCGATGACGGCAACAGATCGAGAAGCCAAGATGGTATCTCTCTTAGGCTGTGGAATGGAGAGTTTGGTAGTTGGCTGTTTCTTAAGGGTCTCCTTGGTAAACATGCAGGCAAGTTGTTGCGTCTCCAGTTGCTTGAGCTAGCAATATCTATACACTAATTAATGTGAAGAAGACTGCCTGTTGTTGTTGTGGCTGCTGGCTCTACCCTGCAGCCTTCTCTAGCCTGCTCATATATCTGTGTTGACTAATGACTAGTTACACAACAAATTAATGTTATGGTACAGCTTCGTTCACGGTGATATATTGTGGAAGTGCAGCTTCTCAATAACTGAATGTGCATAACATGCATGGCCCACACAAAGTTTTTGTTTGTCAAGACTCCATGTTTTTTTTTTGTCGAAAGTGTGCATTAGCACGTATTGCATTAAGAGAAGTAAGAAATTACATAAGAATCTCAAGTAATCCATAAAATACTAAAGAATCCCACGTACAAACACACATCAAGAACCAAGGGGGTGGGACCCTCCACCTAAACCCTACAACTATGATTCAGCAACCATGTCGCAATGAGCGTAAACACAGAAGATCATCCAGCAGCGCGCTAACGGCGACAAAGTATCTGCCAACGAACCAAACAATGGGTCAACACTCTTGGCGGTTCAGCAGCTGCCCAATAGGAGGCCGACGAACGGCAGCAAAGCATCTGCCAACGAACCAACCAACCACCGTCACTCTTGGCGGCTTAGAAGCTGCCCAAGAGGAGGCCAACCACACAGCGACAAAGCACCGCCAACAACCCAACCAACTTCCATCACTCTTGGCGGCTTAACAGCTGCCCAAGAGGAGGCTGATCACACAGCAGCAAAGCATCCGCCAACGAACCAGCGACAGCCGAGCGGACAGATTAGGAGCTATAAGACAATCCAAAGCGACTAGGAATGAGGTGCAATGGGCAAAGAGAGGGACTCCAAAGGAGGCGAGAGGCAGGCATGCAACCGGCCACGGAGGCCAGGCCCTGCCAGAATTGGCTGACATCGCCTCCAGGAATGTCACGACGTCAAGGACGCCGCCGATGCCATCCCAAGCTGGGAAGGGTTTCCACCCGCTGCATCTGGTTGGGGAGGAAGGCGCGCTCAACCGAGAGCACCCATAGGAGCCCAGATCCACAAATGAGATGGTCGACGTAGCCTCCACGGAGGACACAACGCCGTCACCCACATTTCCCCCCGGTGCCACCCTCCCCACCACCACGGTGGCGCGGGTGCCACACCGTGCGGACGCATCCAACAACGCCGCCATTACAATGTTGGCGAGCACCCGAGCAGAACCTCGCCGCAGCCGCAGAGGCAGGTCCCCGAACGCAGCCAGCCGTATACGGATAGGCCCCGGGCGTCACCACCACCCGGCGTGCTGAGGAGCCAGCCACAGCCGCCCCCACCACTGCGCCACGGAGCGGCGCAACAACGCGGATCCCAAGAGGCCCAGAACCGTCACCGGGCCGCGGGCCGGGTGGCAACTTGCGCAAAAGGCTTAGCTTATATCTCACCCCGCGTCGTCGCTAGATCGGCTCGGGGAAAAACCGCCAACGCCACTGGGGCCCCGGTGGGGCTGCCTCTCCGGCCGCCGTCGCCGCCCCTTCCAGTTCGCGGTGGCGGCCCATGGCTTGTTGCTCATAAAGGCAGCCATCGTATTCTCTCCCACCCCTGCAACTCCTCTGCCCTCCGCCGGTCCGCCCCCAATGCTCTGCCACCTCCCATCCTCCCCAAAATCTCCAGCGATGTGGGCCACCAGTCGCCCGCAGGGCGCATCCACCCTCCCCGGTGCTGGATCTGGCAGGTCCGGTCCTGGATCCAGTCACCTTGGGGACCTTAGAGCCGCCGCGGTGGGTGCTATACCGCGGCGGCCTTGCTTTGTCGGAGGGCCGCGTGGGTCATCTTCCTCCTCGTCCGTGTGGACCATTTGGCTGCTTCGGGCCCCCTTTGCGGTGGTTCTCTGCGCGCGTGTTGCACTCCTTCGTGGTTGGGCTCCGCGATGTGGTGTTTCAAGACTCCAAGTAGGTGTTGTGGGGCTGTGGGCGGCTTCTATTCATCATATCAAGGCCACGTAACATAACCGATAAATTAACCAACATTGTGATGATGACTTTCATTGCACAAGAAGTTTACTTCTCTAATAATTAGGGCGGACATGCTTGAAATTAATATCTGTATGCAGTTGGAAATATTTCATCATGATTGAATTAATCGTAGCTTGCACATAAGTAGTCATGGCTTGACCTTGTTACGGGCAAGAGAGCGGAGCGTCGGCGAGGTCCATATAGTACGTACTACACTACATCCTGAGAGGCGCGAGATATGTTATCAAAACAGCAAAATGCAGTGGCCACATTGGTGCGCTGCGTGCTGACAGAAGTTGCATGTATCTTTAATAATTCAATTTCAAATATAATCACACCATACAGAAAAAGCAAAAGCCCTCGGAACATGCATACTTTCACGACATGGACATGCTTTGCTGTTTCCAATGCCCAAAAGCAAAGCCCTCGAAAATGTATTGCTTGCTTTCAGCTAAGATACATACAAAATACAAGCGGTATGGGCCAATGCCCTCCTCGGGGCCTGTCTGTGTATAAATTAATTAGGCCTCTCCGCGCGATGCTACCGTAGCACATCGCTTTCACAAAAACCACACATCACTGGCTGCTGATCGATCGATCGATCCGCACTCTCTCTGTCCCTTCTCCGATCCGTTGGAATCAGCAGCCCTCAGCGACGAGCTCGTCGATCTTCTTGTTCTGTTACTGTAAGTACTTGTCGATCTGTTTTTTTTTCAAAAAATAATAGCTAGTCCCTTGAGGTCGCACATAACATAATCGTTGTGATTCCCTCGCAAAAAAGAAAAATATATAATCGTTGTGATTCCAACCCAACTTAATCCATATTGTTCAACGAGAAGACATTCACCGTCGGCTTTGTTTGAATGTAGTCGGATCCATATAAATTCATGTACAATCACTAAATTATACCACCGATCCACCCCAACACATGTAGAATCCAACAACATCCAAACAGTGCCATCGTGGTTTCCAGTTACAGAAAAATAGTATATACAATCAGTGTCATTCTTGAACTAATTTATAGTTAAGTGTATTAATTAGCATCTAAAATATCAAATAGCGGAATTATCATTCTGCATTTTGTAATTTACCCAATGATGTCAGCATGGTATTGTAGAACGTTGTTGTGTTCCCATGTTGAACAGATAGCATGTCAAAATTAAAGTTCTAACACTGCATCCCGTAATGTCTCAAGAACCTTAATGTTGGGGAAGTACTTCCAAAATTTGGAAACTGTTGCCGCCTCCCGAGGCCGCTCACTCCTCCTATCTTGTTGTCGCCTCCACGGCTAAGGTGTACCCAGGCAACCAGGATTCCTGCAGTGGCGTCCGACTTCTCGGAGCTCGTCCCCAAGTGGGGCAATAGGCTTGCCGCCGTGAGTATACACGGGGAACCAATGCCGGAGGCCGGTTCAGGCGCCAAAGATGATGACCAAACATCTTGGACTCGAAGTGAAGACTGAACTACCTCATCAATATTTCCTCCTAGATTATTTCTAGCATTTATCTTATTTGCTAGCGAGGACTAACATGGAGTCTCTATTGAGGTCTCTAATTAGTAATACTAAGATTGTTCCCTCTATATCTAAGTAAATCAACTTACGTGTAGTATAAAACAAGTCAACATATTGAACAAATCCGTGAAGCTATATTCTTTTTTAGTGTCGTTTTCATCAATGGCAATATATTCATTGGACAAAACACGGCCTCTTCATTCCTAATTTTCTCCCAGAATGATGTATGAGTTGAAAACGATGGGATTGCTGTGGAGCCTTTTCAAAAATGAGTTCAGGGCAATGTTTGGTTGCGCTAATAACTTGTTTGCTAAAGTTAGTTCAAATTAACCTCCTTTGATCAGGTAATAGGGTAATGCATAAATTGTATGGGTAAAGACGTAGCTGTGCTCCTGATTGGACGAGCTAATTCCAAAATTTCAGTCAGCATCCTAATTAGCCTTCTACCTCGGTCACATAGAGATTGTCCATCGTGTTTGATCGCTCGTCTTATTCAAAAATTTTATGTAAAATATTTTTAATGGTAAAATAAATCAAAACATAAAATGAAATTGTCATGTGGGGCCGGCAGTAGAGCCGGCGCCCACGCCCCAAGAAGGCGAGTGGTACAGCTGGCCAGGGCGCCAAGGGTCCAGAGAAGACCAAGGAGGTTGAAGTTTGAAAGTCTTAGAGCATTTATGAGGGTGTGAACATGAGAGCAGTAGTGTGAAAGAATGTTGGGAGCCTGGCAGACGTATATGCCAGCTCCTATATATATGTATGCGTGATCTGCTGAGAGGAATCAAGAAAGAAGTTATCCTAAACTACTCACCTTTGCTTATCTCTAATCTCATCCCCTCTCTCGGTGCCCAGGCAACAATCCTGGCACCTGCTTTACCTAGCTACGAGTTGAGAAGTCAGGGACCTCCTACCTTGGGAGTGCAGACCCTTGACAACTTGGTATCATGATCCCGGCGATCCTCATCCACCTCCGTTGCGTCATCATCTTCCTCGGCCACGTCCAACCCGATCCCACCACCACCACCATCACCAAATTCTTCGTCGTCCTTGGCCACCATGGCTGAACCTTCCAATGCCGAGCTGAAGCAACTCATCGAGACCATGCACGCCAGCCTTGCTGCCCTTCAAGGGGAGATGCTGGAGATGCGGCGCGAGCGCACGCAGTACTCGGGAGCAGGCGGCTCTCTTGGCGCGGGCTTTGGGCAGCACGCTGGCGACCGCCCCCCGCTTTTCCAGAAGATGGATTTTCCCCACTTCGACGGCAAGTCTGATCCTCTGGCGTTCATCAATCGCTGCGAATCCTACTTCGTCTAGCAAAGGATTGCCACTGAGGAGCAAGTTTGGATGGCGTCATACAATCTGGAGGGCGGTGCACAGATGTGGTACCTCCAGGTTCAGCAGTCTGAGGGCACGTCATCCTGGCCCCGTTTCACCGAGCTCCTCAATCTCCAGCATGGGCCACCAATCCGCTCCAACCTGTTCGGTGAATTGATGGCCTGCCGCCGAACAGGTTCCGTCGCGTAGTATCAAGATCGATTTGAAGCCCTGTTGCCTCACGTGGGTCTGCTCGAGGAGCGCCTGCGCGTCCAGGTGTTCACAGCAGGGCTGGGGCCACCACTGAGCCATGAAGTCGAGATGCATAATCCACAGACGCCGATGTGGCCATGGGAATGGCGCAGGTTGGAGCTCCGCTCTCTTCCACCTACCGGCGGGTGCTCCATGTCCGACAGGCCGCGGCCCCTGCCAGCTCCGACGCCCACGCCGGCACTACCAGCACCTCCAGCCGGGCATCCTCGTCGCCACCCCCCACTAGAAAGGTCGGCCTATCAGGCGGCCGTCGCAGCACCGAGATGGAGGAAAGGCGCCGCCAAGGCCTCTGTTTTAACTGCAATGAGAAGTTTGGCCGGGGGCATAACCGGGTCTGCCAATGTTTATTCCTCGTCGACCTGGCGGAAGAGGATGATGATGCCGCACCGGAGGACGGGAACGTTGCGGAGGACGACCCGCACATCTCCCTTCACGCCATTGCGGGCGTCCGCCTCAGCGAGACGATGCAGATGCGGATCCATCTGGGCGGCACCACCCTGTTGGCGTTGCTGGACTCAGGCTCTACTCACAATTTTATCTCCACCGGCAGCCGCCCACACCAAGCTTCACCTCAGCCCACGCAACAGGATGCGCGTCATGGTGGCCAACGGCGAGCGTGTGCCATGCTCTAATGTCTATCACGCAGCGAACTTCTCCATCGACTCCGAGCAGTTCACCACCGACTTCTTCACGCTACCATTGGCAGGCTATGACGTCGTGCTGGGAACACAGTGGTTGGCTTCACTAGGACCCATTTTGTGGGATTTCAGTGCTCGGACTATGTCCTTCTAGCACCATGATCGGAGAGTCTGCTGGAGGGGCGTTGCTGGTCCAGCCGGGCCTGGTTTGCGACCATGCTCAACCAACGACCTGTTGCCCGCTCTTCTGGAAGTGTTTGCCTCTATCTTCACCGAGCCTACAGGGATGCAACCTCCACATGCTCGGGATCAACATCCATCTTCTACCAGCGTCTGCTCCAGTGGCTGTCCGGCCTTATCGTTATCCGGCGGCGCACAAGGATGAACTCGAACGCCAATGTTCCGTCATGCTGAACCAAGGTATCATCCGTCCAAGTACCTCAGCCTTCTCATCCCCTGTCTTACTGGTCAAAAAGGTAGATGGCGTGTGGCACTTCTGTGTGGATTATTGCGCGCTCAACGCCATTACTGTCAAGGATGCCTTCCCTATACCGGTGGTCGATGAATTATTGGATGAGCTACATGGTGCTCAGTTCTTTACCAAATTGGATCTCCATTCGGGATATCATCAGGTTCGTATGAACCCGGCGGACATTGAGAAGACGGCTTTTCGCACCCATGATGCACTATACGAGTTTCTGGTTATGCCCTTTGGGCTGTGCAATGCTTCGGCTACATTTCAGTCACTGATGAATGACGTGTTGAGGCCGTTCTTGCGTCGATTTGTCCTCGTCTTCTTCGACGACGTACTCATATACAGCCGCTCCATGGCAGAGCATCTCCAAGATATACGGGCTGTTCTCACTGCCTCCATTAGCACCGCTTGTTTGTCAAGAAATCTAAGTGTGACTTCGGCAAAGGCTCCATCTCTTATCTCGGGACACGCGTCATTTCAGCCAACGGAGTGGCCATGGATCCGAAGAAGGTTCGTGCGATTCTTGCCGATTGGCCGACACCGCTGTCGCTTGCGGTGTTCATGGGTTTCTTGGGCTTGCGGGATATACTACCGCAAGTTTGTGCAAAATTTTGGGACAATTGCCGCCCCCCTGACAGCTCTGCTCAAGAAGGAGGGGTTCTCCTGGCCTGAGGTTGTTGAAGCTACTTTCATAGCCTTGAAGATAGCAGTCACCACTCCACCAGTGCTAGCCATGCCAGATTTTAGTCAACCCTTTGTGGTGGAATGTGATGCCTCCACATATGGATTTGGTGCAAAGGTGCTCATCCAAGGCAACCATCCGGTGGCTTTCTTCAGTCACCCAGCTGCCCCGCGCCATTAGTCCTTGGCAAAGATATGAATGAGAACTAATCGGTTTGGTCTTGGCAATCCGACATTGGCGGCCATATCTGTGGGGGAAGAAGATTTCTGGTTTTGCACCGACCATTACCGCTTAAAGTTCTTGCTGGACCAGCGGTTAGCCACAATTCTCCCCAACACCATTGGGTGGGCAAATTGTTAGGTTTTCATTTTTTTAGTGGAATACAAGGCGGGCAGCACCAACGTTGTGACAGATGCTCTGTCACGCCACGACACAGAAGAAGAAGGGGCCATCTTGGCGATATCAGGGCCTCGGTTTGATTTCATTGACCGACTCCGTCAGGCTAATGGCCAGGACCCCGCGCTGGTCGCCCTACAGGAAGAGATCGCTGCAAACCAGCGTGCGACTCCTTGGTCGATCATCGACGACATGGTGGCATATCGGGGGTGCCTCTACATTTCCCCAGGGGCTCCTCTCCTTCAAGAGATCATCTTCCTCGGCTCTGCTGTGATTTCTTTTCACCGCACCTCCGCTCCAAGGTTTAGGATTTCATTAGGGCATGTTCCACCTGTTAACGATACAAATCAGAACACCTCCAGCCGGCAGGTCTTCTGCTTCCTCTCCCCGTTCCCACAGGAGTTTGGGCAGATATAGGGATGGACTTCGTTGAGGCACTCCCAAAGGTTGGCGGCAAATCAGTGATCTTGACAGTTGTTGATCGCTTCAACAAAGCTTGTCACTTCATTTCCTTGGGACACCCCTATTCAGTACAATCAGTGGCCCAAGCATTCTATTCAGAGATTGTCAGGCTGCACAGACTACCACAGTCCATTGTCTCTGACCATGACGCCGTCTTCCCTTCGCTGTTCTGGCAAGAACTCATGCGCCTGACAGGGGTCAAATTGCATGTGTCATCAGCTTTCCATCCCCAGTCAGATGGGCAATCTGAAGCCGCCAACAAAGTGATCATCATGTACCTCAAGTGCTTCACCGGTGACCGGCCTCGTCAATGGCTGCGCTGGCTCCCTTGGGCGGAGTATGTCTACAACACAGCCTATCAGTCTGCGTTGAGACGACGCCGTTCAAAATTATCTATGGCCACGATCCCACGACCATTCGGTCATATGAACAAGGCGAGACAAGGGTAGTAGTAGTGGCCAAAAGCATGGCGAAAGTGATGAGCTCCTTGCGTAAGCTCGGTGCCGCTTGGAGCGCCTCGTGCTATCTACAAGCGCTTCTATGACAAAGGCCACCACGAGCTCGCTTTCGAGGTGGGCGATTGGGTTTGGCTCCGTCTTCATCACCGCACCCGGCCTCACTCCGGGGTGTCAACCGCGGGAAGCCGCGTCCTCGCTTTCTATGGGCCATACCAGGTGGCCTCGTTGTCAATGAGGTTGCTTACCGCCTCAACCTGCCTCCAAGGGCGCGCCTGCAGGGCGTTTTCCACGTCGGCCTACTCAAGAAATTCGTGGGCATGCCACCGTCCTCCCGCCGGCTCTACCACCTACTCACCATGGAGCCACCCACCCGGTCCCCTCGAACGTGCCTCCCGCATCCAAATGCCGTGGGTGTTCGTCGAGTTCGATCCATTGGAAGGACGAGCCACCGCTTTCCGCAACTTGGGAAGATCTTGAAGATTTCAGACCGTTATCCCTCCTTCAAGCTCGAGGATGAGCTGCTCATCGAGGAGGGGGGGGAGAGATGTCATGTGGGGCCGGCAGTACAGCCGGCGCCCACGCCCCAAGAAGTCGAGTGGCACAGCTGGCCAGGCGCCAAGGGTCCGAGAAGACCAAGGAGGTTGAAGTTTGAAAGTCTTAGAGCATTTATGAGGGTGTGAACATGAGAGCAATAGTGTGAAGGGATGTTGGGAGCCCGCGCACGTATATGCCAGCTCCTATATATATGTATGCGTGATCTGCCGAGAGGAATCAAGAAAGAAGTTATCCTAAACTACTCACCTTTGCTTATCTCTAATCTCATCCCCTCTCGGTTCCCGTGCAACAATCCCGGCACCTCCTTTACCTAGCTACGAGTTGAGAAGTCGTGGACCTCCTACCTTGGGAGTGCAGGCCCTTGACGTAAAATATTTATAAACTAATTTGAATAAGAGATGCTCAAACAAGATGTCTAAATGTCAAAAAAGACAATCTTTATGGGACGCAAGAAGTATCTTATAGCATTCCTTTAAAAAAAAAAAAAAAACATACCGTTGATGCAGTGAATGGTACTCCCTCCGTCCCAATTATAGTCCGTTTGAATTTTTGACTCTAATTTTGACCACTCATCTTACAAAAAATTGTGCAAACATAATCAAAATTAAATTATTCTTAAGGACCTTTTGTAATAGAGCATGCCACAACAAAAGAACTGATATTTTGTACAAAATTTTGAATAAGACGAAAGTGATCAAACTTGCGGTTAACAAACAATAATTTAGAATGGATTTAGTACATAAATAAAATGCATGTTTAGTTAAAAAGTGTTTAGGGATCAAGACTAAACATTACTGATATCTTTTTGGCAAATATATTTTCTAGAAGTTTTTGTTTTTGAACTGAGTGAGTTTATTTTTTTATTTGTTAGGTGGGGCGTGGATGTGGAAGGCAGATCAGTTGCATATACCACCTTTGTTTGCCGATGGTGCAAGTAGCCTCAATACAAACACGGCCTGGCCACAGGCGGACGCCCAAGGCCAGCGCTCAGTTGAATAATCTGAAAAGGAAAAAAATGAAACGTGAGGGACCAAGGAATCTACCTCTAGCTTCTGACTCTACCCGAGAAGATGAGTGTTTTCCTGTATATTCTATGGGCTCGTTTTGTGAGGCTCCTGCGCCAGAGCAGGTGCGTGAGCCGCACCAAACACAGCACCAGCGAGAATCGCTTCTGGCGCTGAACGGGAGTCAAACGAAGCTCTCCCAAACAGGCTCTATATCTGTCAAGAATGGGGAAGCTAGCTGGAGACACTGGGATCCTGATTTGATGTTGAAGCAGACGAGAGAGTTTGATGCTAATTTCGCAAGCATTGAAACGAGAATCCATAGGTTTCCTCCAAGCCTTAGGCGTCTTCGCCAACAGTACGGTGCGCCAGTGGACTTGCCAATGGGTCCTTATCACGCCATCTTGCAGGATTTCACGATGGGGACCATGGTGAAGAACGTGGCCACATACCACTACCAATTGGACACCACATTTGGCTCGTTTGACCACATGTATGTGGCTTTTTGCTCCACATTAGGCGACGTTCGCAGGTTCTGTGAACACGTCCCCTATGATGATGATACGCTGAAGTTTAACATGCTCCGTGATGGTTGCTTCTTGCTGCAGTATATGGATATGTGTACCACCGGCCGTGATAAAATACCACCATCCTTGGTGTGCTATTTCGAATCTAACCAAGTTGTTATCGACCGTGAAATAATGCTGCTGGAGAACCAGCTTCCTTGGGTGGTAATCCAAACTCTCCAAAGCTACAAGAAAGAACCAGTGCAGGTGGAAATGTTCATTGCAAAGATGGTACGCACATTCCAAGTATGCAAGGGAAAGGATGATAAACCTCTTGAGTTTGATGGTAGCTACACACCACCACATCTCCTTGGCCTTCTGCGATTCTTCAAAATAGGAAGCCTGAATTTGGGCAACCACGAGAACCAAAAGCTTTCTCTGGCTAACTATTGTTGCTACCGCAGAAGTGGTGGATTGCCCCAATCTGAAGGAATGAGATCCATGTCCAAGACTATTAGTGCCATACATCTTGCAGAGATTGGAATCAAGCTCAGACCTAGCAAGTCAACAAATTTCCTGGATATCAGAGTCAAAAAGGACTCTTCTCCTGCGAGATCGTCCTGCCCCCACTGTTGCTAGATGAAACAAGGTTATGTTGGCTTGTCAACATGGTAGCCTTGGAGCTATGCATTGCCGCAACTTTGAGGGACACTGAAAAGAATGCTGTCTGCTCTTATCTCTTCGTCCTTGCTATGCTGATGGATCGTGAGGAGGATGTGCACAAGTTGCGATCAAAGGGTATAATACATGGAGAGCTCACCAACAAGGAGACACTTGAGTTCTTCAAGGGCCTTGTAAAACACATAAGTGGTGGCCCTCTCTACCTCCACTTAATGCAAGAGATTGAAGACTACAAGCTCAAGAGGTGGATATGGATCAACCTTCACAAGTTTCTTTACAAAAACTATAAAACCATCGCCACAGTGCTTTCTGTCCTCGGTATGCTTGTCGGTATCTTCAAGACACTCTTCTCCCTCAGGAAGCACTAGGAAGAAGGATTGCCATTTTATTTCTAATTGTTTTCATTCTTCTGTGGCTTCTTGTCACTTTGGCGGTGCCTGTTTGGCTAGTGGTTCCTAGACTATACACAGAAATTTGTCGGTTTGGACTTAGCTGGTTAGTTATATACCTCACATGGTGGTATTGTTTTTGCTTCCTTATTGAATGCAATGTTTGGACTTCGATGCATTTGCTCTACCTTGTGAAAAATTATGTTCTAATCTTTAGAGTGGATGGATCAATTATGAAAATGACAGCGTCCATGCATGCCATTTTTTTCTTTTTGGATATGTTGCTTTTGGGGGACTTTCCTCACAGTCCAAGTTCGTGGTGGAGCCATGCACATGGGCTTGAATAATATGATGTGTGTTGTAGCTTGCCGTTGTGAAATGTCATGTCATTATTCTTTAACATTCAATAGATCACTATGTGAATCCTTGGTATGTAGAAGTTGTGAATAGTGTTAGGTTGATTATAGCACCATCTTGTAATTGGTTAGGTCAACCAGCAGGCTTGAATAAAAATAGATGTAGTGTACCTTAATTATCTTGTAGTAACAAAATATAATTTAAAGTGAATTTTTATTTTCTGTTATTGCAATGTGGTTTGCCAAATTAAACATTTTTATTTATTTCATACTTCATAAACTATTAAAATAAATATTAATCATAAATATACATGACACATAGAGTACATGGTTATTTAATTTCATGGTCAATTTATTGTTTTTATAATAGCATACTAGTATGTGTTTAAGCAAGAAGGTATGCCGACAAAGAGTATTACGAACCCAGATAATCAGTACTCAGAAATCACTGGATCGGTAGGATTCAGAGTAAGTGACTGGAGGGATCTAGTAGGCTGCAGCATCTGGAAAATGACGCTGCAGAGTGAAAGGCTCTCTTCCTAAGTAGTCAGCTTCCTATGTACGTGGCCAAATTGTTAATTTCGTTCCAACTTGCAACACTAACACATCAACTTTAGCAGCCACCCATAGCTGTCCTTTTTCTTACACCTAAGAACGAATATAATGTACGTGGCCGCTCGAGCTTCGTTGTCATGGGTAAATATATTTGGGTTTCAAGGAGACTTTGAGCCTGCTTGGAGATATATTGCCAGTGACATCTCCCATGTTCTAACCGAAATAATCCCGCTGTGATGCCGTGTCCTCGAACGACTAAAGAGGTACGAGCCGACCACCGCCAAGTTGCATATTGCGGTATCTCCACGGTTCAGAATCTTATCCAAAAGTCAATTTCCTTGGATTGAGTAAACAAGGATAGTTCATCTTGGATCTCGTGTTGGTGCTATCTCCACTATCCAGTTGGTCCACTCTGCCATTATTGGTAATTTGGTAGCCACCCGAGTAAAGCACCCGTTGGAGACTTGACGATCCACTTTTAGGGTGTCCGCAATGGTTAGCTGTTTGATTAGTTATTATGGTGTGGACAGAAAAAAAATGTAGGAGAGAGAATAGTCATTAACGACAAACAAATGATCTATTAGAATCTGAGAGAGGTGTATATGGTTCTACTAGAACAAGAAGATATCAATAGTCATTCTCTCACCTCCACGTCAGCTAGCTATCTAGCTAGCACCATTACGGACGCCCTTATAAATTCGTTTTCGACTGCCACACTCACGCGTGCAAGGGAGGTGGTACAAAGTCCAAGTAGACACCCTTCCCATGTTACCTCTCGTTTGACTCCACGCTGCACACTCGATGCAGTTGCCGAGTTCTACGGGATGCTTCATGGAATTCGAGGTAAACCCAAGTCTAATATAGAGCCCTGGACCAAGTTACAATTAAGCTATATAATAGTGATCTCTTATTATAGGCGTATTCTTCTTCTTTGTACTATATAGAGCTTGCTTGCCAGCCTAGCTACTATATATGTTACATCCTACTCTCACAGTCACTGCCCCATCCTAGCCATCAACTTCTTCCTTCACTCGTAGATAGCCAACCACACTCTACATTGGCACAAAAAGCATTTCTGCTTTCACTTAAGTTGATTTGAACTCGTTCCTTACACCAGCCTACCGGAAACATCACCATCAGTCTTCTCCACTGCTCCACGGCCTCAATCGAGCTGTAAGAACAGATCACGGAATAAACCACACCGACAACTGTTCCGGCTACACCAACCTCAGGTTCGTTTCTAGCATATATGCCGTTTGTATTTTCATGCATGCAATCTTAGCTCTGCCTCCCATTTGTCAACAACCGGTTCTCTGCTTGTTCATGACTACTGCGATATTATTGGAGTATTACTATGTATATTTGTATCACCTGTCTCTCATTTAACTTCAATTTTATAAGAAGTATTGTGCTCCATAAGTTCCATTCAAATTTATGAATAAGTAACATAAAAAACATCTAACGTCCCTAACCTTGGGTAGGAAACAATAATACATGCTTTAACACGTACTACCATACATGACCTTAGGTAGGAAACAACAATACATGCTTTAAACGCTAGAATACATAAATTGTTTCATATTCATGGTTACCACATTCCAGTGTTCCGTTCCACCCCAAATTAGTTCAACTTCTAGAGATATATTAAGTCAAACTAAATCAGTTCAACATCTTCCATCCCATTTAACTAGATTTGTAGAAAATAGCACCAAATTTTTTTTCCACCAAACTAGTATCATTGGCTACATACACCATATGGAATATATTTTTCATAATTTACATGCTCCGTGTTATAGATATTGTTACCCTCTTCTACAAAGTTTGTTAAACTAGATTATAGGCTATTGATTCTATAAATGATGGTTTACTTTTGTTGTAGAAAAGTGTCCACACACGCTCACAGCCATGGTGGCTGTCCTTGCTGTTTTGGCATCCTACATCCAACACATGTTGCTGAACATGGCTAGAGATGAGGTGCATAAACTACTAGGAGTCACCCGGGAGATACACAAGATGGGAGTCAAGCTTGGAGACCTCCAGAACTTCCTCACAGATGCTGACAGGAGGAACATCACTGATCTAAGTGTGAAGGCATGGGTGAGAGAGCTTCGGGATGCCATGTATGATGCCACAAACATCCTAGATCTGTGCCAGCTCAAGGCCATGGAGCAAGGCCAAAGCCGGGACATGGGCTGTTTCAACCCAGTGCTATTCTGCATGCGGTCTCCCCTCCATGCCCATGATATTGGAAACCGCATCAAGAACCTTAACAAGAAGCTAGATGACATCAAGGCACGTGGCACATCATTCAACTTCATCAACCTTGGCTCCTATGAGGACTATGGAAGTAAGATGGCATCATTTGGTTCTTGCACACGTGAGACGTCGGAGGCCCTCGATGGATCAGCTTTGGTTGGTGAAAAGATTGAGGGGGATACAAAAAATCTAGTGGCAATGCTCACAAAGGAGTATCAAACCCAGCAAGAATATAACAGAATTATGATTTTCGCTATTGTGGGAGTTGGAGGGATTGGCAAGACCACCCTAGCCCAAAAGATATTTAATAGTGACATCATACAACAATATTTCACAAAAAAATATGGTTGAGTGTCAACCAAGACTTTAATGAGATTGATATGTTGAGGAGAGCAATCTCTGAAGCTGGGGGCTACCACCATGTTGCTGGAAATACAAAGGCACTGCTAGAGAGAGCTCTAATGGAAGCCCTAAAGGGACATAGGACATTATTAATAATGGATGATGTTTGGGACTACCGTGCATGGGAGGGTGTGTTGAGAATGCCCTTTCTCAATGCTTCGCTTGCTCATGGTAGTCATGTCCTCATCACCACTAGACATGACACTGTCGCACGAGGAATGATGGCCGAGGAACCCTACCACCATGTCAACAAACTTGACCCTGATGATGCATGGTTGCTTCTCAAGAAACAGGTCCATATACAAGCTCACCCATTCCTTGAAAACTTCCTTTCGTTTTTATTGACACATCATGCTTGTTAGCTACATCATGTTATTTTTGTTGCACTCTCAAAAGTAGGAGCTTGATCATGTACAATTTCCGTATTCTTTCTATGTTGCAAAAATCTACTAGATTTAGAATATATTAAGATATTAAAAATTAACATAAGTGGTCAGATGCCTGAGTTTCATATTTTAGGAACTCCACCAGTTAGTCAAAGTTTAATCAAGACATTCAAACTATAAGCTGTACAACATGTCTACATCATTTTTTTGTGTGAAAAAGTTGCACGGAGCTTTCTGGGTTTGTAATGGAATTTTAAGCACGGTTGCGTAACACAGGTAATGAAGGAAACAAGAAATTGTAAATTACCTAGCAAATTGAGTTTACAAACTTATGAAATAATAATGAGTTTATTGCATGGTTTTTATGAGGTATAATTATGAAAAGCTTGCCCTTTTTTTCTTAGTATGGACATCTTGTGTTCACAAAATTTAGTTGAGCTTACAAACCTTCGTTGTGTACAAGAAAAAACTCACATAGCTGCATAATAGTGAGCTCATAAATTATATGAAGTTTTCCTGTTCCCATGCCCACGCTTTTTTTGAAAGATCTCTACACTGGCAGTACCGGTGAATTATATGCTTATCTACCTACTTGTCTGATATGGTTGCAGGTACTGAGAAATGTAAATGATGAGCCCCAACTTGAAAAGCTAAAGGTTATCGGAATGGAAATTCTAGAAAAATGTGATGGTTTACCACTCGCGGTCAAAGTAATTGGAGGTCTGCTACGCCAAAAAAACATAAGGCGATTCGACTGGGAAAATGTCTTAAAGGACTCTCTATGGTCAGTTTCTCAAATGCCTACAGAGTTAAACTATTCAATACATCTTAGCTATCGTGATTTGGGTCCAGGCTTGAAACATTGTTTTTTGCACTACTCCCTCCTTCCCAAGGGCACGATTTTTTTGGTTGATGACATTGTTGGCATGTGGATCAGTGAAGGATTTATTCATGGAGGCTCACGTGACTTAGAGGAAATAGGAAAAGAGTACTATGAAGAATTAATTCAGAGAAACCTTATTGAGCCAAACAAAAGGTACATTGATAATGCTGTTTGCAACATGCATGACGTTGTTCGTTCTTTTGCTCAGCATGTGGCTGGAGATGAGGCACTAGTAGGTCAGAATAGTGAAATTGGTGTTATGGTAAATAAACTCAATACACAAAAAGTTGATTCGTTTATCCCTGGAAAATAAAGGATCGGAATCAAATGATTTAGAGTGGTGTTCTCTACAAGCACATACATCACTAAGAACACTGATATTGGTTGGGCATGTAAAGATAAATCCTGGTGGTTCGTTGCGACCCTTGTCAAGTCTTCGGACACTACATTTGGAGTCCATAGATAATTTTGATTTATTAGTTGAATCTTTGTCTCAACTCAAGCACTTGAGGTATTTATCATTAGAAAATAGTAATGCATCTAGCTTACCTGAGAATATTGGCAAGTTGAAGTTCTTGCAGTATATTAGCCTTTTCGTTGTATGAGTTTGGTTAAGCTTCCTGGTAGTATTGTAATGCTACAGCACTTGAGATTCCTTAAACTTAGCAGGACATCTATAAAAATCATACCAGAGGGTTTTGGAGGTTTAACATCTTTAAGGAAATTACATGGGTTTCCATCTCACATGGATGGGGACCGGTGTAGTTTGCAAGATCTGGGTCCTCTTTGCCAGCTAACTGAGCTTGGTATAAGACTCATAGAGAATGTATCTTCTCCATCATTTGCTACAGAAGTCAGGCTTAGTGTAAAGGCATGTCTAAGACATCTGGTACTATATTGCACTAGTAGACTTGGAGATGATGGTCAGCTAGAAACAGATAAGGAAGGGTACTCTGAGAAGGAGCAGTCACAAATTGAGGAGGTTTTTAATGAGCTTTGCCCTCCATCTTCCTTAGAAAACCTTCACATGCATGGGTATTTTGGTCAGCGACTCCCAAGGTGGATGATGTCGACAGAATCTATGCCCCTTGAGAGCTTGAGAATTCTGACAATAGATGACCTAGCCTGCTGCACCGAACTTCCTGATGGCTTGTGTCAGCTCCCCTGGTTGGAGCTACTACAGATTGACAAGGCACCAGCCATAAGGCATCTTGGCCAAGAATTTGTGTGTTGCAATCAATCTCCGGTAGCTGCAGGGTTCTCCACATTGCTCAAGCTAATTTTTATTAGAATGGTGGAATGGGAGGAGTGGGAGTGGGAAGAAAAGGTGCAAGCCATGCCTGTCTTGGAGTATCTTCAACTGAAGAGATGCAAGTTGAGTCACGTACCACGTGGCCTTTCTTTGCACACCAAGAATCTGAGGGAACTCCATGTACATGAAGTCGACCGCCTAAAATCTTTGGATCACTTTTCTCATGTTGTTCTACTTGAAGCGTTTAGAAACACTGACCTGGAGAGGATCAGTTTTCTACCAAGCCTGAAGAATCTAGTCATCTGCATGTGCCCCAGGATGAAGGTATTGAAGGGTGTACCGGCACTAGAGACATTCCTGCTGGAGGATTATAACATGGAAACTCTACCAAGATATCTGAAGGATGTAAACCCAAGGGATTTGGTGCTACACTGCACCTTATCGTTGCTCACATCAATTGCTGCAGGGCAATCAAGCCCTGAGTGGGACAAGCTGAAACATATCCAGAATGTCAAGGCAAATGCAGAAGACAATGGCAAGAAATGGTACGTGAAGTACACTAGAGATCCTTTCCAGTTTGAGACAAACATCAGTCAAGGTAAAAATTAATTCAGAAGTGCTCCATCTAAAGTAACTTTCATTTTATTTATAATAGGAGACTCTGTTCATTTACCTTCCTCCTGTTCATGAAAAAAAAAACATTCAGCTGTGATCCTTGCTCTGCCGTGGTACGGGGTCGGCGGCGTTCCGGAGCGTGAAGTCCAGCATGAGGACAGAGAGGTTGCCTCTCCACCGGGCATGGGTGTGGAGGACGCAGCTGCTGCTCTAGCTGGCCTGAGCTTGGACGTGCCCCCTACCTTCTCTATAGGCGGGCACACTGAGGAGGGGCGCCCCAGCCGCGCCATGAAGAGGCATGCTAGGCCGAAGCGCGCCAAGGACACTGCACGCAAGCTGCGCGGGAGCTCGAGGTTGATGGCAAAGGAGGAGCCAAGCTTGGAGATGCCAGAGGACAGGGCGTCACGCGTCCAGCATGGTAAATTCGACATTGCCGGTGCGTCTCATTGTCTACGCCTTGCTCTCTCTCGTTCTTACCTCCTTGCTAATACTTATTATACATCATATGACGAGGAATCTCTCTATGAAAAAGCAGATGTCTGTGGTGCGAGCAAGGAAGACCTGGAGTCCATCTCTGGTGCGGCGATGACGCAAGCCGGCGAAAAATGAAGCACACTGTCAACAGCTGTCGCGCGGTGAGGGACTGCACGAAACCATGCTTACTCACACCCCCCTCAAGCTAACTAGTTTCCTTCCTCGTTGCTTCAACTGCTTTTGCTTCAACACCTCTAATGGCAACTCGAGTGGCATTATCACCGCTTGGCCTGCCCTTTTCTCCACCGGTAGCACTTGCTCTACTATGCATACCCTTTCAGTGCACCTCTCCTCCACCTCTACTAATTTTTCCATCTTCCTCACCAACGTCTACACCCCTGAGCTTAGACGACATATGCCTCATCGAGCTTGGCGCTGTCAGTTCCTGTGTTGTAATTCTCTTGTACTTAATTAGCTTTGCTTTCGGGCTCTTCATTTGTTTCTTCGGGTTTGAGTTTGGGACAGTAGGCTAATATTTCAAACAAATTTGAGGCACTCATTCACCCCCCATGGTCGCCGTTCTGCTCCTTCTACTACATATAATTAAGTTGTGCGTCATTACAAAAACAAATGTTACGATACACAATAATCCAGCTTGCAGATTCATTGTGAACCTTAAAATGTAGCTTGCCATCTAAATGTAGATGTATGTGCTCCTAGCCTCATGAGAATGCAGCTTGCCAACGAGGCTTTCTTCAGTTTTTGGATAAGTAGGAATAATGCCCATTTATGGGCTAATGTTTGCTTTGCCCACTAAGTCTTGTGTAGACTCTACTTACCATAAAGAATTAGCTAAAGGCTAAGCTCGACCATACTTTTGCTTATATAAGTAAGTGAATGCACTAGAAAGTTAAAGTAAGCATGGGCGGCGTTCTCTTTCACACCTACCCATGGATGCGCACGACCAAACTACCAGAATGATGAAGGAATAGGGTAAGAGCAAGTATTAGAAGTTCTACTCAACAGGCTATAACGCAGTCCACGTCATCAAATCCTAGGTGGCAGAGAGAGAAATGAAGAACGGTGCTTACCTTACCACCTGGTGCCTACCTATATTAAATGCTTAGATTTCTTTTACAGCTAACCTCTTTAGCCTGCTTACTATTTGTGCCGGTTCGTCGGCTTGACGCAGCCTAGTTGCCACCGACGGTGGGTGTTTCAACTAAACTTGCTCTAAATGATGGAGTAATCCAATCTGCATGTGGTGCATTCTCTCCAATCTGCATGGGTCTCTCTTTTTGTGTTTTTAAGACAATGGAAGAAAGCCACAGGTTTTATCCCTACTTTTGTGCATTAACCATGCCCGTCAGATTGGAGAGTGCACCTATATAGCTCTGTCCGGCAACACCGACAAAAAAATATTTTTCTGAGCAGCTTTTGTTATTTTTCTGTGTGGATCCACGCACATAAAAAATTATTTTTAATCTGTCCAACTCAATTTTTCTGTGTGTGTGCACTACCGTCAAAAAACAATTTAAAGCGTGCACCGTCATCGTATTTCTGTGTGTATTTTTTTCTAACGGTACGTATTTTTCAATGTGTTTTCCTATGGACAGAAGAATGTGAGTTTCCAGTAGTGAATATACCAATCTATATCTCTAATAATGCTTAGATATATATCTCAACGTGCATACAACAAGAAATGACCTACCGAGTTACCAAACATGCTGATGAAAAACGAAACATGCCCATGATAATCGTTTTATACTCCACTTTTCCTACTCCACTAACCAAAAAAAAAAAAAGAAGCTAAAAAGCTAATCATGGACCATGCTTTTGCTTATAGAATGAGGTAAATGTATTGAAAACATAAAGCCAGCATGGGCGGCATCATTCTCTATCACACTCACACCTGGCCATGAACGGAATGGATAATTGAGTATATAATCCGATCATCATGTGGCGCAATTTCTACAAAAGTAAAAGTTGTGTGCTTTCTTTACTCCCTCCAAGAGCAGCCCCATCGGCATTTGATTTCTCAGCGCATGGAGCACGAGAGGAAGAATATTGCATTATAATTACCCACCTTTGCACGGCAGGGGGACATTGGAAAGAAGAGTCCCCCTGGTAGGGCTAGATGTTTTATCCCATTGAAGAGTATAAAAGACCAATTTCTTATCAGAGCCCTTTTACAATACTCGAAATTGCCTCCTATTGCCTACCACTGCCTCCCCTGAATTATTATTGTCATTTGAAAGGGTAATATTGTCACTATGTACATCTAACCGCATGCCGCCCTTAAGACGTAATCATGCTATTGTTACTAACTGAAAGCACCACCTTAATTCTTACTGGACACATTAGATAAAACATATAAATCTTAGAAACAGTGACAATAATAATAAGAAACATCTAGCCCTTCATTTATTATTTGAAAAACATTACAAACCATTGCTACTATCAAAGACATAAGTAACATTTGAATATAGCATCAAAATTACTCACATATGCCATTATGAAAGATTATATAGAACAACACCCTGAATGTGTCTACAAATTATCCACCTCTACTAATTTGAAAATTAATTCAAGTTAACCCCTAATTTTGCATCTAAATTAACCACATTTGCTATTATTAAGGATAACTCAAAATAATCCCCTAACAGTACATCTAAATTACCCACATTTGTCACTATGAAGATAACTAAAAAGACTATCTTACCTACACCTGCCATTATGAAGGATGATTTAAAATACTCTAATAGTTTGATTAATTAATCACCTTTATCATTACAAAGAATAATGCAAAGTAACCTCTAATTTTGGATTCGATTGCCCCGTGCATGCTATTATGAAATAGCATATAATGTTACACATCTTTTTTTTCTTCCACGGCTATTATGAAAACAAATCAAAATTATCAAATCTACAATAAAACATTGTTGATTTCATAATTTTGTATATCGAATAAGTTTATACATTATGAATAAAACATTACGTCACATCAAAATTATTTGTAACTTATTTTTGAGCATTCTATGTTATATAAAACAATACTACTACACATATACTCCTGTGTTATAACAAATTCAACACATTGAGGGTTGGCCTGCAAGATGTGTTTCAACTTAACATATGGAAAGCAATACCACTAGGAGCTAAAGTATTTATTTAGTAACAAGAACAAATAAAAGAAGGAGTTATATGAACGGTTAAAGAGAAAAACTAGGATTTAGACATAAAAATAAAAGAGCAAAGGATAGTGAAGGCAATTATCTATCTAAATCATTGATTTATAGAGTCAAGCATCTAAGATCATATCAGAAGTCTAAAATGACAGTCTCTGTAAATAAATATTTGTAGAGATATACCTGTTACAAGAGTGTCATCATTGTAGAACAATTAACGTAGGTGACAGGCCCGTTTCTTAAAAGTAGTGTGGTCACAAAAATAATTCATAATTTTTAATTATACGTAGTTGCATGAAGATAAATTTATATCCAAATTATTTACCCTAATACCCCTATAAGATTATAACTTTGAAGTAGTTGAAGCTGTTCAGACTCTGCCTGTCACTACCAGCTCAGTTAACTGGGCGGCCATGCCCAACTATAAATTCGCCTTCGTTCCCCATCTCAGGCAGCCAAGAGAAGGCACCGCAGTTCTAGTCATCACTAACCACCTCACATATCTTCTCCATCACCGCCACCTCCGCCAGCGTCCGTCAAGAAGAGCAGTAGCCACACCAAGCCTGAGGTCGGATCTAGGCATCTCCAACCTTGCAACTGCTAGGCACGGCCGGCGCCATATATTGGTTTGTGGGAACGTACTTCCTGTTCCAGCCATCGTTTTTCGTTCAAAGAAAAGTTCCAGCCATCGTTCAACAGGTCCGTTTCCTTGAAGCCGTGTTTTTTTCTGCAGTTAATTTTTTACGACTTCAAACTTGTGTACTTGTCTAAAATTTCGCATCTCTGTCATGATGGACGAATGTACCCCCCAGCCCGGCCTTGTCAGTCCTCTTGTTCTACTCCGCAACAGATCAAGGAACTGAAGGACATTGTATTCTCTCTCTACCACTGCAAATCGAGGTGCGTATATATGCCTAGTCTCTTCCGGCTCTCCCTATTTTTCTTGCCATATTCCGATCCAAACACACAAATATAGCAATATATATCATCCATAGATCAACTTGAGAATGGTGTAGCTCCTTTCAATTTTAGGTGCCAGTATGTAATATAGAACATCATCCATAGATCAGACTTTATGGTGTTGACGTCTGATACTTATTAATTTGTCAACTCCGTGACTCATTATTCTTGTGCCTACCAAGTGTTGCATTGTTACTTTTGAATAATAGTGCCAAGGTTACAGGTCCCGTAATCGTTGATTTTAACATCACGGTCACCATTCCTTTTAAACAAAAATCATTGCATTTTTACCTCATATATTTAATTTTGTACATGCTGAACCAGATATGGCCGTGGTCTTGACTACTTTAGCATCCTACCTCGAGAACATGCTGTTGGGGATGACCAAAGAAGAGGTGCATCTGCTGTTGGGCGTCCCTGATGAGATAAAAAAGATGGGCATCAAGCTCGGGGACCTCAAGAGATTCCTTGCCGACGCTGACAAGAGGAACATTAGAGATGAGAGCGTGCAGTCATGGGTAAGAGAGCTTAGGTATGCCATGTATGATGCCACCAACATCATTGATTTGTGCCAGCTCAAGGCCATGGAACGTAGCCCAACCAGAGATGTGGGCTGCCTCAATCCCTTGCTCTTTTGTATTAGGAACCCTTTCCATGCTCACCACATTGCTAATCGCATCAAGAACCTTAATAAGAGGCTAGATGACATTGACAAGCGTAGCAAAACCTTCAACTTCATCAACCTTGCATCTTATGAGGATGACACACGAATGTTAGAGTCCTCCCATCGTGCTAGGCGTGAAACGACAGGGGAGGATGAGTTAGGTGTGGTTGGTGAAAAGATTGTGGAGGATACAACAAACCTTGTGGATTTGCTCACAAAGAAGGAGAAGAATATAGATAAACATAAAAAAATTATGGTTTATGCCATTGTGGGAGTTGGAGGGATTGGCAAAACCACCCTTGCCAAGAAGGTCTTCAACCATAACATCATCAAACTAGAGTATGATAAGAGAATATGGTTGAGTGTGAATCAAGAGTTTAGTGACATTGATCTATTAGAGAGAGCAATCACTGAAGCACGAGGACACCATCCTGCAGCCAGAAACACAAAGGCAGCACTAGAGAGGACCCTTAAGGAAGCCTTGGAGGGTGCAGGACCTTATTGGTGATGGATGATGTCTGGGACTACCATGCATGGGAGGGTGTGCTCAAAACTCCATTATTCGACGTCCTAGCCCAAGGCAGTTGTGTCCTTGTTACCACAAGACATGACATGGTCGCTAAAGGCATGATGGCGCAGGTGCCCTACCACCATATTGATAAATTAGATGAAGAAGATGCCTGGTCTTTGCTCAAGAAGCAGGTTCGTGCAATTTAATTTAAGCTCCTCTCATTCTTAGTTATTTGGCATTTTCTCTTTTCTAGATATATTAAATATGATGTATTCGACAGAGTAGATTATATATTATGTACTCGTTCTTGCTCATTTGAGGTAACTTTCTTGACAAAAAAATTTGTTTAGTACGGCTAGTACATGTGGGCCAGTAAGTTATCTACAAAACCATCGATTTGGGTTTAACTAGACACATACCCCACACATTGTCACGGGAATTACAGATGAATTAGAATGAAATTAGACTAAATTATAGACAGTAAATTGCATATATGATAAATCAATTGTAGTGGATGGCGTGGCATACTAATGATGACAACTAATTAAATGAATGTGCTAGAGGACTTTTTGGTGGACTGCTTGTATTTCGAGATAGAATGTCTTGTGGGGCTTAGGATGTCTAGTGGCATATTAATGATGACAACTAGTTAACTGAATGTGCTTAGTGATGGAAACAAATTGGTGCGCAAGAAATACTTTGTCCATTAAGAATGTTCCAACAGTTATAATCAGGACGCGTGTATGTACTAATACTCAACTTATTATATTTGTATCTCGTGTTCAACTTAGTTTACAATTGGATTTACACAGAGACTAGATGATCTTAATCTGACTTCGACACTAACAGTGAAATGGGCGGGAATGACAAATGGAAAAAGAAAGTTAAACTAGATAGGAGATACGAAAATCACATTTTTTTCGAAAATAAGACACCAAGTAAATTTCCAAAAGCAAATAAAGAATTTTCTCAAATATTTTTAGTTATTATAACTCAAATACAATCAACATATCGACCAAGTAAACATGCATATACATTAACAAGCGTTCAAAGTGTTCCCCAACGAACCGAAACTAACTTTTGGTTTTAAATTACATTAATACGGCATGGAAATATGTTTTATGAATTTATATTTCAAATAAGTTTACAAACTTTAACTGAAATATTATGTCATATAATACTGTTAATTTAATTCCTAGATGTAGTCAATTCAGCATCTTTATTGCCATGGTGAGGCTTAGTTAATACTTTATGCTATTATATTGACTAAGTGTGTACCATAGGACTGGTAGACAAAGGAGTGAATACAATACAAATACGCAGATCCATAACACAAACTCTATTAAGGCACGGTAGTCAGTCGCCCCTCCCCATCCTCGTCTCCAACCGGCGCCCGCTCTCATTCCAATCTCCACGGCGACGCATCGCTCCCACGCAAGCCCCTCCCCATGCCTGCCCCAGCGCCCCACATGTGCCGGTGAGCTCCTCTTTCCTTCTGGCAGCAGTAGTGGGGTAGGCCTCCTCCTCAACATGGATCTGCTTCCTAGTGTTCCTGCAAACCTTGATATACTCTCTTTCTTCCCAACTGCGGTGGTTTACAGAAGGGGCCGGCCAGACAATGGGGAAGGAGACTAGGCGGTTTAGGGGGCTAATGGTGGTAGTGTCGGCTGTGCCAAGCACGGGTGGGGGCGCCATGTCTCGAGCTTAGAGCTTAGCGTTAGCATGGCGATAATGGACCTTTGTCAAAGGGGAGTGGGAAAATGTGTCCATCGTGAGCACTAGGGCTCGCCGGACCTAGTGCCCATGGTAGGGACAACGATGACGACACAAACCCGGGAGTGGCAGAGTTGTCGTGGAAGGTGTTGGGTGGGAGCAGCGGGGCACTGATGACGTTTCATGTGTTTACCGAACGCATAACCCTTTGCGTGTTATCTTCGTCTATATGGTAATGATAGAATGACCAATGAGAACACTATTCTACATGAACTTCACCTAATATTAGACATATACAGTAGTGTTTCCTCCCTTTTGGGATGACACTTCATCCCGGATGCTGGGAACACGCACATTACACATCGTTCATGTGCTTTCAGCGTCGTACACTGTGTTGTTTACTAACATTTATTTTTGCTTCTGACTAATACCAAATGTATTTATATCAACAAATTCTATTCAATTAACCAGCTCAATTACGTGAATGCAGGTGGTCGGAAATGAAAACAATGATGAACCAAAGGTTGATTCATTGAAAGACATTGGAATGTTGATTATAGCAAAATGTGACGGTTTGCCTCTAGCTATCAAAGTAATAGGAGGCCTCCTCCGCCAGAATAAGACAAGGCGAAGTGACTGGAAAAAAGTGCTAAATGATTCTTCATGGTCAGTATCCCAAATGCCTGAAGAGCTAAACTATGCAGTATACCTTAGCTATCAAGATTTGCATGCTGATCTGAAGTCATGCTTTCTGCATTACGCCCTCCTCCCTATGGGCACGAAGTTCACATATGACCGTGTTATTGCCATGTGGATTAGTGAAGGATTTATTCATGGAAATTTACATGGCTTAGAAGTATTAGGAAAAGAGTACTATGACCAGTTAATAGCTAGGAACCTTATAGAGCCAGATCAAGGATACCTGGACCAGACAGTTTGCAATATGCACGATGTTGTTCGCTTATTCGCTCAGTATTTGACTAGAGATGAAGCACTCACAGCTCTCAAAAGTCAGTCTGGCCTTACCAATACTATAAATCCAGAAAAAGTTATCCGGGTATCTCTGAAAACCATAGAATCCGGTACACTCTGCAAGCACACATATCACTAAGAACACTGATTTTAGTTGGAGAAATAAAGATCAGCCCATGTGATTCACTATCATATTTTCCATGTTTACGGACCCTACATATAGAATATGGAAAGTTTGATGCATTGTCTAAAATCGCTGGACCAAGTCACAGAATCTTTGGTCCAACTCAAACATTTGAGGTATTTGTCCCTACATGGCACTAACACATCTAGTTTGCCAGAAAAAATAGACAAGATGAAATTCTTGCAGTGCATTGACCTTTCTAATTGTAGAAATTTGCTGAACCTTCCCAGTGGAACTGCAAAGTTGTTGCAGCTCAGGTATCTAAGCCTTGTTGGCTCAGGAATAAACAATATACCCAGGGGTTTCAGCGTCCTAACTAATTTGAGAATATCAAAGGGGTTTCCAGCCCATGTTGAGGGTGATTGGTGTAGTTTGGAAGAATTAGTGTCTCTTAACCAGCTCATGCATCTTCATATAGATGGCCTGGAGAATGTAACCACTTCGGCATTTGCCATCAAGGCTAAGCTTGGCGAAAAGGTGCACCTCAGCTATCTGACCTTAAAGTGCACAGGTAGTGATCCTGAGTTTGTAAACGAGGAAGATAGGCAACAAATCAAGATGGTGTTTGATGAGCTATGCCCCCCACCTTGCCTAGAAAATCTTGATATCATAGGGTACTATAGTGAACGACTTCCAAGATGGGTGACATCGACAACAAGTGCTTCCTTCAAAGCTTGAGGATTCTAACGATGGAAGACTTGCCTTGGTGCATGGAGCTACCCGACAGTTTGTGGCACCTCCCCAGCTTGGAGTTCCTACAAATTGAAAATGCACCATTTATCGAGCGTGTTGGACCAGAATTCTTACTACCACACCTTGGTTCTGATTTGAAAATTGAGGTGATTACATGTCGTGGTCTGGAGAGGATATGTAATCTGCCAATATTGCACAACCTCGTGATCATAGAGTGCCCGGGGTTGATGGTGCTAGAGGGGTTTGCTGACACTTCAGAGACTTGGACTGATGGACGGGGATATGGAAACACTCCCTGGATACTTGCAGGACGTAAACCCAAGGCTTTTGGAACTAGACTGCGACGTCTCACTGCTCGCTTCCATAGCTAAAGGAGAATTTGGGCCTGAGTGGGACAAGATCAGCCATATCAAGCAGGTCAAGGCATATGCAGATGATGATGACAACCACATTCGAAGGAAGTGGTTTGTGAAGTACACGAGAGACCCTTTCAGCTTCAAGACAAACATCAGCTCCTCTGTCGACGCTCCAGGTAAATTGATAGAACTGCAGTTTATTTTTGTTGGATACTGATTGTCCTTCTTGCTCTTGGAATATCTCATCTCTGAATGTGCCGTTTCAGAGTACGGAATGGAGGAAGTGTCGTTGGACAAAGTGGAGGAAATTTCAAGTAATGAAATCAGCCTCTCTGCAGACGCATCAGGTAAATTAACAGAACTGCTGCTATAGTGCTATCTACGGTTGCATACTGAGTATGTACCATTCTTGCTATTGGAATATCTCGTCATTTGACTGTATGTGCCCTTCAGTTTCAGGGGATGACACAGAGGAAGTGTTGTTGGGCGAAGTGGAAAATTTTGAAGAGATGAAATCCAAGAAGAACTTGTCAATGTGAGACACCTGAGAGAGTAATCAAGTATATATATGCTGCTCCAAGGCGTTTGTGACCTACATGGACAGAAGGAACCTTGGAGCCTGCCATATAGCTTTGACTAAAGAAGCAGCAATGCAGAATTTGTCATGTCCATTTATGCCTTTATTTAAGCCTGCGCGTTGTTCTGAGGCGGTCAAATACTCGACACTGTAAATAAAATGAGACTAGAATGTGATGTGACATTTTCCTTTGGTGTAGTTTGCCACTCAAAGAATTGCGAGGCATGTGTATATAAGTTGAGTACAGAACAAACGTTGTGGTACAGCTTCTTTCAGTTTGATGGTTTGTGGTGTGTCTGGACATGCAGCTTTCCAAGTGAATGTACATAGCAAGCCTCACTTCAGTTTCTGGTTTGCTAATACTCGAAGTGAATGCTGCTTCTATATATCAAGGCATATTTACTCCTGAATCAATTATGTTGCCAATATTTATTTCATCATGAAATGTAGCTTGGACGAGATCATCATAGCAGAACATGCAACTTCTTGAGAGTTTTCAGATAAGAGTGCATACTCAGTGCTTGCCCCAACGTTACAATTATTCAGACCGAATGCTGTGGTACATTTGAATGTGTTCCATTACAGAACACACAAAAACTGACGAGCTGACTTCTATGAAATGAAATCTTAGAATCTCATGCCTACGATTGTCGTACACTGTTAATAGGAACACTGATGTAATAGAAACTGGAATAGCAAGAAATACGTACAGAAGAATATTATGATCACATCTCATTGTTGGGTAGGGTGGGGGATCTGTGCTTCGCATCAGTATCCTAGTAATGTCCATGACTGAATGCAAAGTGTCCATCAAACAAGACAATAGCAGATTCATCAATAAAAAGTATATATATATCTGTGAAGGACCTTGTAGAGGCCGGATGTTTTTACTCATCAATTATCTAAAAAATTATCTGTGAAGGACCGGCAGAAAAGCTACATGTATGGACGTCCTACGGCGACAGTATAGCAGAAATCAATTAATCACATTATTCATTCGAACTCTTCTACACATCAAACCACAAACCTGTATGTAGATGATAAACGATGTAATTAGCAAATCCAAGCTCATCTTTGTGAGTGTCAGGGTTTGCCTAGTGCCTGAGACTCGGCAAAGCGCCCTTTGACGTGTGTTTTTGGTTCCCGAGTGTGGCACTCGGGCAACGTTTGAGACTCCAGAAACTATTTGGCACTCGGCAAAGACCCTGTCTCTGGTAGTGATTTTATCAAAATCTGATCCAATACACTACCAGAAGTCCCTTTACAGAGTTCCTGTGTAATTGGAGAACATGTGTTCATCTCTGAAATTCATGTTAAAAAAAACCACCCTACATCACTGGGGCGCCACTGGCCATCGTCAACCAGAACCCTCTTGATCCCAGTGCACCCTTTCCTTCTGCTGCTGCGTCTTCTCCCAATCATTCTTCTTGTTGTATTCCTATCAGGGCACCCACTCATCCAACTACAGGAGAACCACAAGGTAACAAGAATAGCATCAGCATACTGGTTAATAAGAACAAATAAAATCCTCAATGTACACACGAGAACTGGAATGCAGCACATATCATGGATGAATCATTGAAGAAATTATCAATCTACTGAGAAGAAACATGCATGCATGAGGATCGGAGCATATGTTTATGTTTGTCCGTCAAGATCACCAGTTGGAGAATATGTCAAGTGATCGATCTCTGCCAGACACAAAATGTATGGATGCTGTTTGTTCTTCCAGTTAGTCAAGTACTCCTAAACTTTAGAGTTACTGATTTATTTGCCCATCACCGGCAATCCACGACTCAAATCTGACCACCACGGAAAATCAATGCAGCAATCTCCATAGTTCAACACAGATAAAGCGACACCAAGATCATTTTTTTTTTTTTTTCAGCAATATCAGCAAGATCAAATTTGTCTGGTTACTTTTAACCGCACTGGTACACAAACGCTGTTTTGTCCCGGTTCTCCATAGTGTAAATTGAACCAGGATTACGCATCCGGGACTAAAAATCGAGTGGTGAGAATTGGAACCGGGATTAATAATAACCTTTATCCCGTTCTTAACACCAACCGGAATGCCCCTAAGGCCCGGGCCCAGGCCCAAACCAGCAGATTTAGTCCCAGTTGGTGCTACCAACCGGGACTAAATCTCTCTCTTTTTTATTTTTCTGTTTCTTTTAATTTCATGATATATTATGCTTTTAAATTTGGTTTTCGAATACGATTCTACACTACAAATGATACGCGTTCAGGAAAGTTTCGGTTCGATCCATGCACATAAATAATAGTATGAAACTAAAGTACATACATTAATATATATCTATATTACATATCAAAAGCAGGCATATCTTGTTATTCATTGTCATGATGCCACATATATTTGGAGCCGATTACAAGTTCATAATCATACATGATGCCAAATCGGACCCGATTACAAAAGTTCAAATCATCTAGAACTCTAAGAATTTGGAACCCATATATCATTGGGGCCATAGTAGAACTCGCCGCCTTTTGTTAAGATCTCGTCATTGATAAATCATGGCATGGTATCGGCATTGCTTGGAGATGAGTTTTCTCCACGATTACGCTCTTCAAATAATTTGTCTTCAATTTGCGAAAAAGAAAAAGTATTAGTATATGAAATAAGATAGGAAGCATCATAGCAGAATTGAAATAAGATGGGAATATATAGTGCTTACTTTGTTTCTATTGACATATGGTGGCGTTTCGTCATGTTTCATATCTCATTCTTGAACGATATTCTTCCAAACACTGCATCCAATAAAATAAAAAATATTTGGATAATTTATTAGTGATTTTACTCCTACTTTTTTAACTTTGTGGTTTTTCCCTTGGTCCATTGAAATCTATTAAGGAACTACACTATTTGGTTTGGAATTTGACATTTCAAAAAATTTAGAATTCACATATAAGCCTATCTTAAATTCATGAGTTAAGAGATAAAATAATGATTCTATAGATCCACATGCCATGTTTCTATCGTGCAATTTATAGCATACTGTCCATACTATGTATATATTGTGCGCCAATTACCCTCCACGGGCTGGAAACTCGCTGCGAAATTCGATTAAACCGGAAAAATACCAAACCAATTTAAAAAATTCTCAAACTTGACGGTTCCTGGACACAGGGGCATGTGAAAGCCTGGAAAAAGTTTGAGGCCAAAACCACACTAAAATATCATGGAATAAGCAAATGTGTTAATATACAAAACGTATTTTGAATAAGAGAAAACCAAAACTATGAATTCAAGTTACAAAACGTAATTCTATATTACGCTAACGATGTTGGTCATAATATAATAAAATCTCGGGGTCCTTTTGTGCAAAAGTGATGTTGCCTCAAAAAAAGATTTAGTCCCGGTTGGATATTCCAACCGGGACTAAAGTCGCCGGTTTGGGCCTGGCTGGACCCAACCCAAAACCTTTCATCCCAGTCCTACTCTCGGACCGGGATTAAAAGCTTGACAATTCAAACCGGGATTAAATGTCTTATTTTACTCCAGGTTGTTGGCTAGAACCGGGACTAAAGGTTTCCTCCAAATGAAAGCTGCCTCATACATCGTTCCTCCAAGAGCTTTACTCCCGGTTGGTAGTTCCAACCGGGACTAATAGGAACTTTAATCCCAGTTCAAAATGAGAAGCTTGCCTGTAGTGTAAAACGCATCCAGGACAAAACAGCGGCTTTGTAGTAGTGCTCATTGTTCAGGATTGAAAATCGAGTAACTTAGATGTTGAAAAATGTTTTTTTTTTGTTTCCATGCCTCATTTAGCATGAGCCACACATACTATTCAACTTCATTGATTTTTCACTCAACTGGGCCACCTAGTAGCTGACTACTTTTTAGCTTTGGACGCATAGTAGTGCACAGACGCATCGTCCCTGTACATGTACCTCTCTCCCATAAACTCCGGGTGGGCCCATCGAGTTGGATGCTTCACCAGCTTCAATTATCCTACTGGGGAGTGGGGACGACTACAGAGGAGACTTGCCGGGTCAGCTCAATAATAATCAACCAATGCGCTACCAAGAGCAAGCATCAGCCACACGAGTCTTCAATCATATCCCAATATGTGGCATCCACTTGCTACAACCTTCCACTGTTAGATGATGACCCTATATGTTTTGTATGCTTGTTTTCCTTAGCGTACGTTCTGTCTAACATTGGTTGTATAAATTAGCCAAACATGTGAATGCACAAAAATACCAGCTCTTCCGGCGCCACGATCCTCACACACAACCTCCGGCAGGCTCTATCGTCAAGCAGAGCAGCAGGCCGGATCCGGCCATCTCCAACCTTGATAGCCACCAGCAGGCGTCGTCCCACAAACCACGCCGGCAACAGGTCCGTTTCCTTGACGCCTGTATTTCTCTGCAATTATTATTTTTTTATGCGTAGCGAGCTCTGCGTCCGAGATGTACTACTTCAAACTTGTGTACTCGTACTGTATTATGGATATGGATAAATCAGCCACAAATCTAACAATTCAGCATCTGTATGATGATTGATGAATGTAACCCCCAGCCCGGCCTGGCCAGTCCTCTTGCTCTACGTACTACAACAGACACAAATATACCTAGACTCTCCCATCTGCAAATCAAGGTGCATCCTCTTTCTTTTCTTTGTTTCTTGTTCTTGTTTGTCGGAGATGCTTCTCGTCTTCCGATCCACACACACAAACATACTTACACACACATACGGGTTGAAAATTAACTTAAGAATGGTATAGCTGCTTTCAATTTTTAGGACATATCGTCCGTAGAACAGACTTATAGATAGTCACGTCCGTTTTTTTAGACAGTGGATATTCACGTATGTTTTTGTTTTTTTTATTGTGGATATTGAAGTCTGATATTAATTTATCAACTCCATATGCTTTTTAGCTTGTTACTATGAGCCAGATCATGGCACTTCAGTTATAGTTTCGCTACAACATATCAAGTGCTGCAGTGCTCCATTTTATTTGAATAGTACTGCCATGGTTAGTTACAGGGGCCTCGATCAGTGATTTTACCATCAAAATTACCTTTCCTTTAAACAAATCATAAGAAAATTTGTATATATATTGATTCTGTAGATATTGAACCTGCAATGGCGATGGTATTAGATGCCTTGGCATCCTACCTCCAAGACATGCTGTTGAAGATGGCTCAAGAAGAGGTACATCTGCTATTGGGAGTCCCCAATGAAATAAAAAAGATGGGCATCAAGCTTCGGGACCTCAAGAAGTTCCTCACAGATGCTGACAAGAGGAATATCACTGATGAGATTGTGCGGTCATGGGTGAGGGAGCTTAGAAATGCCATGTATGATGCCACCAACATCCTTGATTTGTGCCAGCTCAAGGCCATGGAACAGGGTCCAACCAAGGATATGGGCTGCTTCAATCCTTTGCTCTTTTGTTTGAGGAATCCTCTCCATGCTCATGACATTGGTAATCGCTTAAAAATTCTCAATGAGAGGCTAGATGACATTGAGAATCGTAGTAAAACCTTCAACTTCAACATCCTTGCATCCTATGATGACAACACAAAAAGGTAGAGTCCACCCTTCGTGCTAGGCGTGAGACCACGGGGGAGGATGAATTAGGTGTGGTTGGTGACAAGATTGAGGAGGACACAAAAATCTTGTGAATTTGATCACAAAGAAGGAAAAATATGTACAAGAACACAAAAAAGTTGTGGTTTATGCTATTGTGGGAGTTGGAGGGATTGGTAAGACCACCCTTGCTAAGAAGATCTTCAACCATGACATCATCAAACAAGAGTTTGACAAGAGAATATGGTTGAGTGTCAATCAAGAATTTAGCGACATTGATCTATTAGAGAGAGCTATCACTGAAGCACAAGGAGACCATCAAATAGCTAGAAACACAAAGGCCGCACTAGAACGGACCCTTAAAGGAGCCTTGAAGGGGTACAAGACTTTATTGGTGATGGATGATGTTTGGGACCACGATGCATGGGAGAAGGTTCTCGAGCCTCCATTGATAAACTCACTTGCTCGAGGAAGCTGTGTTCTCGTTACAACGAGACATGACACAGTCGCTCGTGGGATGATGGCAGAGGTGCCCTACCACGATGTTGACAAACTAGAGCAAGAAGATGCATGGTCTTTGCTCAAGAAGCAGGTAGTCTTGTATATTTGCTTCACAACTCATTTATTTAGTCATTTTGTACATCGCATGCCCCTAGGTCCATCATCTTCTATTGTGTTAACATTTTAAATATCTTATTGAGTTAGAAACAATAAAATAACATATGTAACTTTTATCCTTAATTTTCTCTAACAGCACCTGCGTAGTATTATGATTTTAATAGATCCCCTAACCATATTAAAATAAAGCCTTCAGTAAATCCATATTGATAGGTTTCACCATGGACATTGAGTAATCATTTATATAACTTACCTCATTAGCTAACTAGTTTTGTCTCTAGAAGATAAAATTGGCTGAGCAAATCCATATCAGCTAAGGATACAAAGAATAGCACATTAGGTTTACCTGCATCCAATAGAGAATGCATAAGACAAAATATTGAAGCTTCGCGGGTTAAGAGCTAGTGTGTACTTAGCTGTTGGTTAAAGATGACATGGTTTTTTATTTGTCCCTGAAAAAAAAAAAAAAAACTGCCTTCCTATCCTATATGTGAGCAAATAAATTATTTACTGTAAAAAATCTATTCTATAACTAATCTATATTTTATATCATGAGTGTTACTAATTTTTATATACGATATTCAAAGTTCAAACTACTTGACGTCTAAAAAAAGTGAGAATTACATTTTAATTATGGATGGGGAGAACATACATTAGTATATATTTATTTAGTAATCAATGATGCGCTAAAACATTCTTAATTAACCATAAACAAATAGTGATACCTATAAATTGGTTCAAACCACATTTATACGACATGTCAATAAATTTTGTAGGTTTTTATTTTGAATAAGTTTATTTATTTTGATTCAAATATTATGTCATATCAGCACTAATTTAAATTCATTTATTCTATATTACTATTAAAAGTAATATTATTAGTAAATATTTAATTATTTGATATATCAAAGTTCCATTGTGCAACCTGAGACCTTAATGGCATTTTATTAAAATTAAATTCTGCATAAAAGTTAAAATAAATACTGGAGTGAGTATAAACGTTTGTTAGATAATACGGTGAATATAAAATATAAGAGCACTACTTTTTGTGACCGATAATACTGCACCCTTGCTAGTACAATGATTTTTGCACTGATGTCATCAGCATGGACCACGTGAATTTGCTGCTGCAGAGTATCGTTTACTAGCACTTGATTTTACTTCGGATTAGTATCATTGACTGGCCTAGCTGGCTGCTTGCAGGTGCTGGGAAATGGAAACAATAATGGACCAAAGGTTGATACACTAAAGGATATTGGAATGATGATTCTAGAAAAATGTGATGGTTTGCCTCTCGCAGTCAAAGTCATTGGAGGCCTCTTATGTCTGAAAGAGATGAGGCGGAGTGAATGGACAAAGGTTCTAAATGATTCTATATGGTCAGTATCTCAAATGCCTGAAGAGCTAAACTATGCAGTGTACCTTAGCTATCAAGATTTGCATCCTGAGTTGAAATCTTGCTTTCTGCACTATGCCCTCCTCCCCAAGAGCACAGTGTTCATGTATGACCGTGTTGTTGCCATGTGGATTAGTGAAGGATTTGTTTATGGAAATTCACATGATTTAGAAGTAATAGGAAAAGAGTACTATGAGAAGTTAATAGCTAGGAGCCTTCTAGAGCCAGATCAAAGGTACGTGGACCACTCAGTTTGCAATATGCATGATATTGTTCGTTCATTTGCTCAGTATTTGGCTAGAGATGAAGCAATGATAGCTTACAAAAGTGAAGCTGGACTTGCCAACAAAAGTAATCCAGAAAATATTATTCGATTATCACTAAAAACCAAAGAATCAGAGTCCCATAAGCTAGCATGGAGTTCTCTGCAACCACATATAAAACTACGGACAATGATTTTAGTTGGGGAAATAAAGATCAACCCATGTGATTCACTGTCATATTTTCCGTGTTTGTGGACCCTACATGTACAAGATGGAAATTTTGATGCATTGTTAGAATCTTTGGTCCAACTCAAACACTTGAGGTATTTGTGCCTCGATGGCACTAAAATATCTCAGCTGCCAGAAAAAATAGCCAAGGTGAAATTCTTGCAGTGCATTGACCTAGCTAATTGTAAAAACTTGGCGAGGCTTCCTGATGGCATTACAGAGTTACGTCAGCTAAGGGATCTAAGTCTTAGTGGCTCAGGTATAAACAATATACCTAGGGGGTTTCGGTGGCCTAACTAATTTGAGAAAATTGGATGGGTTTCCAGCCCACGTGGAGGGTGATTGGTGTAGTTTGGAAGAGTTAGGATCTCTGAACCAGCTCATTAGTCTTCATATAGTTGGCTTGGAGAATGTGTCCTCTTGTTCATTTGCTATAAAGGCCAGGCTTCGTGAAAAGGCAGGCCTCACTGATCTGTTCTTAGGGTGCACTAGTGGACGTGGAGGTGCTCAGTTGGTAAAACAGGAAGAGCAGCAACAAATCAAAACGGTGTTTGATGAGCTCTGCCCTCCACCTTGCTTAGAATATCTACATGTTAGAGGGTACTTTGGTCAACTTCTTCCACGGTGGATGACGTCGACAGAAATTGCGCCCCTTGGATGCTTGAGGATTTTAATGATGGAAGACTTGCCTTATTGCACTGAGTTACCTGACAGCTTGTGCCAGCTCCCCAACTTGGAGCTCCTACAGATTGATGAAGCCCCAGCCATCAAGCATGTTGGGCCAGAGTTCTTACTGCCACACCGCCATGAGCACCCTGTCGAGAGCATAGGTTCTGATTTGAAAATTGTGGTGTGTAGATGTCCTGGCCTCGAGAGGATCAGTAATCTGCCTAAACTACAGAACCTCGGGATCATAGAGTGCCCAGAGTTGAAGGTACTAGAGGGTTTGCCTGCACTTAAGAGACTCACTCTTTTGGACTACAGCATGAAAACACTCCCTGGATACTTGCAGGATGTAAACCCAAGGGATTTGCTTCTAGTCTGCGATATCTTGCTGCTCGCTTCCATAGCTAAAGGGAAATCTAGCCCTGAGTGGGACAAGTTCAGTCATATCAAGCAGGTGAAGGCATATGCACATGATCACGACAACAACATTCGAGAGAAGTGGTTTGTGATGTACACGAGAGACCCTTTCAGCTTCAAGACTAACATCTGCTCCTCCGTGGATGCTCCAGGTAAACTGTTAGAACTGCAGCTTTTGTTACATACCGATTGTCTTTCTTGATCTTGGAATATCTCGTCACTTGACTGCATGTGCCGTTTCAGAGGACGAAATGGAGGAGTGGTGTTGGACGAAGTGGAGGAAATTGCACGGGATGGAAACGAACAAGAACCTGTCAGTGTGGAACAACGCATGGAGTAATCAAGTATGATGCATTGATGCATACAGTGCTAGCTACTAGTACTACTTCGATTAAGCACACTGCTGATTATATAACGCATGCATATGGACCCTGCCTTGCAGGTGGAGTGCCCGTGTCTGACCTACATATGGACAGAAGAAACCTTGGTGTTGTCGTCACCTTAGGTTTGTGGACAAAAAAGAAGCACCAATGCAGCCGCTTGTCACAGGCCCATGTAACGTGGTCAGATATTCAATACTGCAAATAAAACGCGACTAGCGTGTGATGTGATGTTACTTTGTTCTCTTTTCTTCAGTGATTTGCATCAGCGTTACTGTTGATGCAGTTCGCCACCAGAGAATTGAGAGGCATGAATGTATATGTAAGTTGAGTAGTAACACAACAAATGTTATGTTACACCTTCTGTTAGCTTGCAGGCTGCCAAGTGAATGTACATAGCAAGGTTCACTCCAAATTTCTGGTTTTGGTAAGACTTCAAATATGGACATCACGGAAAGACCAGCAAAATATGTGATGACCAGATCCTTCGCATAAGTTTACACCTGAATCATTGATTATTGAGTTCCTCTTTAGGACAGGCTTAAGATTTCCCATATCAACTGCCAATATTTATTTCTTCACTTTTCCTATCTATCTTTTGTAAGAAATCGTGGCTCTCTCTCTTGCAACGTCAGGTGGCGACACGTGCTGTTGCTGTCCGTTTGTTTGTTGGGTCCGCTATTTTTTTTTTTTTTGGTTCGTTGTTGTTTTGGTCTAATTGGTACCGAACCCGTTATTGAACCGAGTCCTCTCACTCTCTCATTTCTCCTCCCTCCCAATCCGCCGCTCCCCTCCCCAACCCGGGCGGCGGTGGTCAGCGACGGACCTTGCGGTGGCCTGCGGCTCTGACCCGCGGGCATGGCTTTTCGGGCGCGGGCGGAGCTCCTCGGCGCCGGTGAGGCCCATGGCGCCCCTCCCTCCCGGCATAGGCCAACGGCGTGGATCTCCACTCCACTGCGGGGATCTCCGAGGTGGTACATCCCTGCTCCCCTCTTCGTTGTTGTCGCATGGAGGATTTGCTCGATCCATGCATGGTGACTGATTGGGGATGTTGTCGGCCGATCGATTTCTCGTGTGATTCGGTCATGGGAGCAGCATGTCGTCTCTATCTGTCTCGATCTGGTTGGTGTTCCTCTTTGATTCATGCTATGGTTAGCGGAAACGGAAGAGTTTATGAGGATTTGTGGCAGCGGTGGATGTTGTGTTGACATGCATGCATGAGTTGTAGTTTGATTGAAACTATATTTAGCATTTCTATGTGCAAGAGGGCGATGAGGATTTGGTTGTACCTTTTTGATGTCGTGCTCTTCTATGTGATGGCATGCATGCATGCATGATTGGTGGAGAGGCAAACATGTAGATCTCGTTTTGATGCCATGCTATGTGTGTTCCTGCCGGGAAGCAGAACAATTTTTGTTGCATTTTGGAGTTCATTCTCGAGATCCGCTTGCCGGCCGCCACTAATCTCTGTTTGGCTTCGCGTTTGAGCCTGTCAGTGCACTGATTCAGACAATTAGTAACATTGCATTCGTCAACTTAGAAATAGAAGAGGCATGTGCATTCAGTAACATGCCTGGGAAGCCATTGCGTCAAGGCTGTGTTGTTTGTCCTAGAAAAAATACGCACAGTACAGAAGCGAGGAATGGAGCTTATATACGCACCCATTTTTTTATTTTTGTTCATGCTTTGTTTTTTCTTCTCATTTCGTCAGATCTCAGAGCAAATAATGGTTGTTGTTTTATGGCACCTTAGTATGAATGGTATGATAACATACTAGCATGGATATATAGGCCACTTTGTAAGTTGATTTTCCAGGGCATGTGAATATTTCCCATATTTCAATGATACATGGTGTAGCGAAATACAGATTGTTTCTTAGCTGAACTCAATTAGACTTCTTCACACGTTCTGGCACCTGGAAGAGTGATCTCGATTCTGTTTATGTTGTGCAGGGTATCATCTCGGGACACTGGATATTATGGTGTCCCGTGAAATATGTTTTATCTGATTTCTTATGTAAATTAGATAATATTCTAGATTATTTTGATTGGTAAAATGACCTTTTAGCAATTGTCTGCTAGCGTATACTTTTTCGCCATTTTAGGTAATAGAATAAGATATGTCTGTTAAGTTTTTCCCTGTCTATGGCTCTATCATTTTAGCAATGCAAGTATGCTTACTTGTGTTTTTGGTTGCAGTCTTTGCCATTCGGTGGTGTTAAAGACAATGGATTTGGGAGATTTGCTAGTGTAGAAGGCTTGTGAGCTTGCTGCCTTGTAAAGTCTGTTGTAGAAGATAGGTTGTGGCCATATATTAAAACGGTGATTCTGAAACCTATCCAGTCTAGTTCCCCACCATACCAATAGTCCGATATGATTTGGTTTACTTGATTCTTGATATTTTCCGAATTTCTTATCATTTTTGCAAGATTATCATGTCTCGAGCACGGTTACGAGTTCTAGCAGATTGCTTGTGGAGACTCTCTATGGCTATAGAGTTTGGGACATGTTGTGGTCTCTTGTGAATCTTATAAAGATGGTTGGCGGCGTAACTTCGCCCCACTTCAAATGCGACGACAAAAAGAAAAGGCGATGAGGGGTTCGGATGAATCACAGCGTCGTCGAAAGTGTCAAATTCCTTTCTCTTATGGTAATCCCTCCCATCGGTAATCTGATCTTGAGTTCGAAAACCTCACCGCCTAAGAAATATGATATAGCTACTTTCAAGTTGTGTTGGTGCAAGACTATATAAAATAATATGCATCCACATTATACAACCGGTTTTTTGTGTTTGTTCTTCTCTATTGTAGTTATGTGCTCGTTCCTAACTTCCTATTAACCTTTCCTATCCATGAAAGCAAAACATATAAAATATGTAGCTAATTAATTGCAATCAAAGCAATGATGCAAATTGCATGTATCGAGCACCACAATTTTAGTTCAAGATGTGCAATATATCCGTTTTTGTGTGAGGGTTTGATGGGTTCCGGGTTAAATTTCTAGTTTATTATAGTTGTAATTGTGGTTGATTGAGGATCGGGGATGGGGACTTATTGGAAAATAAATGTTCGGGATGGGAGCGTGATAGCTAGATCTCCCTTTTCTTACTATATTGTGCTTTTCTTCTAGTTGGACTTTAATTTGCACCAATTCATGTCGGACCAGCATGAAAAAAATGTTTGTCATTTTCGCTAATACACCTTGTCCTTCGTTTCTTGTGATTTGTGTCAGCCCACAAGAAATTTTGTTAATATATATAGTGTTTTTTACCATTCTGTGTAAGGTTCTGACTTCTATGCACGTGGTTTTTTTTTTTCGACTTCTATGCACATCTAGAGTTGTAGTGAGTTTTTTTAACAGATATTGCATAGTTTCTAGTTTGGCCCATATTCATTACGTGTCCTTTCATTCCGGAGATTGATTATTCTATTCCTTTATGTAGAACCACTACTTCTTGATTGCACATGTATTAGTAGTAAATTGCACATTTCATATACAGCAATTATGGTGTGTAACATGTGCAATATCTATTCTTTATAAATAACTTTGTGACTATGTTTAGTTAACCACTTTTCCTATCTTTGTGTTGCTTGAAATCACGCTCATGTTTTAGGCGACGCGTCCTTTGTCCTATGGCCACCTCTGTCCAAAGCGCTCTGTTGTTGTTGTTGTTGTTGTTGTTGTTGTTGTTGTTGTTGTCCCGCCTTCTTTAACGGGTCCATGCGCACTCGGTAACGTCGAACCCAATCTGGACAGAAAACTGTTTGTATCCTTGATCCGCCCACTTAGGCTGGAAAAGTGGAAGGGGACGCGGTTTTCTTGGAGCTCGTCGGGGAGGGAGCGGAGATTATGGCAATTTTCGCCTCTCCGCAGAAGCCGAGGCGCCGTTGGGAGGCTCTCCCTTGCCGGTTTTGTGGCTTGCTCGCCATTGGAAGAGCTTTCGGGCGGTATGTCCGTATGTAGTGCGTCTTCTCTCCCTTGTCCGTTTGTTTGTTGTGTAGATCCGGGCGAGTTCATGGGAGGATGTAGTTGGGCTGCTTCTCATCGTTGATTTGGCTTGGCGTGTCTCAATTGGCCGGGGATATTGTTGGGCGCCTTACGCTCGGGTGGGGATTTGTCTTGTGTTATGGGGGTATTCGACGGAATGGGGAATGGTGAGTGGTATTGTGGCAGCGGGGTAGGCGAGAGCATGGGGTGATCTACAGCGGGCGTGATCTGCGAGAGCGTAGGGGGGGCAATCCGTGCATGTACTTGGCTTGTCCACGGCCTCGCGGTCCAACTCATGGATGTTGTCTTCTTAGCGACCTCGTAGGCGACTAGCGACCAGCCGGCCAAGGCCAGAGCTAGCGCTGCTATTTACGGTAGGGATTTTTAGCGATTTTTGTAGGTCTCATGTCCACTTTGGGTGGGGTGTAGGAACTCCTCTCGTCCTCCATGTGTTTGTGATTTTAGGAAAAAGGAGCTCTGGCCGATTCTAGCTTTAGTTGAGAATGGAGACACGTTTTTCTTGATGTCTTGTACATTGGGTTCAAATGATTGGAGGGATGGTGCTCGGCTAGATTAGTTGGAGGGGGTGCTTTGGTGGTTAGGATGTACGAAATCCGTTATATGAACTTAGCGCCGGAGGCGGATTAGCGAATGTAAGTCATTCGCTTTAAGGCCGAAGTGGGCCGCTAGGCCCCTCGAGGGCGTGGAGCAAAGACACGCGCAGGTCCCTGCGATACAAGACCTCATAGTACGCGAAGCGGGGACCTGCGATACAAGACACATTGTTTAAAAACAAGCGAGGGACCCCGCGATACAAGACAACAAAGTACAAAATGACATCGCTGATTCCCTATATAAACCTTGCGCCGGCGCCTTTGAAAAGTAACACTTTCGCTTCGAGGCCGAGTGGGCGTTAGGCCCTCGAGGCCGAGACGCTAAGTCATCATCAGGGACCTGCGAATTATGTTTGGATTGTCGCTTGTCTTGTACTTTGTATTGTATTTTTTGTTGATTGTGTTGTATAGTCACTTGTCATGCCCCTTGTATTGTTCTCTACCCACGTCTTTATCTTGTATTTTGTCCTTTGTGCTAGAACTGTTGTTGATTGTACAATGCTACATTTTCTTTTTCTAGCACCAAGCATTGTTTTATGACTATAAGCACCTAACTTTAGAGCTAAGGCCTTGTTGTGTTGTTGTTTGTCATGGTACAATTCCTTGGACTGAGGCTTTGGTGCTTTCTATGTTGTGGAGATTGAAATGGAGCTTGTTTGTCATTAGTGAGTACCACTAGCATCTACTGATTTTTGTTGAGCTTCTCGCTGCTAATTTAGTCATCGGGTGCAATCAATTTGTATCATTTCTTACTTGAAACAAATATGCTATCTTTGTTAGGAATGCCTACTGAGTGCAAATTGTAATAGTGTAAATTGGAAATATAGTTAACTGCAATTTTAGTGATGGGTATCTGAAACTTTGATTGCTACTGATCCTACATTGCATCTATGTTCAGTTGTGGCCCTCAACATGATACTGATCCTATATTGTGCTTTGTTTCTTTTCGGGAAACAGTTTATGTGCTTAACTGGGATGGGTTTTTTTTTTTGAGCTTCTAGGCATTCAAATGGACCTGCATGTTATTAGTGAGTCCCAATAGCACCTGCTCATGTTGTTTCATCCTTGCTGCTTTGCTAATTAACTCATGAGGAGCACCAGCTTTGATTTCCATTTTAGTTTGCCTTGTCTTGGCTTCTATATGAGTTTAATAACTGATCTAACTATGCATGTATACAAAAGTCTTAGGATATCCCTCACTGGGATGCTGAATTGCGCATCGTTATAGTCCGAATTGCAAAACTGTTGTAGTATAGATTGTAAAATTAGTTAACTGCAATTTTAGTGATGACTATATGGAATTTTGATTCCCTCTGATCCTACATTGCATCTGTGTTCAGTTGTGGCCCTCAACATGAAGATGACTACATATCGGACAAAGGACAAAGACGACAAGCATTGACAGTAGCAACCGAAAGGAATCATATAGTGGGGTTCTGTTCATATATGGGTGGGGGATGCTGCCAATGGCAACCTTTGTGCCAATTATGTAAGTAGAAGGTATAAGTGCTGAATTCCAGTCATAGTTCATTATATTTTAGTTCATTAGATAGATGTGCTTGAACCCCAGTTTAATAGGGCGCCTCTCATGGGTGTCCTTCTTTGTATATCTTTTTGCATTTTGAAACCATACCCCTAGGTATGTATGTGTCAGATTTAGTGCACGTGCTTATGAATGACCTCATATTCACAGATTCACATGCTTGCCTACTTTTGGTATAGAACTGTACCAAGAAATTTTTGGACAACCTAGAGTAATAACCATTTTGTGTTGGGTTAGTGCTTGAGCGGTGGGGTGGATATGAGTTGTGAGGTTCAGTAATTTAGTTTTAATTAATTAAGTTATAATTAGGTGTGCTGATGTCAATATGCAATCGTAATGACCTTGCTTATTTTCTTCCTTCGTTTCCAACAGCTATTGTGCTTGACATTGAGTATTAGTAGCAGCAGCTTTGCTCGGGCTTCTTGTTCCACATATTCAGCAGACATCCATTGCAAAAAGTGAGTCTCATGACATTCTCGATCTCCCGGTATCTGTGTGTGTTGTGCACTATTTCATATGTCTATGGTGTTGTGCAAAAATTGACACTGGCTACCTATATTTTGCTTCACATCTCATAAATCAGCCTAGAGGGCTCATGGGCTTGCAACTACAGGAACTGCAGTTTTGTGTACTCTTCAGTCTCTTTCTTTGTTCTGCTATTAGAGTTCAGTTTTACTCCATCTATCTAACCGCTACAGGAATTGTGTTATGTGCTTAGTTGCTGCTGGCTGCAGGTGGTCATTGGCCACCAAATTTTGCTTAGTTACTGCACAGTAGTAGGGTTGAAATTCTTGCCATTGTCGACGTTCACAAATAGTTGGCTCACCTCTGTTTTACAATTTCAATTCTTAATTTCATTTTTTAGCTTTCTAAAGTATGTCATGTTGTATCTCTCCTCAGTTGCTGTCAGTTTCAGTTTTCTTTCATTGGTATGCCCTAAGCGTAGCTAGCTTTTCATGGCAAAGCTTTTACCGTAGTTTCTTTTATGTTTTTTTTATGGAAATAGGATGGCACAGGAAGGGGAAGATGGCGTCAAAGAGGATTCAGAATGTGCTCGAGGATCTGCAAAAGGACCCTCCCATCTCATGAATCAAAGGAGGTGTAACTGTATGTGTGTTATTTTTTGTTTTGCGTGCGCGCAGCACAACTGAAGACACACACACATCATCATCCTCTGACTGTTGGTCGTTTGGTTGTAACAGTACCAGCAATAAGATCTCTGGCTGGTTTTTTTTTTCTTTTTTGTCCTTTTGGTGCCTCAGGGTGGGCAATATTCCTTCCTTCTCAGATCGATCAGTCACAGCGCGAAGATGAAGACAGATCGTACAGAGCACAATAGAGATCTGGGGTTAATGGGTCCAATGGTTGCATCCTGGGTTAACGGGTTAGATGTGATACCCGTTCTGTATGCGTGCCTGTTAATAAGCTCCTTGTCCGTTGTCAATTGTCAATTCAATTAATCTAATGACTAGTCCCACCCTTGGATGATAATCCTAGGTTCCATGTTGTTGCAAGAAATGATGGTTAAATTTCCTGTGAAAGACATATAAAGCAACTCCCTTATTTCTTCGTCACAAGATGTTGCTTGGACAGGACCGTCACAGGAGAACATGATGTTCTTCTTCTTCTTTTTCTTTTTGACAATTTCGGATGTGTAAATAAATAAGTATACTTGCTATTGATGTTCTGAATAAAAGATGAAATCAGAGATTTGGAATGACATGAAGACTCGAAAACTGAGCAACACCCAGAACGGAAAACAGCGTGTTCTGAATTTTGTCTTTACTTCAATACTGCACAATATAATTGTTTGTTGGCTTCCCGGACATCACATTCCAGATTTGATCTTCCAGATTTCATTCACACTAGTCCATATGTATTTGAGGTAAAAAGATACATTGTACATCCATCCTGTCAAGCCAGTAACAATTAAGCAAGAAACCGCGAACAGATTTGGCGCGACGCCTCTCCCCCGTTTGGTCGAACACCTTTGAGGACGTTACTTCCCTTCCCCCTCCTCCACAGAGCAGCGTTACACGCGGTGCACGAGAACACTTCACGTAGGCGCACCATCGTCCAGAAGCCAGCCGCGTGCACCACCCACCTCCCCGCCAACAAGGCCTGGCCCTGTCTACCTGCACGCTTTATGGAGGTGTGGGGTTGCACGACTTGACTCCGTGGTCTCGCTCACGAGTCAGGCCATCTCGGTCGGCACTCGGGCAGTCCAATGCAGTGACTGATGCAGTGGCCGGGCATCAATGGGCCTCCTTCGTCTACTAAGTTTTCATGACTTTAATTAATTTGCTGCCCTTCCGAGATCGGAAAAACAATCAGCCGCTTGCTTCTTCTGATGGAGAGGATGAAGAAGAGAACGCATGTTTCAGAGCCCTAAGGATCGTTTGTTCAGATTGGTGATTAAGCGACAGTTGTATTTTCAAATTGTGCTGATTCATGAAGCTCTTCATAGATCAAATAATCACGCAAGATAAAAATTACCCATCCTTCACATTGTTCTTCAAGTGAGATTAAGAGGGCTGTTGGCTGGTCCTCTGCTTCACATTGCAGTACGTAGTACTCCTTTTTCCTGACCTTAAGTGGGCTGTGGTGGCACGTGGTGCTATTGACGTTCTGAGTGAAAGATGAAATCAGAAATTTAGAATCACATCAAGATGAAGCCAGCCGCGTCCATTCCACCACCTCCTCACCAGATCAACAAGACCTGCACGCATTATGGAGGGTATCCACTGTCCAGTGGTGGCCCGCGGTCCCACCGGAACGTTTTCACATAGCCTTGTTAATCCATCACAGCCTGCCTGCCCCCTTCGCCTAATCAGCTTTCATGACTTTAATTAATGTGCTGCGCTTCCGAGATCGGGAAAACAAGCAGCCCACCTGCTTCTTAGGATGGAGAGGATGAAGAAGAGAACGCATGTTTCAGAGCCCTGAACATCGTTCATTGAGATCAGTGATTAAGGGACTGTTGTATTTTAAAACTGTGCTGATTCATAAAGCTCTTCATTGATCAAATTATCATGCGCTAAAATTTTCCCATCCTTCTATCTTCACATTATTCTTCTAGTGAGAGTAAGTGGGGGCTGTCCTCTGCTCCTCTGCTTCACATTGTACTGATCGTTTCTTGTCTTGCCGTGGCTTGGTCAGCTAATGTGGGCTGTCGTGCCACATGGGCCTGTGTGTACGATAACACGCCTACAACGTGCTCAAACCGTCACATTGGTGAGTGTGGGTCGACTTGGCTCTGTGGCCAGGCCTCACTTCACTTCTCCTCTGGTCTCCTCGTCTCTAGAGGTGCCGTCCTTCGTCACAGGTTGCCGGTCTGCTGAGCACGTAGGCTCAAAAATAATTCAGTCAATAACGTTTCATTGTTTCATAGGAAGTACGTAACAGATTATCTAAGTGTCAAATCTATAGAGCAAAATTTAGCACCAAAGAGGTCCTTTATGACTCTCCCGAACCCCAGAGTGCGCCGCCACCTCCACTCGCTCCCCTCACTAGTACATAAAAGAAATTCCGTGGCGGGCAAAATATATTTTTCGTGGCGGTTTTTTTGCCCGCCACGGACATAGGGTCACGGAAGATGAAGCAACTTCCGTGGCGGTTTTTGCCCGCCATGGTTAATGAAATAAAAAATAAAAAAATGAGCCCGCGGGAGCCCATCCAGGGCCGTCGCGAGCCCATCCGCCGCCCCGCCGGGTGCTGCCCGCGCCGCCGCCGGATCCGCCACACCGCGGCCCGATCCGCCACCACGGCCACGCCATCCATCCAACCACCGGCGGCGGGTCGAGGAAGAGGAGCCGCCGCGGTGGATCCGCCCGCCGCGAAGTGGATCCGCCGCCACGGTCGATCCGCCGCCACGGTCGATCCGGTCGGCGCCGCCGCCGATCCGATCGCCGCCCGATGGATCCGGCCGCCGCGAAGTGGATCTACGCCCGGCGCTGTTGACACCTTTTATAGCATAATATTGATAGTTAACTAAACATGAAATAAGGGCATAATATAAATATCAACATAGACTAGGAGCTTTACTAACATAATTCACGAGCTTTGGTGATTTATATACTTTCGAGGGGACTTAACAGATAAATATAGAGAAGAATGGAGAAAGTTCCTAAGATACATCTCATACGATGATAAAACTTGGATGTGAAGTAACTCAACCCAAAATGTGGACTAAAAACACTCTAGAAGATACCGAAGACACCGGAAGAGACGAGACCGAGAGGAGACTACGGCACGGCGCGCCCGGTGGCATTTGGGCGGCCGCCCGGGCCTAAATTGCCCAATCCAGCCCATCTTCGTAGGTCGGTTTGTAACCGACTTTGAGGTTGTATCTACACCGTTGTCAAGGTCGGTTTGATCCAAGGGCTATCGTTCATCGCCAAGGCCTATATAAGAAGACCCTCGACCCCGTGGTGAAACCCTAATTCATTCTATCTCATTCTATTCATTAACTCTCGCTTGTAGAGGTGTCCCAATGTAAGGATAACCTCTCTCTGGGATTAGTGAATTAGAAGTAGATTAGAAGAAGATTAGATATATAATTAGAGATAGATTAGCCATATAATTAGTAGTAGATTAGATCTAACTTAGATCTAATCAAGAGTAAAGGAGAGTTGAACTATACTTTGGTTCTGGAGATGTCTACAGAGTTTGGTATGTTTCATATCTTATCTTTGGAAGACTTATGATTCATATATTTATCTTCTCTATTTACTTCTATGACTTTCATATATTTGGTTAAGTATAGTTATTATATTATTGCATGGGATCTTCGCTCGTATTGAGTGCTCTAATTATCATATGTGATTAGAGTAGTAATCTATAGTGTAGACTTGGTGTCTAGGCTATAGGTTACCCGAGATTGCGCCCAATCCCATGGATAGTTGTGGTAGCCCTGGGGTGACAAACTCTGTAAGGCCTTTGTAGTCCACCACGTTCGGGTTGGTGTTTTCGTAGAGCTTTTGGTAGCCTTCTCCCATCTACCTTCTTTCCAGCTTTTCTCGAGAGATGGGACGGATCTGCTGCTCCAAAGTGTATTAGTATGATCAAGTATCATAGAACCTAAGTAATAGGGAAGAACATAGGAACCTTGATCTCTCTCTTTGACCTCTTGATTAGTTTAATTATTCTTTGACATCTTAGGTAGGTTATTATTCTATGCTTTGATATTTATTTACCCTTTAACAATTACCTCATCACTTTGTAGTCTAGTGGTTTGCTTGAGTTAGTAGATACGTGATTGTGACTTATTAGATTCTTTTAGCCAAAGCTTCCCCGTGGATACGATACTCTAGAATACTCATCCTAGGGAAAAAGCTACAATGGTAGGTGTTCTGGCGCTTGCGAATCCTTCATATTCTTTTAGCACTTAACAAATGCCAACACGCCGCTCGATCCGCCTCGGCTCCCCCGCGCTCCATCATCTGAGAGGAAGGGGAAGGGAGAGGGAGGGCCGTCTCTTGCGCCGGAGAGGAAGGGGAAGGGAGAGGGAGGGCCGGTGACGGGAGAGGAAGGGGAAGGGAGAGGGTGGACCGTGTGGGTCGCGGGAGGAGAGGCCGGAGTTGGTGTGAGAGAGAGAGAGAGAGTTGGTGAGAGAGAGGGGGTGAAGTGAAAGGAAACCCTAGGAGAGCTCAGATATATATTTGTGGTCGCCGAAATGGGCCTTTGGGCTCATGGTTTGGGCCGATTTTTTGTGGCGGGCTAAATATAAAAACCACCACGCTTAAACTTTTACCATGGCGGTTTTTAAAACCGCAACGGTTAATTAAAAAAACCGCCACGGTAAATCAAGCCATTTACCGTGGCGGTTTTCTAAATGCCCGCCACGGAAAATCTTTTCCAAGTGCCTCATAAAATCAATTCTGTAGTAGTGCCTCCCATGCCTTGCCACCACCGGAGGACACCTTGTCGGAAGATGAAGACAGTGATATCAAACTATTGGTGGGGCAGTTCAGCTGATAATAGACACATCCACCGGCAACGATAGGAATTGCTTACTCAACCTAAGTTTGCTGGAGGTATGGGTTTCCGAGACCTTGGTTTATTTAACTTGGCTATGCTAGGGAACAGGGCTAGAGACTCATGAAAAACCCAAACTCTTTGTGTGCAAGAGTGTTAAAAGGGAGGTATTACCATGGATACAGATTTTATATCAGCATCTAGAAGAAATCATATGAAGTCAGACTTGGCGTGCTATCTACAAGAAAACATTATTGGGGTTAGTCCCACATCGGTAATCGATGGTGGGGGAGCACAATATATAAGATGGGGCGGTCCTCATCCATAAGACTAGTCTTTTGGGTTGAGAAGGCCCAAGACCTTGATTTGTTGTGGCTCGGTGGGCCTGTGGAGGCACCGGCTCGAGCACGTGCAGCGAGAGCTAGGCGGATCGGGCCCGAGCCTAGAAGTCTCTTCCAACAATGGTTATGGGCCTACACCACGCTTCCAAGCGTGAACCCGTAAAAGATCTCGGTAGGTCACACAATGATGAAGCCCATTACAAATGGGGCCGTCAGGTGACGAAACCCGTTATGAGCGGGGGGCCGTCGTTGACAGATGTCTTGGCCACACAAAAAGTATGAGCCGACAAGAGTCGGGTCCGATGTGTGACTACAGGAGAGATTATTGTGGTTTGTCCCATATCGGTAATCGATGATGGGGAGCACAACATATAAGGTGGGGCGGTCCTCATCCATAAGGCTAGTCTTTTGAGTTGAGAAGGCCCAGAACCTTGATATGTTGTGACTCGGTGGGTCTGTGGAGGCACCGGCTCGTGCACGTGGGGTGAGCTGGACCGGATGGGAAGCCGAGTCCAAGTCTCGGTTCCAACAAGCATGTGTGGCCGTGTGGGGTTGCGCGACTTGACTCGGGGGTCGTACGTGGTATTGTCTGCCGAGCGAGCTCAAGCTCCCGAGTCAGTCAGGTCATCTTTGTCGGCACTCGGCATCATTAGAGCATGCGCAATGTTTATGCCCCCATCAGTAGTAAGATGGGCCCATGGAGCAGGTGGTAGTAGGAGCATGTAGCAGTCCACAATGTTTAAATCCCAAATCGGTAGTAGCCAGCATGTGGTTAGATTTTTTTATTCCACAGCAGAGAGAGCGCAAAGAGAAACGCGTACCATGCACATGTGAGCAGAGAGAGAAACAAATTTTTTATTCCTTCCTACCGGGTAGCAACGCTAATACCAGGAGCAACTACTCCCTACTTTCATTGCCATCCCCACAATGTATAATACCGGTTGCAACTTCTTACTCCCCCTTGCTCCCCCCTTACTCCCACCCATTGCGGATGCCCTTATAGATGTGGCCTGTGCATATCTGATGGAGCCAGCAGGCAGCAGCGCAGCGATGCTCTCATCTCAGTGACTACAGTGGCCGGGCATCAGTGGTGGCCAGTCCATGATTGGTGGTTACTTTCAAAAAAAAAAATGATTGGTGGGGGATCACTAGAAACAACTACCCCTGCAACTCGATCCGTCCGTCGTCCCACCAAAACATTTTCGAATCGCCTTGCTAATTACCCTTGACAACCTGTCTGTCTCCTTCGCCTAATCAGCTCATCATGACTTTAATTTACTGCCCTTCTGAGATGGTGAGAAATTGGAAAAAAGGAGCCGCTAGCTTCAATTCTTCTGATGGACGAAGAGTACGCATGTTTCAGAGCCCTCAAGTATCGTTGACTCAGATCAGTGGACTGTTGTATTTTAAAATAGTGCTCATTCATGAAGCTCTTCATTGTCGACCCTCAAATATATAAATAATATCTAGTTTTACCATATTAGATAAACTTTATCTTTCTTCACATTCTTAGTGTGAGATTAAAAGGGCTGGCTGGCGCGCTGGCCTCCTCTGCTCCATGTTGTACAGACACACGAGGAGAGGAGGCTAATGCTCTTTGAGCATTGCCACTGACTGCAACTGTGTTTACACCTATCGTTCTAGCCACCCGAACCATGGTGTGTTGGGGAGTGTTGTTAATCAAATTCAAAAGCAATGTGAACAAGAGAATTTAAATGGTGGCCATAATGAAGGAGACGAGAAAGTCTAGGAGTTCACACACTGTGTGTTGTATTCATATAGTGATCCTGCTTTATAAATAGGAGGTTTTGTTTAGTTGGCAAGAAACTTGCCAAAAGCATTGTTAGAATTCTGTAGGACTCATGTAAGCATTTTTGTTTGTATTTGGTAAACATTATCCAATCATCGTTATTAACTGGCTCAAAAGATTCGCTTTTATGATGATGTAACTGAAGCAATTAATTAGTTATTTTTTACCTACATTTACTGCTCCAAACATATGCTCTTTTGGTGTATTTAATGTGAAGTGATGGAGGGAGTCTAAAAAAATTAGGTTACAAAAATCTGCCAACTAAACGAGGCCGAGGTCAACTTCATTGTACAGAGCACATGAGAATGAATAAAAGATATAACAGTCCATCTTTCTCTCCAATATTTTGTGTTGCTTACTCTGTCTATACTGTGTGTCAAGAACATGATTTCTAACAGGAAGGACGTGAAGCTGGGTGGCCTTCACGCCCTTGAGTAATTGCCTTGGTACTCCTAGCGTTCAAACGCAACCAACTCGCCTCCATAGTCATTATTAATTGACAGTGATCTTAGCTTCGATCCGTACTTGCGCCAGTCACTCTTGTACTCAGATGGGTGGCCATGGCCGTTTTTGTAAAAACCGACGATTTTATTGCATTTCCGGAGCAGTACATCAACTTGATACACAGCTTCGTAACAAAAATTCACTAAAAAAAACTTTGATACAAAACGGTTCCAGCCTCTGCATAAAGGATAGGCACACAACTAATGAAAGAAACACTGACCATATTCTAGTGACATTCAGTCCTGAGACTAGATCACCACTCATATGAGCGGGTAAAGATATCCTTCGCCACCTGCTCCGAACGTCACGAAGCCGCCACAACTATATCCTGGAACTCTGAACTATGTAGGATAGCCCACGAAAGGAGCCTGTGGGAGATTACATAGATAACCTGCAAAAGGAGAATTAAGTTTTTCTTATAAAAACAAAATCATTCCTGTGTAACAAAATTATTCCCAACTCTGTAACCCTAACCCGCCGCCGCCACCCATCCACACCCCCCTGATAAATGTTATTTAATTAAAAATGAATACCAAAAGATTTAATAGGAGAAGTTATTTGGAGCTATTTTTCAGTTAAAAAAAAAATGTCGAGTGTACTGATGATTTCTGGTGACTCGTGACAGCGATGCCACTGCCACTGTGTTCATCACATGCATGGTGCTAGCCACCCGTGACCCGTTGCACTGGACCATGGTCTGTTCTTTGTCCCCAACTTTAAGACACCAGCTGGACCTGGCCTCCACCACTCTGAACAGTTACTGTTGGACAGCGACCTTAGCTGTGGGAGTACATCAATCATTCAATCTGAGGGCGCGGCCATGGCCAACAACAAAGTTGCCTCGCCTTCGTTCATTGGCTCGTTCATAATGGCCTCATAGCCAAGCGAAGCCACTGCAGTGCAGCCCAGCTTTTATAGCCGGCCACGGCGATTCTACTCGGTGCTAACCACCTCAGTCCTCACAGTCGATTTCAGTAGTTTCAGGCTTTGAGCTCGTCCGCCCCCTCCAGCCAAACCGCAATCCTCTCCACCACCTCCGTCTGCAGCTACCACCAAGCAGAGCAGTAGCCAGGCCAAGCCACCGGCGGACTGCGCCGAGGACGGCTCCGGCCATCTCAACCTGCTACTGCTAGCCAGGTGCCGTTTCACGAACCGCACGGGAGCCCGTTCCAACTTCCTGGCCATGACTCCGGCAAAAAAAGGTCTGTTTCCTTGGCATCGTTTCTCTGCAGCATTTTTTTTTTCATGCGTAGCTAGCTCTGCATCCAAGATCTACTGTCATCCATGAATCTAACAACTTGGGCATCTCTTGTAGGATAAATAATTGTATTGTGACCCTCAGCACGGCCCAAGAGACCAAGCAACTGAAGGACACAGAGCATTCTATCTTTCTCCCCTGCTCCAAATCAAGGTGCGTATGCCTAGTCTCTGTCTGCTCTCTATATTTTTTTCTTTAAATCTTGTTCCTTCCTTGCTTGTTTGGTTCCTTCCTTCCTTTCTTTCTTACTAGTATTATTAGAGATGTTACTAATCTTCAGATCCACAAACACAAATGTACTCGCACGTACGGATTGAGATATACTCCCTCCGTCCCTCCGTCTCTAAATGTTTGTCTCTAGAAAACCGTATTTCCCTCACAAACACGTTTCCCGGGCGACACACATAAAGGGACGGAGAGAGTATTGCTGTAGCTGCTTTCAATTTTTAAGTGCCTCTAAATATATTATAGCAACATTTCACCAAATCAACGACTGCTAGCTACTCATTAATTTGTCTACTAGGTGCTTTATGTGCCAGGTCTGGTGCCAAAAGTATTCAGCCTGGACCGTCACCTTAAGTTTATCGTTCTAGTGCTAGTGTTCTGCTTTTGCCATCAAAATTACCTTCCCTTTAAACAAATCACATGACCTTTTTATCTATATTGATTTTGTAGGTACTGAACCTCCAATGGCGATGGTATTGGATGCTTTGGCATCCTACCTCCAAGACATGCTGTTGGAGATGGCTAAAGAAGAGGTACATCTGCTCTTGGGAGTCCCCGATGAGATAAAAAAGATGAGCATCAAGCTTGAAGACCTCAAGAACTTCATCAGTGATGCTGACAAGAGGAATATCACTGACAAGAGCATGCAGTCATGGGTGAGGGAGCTTAGGAATGCCATGTATGATGCCACCAACATCCTTGACTTGTGCCAGCTCAAGGCCATGGAAAGGGGTCCAACAAAGGAAATGGGTTGCTTCAATCCTTTGCTCTTTGTCTAAGGAATCCTCTCCATGCTCACGACATTGGTAATCGCTTAAAATTCTTAATGAGAGGCTAGATGACATTGAGAAGCGTAGCAAAACCTTCAACTTCAACATCCTTGCATCCTATGAGGACAACACAAGAAAGGTAGAATCCACCCTTCGTGCTAGGCGTGAGACCACAGGGGAGGATGAGTTAGGTGTGGTTGGCGACAAGATTGAGGAGGACACAAGAAATCTTGTGAATTTGATCACAAAGATGGAAAAATATGCACATGAACACAAAAAAAGTTGTGGTTTATGCTATTGTGGGAGTTGGAGGGATTGGCAAGACCACCCTTGCTAAGAAGATCTTTAACCATGACAACATCAAAGTAGAGTTTGAAAAGAGAATATGGTTGAGCATCAATCAAGAATTTGACGACCTTGATCTATTAGAGAGAGCTATCGCTGGAGCACTAGGAGACCATCAAGCAGCTAGAAACACAAAGGATGTACTAGGACGAACCCTTAAGGATGTTAGATGTATAGATGTTATTTTCATTTGTACATCTTGTAGGGTTCTTTGTGCATATGTACACACTCATGTATATTTTCCCTTTGGGGTCTGGAATAGATGATTGGTTGGCCAGTTCATCTCTAACATGGTATCGAGCTAGGTTTTTCTGATCCACCGGGCCGACCATCCGCCCGCCACCGCCGCTGCACCCAGCTCGTGGGGCCCCCGCGTCGCCCGCGCCGCCGCGGTATTCGTCTTGCGCCCCGCGCCCTTCCCTTCTCAGGCGCCCGCGCCCGCGGACCTCGCTTCGCGCCGCCCGCCGCTTTCGGCCTCCTCTCGGCGCGCCCGCAAGCGTAGCCTCCGCTTCGCGCGGCGCCCGTCACGTTCCCTCCTCCCCTCGCGCCCCGCTGCGCCTCCTCCTCCTCCCCCCTGCTGGCGTCTCCTCCCCCCAAGCGCCCCGCTCCTCAAGGCCCCGCGCCGCCCGCTTTGCCGCCCGGCCGGCCTCCTCCCCCGGGTTTCCTCCTCTCGGGCTGCATCGCTCCTCGCGGCGGCTGGTGCCGTCGGCGAGGCGAAAGTTGCCTCATCCAAAGGCAACTTTTTCTTCCCCTCTGTTCAAAAAAAAAAAAAAAAAAAAAAAAAAAAAAAAAAAAAACCCTCTTTTGCCCTTCTTGAGTTGTTCTTCCCATGGCGTCTCCCACTCGCACTTCGTCAGTGCCATTCCTGTCCCCTAAGTGTCCAGTCATCTTCAATGGCACAAATTGGGCGATTTTGTTTTCCACATGGAGGTCCATATGGATGGCCCACGACTTCTTTGGGGCTACCTTTACGGGGATAGGATCCGTCCTCCATGTCCCGCTATTCCTACACGCCCCACATATCCTCCGGATGTCGATGATGCTTTGCCAAGCATGCTCTTCTTGATGCCTTTGAGGCTCGGGATGGAGACCTATCCCCGATCTTGGTCTCTATGAGACTTGGGTCACGTGAGGAGAAAGTCGCTAAGGCCATCCTCCTTGCAAGCATAGAGATTGATCTTGCACGGTCCCTTCGAGGCCTTGCCACCACACCTCATGTGGGATCACCTTTGTCGCAGCCTATGAGATCCGCAATGAGGCGATGTACCTTGCTGTTGTTGAGGAGGAGGCTCAGTCACTTCGCCCCGGCCTTGATTCTTCTACAATGGGACTTCCACCGCAAGATGACCGATGTCCGCATCGCCTGGACAACTTGGGTCTTTGAAGTTCCGTGGTGGTGGCACTTGTCGCTTTGTGGACCGCCACCGGGACCGCGGGACACACTTCGCCTTCACGAGTTCCTGTCACCTTTTTTGGTCCGGAGTTTGAGACTGTTCGCACAGCTATCGACTCGCCCGTCCACGCCCATCGCTCGCCGAAGCGATGCCGAGCTACGAGCCGAGGAGACACGACTTGGATCGGGGGTGTGAGCCATCCTCACCGCAGCCCCTCGTCTAGCGGCATCACCTCCACCCGCTCTCCGCCACCGGTCTCTACGCCTCCACCCCAGTCTCCGGTGGTGGCGGGGTTCCTCTGGTGTGCGGTGTGGCTACTGCAAGATCTATGGCCACGAAGAGAAGGATTGTCGCAAGAAGCAAATAAGAACCGCTATGGGCGTCGTGATAGGCGCCAATCTCGGGGTTTTGGTGGTTCTACTCCGCAGGCACTCGCTCGCGTCCGGCTGCGGGAGCAGGAGGTTCTTGCCATGTTCCGTCGTCTTACCACCGCAGCTCAAGCCTCTCCTCATGGGACTACAGCCCAGGGCTTCGGTTTCACACCTCCTCCTCCTTCAGTCGGTATATCATGCCCGTGGTTTCTTGATTCTGGTGCCTCTTTCCACATGACACCTCATGCCACACACCTATCTTCTTTGTCATCTTCCGATTCACCTATTTTTGTTCGCACTGCCGATGGCACTTCTCTTCCTGTTGCTGGCCGAGGTGTTCTTTCGACTTCTTCTTTTGAGGTTCCCACTGTTTCGCATGTTCCTCAACTCACTATGCAACTTCTCGTTTGAGGGGCAAATCATCGATCATGGTCACGCATAATCCTTGAGTCTGATTCTTGTTGTGTTCAGGACCTTCGTACGGGCCTTTTGGTGGGAGCTGGGCCTAGGCGTCGGGACTCACAACGCCTATGGGAGCTTGATTGGTTGCATCTTCCCTCACCCGCATTGACTCCTCCATCGCCTGTTTCTCAAGCATCTGCATCAGCTGCTTCATCCACTACTTCTTTTGCGCAGTGGCATCGCCGTCTTGGCCATCTTTCTGGTTCTCGATTGTCCAGTCTTGTGGGTAGTGGTGTGTTAGGTCCTGTTTCTGGTGACACTGCTCTGCATTGTACGGGTTGCAAACTTGGCAAACAGTTGCAACTCCCCTACCCCTCTAGTGAGTCGAAATCTAAAAGACCTTTTGATCTTGTACACTCTGATGTATGGGGTCCTGCACCCATAGTTTCAAAAGGAGGGCAATCATATTATGTTCTGTTCATTGATGACTATTCGCGGTTTACTTGGATTTATTTGATGTCATCTCGCGGCCAATTCCTTTCTATTTATCAACAATTTGCTACCATGATTCGTACCCGATTATAACTCTCCCATTCGAGTTTTTTCTGTGCGGACTCTGGCCGGGCGAGTACATCTCCACCGCCCATCGCTCCCTATCTTCTTGCGCGCAGGGCACCCTTGCTCAATTTTCTTGTCCCGGTGCTCATGCTCAAAATGGTGTTCTTTGGCGCAAGCATCGTCACATTCTTGAGACTCAAAATGTGCGCTCTTGATCTCCTCTCCGCCCTTGCTCCTCGGTTACTGGGCGGCGGTTTCTCTACGGCTGTTTTCCTCATAAACCACCAATCGTCCACCTCTCTTAAGGGGTTGCACTCCCTATGAGCGTCTTTTTGGCACCCCTCCTTCATATGATCATCTTCGTTGTTTTGGGTGTGTTTGTTATGTTCTGCTTCCACCTCGTGAGCGCACCAAACTCACTGCTCAGTCTGTCGAGTGTGTTTTCCTTGGGTATAGTACGGAACATAAGGGCTATCGGCCCCATTATGACCCTGTTGCTTTCGGGGATGAGGATATCTCGGGATGTCACTTTTGATGAGTCCCGCCCTTACTATCCTCGTTCTCCCTCCGGTCATTCTACCACTGCTGAGTCCCTCTCCTTCCTTAATTTACCTGAATGGTATCTTCCGCTGTCACCTCCCTCCTCCACAAAACCTCCTATTTCTCCACCTTCGCCATCTCCTCCTATTTCTGCACCTTCGCCACCTCCTCTTTCTCCACCTTCGCCATCTCCTACTTCTCCACCTTCACCTCATCCTCCTCCACTGGTCTCCTCCCGTGAGATCACTCACCACTATACTCGTCGTCCTCGTCCTGCCCCACCACTTGATTCCTCTCCGTCTCTCCTTGGACCCATTCCTTCATCTCCTCGCTATGCTCTTCGTGACCGCAGCACCCTTCGTCCTCCCGAACGCCTTGGCTTCACAGCTGCTGTTCTAGCCGAGCCTGCGACCTATCGGGAGGCTGCTGCTCACCCTGAGTGGCAGCACGCTATGGCTGAGGAGATTGCTGCTCTTGAGCGCACTAGCACTTGGGATCTTGTTCCCTAAACCACTTCATGTCACTCCTATCACTTGCAAGTGGGTCTATAAGGTTAAGACTCGCTCAGATGGCTCTCTTGAGCGCTACAAGGCTCGCCTTGTGGCTCGTGGTTCGAGCAGGAGTATGGCATTGACTATGAGGAGACATTTGCTCCGTTGCTCATATGACTACTGTTCGCACTCTTCTGCGTCGTTGCCTCAAATCACGGTGGTCGATCTCTCGCTTGGATGTCAAGAAGAACGCCTTCCTTAATGGTGAGCTTCATGAGGAAGTCTATATGCGACCACCTCCCGGGCTACTCCGTTCCCGATGGGATGGTCCGTCTAGGTTGCGTCGTTCCCTCTATGGTCTTAAACAAGCTCCTCGAGCTTGGTTTGAGCGTTCTCCTCCTCGTTGTCATCGACGCCGGCTTTAAGCCTAGTGACCACGATCCCGCTCTTTTGTTCACACCTCTCCTCGTGGCGCACACTTCTTCTTCTCTATGTCGATGACATGATCCCCACAGTGACGATTCGAGTTCATTGCATTTGTGAAGCAACGCGTCTCAATGAGACATTTCTTATGTCCGATTTGGGTCCTCTTCGATACTTTCTTGGTCTTGAGGTCACCTCCACACCTGATGGTATTTTTCTCTCTCAAGAGAAATACACTCAGGACATTATTTCCGTGCTTTGCTCTTCGCGATCACCGCATTGTTGACACCCCTATGGAGCTTGGTATTCACCTACGACCCACCGATGGTGTGCCACTTGGCGATCCTACTCGCTATCGTCGACTTGTTGGGAGCCTTGTCTATCTTGGGATTACTCGTCCCGACATCACTCACTGCTCATGTCTTGAGTCGGTTTAGCAAAGCTCCTACCCTTCCACTATACTCACCTCCTTCTCGTGTTCTCTACGATATCTTCGTGGCACTATCTCCGTCGCCTTTTCTTCCCGCGCTCTAGTTCTCTCGGCCTTCAGGCATACTCGATGCGACCGGGCGAGTGAGACCGATCGCTACTCTCTCTCCGCTTATTGTGTTTTCCTTGGCTCCCCGTTGATTGCCGGAAAACCAAGAAGCAGACCGCTTGTTTCAGCTTCCGCCGAGTGCCGAGGCGGCTTCAGCGCCGCTATGGCGACCGGGACTGCAGAGGTGACATGGCTACGATGGCTTCTTGAGGATTTCGGTGTGCACGCCACCGCACCCACTCCTCTCTCTTCGGCGACAAAGACCGGGTGCGATCGGTATTGCTCGAGATCCGGTGAAGCATGAGCTCACCAAGCACCCGATGGCGTTGATGCTTGCCTACATGAGATCGCAAGTGCATGATCGGGTTGTGGCGGCTCCACCATGTGCCTTCGAGAGGTTCGGATAGCTGATTTCTTCACCAAGCCCGCAGACCCAGGCTCAAACTCTCCAAACTCGGTGTTGTAGATCCACCATGAGTTTGAGGGGGGTGTTAGATGTATAGATGTTATTTTCATTGATGACTTCATCTCTAACAAAGGAAACCTTGCAGGGTTTCAAGACCTTATTGGTGATGGATGATGTTTGGGACCATCATGCATGGGAGAAGGTTCTCGAGTCTCCACCGACAAACTCACTAGCTCAAGGAAGTTGTGTTCTCGTTACAACGAGACATGACACGGTCGCCGAGGAATGATGGCAGAGGTGCCCTACCACCATGTTGACAAACTAGAGCAAGAAGATGCCTGGTCTTTGCTCAAGAAACAGGTACTCTTGTATATTTGCTTCACAATTTATTTACTTAGTCATTTTGTACATCCTATGCCCCTAGCTCCATCGTCTTCTATTGTGTTAACATTTTAAATATCCAATTGAGTTAGAAACATTAAAATGACATATGTAACTTTTATCCCTAATTTTCTCTAACAAAACCCTCGTAGTATTATGATTTTAATAGATCCCCTAACCATATTAAAATAAAGCCTTCAGTAAATCCATATTGATAGGTTTCACCATGGACATTGAGTAATCATTTATGTAACTTACCTCATTAGCTAGCTAGTTTCGTCTCTGGAATCCTTAGAAAGATAAGATTGGCTGAGCAAATCCATATCAGCTAAGGATACAAGGAATAGCACATTAGGTTTACCTGCATACAATAGAGAATGAATAAGATAAAATAGTGAAGCTTCGCAGGTTAAGAGCTAGTGTGTACTTAGCCGTTGGTTATAGATGACATGGTTTTTTATTTTTCCCTGAAAAAGACTGCCTTCCTATTCTATATGACATTATTTTTTGTGCCCAATTAATTTAACACTTTGTAAAAGGCAAACCGTTGATAGACATGAAGAAAGACCATTTTGCAACTAATGGCTGGTGAAGTAGCTTGAGCTCACATCCTAGCAAATCCTTTGTGTTGATCCACCTTGAACATGTGCTGCTAACCTCATTTTTTTATAAACCTCAAGATGGCAGTAAGTCATGGTTCCGTCCTTTTTGTAATGCTTGTGTTGTAAAATAACTTACCTTTCGAATTTGCAGCCAATGAAATGTTTATTTTAATAATTTGCCCCACCAGGTAGCAGCTTGTCTTGTTTTTGTCAGCTCTTTTTAGGGGTTAGTATCTTTATGTAAATACTATATAACATTTTTTTATATATTCTTATGGTAACAATCGATGTGCATACATGTAAAAATTTTTAGTTTATTTTTAAAGTAACAAATTTAGTATTACATGATAGCAACTTATTTCATAAATCTCCTAGGATATTTTTACATGTAATTTTTACTAAAATAAAACTCTTCCAAACATAGGTAAGTAGGTCTAGTTTTGTTCACCTCGTCATGTAGAACGACCATGCTAAATACTGAGAACTCTCAGATAGAGTATTAGAATGAAAAGTCCATTAATTATATAAGGAAGAACCCAGGATTCTAGCACATTCTCATTCCTAAATCACTAATAAGTCAAAGATATACCTTCCATCAACAGAAAAAAAAAAAAATAAATATTCATTTGATCTTGATCCTTGTGCAGTGAAAAAGATGTTATACTGGATGCAAACAAAATTGAAATAGATACAAAATTCAAAAGTTATAGCAATCTAAAAATAATATCTTGCCTATTTAGATTTCCGTGTAGAGTACATGCATGAGTTAATTTTGTCACTAGTGTGCGGCTTAGTCCTCGAGGCTGTTGTGTTGCTCGCACACATGCATATCGTAGGGTCACAACTCAGGGCCGGATCGCGCACTCGCGTGATTTTGGTATGGACGGCAAGTAGCACCTTATCTTTGTTCTAAACAGTATTACTATATACTCCCTCCGCCCCACCCACTTTGTCGCTGAAGGAGCCTGTGCCTGCGTCTAGATTCATAGCAGAAGTGTACCTACACCACCCTCCGTCCAGGTTGATTTAATTTCTGTTGTACCATGTGAAAAGCTAAAAACGCCTGAGACAGTGGGACGGAGGGAGTATGTAAGCAAATAAATTATTTACTATAAAAATCTATTCTATAACTAATCTATATTTTTTATATCATGAGTGTTACTAATTTTTATATACGTTATTCAAAGTTCAAACTACTTACGTCTAAAAAAAGTGAGAATTACATTTATTATGGATGTGGGAGAACACACATTAGTATATATTTATTTAATAATCAATGATGCGCTAAAACATTCTTAATAAACCATAAACAAATAGTGATACCCATAAATTAGTTCAAACTATATTTATACGACATGTCAATAAATTTTGTAGGTTTTTATGTTGAATAAGTTTATTTATTTTGATTCAAATATTATGTCATATCAGTACTAATTTAAATTCAATTATTCTATATTACTATTAAAAGTAATATTATTAGTAGATATTTAACTTTTTGATATATCAAAGTTCCATTGTGCAACCTGAGACCTTAATGGCATTTTAGTAAAATTAAATTCTGAATAAAAGTTAAAATAAATACTGGAGTGAGTATAAACGTTTGTTAGATAATACGGTGAATATAAAATATAAGAGCACTACTTTTGTGACCGATAATACTGCACCCATGCTAGTACAATGATTTTTGCACTAATGTCATCAGCATGGACCATGTGAATTTGCTGCTGCAGAGTATCGTTTACTAGCACTTGATTTTACTTCGGATTAGTATCGTTGACTGGCCTAGCTGGCTGCTTGCAGGTGGTGGGAAATGGAAACAATAATGAACCAAAGGTTGATACACTAAAGGACATTGGAATGATGATTCTAGAAAAATGTGATGGTTTGCCTCTCGCAGTCAAAGTCATTGGAGGCCTCCTACGTCTGAAAGAGACGAAGCGAAGCAACTGGACAAAGGTCCTAAATAATTCTATATGGTCAGTATCCCAAATGCCCGAAGAGCTAAATTCTGCAGTGTATCTTAGCTATCAAGATTTGCATCCTGAGTTGAAATCCTGCTTTCTGCACTATGCCCTCCTCCCCAAGAGCACGGTGTTCATGTATGACTGTGTTGTTGCCATGTGGATTAGTGAAGGATTTGTTCATAGAAACTCACATGATTTAGAAGTAATAGGAAGAGAGTACTATGAGCAGTTAATAGCTAGGAGCCTTCTAGAGCCGGATCAAAGTTACGCGGACCACTCAGTTTGCAATATGCATGATATTGTCCGTTCATTTGCTCAGTATTTGGCTAGAGATGAAGCAGTGATAGCTTACAAAAGTGAAACTGAACTTGCCAACAAAATTAATCCTGAAAATATTATTCGGTTATCACTAAAAACCAAAGAATCAGAGTCCCATAAGCTAGTGTGGAGTTCCCTGCAAGCACATACATCACTACGGACACTGATTTTAGTTGGGGAAACAAAGATCAACCCAGGAGATTCACTGTCATATTTTTCATGTTTGCGGACCCTACATATAGAAGATGGAAATTTTGATACATTAGCAGAATCTTTGGTCCAACTCAAACACTTGAGGTATTTGTCCCTAGAAGGCACTGAAATATCTCGGCTGCCAGAAAAAATAGCCAAGATGAAATTCTTGCAGTGCATTGACCTTTGTAAGTGTAAGTGGTTGGTAAAGCTTCCTAGTGCCATTGGAGAGTTAGGTCAGCTGAGGTATCTAAGCCTTCTTCACTCGGGTATAAACAATATACCTAGGGGTTTCGGTGGCCTAACTAATTTGAGGACATTGAAGGGTTTTCCAGCCCACGTGGAGGTGATTGGTGTAGTTTGGAAGAATTAGGATCATTGAACCAGCTGATGTTCCTTCATATAGTTGGCTTGAAGAATGTGTCCTCTTGTTCATTTGCTATAAAGGCCAAGCTTTCTGAAAAGGCGTGCCTCACCTATCTGACCTTATGGTGCACTAGTGGACGTGGAGGTGCTCAGTTTGTAAAACAGGAAGAGCAGCAACAAATCAAAATGGTGTTTGATGAGCTCTGCCCTCCACCTTGCTTAGAATATCTAAAAATTCAAAGGGTACTTTGGTCAACTGCTTCCACGGTGGATGACATCAATGCCAATTGTGCCCCTTGGATGCTTGAGGATTTTAATGATGGAAGACTTGCCTTATTGCACGGAGCTACCAGACGGCTTGTGCCAGCTCCCCAACTTGGAGCTCCTACAGATTACAAGCGCCCCAGACATCAAGCGTGTTGGGCCAGAGTTCTTACTATCGCACCGTGATGAGCACCCAAGCGTTGTGGAGAACTTTGGTTCTGATTTAAAAATCGTGGTGATTACATGTCCTGGCCTCGAGAGGATCAGCAATCGGCCAAAGTTGCAGAACCTCGTGATCATAGAGTGCCCAGAGTTGAGGGGTACTAGAGGGTCTGCCTGCACTTGACAGACTCGATTTGGAGGATTACCACATGAAAACACTCCTGGATACTTGAAGGACGTAAACCCAAGGCTTTTGGATCTAGACTGTGACGTCTCGCTGCTCGCTTCCATAGCTAAAAGGGGAATCAGGGGCCCGAGTGGGACAAGTTCAGCCATATCAAGCAGGTCAAGGCATATGCACATGATAAGGAAAACAACATTCGAAGGAAATGGCACGTGAAGTACACGAGAGATCCTTTCAGCTTTAAGACAAACATCATCCCCAGTGCTGACGTTTCAGGTAAATTGACACAACTGTTGCTTACGTTGCATACTGAGTACCTTTCCCGCAACCCTCCTCTTTAAACTTCTCTTCCCTTGACTTCATGTGCCGTTGCAGAGGAAGTGCTAGTGAACAAGTGGAGGAAATTTCAAGGGATGAAATCGAAGAGGAACGTGTCAATGTGGGACATCTGAGGGAGTAATGATCAAGTAAGCTGCTACAAGCTATTATTACTACATCCAGTGCTAGTTACTTGTTGTTCGTTAAGAGGCATCTAACACTGCCAAGTATATATAAAAAACGCAGTTGTACCTTGCCAGCTAGAGTCCCCATCTGTGGCTACATGGACAGAAGGAACCTTGGAGGCTTGGAGCTGCCATTGCTTTGACTGAAGAAGCAGCAATGCAGGATATTGTGATGTCAATTTATTCCTTTTTTTTTTATCCCTACGGGTTGTTCTGAGGCTGTCAGACATTCGACACTACAAATAAAATGAGACTAGAAAATGATGTCCTTTTTCGTCAGTGATTTGTGTATACGTTACAGTTGAATTTCGATGCAGTTTGGCACTCGAGAATTGAGAGGCATGTGTATAAATAAATTGGGATACAGCTTCTTTCACCTTGATGGCTTATGGTGTCTGGAAATGCAGCTTGCCAAGTGAATGTACATAGCAAACCTCACTTTTTTTCCTGGTTTGTTAATACTCGGAATGGTGTCGGGTGCATCTTTCTATCATGGTAGGTCATACAAAAACTGACAATGTAAAGACCAGATCCTTTTGCGCAAATTTACTCCTGAATCAATCATGTGTAGCATCTTCTTTAGGACAGGCTTGAGATTTCTTGGATCAATTGCCATATGTCCTTCGCATTGCATGCAGCAATATCCATTACTAAATGCAGGAGTATATATGAAGCACATGCTGAAAATATTAATAGAAAAGTTACATGCAGGGACATTATACGCCAACAGTATATAGCAAAAAAAAAAAAATCAATTACATTATTCATTACAAAACAAGGGGCACACTGGTCACTGAATTATATTCAAAAGGTTACATGGTGGTGAGTAAATTAATACACAGATGAAGACTAACTGAACCATAGACATACCAAGTTATGGTAGAGCAAACACAAAAGACATACAATGGCATGTCTATATTCATTGCAAGGTCTAATTGACATAATAAACACTGGAATCGCGTCGCCGCCATGAGTTGGGGCCACCCGGCGTGGATCAGCGCCGCCCGACTCGACACTGGGGCGCTGTGACACGAATCCGTGCCACCGGCGCGCGCTGGGGCCACGGTCATCGACCCGCGATCCAGATCCACTGTGGCCCAGATCAAGGCCCATTTGGGCCTTTTGATTTTTATTTTTCTGAAATCATTAACCGTGGCGGGCACATGTAACTTCGCCCGCCCGCGGGAAATGGATAACCGTGGCGGGCTTTAGAGCCCGTCACGGTTAAGTCACCATTAACTGTGACCTTACCAGCGTGGCGGGCTCTAATGCCCGCCACGGTTAATCTAAAACGCCCGTCACGCTTAATCATTCCGTTAGTAGTGACTTGATTTATTTGGACGAAATTTGAACGTTTAACCTAGACTAGAGTTCAACCAAACCCGCAAGTTCTCCCTTTGCACCGTAAAAGTGCAAGCTTATCCTAATCGAGGGACAATCAGATTTATACATGTTGAAGTGTGTATTATCTGCCATTTATCGTCGTTGTACTTGAGCTCTTATAAATTAGGAGGTGCTGCCATAGTAGGTTTCTGGGATTCTGGGATTTGGTCCGAAACATCTGAATTGCTGCAAAAAAATCACCTATTTTGGCAAGGGCGAAACAACATTGCACCAATAAAAAATTTGGACTAAAGTTAAACTTTTTGTGTAAGCCTATAGTTCAAACTAACTTGGAAGTTCTTCTTCACTGAATAAGTGCTAACTTTCCTAATCGTCACTTTCCTCTTTGTGCCAGCCTCTTCATCAAAATTTGGCAAAAATCAGCTAAATATTAGCTAAAAATGAATATTTTGACTGGTTAACAGGATGAACCCATGCATGTCCAAATTTTTCAAGATTCACCTAATTCCATTGAGTCCAAAATTTTGGTACCACTAGGTAAATGCCGTGCGTTGCAACAACGGAAATAAAACAATACCACGATAATGTAAATATTAGTGCCATATTATACCATTATCCAAAAAACAATACATAAGCATGATGTTTACATGAGGATCCTCGAAACATGAACAATGAGAATAAATTCAAATTTACATGTTAGTGCTCAATGCAATTTACAAGATACCACTGCTCAATGAACCTTTTGAAATGTTCAGAGTACATACACGAACTGCCGATGGAAAATTCAAGAATGAAAACTAAATTTCAAAGATTCTTGATGCTGACATGCTTAATATTATTCAAATTGATCTGCGTGAGAATTTCAATCTGATTCTGGCTTCCAAGCAGCCCGATGATTTAATAAGAGATGAAAGTACATCACAGGGATGCCATCGTCCTCCATTGCAGCAGCGGCACGTTACTGCAGTGCAAAACAAAAACTTTCTCATCAGGTCCATCACAGGGATGCCATCGTCCTCCATTGCAGCAGCTGCAGCTAGCCTCGTCCTCCACCACGAGCGCTGGGCAGACAGCCAGACAGGGAATGGCATCCCCTACATGGATCTGTGCTAAATATAATTATCAACAAGGTCGGTCAGTCTAACAAAAGATGAAGTTAGATCATCTAATGCCATATTTTAAAACAATACTAAGGAGTATCGGCAAATAGCAAGAAAACTCTTTCTACCAGTTGGTAAAAGCTTCATTCCTTGAAAGTAGATATAGGCAAAGGGTCATTTAAGCAGTTGGTGCCCACAAAATGATTGACTGAATAGCAGACAAAGCATAAGATTCCTACTGAACAGGCCAAAAGTTAAGATTCATGTGGAAAGGCAGCACACAACTGGTATAAAATAACTTGAATTACATAGCATCAAGATAAGATTAGACTTCATGAGTGTAGGCACAAAGCATTGTTTTTTTTTTCGCGATCGGGCCATTCACCCGTTTTTCATTAAGAGGAGGAAAACCAAATCCAAATACAAAATAAGCCGGGATGCCGAGTAGACATCAGGCTGCGAAAGAAAGAAACAAAACACAAGGCAAGAAACCTAACTCCATGGATGCAACCCAAAGGCCTATTACAAGATAACCAGATGTCGCGACTAGACCGCAAAGCGGTCTCGGGCGGGGACCGGGCAGCACCGATGCGCCGCTTCTTCCCAAGCGGAAGACCTCCATGGCCTCAAGTTGACCTCTGCGTTAGGGCCCGTGAGGGGCAGCTCGCAGCTTCGGCAAAGGGAGACCGCATCTTCACGCTCGGCCTGCGACCTCGATCCCCATCTTCTTGAGCAAAACCCTCCTTGCCTGGTCCTCTCGGCTTATGAAGCCCTGGGCGCACTTTTGCAGCAAGCGGCGCAAGACCGCGTTTCGGCATTAGCACGGAGGCGTCTTGGCGTGGGCGCGTTTTCCTCAAGACCGGCGTGGAGAGAATGGGCGACTCGAGCTGCTTCTTGAAAGTGGCCACGAACTCCTCGGCCGACGGGCGCAAACACCGTGCTCACCGCCACGCAACCGTCACCATCTCCTCGCACCCACAACCGGGGATGGTAGTGGTAGCTCGCGGCGACGCAAGCTGTAGCTCATCTGAGCGGCGACCGCCCCGGCATGGCGATCGGGTCCGGTAGAGAGATCGATGGCCGACACCTCGGACACGGGCTGGTCCGCAAATGAAGGTATCGGCGTAGTCCCAAGCCGTCGCAGCGCCGTCACCACACGACGCCTCCGCCAAGACGAGCTGAACTGCGTGCGTGGCGGCGACACGGGATCCGCCAACGATGGCCTGCTCGCCCGAGAGAGGCGGGCGCCGACGGCGAGGCCGCTGAAGCCGCCAAGCATCGGGTCGACCGGCGACCGGAGGCATGCCGGACTCACCCGGCACCGCGTGCTCGGGAGGCTGCGGGAAACCGCCCCCGGCCGAGCCCAACCCAGTGCATCCCCCCTGGTGACGACGCCGCCGGCGTAGGCTTCTTCCGTGGCGGTGGCGGTGTAGGTGATGTGGCGGGGAGAACCGACGGCCGTGGGCGGCTACGGCGGGGCGGCGATCGACGACAGCACGACTCACGCCCGCGAGGCCGGGCGACCATGCTTGGCCGAGCGGCCGCAGCGGCCCACAGCCTCCGCACCTTCGGGCGGCAACGACGCTGGTGGCCCTCGCGGGCGGCGGCGGTAACGCGACGGAAGTTGCGAAACGCGTGGGCGTGCTTCTTGGAGAGGCAAAGAAGCGGCGCCCGACAAGCGCCATGGGGACGGGCCGCGGGCGGTGTGGGCGATGGCGGGTAGATGCCCGATGCCGCCGCCGGGAGGACCTCCCGGCCGACCATGACGGTGGGGGGAGGCGCGCGATGGGGTCCCAGCCGCGGGTGGACGGGTGCGCCCTTGCCGCCGCGGCCGTCTTCCGCGCCGGACCAAGCGGCGCCGGTGGACGGTGACGCGGCTGGTCGCAGCGAAGAAATGCGGTCACACGTCGCGCCGGCCCATGTCGCCTCGGGTTGGCGACGGCCGAGCGAGGATCGAGTCAGAGGGCGCCCACGACGATCGCGAGCGGCCGGCCACCGGCGGCCATCTTGCCGCGGCGGCGCGCGGACGCCACAGGTCTCGACTTCGCGGGCGATGTCGCACTCGAACGCCCACCGGAAGCGGGGCGCGGCAAGACCGGGGCGCCGCCGCTGTCCGGCCCACCGGCGTGGGGCGGTATGCTCCTTCCCGAGCACCGGAGGTGGCGGCGCCCGCCCCATAGGAGAGATGGTGAAGCAGATGGCCCCCGCGGCCGACCGGTGTGCCCCTCGCCCACCTGTTGGTGGAGGAAGCGGAAGCCGGGCGGCGGTGGTTGGCATCTCAACTCGCCGTCGAACGATCGGACATGGGAATATCGACCCATCGCCGACCTTGGTCCCGCCAACGGAGGAGGGAAAGGAGGGTGGAGCCTTGGCGGAAAGGCACGCCGGGAGATGGAGGATCGATATCCTCCTCGATTTCGCCCTCTTCGATGTCCACGGCAGAGCAAAGATCCGGGTGCGAGAGGATGCCGCCGTCGCAGTGGGCAGGGGCGGGGAGCACCCGACCGGGCAGAGCACCAACACCGGTGGAAGCTGTTCGGGATTGAGGCGACGGATGATGCACGCTGTCGGGCGGCAAGATCACCAGCGGCCAGGAGGCGTCCCACGCTGCCGCCGCTTCGAGCGACGGGGCGGGTTCACACCTCTCCGTCGGCATCCGAAAGCACGACGGTGCGGGCATGACGGGCTGCCACCACGGCGGGGGCGTCCCGACGGCACCGCCCGCTCCTCGCGGATCCGCCACCGCGGGCGATCGAGGAAGTGAGGGTCCGGCATCGGCGGCAAGGGTGCCGACCACGGGCGCCGAGATCCGAGGAGTCAACGCCGCCCCGGCGACAATGTGGCGGTCGACGACGGCCAGAGGGAGCGACGGTGGCGGGTCGACGGATCCGGTCCCCCGCTCCGACGGATCTCGACATCCCGGCGACAGCGCGAGCGGCAGCCGCTGGGCGTGCCATGGACGCCGGTCACGGCGGGCGCTCGGGCTCAGGCCGTGGCGAGGTGAGGAAGGCAGAGCGTGCGAGGGGGGATGGAGGGGAGGGGGCGGAGGCGGTGGTGGTGGCGGCGCGCCGGGCTGGGTGGCGCCCGCCGCGGCGGGCGGTGGATCGGGCGCTATCGCCCGGCGCAACGGTCGGGAGCGCGGTCGCTAGCGCCGGACAGCCGCCATGATACTCCTTTGATTCCGTACTACTTGTTTCGGTCGCACAAAGCATTGTCAATCAGCTACAGTAATACTATCACCTGAAATAAAACAGAGGACCAACAAATCCATATTGACACTGAGAAAGCCTTTTGCCAAAGGCATAGATCTTAATAGTATAAGTATATTGCAGATTGAGGATTTTTCCAATGCAAATTCACATATAATCTTCAAATATTCCATAATCCAAATGGTATTTTCAAAATAAGACAGTAAGTGAGCTTGATCGAACCATTAAAAAAGAATGGCACCAATCACCATTACCAATACCAACCATCAGCTGAAGTGCTCAACTACTACTACATAGAGCAGAAGAGGATTATAAATTACCTGAAAGAGTATAATCAGTATCATAAGGAAAATGTTGATCGATCATCATCGCTCCACCATAGTAGAACACTACAGACTCGCTCAATGTGTGTGCCACCACCATGAGCACCAACCCTAGATTAGTTATATGGTCTCTCATTAAAACTCCAATTGATCTTTAAAACTCACATATTATATTAGGCATGTTTGACATAAAACTTTATCCATGAGATAATCTTTAGTTCGATTTATCCATGGCCAATCTATTGAACTTTAGTCATTTATAGTTTTAGACTCAGTATAGTTTACACATTAACATGTCTAGTTTATCAAGCAATTCTTCAGTTTTGACACCAAACAATTATTCACTTTAGCCATCCACTACCGAAACTGGATATTTCGTGAGAGGAGTGATTTTTCATGAGAGTGAAAAATAAACTCTCATGAAACTAATATTTTCATGAGAGTGATGTAAATCCCGCCACGAAAACATATTTTCATGAGAGTACTCCACGCAACGTCATGAAAATCGAGTTTGTTTTTTCGTGAAGGTTTACTCTCACGAACATCACAATCTCATGAAATCCATTCGTGATGGTTTACTCTCCGCGAAACACCATAAAAAATCACTCATGAAAACATCGATACAAACTTGGTGGCAACATCTACTCGTGAAGGTTGACTCTCACGAAAGTACTCAAGTCTCACGAATTCCATTTGTGAAGGTCCATTCTCACGAAATACCATAAAAACAAATCATGAAAACACCGATGCAAACTTGGTGGCAATATACATTAAAATGAAGGTCAACTCTCATGAAAATATCAAAGTCTCACGAAATCGATTCGTGAAGGTTTACTCTCACGAATACCACAAAAACACTCATGAAAACACCGACCGGCACATGGTGGCAACATCCTCTCGTGAAGGTTTACTCTCACGAAAATACGAAAGTCTCACAAAATAAATTCGTGAAGATTTACTCTCACGAATACCACAAAAACACTCATGAAAACACCGATGTAGCACATGGTGGCAACATCCTCTCGTGAAGGTTTACTCTCCCGAAAATACGAAAAGTCTCACGAAATAAATTAAAATGAAGGTTTACTCTCCGCGAAATACTATGAAAAACACTCATGAAAATACGGATCGAAATATGGGTTGCTATTTTTCAATAGAAAAATAATTCCCTAAATACTAAAATTGAAGAACATGAACAAAAGTTTTTTTTTTTTTAATTTAACTGCTTGTGAAATTTTGTAACTAGTCTTTTTCCCTCGTGCTAACTCCAAATGCGGTGATTCTTTTTTCCTAAATGTTTCTAAAATCATGCTCTATCAACGTATCAACTATTTGAAACCATCTAAAGTTTCAAAACTGACCTGAAGGTGCCATTTTGAAAATCACCAAAGTTTAACTTGGTCAAACCTCACCAAACGAGACACTAAATGACATCGGGTGAAAAAACTTTTGAATACAAAGGTGTTAGAACTCATCAAGATCTACATTCTATATATATATATGTCATTTTTGTATTTGAGAAAGTGTTAGGAACCCTAGTCGCAAAACCATATATCTCACAAAAAGAGTTTATGAAACTACGTGAGAGACTAGTGGTTTTCGAACTACACTTTCGAACACTTCCTCGGATGCCAAAATGACCTAAATACCAAATGTAGATGTTGATGAGTTATGAATTTTTGTATTCATGACTTTTCAAATGGAGGCCATCTAGGGCTTCAAAACTCGTCGTCGATGTCGTAAAAATTCAAAATTCAAAATTGAGGCATCAAAACTTGAAACATGAAAAGTTCACTCTAATACCAAATGTAGATCTTGAAGAGCTTAACAAAACCGATATGCATGACTTTTCGATTTAAAACCATCTAGAGTTTCTAAAAACTGTCATGAAGGTGCCATTTTGAAAATCACCAAAGTTTGACTTGGTCAAACCTCGGCCAAACGGAGCACTAAATGAGCTCTACCGAAAAACTTTTGAATACAAAGGTGTTAGAACTCATCAAGATCTACATTCTATATATAGGTCATTTTTGCATTTGAGAAAGTATTAGGAAACACTAGTCGCAAAACCATGTATGTCGAGAGAGTTTATGAAACTTTGTGAGAGACTGGTGGTTTTGAACTACACTTTCGAACACTTGCTCGGATGCAAAAGTGACCTAAATACCAAATGTTTATCTCGATGAGTTATGAATTTTTGGTATTCATGACTTTTCAAATCATGGTAGTCTAGGGCCTCCAAAACTTCGTCCCGATGCAGTAAAAAAAAATCAAAATTCAAATTTTGAGGCGTCGAACTTCGAAACATGAAAAGTTGACTCTAATACCATTTGTAGATCTTGAAGAGACCTATAAAACATATATTCATGACTTTTCGATTTGAAACCATCTATAGTTTCAAAAACTAGCGCGAATGTGTCATTTTTAAAATAATCAATGGATGGCCCACATGTAAGTGAAAGGTGCCAAAATAAAGAGCGCGTGAATGGAGGTCACCGGCGCGCGAGTTAAAATTTCAGGGAACCTCATCCTATCCCATCCCCAAATTTCTCCTCTCGGCAGACGGCGACGAGCACAACATGGCGAGATCCACCAGCTGCGCCACCACCCGCACCGGTGTGCCGCCATCCTGTGCCTTCGCGTAGCGCGGCCCCGCAGGGCGCCGCCGGGGCGCAACGCGGCCCCTTGGCAGCTGCGGCTTGCCTCCGGCCTTCTCGGTGGCGGTGTGGCCCCCTGCCGCCAGCCGCGAGCCCGGCCTGCAGCGAGGCTGCCCCCCCTGCGCGACGCGAGCCAAGCCTGCGCTCCATTGCCTTCCTGCTGCCGGTGGAAAAAGAACAAAATAAATATCAAGCCTCCCCCGTCGCCTGCTTCGTGTTCTTCTTGTTCTTCGTCTTCCGTAGCGTTCTTGCTTTCACTCTTTGTTTCTTGAGCGTTTTGATTGATTTTTCCTGCGTTGGGTCGTGCTATGACGTGATTAGAACTCATCTACCGAAGGAAACTGCCCAAGTCCTCACGAGCACTGAGATCCTGTCGTTTTGCTTTTTTATTCTTCTTTTTTTGTTCCATCTCACGTGATCTGAAAATTCCATCGACTGGAGTTGGTTTGAGCCATGATCTTCATGGAGTAGCTTAACAACATCCTTGTGATTACCTGTGCGAATTTTGGGATCGAATCATGGAGATTTGAGAAGGATTTCGTTGAATTTTCTGTGGCCGCTCTTCTCTGTTCTTGGTATTCTTCGTGCTCGTTTTTTGTATGTTCGTCCTAGCACACCGACGGCAGCGCTACCTGTGCTTGCTCATTCTTGCTTCTCTCTGATTTGTTGCCGTGCATCTTTTTGAAATTCAAGCAAGCAACAACAGGCAAGTGCAGCAATTCAGTAGGACTAATTTTAATAGTATGGTATGCAGACCTCTACGGTGAGCAGTGAAATGAAGCTTGACATGCAGTGAAGTGAGGCTGGACATGCATCGATGGTATATATATATTTTTTGTTTCAAATACATTGGTTTTTCTATTCTGCTGCTCGCTTATCAAATGTGTATGCTGGTACCTGCTTCTTAGTTTGCATACATAACTAAATTCAGTTTTATATTCCCCGTATGGATCAGTTTGGTTGTAGTTTCAATCACAAGCTAGTTGTATTCTTATCTAACATGTAAGATGTGAAGCTGCATCATTCTTGGATAATGAACTTGTACTATGAGATGAAACTTGTACTATGAGATGAGCTGCTCCTGCTTTTCCAAAATTTAAGAGTTTGTTTCCAGTTCCTAGAAAAGCAAATAATGTGGAGTAAGTTAAGTACCTGAAGGTTCCATGAACAGCATTCAAAAGTGTATTTGTCAATATTCACTTCTGTTTGAGCAAGACTGCAAGAGCATGTAGCATAACTAGCTTGTGAGTTATGTGGAACCTTGAGTTGTGTATATGATAATGTGTACGTGACATTTCAGATAAATAGCATGTTGCCTCTTATCTGTTTTTGTTCATATAATAGTAGTTTTCTTTTTTTTTTTTTTCTCTCTAGCTGTTCTAGTTATGTGTCATGACATGCATATTTGTCTAGATGTGCAAGTAATCTATCTTATTCATATATCTATCTCAGTTTTCCTGCAAGTTTGAGCATGCTGGATCACTATATCTATAACTAGCTATTTAATATGCCTTTTATTTATGCAGAATTATCTCTCTGATGAACCCCAGTAGGAGTTGGTCATCTCGCTGGTTGAGAATTGAATATTTGCTCAGAAGGTAATTTGCTCAACCAATATCTCCCATGTTACTACTCTGAATGGAAGGATAAATGTTCCTTCTAGATAAGCATTTGTTAAAAAAACTAGCACTAAACCAGATGAAAGACACTAAATCATGTCAAAGAAATAAATAGCGTTGAGCTACTGAGCAGAGCTGTGGATTCACATCATGTAGTGTGCGTCAGAGGGACATAACTGATGATTGCACTTGTATTCTGTACATGTATTGTATTGAGCCACAATTATTATTTTTGGTTCTATTTTCTCCATGAGCAGGAGCTCACCGTATCCATGCCACTGTTAGTTATGCTGCAGTCATCTTAGCCCTATTTAAGTTTATTGCCAACTACTTATTCTCTTTTGTGTTTTTTATTCAGGTGAAAGTTTCAGCATGCAAGGAGGGAACTGAGGGACGTGGAAGATATCCACAGCGAGCCCCATCATCGATGTCCATGGATCCACTATGGTGAGCTCGAACAGTCGAACCTAACTTGATTGGGTCAACTAGATCAAAATGATATTTATGTACAACCAAACCTAACTCAAATGTCATTATTATTTCTAGAAAGCAATTCAAATATCAGTTTTATCTTAGCTGACATTAGCATGATAATTAGAATCCATGTTGTTTCAATTTAACTTTGACCATCTCGTTATAATTTAAATTACCTTACAGCCATGTTCTCAGCATATTCCTTAACTTGTTTCATTTTGTGGTCATGTAGGAACCTAAGCGGACAACTCATGCAATGGCTGCGAGTAAAGCTGAACATGGTGCCCTCGTAATGAATGCTAGGCCTATTTTGCTAAATGATAACCTAGTGTTGTGCTAAGAACTAAGAGCTATGTAGGTGTTGGGACTTATGTTATTTGGCTATGACTATGAGATAATGACATTTCAATGTAATGGTGGATTGCTTGACAATCATTAATATATATGCATGCACTAGAATTTGTTGATATTTCATGGTTGTGTCCTCTCATGAAATATATTTGGATTGACATGTTCCTGTTCTTGGTGGTATTCTCTCATGAAATTTATTGCGTGACTTTGACTCACGAAAATATTTCAACTCTCACGAAATAATTTCATGATGGTGAACTCTTACAAATTACAACTCTCACGAATTAACTTTTTGACGGTGAGCTCTCACGAAATACCATTCCTCTCGGAAATAGTTTCATGACGGTGAGCTCACACAAAAATACCCTTCCTCTCACGAAATGATTTCCATGATGGTGAACTCTCACGAAATACATCAACTCTCACGAATTAACTTCATGACGGTGAGCTCTCATGAAATACCCTTCCTCTCACGAAATGATTTCATGATGGTGAACTCTCACGAATACAACTAAAAACCGTCATGAAAATACGATGCAAAATCTGGGTGGCAACGTTATTCTCATGAGAGTGACCGTCACGATGAACTCTCATGAAAAGAATGCGTGGCGGTGAACTCGTGAAAGTGTGTATTTCATGAGTGCAATATCGTGGGAGAAGTAATGCGTGACGGTGTACTCTCACGCATTATTTTCGCGAGAGTAAAACCGTTTTTTAAGTGACTATTTTTTACTCTCACAAAATATCCAGTTTCTGGTAGTGATCGGATAATCTATAGTGTGGCCATTTAGTTATATATATATGTTGCAGACTTTTATCATTCAGTTTGACTAAAAATAGTAAATTTCCCTAACTGAAAACTATACAGCATGGCTAGGATTTTTTTTCCCCTAACTGAAAACCATACAGTATGCCAAGTTGTTTTTGTTAAACTGAAACACTATACATTATTTGCCTAGATACAAACAATATTTTGCCTGGTTGGCAACAATAGTTTTCAGATTACAAATTTATTCACTCCGTGGTCATCAAAAAAACCTTCGTTCCTTAACCTGAAGCCCCAGGACAAATTCACTGATGCAGATATACCCATTCAGCCTCAGGACAATTTCTCACTGATGGAGATATTGTACACCCATTCAAACAAGCACTTAAAGGAGTGCGTTCAAATGATGTCTGCAGTACATCAACATCCATACATCCAGATAGGCCATATATCCATACATCCCTCGAGCAGTTGCAGGCAGCGGTCAAGGAAAATGAAACAGGCAAGCGCCGAGGAGAGGTCTAACCTTGATGCAGAGTTGCTTCACCACCGGCACGCCGTGCGCCTCTCGACCCGATCACGGCGCGCCTCCTCCGCGCCAAAGAACGCCCAGCGCCTCTCGCCTGTGCCTTCAGGGTCATCCAGCGGCGTCCGCTTCGCGGCGTGGCGGCGGGCGGGCCCGCCACGCCACCGCGCTGGCGGGCAGCGCTGGCGTCGCCGGGCGTGGCGCGCTGCACGCGGGCGATGACCGCCGCTGGCGCCGACCCGCCTTCCACGTCCAGCCCGGCGGCGGCGGCGGCAGCCGGAGCGCCGGCGGAGGAGCCTTCTCGCGCGGCGCGTCGGCGGGCGCGTCCGACGGTGGGTGGTGTCGCGTCCCCCGGCAGGTCCGACGCGGCGCCGCCACGACCGCCGGGCTGGATTCGCGCGGTGTTGGCGGCGCCGTGGGGGAGTGCACGACGACTTGGGCGAATGAAGGAAGCGGAGCGGGCCTGGGGGGTTTAGCGCGGAGGGAGCGGGGCAGGGGCAGCGCCGGCGCCGGCATCGGCGGCGCCCGAGGGGAGCGCGCAGGCAGGGTGAGCACGGGCGTCGCCGGGGCGGCAGGGGGGTGGAGGCCCGGCTCCAGCTTGCTGCCAAGGTGGGCGGCAGGGTCGGGCATCGGCGGCAGCCGGCAGGAGCAGGGCGTCGGAGAGGGATGGGAGTGTTTTTTTCAGCCGGGAGAGGAGGGAGCGCCCGGGTGTTTGGGTCTATCATGGGAGCGTGCTCAGGGACCACATGGCAGGGAGAGACGAGGAGAGCCGGGTGGAGCGATACTGCGGCCGTGGATTCACTTCACCGGGGACGATTCCTTTTCCAATGTTTTAGCCGTAGAGATGCATACCCTGTTCCAAGCATGAAATGCGTATTCCTCATTTTCCCCAACCTTCCCTGTACCAACCTTCCACCCAACACAACGTCACAATGCAAGGCAACACACTCTGTACATTGTACGTCGTCCTACCTCTTAGCTTATCACGTCGCAAGGATGCATGAAAAGGCTTAAAGATCAGATGCATACATGCTAAGCAGCCATGCCGAAGACAAGGTCCCTCCTTCTCCACCTCCTCCTGATCGCCAGCAGCATCGCCAATGCCGCCGGCGCCAATGATGCCCCGTCGTTGCAGGAGCCCACGACGCCGTCGTCGTCGTCGTTCCAGGGACAATGGCAGCTCCTCCACGCGAGCATCGGCGTGTCGGCGATGCACATGCAGCTCCTCCCGGGCGACTTCGTCCTCATGTTCGACCGCACCGACACGGGTCCCTCCAACATCTCGCTGCCCGCGCTGTCGCCGTGCGCGGCCGCCGCCACCGCCGACGGCGGCGGCGCCACCGTCGCCGACTGCACGGCGCACTCGGTGCTCCTGGACCTGCGCTCCAACGTGCTGCACCCGTACCCGCTCGCCACCAACCCGTGGTGCTCGTCGGGTGCGCTGCTCCCCAACGGCACGCTCCTCCAGACCGGCGGCTTCTCCAACGGCGACCGCGTCGCGCGGCTCTTCTCCCCGGCCACGGATGGGTCGAGCTCCCTCGTTCCTCGCCGCGCGGGAGGTGGTACGCCACCGACATGATCCTCCCCGACGGCCGCGTGCTCATCCTCGGCGGGCGACGGCAGTTCAACCTCGAGTACTTCCCCGCCGCCGCCGACGCGTCCGCGGCGGCGCCGCCGGCGCTGACGTTCTTCCCGTTCCTTGACGAGACCACGGACCCCGACGCCGAGAACAACCTGTACCCGTTCCTCCACCTGCTCCCCGACGGCACCGTCTTCGTCTTCGCCAACGACCGCGCCGTCGTCTTCGACCCCTACAACCGCGCCCCGCTCCGTCGCCTCCCAGCCGTCCCCGGCGGCGTGCCGCGGAACTACCCGTCCTCTGGCTCGTCGGTGCTCCTCCCGCTCCATCCCGACGCCCCGGCGCACGCCGAGGTGCTGGTCTGCGGCGGCGCGCCGCGGGCGCGCGTACCATCTCGCGCTGCGGAACGGCACGTTCGTGGCCGCCGACCGGACGTGCGCGCGCGTCGCGCCGACGGACCCGACCCCATCGTGTGGGCGATCGAGGAGATGCCGATGGCCAGGGTGATGGGCGACATGGTGCTGCTACCCACCGGCGACGTGCTGATCGTGAACGGCGCAGCGGCGGGCACCGCCGGGTGGGAGCTGGGTCGTGACCCGGTGACGCGGCCCGTGCTGTACAGTCCCGACGCGCCGCTGGGATCGCGGTTCAACGATCCGGCGTCGGCGCCACTGGCGGCGTCGACGGTGCCGAGGATGTACCACTCGTCGGCGGCGCTGGACACGTACGGGCGCGTGCTGGTGGGCGGCAGCAGCCCGCACGTCGGGTACGTCTTCGCCAACGTGACGTACCCGACGGAGCTGAGCCTGGAGGCGTTCCTGCCGCCGTACATGGACCCGCGGCACGACGGCGCAAGGCCGAGGGTGCTGCTGGCGCCGGCCGATGTCGGGTACGGCGAGACGACGGGCGTGAAGTTCGCGATACCTGACGGGATGGCGGCGGAGAGGGAGGTGAGGGTGGTCGCGGTGGCTCCGGCGTTCGCGACGCACTCGTTCGGGATGAACCAGCGGATGGTGGAGCTCGCCGTGGCGACGGTGGCGCGGCTGGACGTCGGGGTTTACGAGGCCGTGGTCGCCGCGCCGCCGACGCCCGGGATCGCGCCGCCCGGTTACTACATGTGGTTCGTCGTGCACGCCGGCGTGCCCAGCACCGCCGCGTGGGTGCGCATGCGGCCGCTCGGACCACCTGAGTGAATGCCTGAGACTGACTGAAAGTATGGGGTGCATTTTGCGTGCGTGTGTTTTGACTTTTGACTACCTCTCTATACACATCAAGATCAAGATTTGTAATAATGAAAAAAAAATCCAAATTTTATAGTCACAGTGGAGTGGATTTCCAAATTCTAGTTAGTTAGAATTAGCTAAATGGTTGGCTAACGACTAGTTTGAGGCTTGGTAGCTCATCTATTAATCTCCCATGTTTGAATAACTACAATGAATTTTAGCTACACTGCTAGGATCAACCAATTCCCCTAGTGGTTTCCCTACCATTCTGTAAGCACCCAATGGAAAGATATGTTTCCCTACGATTAGTTAGCAAAACTGTAGGTTAACTTTAGTTAGCAAAACTGCAGGTTAACTTCTCTTTCCCCAGGAAGCTCACAGTTTGGTCGGGAAGAGTCGAAGGAATAGGCGACCCAGTTTGGCGCCCGCGTGTCATGTTTCCCTAGGAAGGAACAGGAATATGCTAGGGAAATTCCTCTCCCACAAATTCCTCCGCGCCACACAATTTCCCTTTGCGCCTCCAGCCGCGTCACTACAAGCCGCACGCCGCGCTAGCCGCCGCTAGCCACACGTCATGCCAGGCTCCTTTCTGGTCCTTCATTTTAAGTACAGCATGTTCATTTTAAGTACAACATGTTTAATTGTTCCTCAACACTTATGCAATTAATTCAACAATTTTCTAACTTAGGCTTGCTTAACCTCACATGTTGGTACCTTTGGCTCATTTGTTCAAGCGGAAACTCCCAATGAAACAATAAGTAGTATAGCTTGTGGAGTATTTCGTGGCCATCTGAGTGGGACAAGTGCTAGAGTGAATGAGACTACAAGTGGAGTGAATGGAACTACAAGTAGTGGAGGCACATACTCTCCTCCTGTACATGAAAACAATTTCTGTTCTTTTTATTTCCGTCAAACTGCTCTTGAATTTGTAGATTTGTTTTTACGGATTTGTGATAATATTATAATCTCATGTCAATTTTGATCCTTGCCAATCAATTTTTTTAATGATACAGATTCACCGCATACTTATATGCCATTCATATGTACTTATTGCCTGCTAATACATCATATCAATTTTGATTATCGTTGAATATATATTGACCAAAATTAGCAACAAGTTACTAAGATTTAAGGGTCTGCTTTGGATCCAACCAATTAGTAGTTATTAGCTGCAAAAAATTAGTCATGGTCGATTCAAATACACCTGAGTATTAGGTTAGCTAACAATTAGATGGACACCAAGCCAACAACTATCTTGTTACCTAAGCACCCCAAACTATTAGCTGTAAATTGATTGTCATTTGAGCAAAATGCCCTCCCTACAGATCATTGAGATGATTGAGGAGTTTTTACATCAAATGAAGTTGTAGCAGAAATAAGATCAATTTGTAGGCGTTCGATCTTCTCGAATAGTTCCAATCGATCCACACTCTAACGCATACTAGAGCATACTCTAGATTAGCAAAGCAACTTGGGCATATACCCTCATTTACGCATGCTCCAATTCGTCGTCGAAAGTTGATCAACCAACGGCTTCATAATTTAGATGTGACTTGTCGGACCAGTTGGAGCACAATGCTTACCATCGGCCATGGTAGTTGATATGTTTGGTTCCTTACCTAGGAATGTCGACAAAACATGTGTTTATGCAAATTCAGGCGCACACTAGCATGGGCTTTCTCTTCGCTGCATGTCCAAGATAAGCGGTGGAGTTGGATCTACATAGCAAGCCTATTGGTGATGCCAATTCAATCTAGTTCTTTATCGAAAAGACCCACGGACACATCTTGGGATGGCTGGCCCATCATGAAATCGCACAACATCCATGCCATAACTTCTTCAAGCCCACCCGGAATGCCAACATATACCATAGAAAAATTTGCTACACGCCACGATTAGGTAGAAAATATTTTTAGGTACAAAAAAAAAGTAAAAAGTTTGATAGATTATTTTTTAGTAGATAGGCTAGACGGATCTCTCAATGTCGCTTGACCCCCTATGTGGGAAACATATTCTACACATAGATTTCTTGTTTCCCACGAGGTCAAAGGAGTCTCCAATAAGAAAACTTGGAGTTGCCATCGAGATGTGCCGCTAAATTGTTTGTTCTTGAGGTTATCATGAACTATGAGGCCGCCATTTGTCTCATCATTGTTGTTAGAAAATTGGTCAACAACTTAACCTATATGAAACTCGGCAATCGCATTGTTACGAGGTCCCCGTTGGAGCCGCGTCTCCTTATATCGAGTCCCCAAACCATAACTATCTCGTGAGGTGTGATACTCGTGGCCTCTCTCGTAACAATCGGCGGTGCCAAAAGTAGCAACAAGCACACACAGATTGGATGTTGTTGGGCCCGCAAGCCTGTCCACATTACATCATACGCCAACAAGAAGGACAATGTACCCTAATGAATGTTACAAATCATTAAGAATTGTGTTGAGAAGGTGAAAACAAGGCCGGACGAAAATCATCAATCCGTCATCAAGAAGTGAAGCATACCAAGACCACGTTTTGTATATTAAATTGATTTAAAGATACAAAGCATCACTTATTTTCCATGCTAGCATGGATGTAGTAGATTGCGCCACACATTGTGTCCCTTACAGTACATACTACATATTGCTAACAAAAATGTAGTTTCTCTATCTTGAATTGGGAAACCGATGAACCAAAAACAACCTAATGGCGGATCCCGATGGAATTGGATTGTTTTGGGACGCAACAACATGTCGAGACCCGTTGCATACACCAACAAAGATTCAGGGCCTAAGACGGCGCATGTCGCACCGCATGACCGTTCATTGCGAGTTGTTATTTGTGAAGCACTTTGCTCTCCTCCTAACAGGCGCGGCCGCCTCGGCTTGCTTGCACGGTCGAGGCAAGGAGAGCGATCAGCAGTGGAACAACGAGAATAGCGTGAGTCTTCTTGGAACACGCCATGAAGCTCTAGGCTACGCTTTGGTAAGTAGAGGATACTTTGGCCCTTGATGATGCTCGTATGCTTTGTGGTTTTGCTCGCTTATATAGAGTTTAGTGCCCATATGCTTGTGGGTCATTGCTTATATAGGCCTGAGCCACAACCAAATTCACCTTGAGCAATTAATATCTACCATTTTCGTGAAAAATATCGTATCTCGAGTTTTCTACACCTAGAGCCTCAAATATATTTTTACCAACTCATTGTTTATAAGAATGGTAATGCTATTTAAATCATATATTTATAATTTTACATTTTTCTTGGTAAGTAACAATAACTTACCTAATAATCTCATATCTATTTTGATCCTTGCCAATCAATTTTTTTTTAATGATACGAGAATCACCGCATACTTATATGCCATTCGTATGCACTTATTGCCCGCTAATAAATCATATCAATTTTGATTATCATTGAATATATATTGACCAAAATTAGCAACAAGTTACTAAGATTTAAGGGTCTGCTTTGGATCCAACCAATTAGTAGTTATTAGCTGCAAAAAAATTAGTCATGGTCGATTCAAATACACCTGAGTATTAGGTTAGCTAACTATTAGATGGATGTTGACCGGTCACTAACGACACATTTTAAACGTCAACATTCTACCAATAAGGGGTTGAAACTATACCTAACTACACATATATACATTTATTATTGACATAATTCCACTTGTAGTGCCGAAATAATGTTCTGCAGGATTTATATACAAAGCAAGTTGAAAATGCATCAAAAGGCCATTTAGGAAAGCGTACTTTAGAACATCTTTCACCCCAATGGAAATGAGCCCAACATGATGCAAAGCGGACCGAGCAAATGGCGTGGGACAACTTTTTTCAGACCCAACATAAATCATAGCAAAGTATTATTTATCTCACGAGTTCCACGAAGTTTCGATGTTTCAACGGTGTTGCAGGAATTTCTAATTTATCACCGGTAAAAACTATCTCATATGACAAAACGGAGCACACCATTGCGAAGGGCTCGTTCTTGCCGATCAAAACGGATATATTATTTGCTATGTTTGGACTCCGGATCCGAAGATATTACACAAACATGATTGTAGGTCCCATATGTCGGCACCCACGCCACAACGGTACCATGCTAGCCTACCGGGTGGCGCCCGTGGCGCCGGCAACGACAGCCATTCTTGCGCTGTTGCCGAGAGCGGGGCCGGTCGACGCGGGACTGCGCGCTGCGAGCGCCCGCGGCGAGCAAAAGCCGGGCTCGGCCGGTCCCACGCCGGCAGCAAGTGCGGCACGGTGGGGAGCCGGCGACCGCGCTGGGCGAGCCGGCCCGTGGCGTGGCGCCCGGTCTCCCCACACGACGCGGACGCTCGCGCGCGATTCAAATCGGCACGGGGCTTGCCCTTCCACCCGCCACGTGGCGGCCGGGATAGGCGGGCGGGGCGGTTGGCGGTTCCCCTCGGCCGAGGCGCGCTGGACCGGCCGGTTCGCCCGCCCACCGACCCGAAGTTTCCTTCCAAAATAGCGAGACAATGCAGATTTCACGGTTTTGCTCCGGTTCACCGCCTATATGGCGGTTCTCCTCCGGTTTTTCGCCCGCGGCATGGAAGGAAAGTATGTTACCGTCATAGGAGGGTCGGGTTTGCATGGCTAGGAGGCGGCAGGAAATGCTTCCATGTATAACCTTTGCCTCTCTCCTCTCTCCTATAAATAGAGGCCATCCTCTTCATTCTTTCACACACCACACAATGTAGCCTCTCTCTTCTTCTTCTTCTTCTTCCTCTCCCTTTCTTCTTCTTTCTTCTTCTTCTTTCTTCTTCTTTCTTTCTTCTTCTTCTTCTTTTTCTTAGTTTGTACTTAGGAGGAGTTGGGCAAAAGAAATAAAGGAGACAAGACATCTTTGGAGCTATTCGGTTTGAGCAATTTAGAGTTCTTCATCTTGTTCTTGTTCTCTACTTATCTATATAGTCATGTTCTTGAATTAGAGCAAAGTTCTTGTGATATAATCTTGGTTGAAGAACTAGTCTATAGTTCCTATATCATGATCTTGTCTTATAGAACTTCGTTACTTAGTCTATCATACATACATGTTTTAGACCAAAGAGCTAGATTGCTATGATGAGTTCTACCTAGAGTTAGACTTGGTTGATGTTGGGTTGCGGGGATTGATAGCCGTTCCTTCGGGCTGCTCGTAGAAGGACCCGGGGGCCGGGTAAGCCTTGTATACACGCCAGTAATAACCACTAGTGTAGACGTGGTGTCTAGACTAAGGGTTTTCTATCTTTTTGTGGTGCATCCCACGGTTGAGGGGGGTAGGTGGGCTGGGTTGTGACGGCCTTGTCCGTCCCTTTGTAATCCCCCACGTTGGTGTGGCAGCGCTGCTAAATGCCGGTCTCCATCCCATTTGGGCGATTGCCGGTGCCCAAGTAATTCGGCAGAGACCTTGGCTTTCTTGAACTAGAATCTCTAACAAAAAACATGTGTGTATCTGCTATCTTGACATGACTATCTAGGATATGCCTGCTCCATGTTAGATTTATTCTTTTATTCATTATTTTCCCTTTATCCTTGAGATTGGCTTCATTGTGTGTGTCAAGTTATCCTACTACCTATTCTATTTTACCCCTATTATGAGCATTGGTCTATTATACATTCGTGTCATCTTGACCATGTCCGAATTAGAGACTTTTACACCATGCCTTCCTTTGGGAAAATATAAATAACGATACCACTGAATACTTCCGGTGAAATGCTACAATGATAGATCCGTGCGCTTTGCGGATGAATATCTTGTTTGGCAAGATCTATCACCGTTGATAATCCCGCTCGGATCACCGACACGGTGGTTTCACTTGGGAATGTCAACGGCGCATTTCGCACCGTTATTAGAGATGGGTTCTAAACCTGTTTCTAGTGATTATGCTTAAGAAATGCAACAAGCATTTCTCGGCGCCGTTGCCGGGAAAGGCGTTGGTTAAAGGGATGATCTATTAGGACATGTTCATGATAATATGCATGTGTAGTGATCTTTGTTCATCTTAGGTTTATCTAAAAACAAAAAAAAATCTTATAAATAAAAAGCAAGAACATGTTATCAAGTTAGTATATGCACCTTCGGGTATTCTTGTCGCTAACCGTTTTTGGTGGAGACTAAGAAGAACAAAGGGGCACGCGACGCTTGAAAACATGGGGGCTATCGATCAATAATAAAAAACTTTGATACTCTTGGGCGGAGGAACACACTCAAAAGGAGACCACGACCTTGCACACTTTCGACTTTTTCACGAAAGTCCAAGTGTGAGAGGGAGGATGGTGATGATATCAAGTTCCACGTACAAGGGGATCATTAACAAAAAAAGAGAAGTGAAAAAAAGAGAAAAAAAAAAGAGAGAGATGAATAAGAGATTAGCCTCCCCTTGCTATAAAGGAAAAGAAAAAAAAGGGAGTTGAAAAAAAAAGATATATATAGAAAAAAAAAAGAGAGAAGGTGTTACGAAAAAAAATAGAAAAAAATGGTCGCTGAAAAAATAAAAAAATAAGAGGAGAGAGAGGAGCGGGTTGGCCCCATATGGCGGAGAATAAACAATGAAGGCACCTGACTCCACCCGACATTGCTTCCATGTAAGCAAGAAGGGATCTATCTCTCCCAAGGCCTTTGTCGCAAAGCACCCGGGCCTATGGATCGTGCACGTTCTTCGTGTGTGCCTTAGCCTTGATGCTTACCTGAGTGAGTTTTTGGTCCGCCTCCCTCTACTTCGGTGTGAGGATGTCATAACCAAACCAAGATCATCATGCCACCGATGCAGCAACTCTAAACTCTATCTTCAAGCTGCCGGTCAAAGTACACTCAGGCATGCGAAGGTCCAATAAAAGAAAAAAAAAAAAAGAAAGAAAGGGTAAAGGAAAGGAGGAACATCCTCCTTTACACCTTTGTGACCACTAAGGCCCATGGTCCATATACACTACTTGTGTGTATCACCTAAGCCTTGTGGCTCGCCTGAGATAAATCATCAAGCTACCACCGCGGGAGTCTCAACATCCCGTCTTCATGCTTGGCAGCTGGTATACACACACTTTCAGTACGCAAAAGGTAATAATTCACCAATTTTTTTTACTCATACTTATCTCCAATTAAAAAAAATCATGTTGAGTTATTTCATTTTGGAGATAAAGCAAGGCTAGACTTATTTTTGCATCTTTATCTTAGCCTTGTTTGAGTATGAAAAAGTTTGGTGAAGCTCTTATGTTCTCCCTTGATAATAAAATCCTAATATAAAAATCTTTCAAAAAAAAAAGCTGCTCTTTTGCTCCTTCCTGCATATGTTTCAAAATTTGGTAATCACGAAGGATGGTAAATCCACTCGTGAATCTACCATATACTAACCATGTAGGAAAAGCCAAAAAGCACGGGGTAAAACCCCGATCCAATGGGCTTTGAGCTAGCTTGGGGAGGACCAAAAACATGGTAATGTGAACCTTTCACTCTCATTTTTTTTTCGTTACCATGCAAAAAAAGCAAAAAAAAAAAAACAAAAATATATTTATATATATAAAAATATAAAAAAATAATAACAAAAAAATAATAATAAAATCTTGTTCACCTTTCAAAGTCTTCGCCTCCTTTGGATGAATCTTGTTATCAATTCATGCTTCCTTTTTTTGATACTAGTATGTTATGGTTTGGGAGTGGTGATAATTCATATGGTGATCATACTTCCATAGACTTTTTGAATTGAGCATGGTGCTTAGGTCAAAAAGTCTACCCTAATCAGATTAGACATGGAGTCGAGTTTGATTATTGAATCGAGCTGCTAGTGTAGAATTTGGTCGACCATATGGAGTAATCCCTGCGAGAATTTATCAACATCATGAGGGTAAGTCCAAGAGATGACAATGGAGATCGAAGTTGTTTGGTGAACCAAAAAAAATATAATGATAATGATGAAATAAAAATAAATAAGAAACCTTTGAAACCCTAAGAATGGTTGTCCCGCTCTTCCAAGATCATCACAAGACAAGCTTGGGGGGTCTCTCGGCACGCTCAAAAGATGATGCTAATCAAAGATCCATTCATAGCATTCACAAGCTAGCAACGTTCATAAACCAAAGGTAAGTCAAAAGCTAGCTTGGGGAGGACTCCTACAAAGGTAACTCGTATCTCACATTCCATTCAGTTATTTTCTTATCTTATATGAATGATGAGGTATGAGAATAAAAAAACAAAAAAAAGAGGGAAGAAGAAAGAGAGAGAGGAGATTTTTTCCACTCCATATATATGTGTTGTAGAAATGTTTAGTTCTACCCCTATTGAAATGATGAATAGTTGCTCTGTTTTTATGTTTTGCATGTGCCTAGTTTATAATTCAAATTTCTCTAAAGTTTGAGTTTAGTGGCTAAGTCTAAAAACTCATCCTGAAAAAAAAACGATTCATGTGGGTTGCATAGGCTCTATGTAATCTAAGTTGTTGCCAAGTATGATATGGTACAAATAGATTTGCTATGATTTCGTTCCAAAGAGAGACTTGACATCCGGGAATCTAATTTGAAGAAAAGAGAAAAGATATGGGCTGTGCTAAACAAAAGAAAAAAAAAAGAGATGAAAGAAAAAGAGATGAAAAATGGACACATGTCCGAGGGCGAGTAGAGCCCACATCTCCAAAAAAAGGGAAGAAAAAAGAGAGGAAATAAAAGACAAAAGTCTAGGGCGGCGAGCCCACCTCTCCAAAAAATATATATACATAGCAATAAAGCCCATACTTTCTCGAAAAACAAATATAATCTAAATAAATAAATCCCGGATGAGAAAGTTGATCAAAAGGATGAATGAAAAGTATTTCTATTATAACCGTTCTATCTCGGCAACCGCCCAAGACTACGAGGCGACTAAAAAAGCCCCGCTACGATGAAAGGTAATAAAGGGTGAGTAAAGGCGTGCCATTTTATTCAAACTATAATACAAAATCTTGTTATAAACACGGCACTTGTGAAATGTAATCGGCATATATAGTAACAACTCACGATCAACAACCAAGTACTTATCTTTTTTTCGAGGGCGCGCAAAAAAGGTAAGCTTGGGGGAGTTTGTTGACGGTCACTAACGACACATTTTAAACGTCAACATTCTACCAATAAGGGGTTGAAACTATACCTAACTACACATATATACATTTATTATTGACATAATTCCACTTGTAGTGCCGAAATAATGTTACTGCGCAGGATTTATATACAAAGCAAGTGGAAAATGCATCAAAAGGCGCCATTTAGGAAAGCGTACTTTAGAACATCTTTCACCCCAATGGAAATGAGCCCAACATGATGCAAACTGGACCGAGCAAATGGCGTGGGACAACTTTTGAACCCAACATAAATCATAGCAAAGTATTATTTATCTCACGAGTTCCACGAGTTTCGATGTTTCAACGGTGTTGCAGGAATTTCTAATTTATCACCGTAAAAACTATCTCATATGACAAAACGGAGCACACCATTGCGAAGGGCTCGTTCTTGCTGATCAAAGCGGATATATTATTTGCTATGTTTGGACTCCGGATCCGGAAGATATTACACAAACATGATTGTAGGTCCCATATGTCGGCACCCGTCAATGGTACCATGCTGGCCTACCGGTGGCCGCCCGTGTGCAAAGGGCCTAACAAAGGCCCGGCTGCCGGCATCGCGGCCCGGCGGCCAGCGGGGCCGGTCTGCAGGGCGGCCTGCACGCTCACGGCGGGCAAAGGCGGGCCTCGGTCGGTCCCACAGCGGCGGCAAGTGCCGGCTTTGGTGGGGAGCCAGCGACCGCGGCGGGCGATCGGCCCGGTGGCGTGGCGCCCGGTCTCCCACACGGCCAGCGGGCGCCGTCTTGCGCGATTCAAATCGGCGGGGGCTTGCCCCCTTCCACCCGGCCGCGTGGCGGCCCGGGATAGGCGGAGCGGGGCGGTTGGCGGTTCCCTCGGCGGCGCGCTGGACCGCTTGGACCGGCGGTTCGCCCACCCACCGACCTGAGTTTCCTTCCAAAAATAGCGGAACAACGCAGATTTCACGGTTTTGCTCCGGTTCACGCCTATATGGCGGTTCTCGTCCGGTTTTCGCCCGCGGCATGGAAGGAAAGTATGTGACCGTCATAGGAGGGTCGGTTTGCATGGCTAGGAGGCGGCAGGAAATGCTTCCATGTATAACCTTTGCCTCTCTCCCCTCTCCTATAAATAGAGGCCATCCTCTTCATTCTTTCACACACCACACAATGTAGCCTCTCTCTTCTTCTTCTTCTTCTTCCTCTCCCTTTCTTCTTCTTTCTTCTTCTTCTTTCTTCTTCTTCTTCTTTTTCTTAGTTTGTACTTAGGAGGAGTTGGGCAAAGAAATAAAGGAGACAAGACATCTTGGAGCTATTCGGTATGAGCAATTTAGAGTTCTTCATCTTGTTCTTGTTCTCTACTTATCAATATAGTCATGTTCTTGAATTAGAGCAAAGTTCTTGTGATATAATCTTGGTTGAAGAACTAGTCTATAGTTCCTATATCATGATCTTGTCTTATAGAACTTCGTACTTAGTCTATCATACATACATGTTTAGACCAAAGAGCTAGATTGCTATGATGAGTTCTACCTAGAGTTAGACTTGGTTGATGTTGGGTTGCGGGATTGATAGCGTTCCTTCGGGGCGGTGCTCTGGTAGAAGGACCCCGGGGGCCGGGTAAGCCTTGTATACACGCCAGAGTAATAACCACTAGTGTAGACGTGGTGTCTAGACTAAGGGTTTTCTATCTTTTGTGGTGCATCCCACGGTTGAGGGGGTAGGCGGGCTGGGTTGTGGCAGCCCTTGTCCGTCCCTTGTAATCCCCCGTTCGGGTGTGGCGTAGTGCTAAATGCCGGTCTCCATCCCATTTGGGCGATTGCCGGGGTGCCGAAGTAATTCGACAGAGACCTTGGCTTTCTTGAACTAGAATCTCTAACAAAGAAAACATGTGTGTATCTGCTATCTTGACATGACTATCTAGGATATGCCTGCTCCATGTTAGATTTATTCTTTTATTCATTATTTTCCCTTTATCCTTGAGATTGGCTTCAGTGTGTGTGTCAAGTTATCCTACTACCTATTCTATTTTACCCCTATTATGAGCATTGGTCTATTATACATTCGTGTCATCTTGACCATGTCGAATTAGAGACTTTTACACCATGCCTTCCTTTGGGAAAATATAAATAACGATACCACTGAATACTTCGGGTGAAATGCTACAATGATAGATCCGTGCGCTTGCGGATGAATATCTTGTTTGGCAAGATCTATCACCGTTGATAATCCCGTTCGGATCCTTATCGACACGGTGGTTTCACTTGGGAATGTGAGCGGTGCATTTACGGCGCCGTTATTAGAGATGGGTTCTAAACTTTGTTTCTAGTGATTGCGCTTAAGAAATGCAACAATGGACACCAAGCCAACAACTATCTTGTTACCTAAGCACCCCAAACTATTAGTCAGTAAATTGATTGTCATTTGAGCAAAATGCCCTCCCTACAGATCATTGAGATGATTGAGGAGTTTTTACATGAAATGAAGTTGTAGCGGATGTCCTCCCTAGCATGGGCTTTCTCTTCATTTGCACATGTCCAAGATAAGCGGTGGAGTTGGATCTACATAGCAAGCCTATTGGTGATGCCAATTCAATCTAGTTCTTTATCGAAAAGACCCACGGACACCTCTTGGGATGGGCGGCCCATCATGAAATCGCACAACATCCGTGCCATAACTTCTTCAAGCCCACCCGAATGCCAACATATACCATAGAAAAATTTGCTACACGCCACGGTTAGGTAGAAAATATTTTTAGGTACAAAAAAAGTAAAAAGTTTAATAGATTATTTTTAGTAGATAGGCTAGACGGATCTCTCAATGTCGCTTGACCCCCCTCATGGGAAACATATTCTACACATAGATTTCTTGTTTCCCACGAGGTCAAAGGAGTCTCAATAAGAAAACTTGGAGTTGCCATCGAGATGTGCCACTAAATTGTTTGTTCTTGAGGTTATCATGAACTATGAGGCCGCCATTTGTCTCATCATTGTTGTTAGAAAATTGGTCAACAACTTAACCTATATGAAACTCGGCAATCGCATTGTTACCAGGTCCCCTGTTGGAGCCGCGTCTCCTTATATCAGAGTCCCCAAACCATAACTATCTCAAAGGTGTGATACTCGTGGCCTCTCTGTAACATTTGGCGGTGCCAAAAGTAGCAACAAGCACACCGAGTTGGACGGGTGTTGGGCCCGCAAGCCCCGTCCACATTACATCATACGCCAACAAGAAGGACAATGTAAGACCCTAATGAATGTTACAAATCATTAAGAATTGTGTTGAGAAGGTGAAAACAAGGCCGGACGAGAAATCATCAATCCCGCTAAATCACGAAGTGAAGCATACCAAGACCACGTTTTGTATATTAAATTGATTTAAAGATACAAAGCATCACTTATTTTCCATGCTAGCATGGATGTAGTAGATTGCGCCACACATTGTGTCCCTTACAAAGACATACTACATATTGCTAACAAAAATGTAGTTTCTCTATCTTGAATTGGGAAACTGATGAACCAAAAACAACCTAATGGCGGATCCCGATGGAATTGGATTGTTTTGGGACGCAACAACATGTCGAGACCCCGTTGCATACACCAACAGCATTCAGGCCTAAGACGGCGCATGTCGCACCGCATGACTATTCATTGCGCTTGTTATTTGTGAAGCACTTGCTCTCCTCCTAACGGGCGGGCGCCTCGGCTTGCTTGCACGGTCGAGGCAAGGAGAGCGTCAGCGGTGGAACAACGAGAATAGCGAGAGTCTTCTTGGAACACGCCATGAAGCTCTAGGCTACGCTTTGGTAAGTAGAGGATACTTTGGCCCTTGATGATGCTCGTATGCTTTGTGGTTTTGCTCGCTTATATAGAGTTTAGTGCCCATATGCTTGTGGGTCATTGCTTATATAGGCCTGAGCCACAACCAAATTCACCTTGAGCAATTAATATCTACCATTTTTCCCTGAAAAATATCATATCTCGAGTTTTCTACACCTAGAGCCTCAAATATATTTTGCCAACTCATTGTTTATAAGAATGGTAATGCTATTTAAATCATATATTTATAATTTTACATTTTTCTTGGTAAGTAACAATAACTTACCTAATAATCTCATATCTATTTTGATCCTTGCCAATCAATTTTTTTAATGATACGAGAATCACCGCATACTTATATGCCATTTGTATGCACTTATTGCCTGCTAATAAATCATATCAATTTTGATTATCATTGAATATATATTGACCAAAATTAGCAACAAGTTACTAAGATTTAAGGGTCTGCTTTGGATCCAACCAATTAGTAGTTATTAGCTGCAAAAAATTAGTCATGGTCGATTCAAATACACCTGAGCATTAGGTTAGCTAACTATTAGATGGACACCAAGCCAACAACTATCTTGTTACCTAAGCACCCCAAACTATTAGTCAGAAATTGATTGTCATTTGAGCAAAATGCCCTCCCTAAAGATCATTGAGATGATTGAGGAGTTTTTACATCAAATGAAGTTGTAGCGAAATAAGATCAATTTGTAGGCGTTCGATCTTCTCGAATAGTTCCAAATGATCCACACTCTAACGCATACTAGAGCATACTCTAGATTAGCGACAACTTGGGCATATACCCTCATTTACGGCACGCTCCAATTCTCGTCGGAAGTTGATCAACCAACGCCTTCATAATTTAGATGTGACTTGTCGGACCGGTTGGAGCACAATGCTTACCATCGGCCATGGTAGTTGATATGTTTGGTTCCTTACCTAGGAATGTCGACAAAACATGTGTTTATGCAAATTCAAAGCACCCTAGCATGGGCTTTCTCTTCAGCTGCACATGTCCAAGATAAGCGGTGGAGTTGGACCTACATAGCAAGCCTATTGGTGATGCCAATTCAATCTAGTTCTTTATCGAAAAGACCCATGGACACCTCTTGGGATGGCTGGCCCATCATGAAATCGCACAACATCCGTGCCATAACTTCTTCAAGCCCACCCGGAATGCCAACATATACCATAGAAAAATTTGCTACACGCCACGGTCGGTAGAAAATATTTTTAGGTACAAAAAAGTAAAAAGTTTAATAGATTATTTTTAGTAGATAGGCTAGACGGATCTCTCAATGTCGCTTGACCCCCTCTGTGGGAAACATATTCTACACATAGATTTCTTGTTTCCCACGAGGTCAAAGGAGTCTCCAATAAGAAAACTTGGAGTTGCCATCGAGATGTGCCGCTAAATTGTTTGTTCTTGAGGTTATCATGAACTATGAGGCCGCCATTTGTCTCATCATTGTTGTTAGAAAATTGGTCAACAACTTAACCTATATGAAACTCGGCAATTGCATTGTTACCAGGTCCCCTGTTGGAGCCACGTCTCCTTATATCAGAGTCCCCAAACCATAACTATCTCAAAGGTGTGATACTCGTGGCCTCTCCTGTAACACTGGCAGTGCCAAAAGTAGCAACAAGCACACACAGATTGGACAGTGTTGGGCCTGCAAGCCTGTCCACATTACATCATACGCCAACAAGAAGGACAACAGACCCTAATGAATGTTACAAATCATTAAGAATTGTGTTGAGAAGGTGAAAACAAGGCCGGACGAGAAATCATCAATCCTGTCGTCACGAAGTGAAGCATACCAAGACCACGTTTTGTATATTAAATTGATTTAAAGATACAAAGCATCACTTATTTTCCATGCTAGCATGGATGTAGTAGATTGCGCCACACATTGTGTCCCTTACAGTACATACTACATATTGCTAACAAAAATGTAGTTTCTCTATCTTGAATTGGGAAACTGATGAACCAAAACAACCTAATGGCGGATCCCGATGGAATTGGATTGTTTTGGGACGCAACAACATGTCGAGACCCCGTTGCATACACCAACAGCATTCAGGCCTAAGACGGCGCATGTCGCACCGCATGACTGTTCATTGCAGTTGTTATTTGTGAAGCACTGCTCTCCTCCTAACAGGGCGCGACTGCCCTGGCTTGCTTGCACGGTCGAGGCAAGGAGAGCGATCAGCAGTGGAACAACGAGAATAGCGAGAGTCTTCTTGGAACACGCCATGAAGCTCTAGGCTACGCTTTGGTAAGTAGAGGATACTTTGGCCCTTGATGATGCTCGTATGCTTTGTGGTTTTGCTCGCTTATATAGAGTTTAGTGCCCATATGCTTGTGGGTCATTGCTTATATAGGCCTGAGCCACAACCAAATTCACCTTGAGCAATTAATATCTACCATTTTTCCTGAAAATATCGTATCTCGAGTTTTTCTACACCTAGAGCCTCAAATATATTTTGCCAACTCATTGTTTATAAGAATGGTAATGCTATTTAAATCATATATTTATAATTTTACATTTTTCTTGGTAAGTAACAATAACTTACCTAATAATCTCATATCTATTTTGATCCTTGCCAATCAATTTTTTTTAATGATACGTAATCACCGCATACTTATATGCCATTTGTATGCACTTATTGCCTGCTAATAAATCATATCAATTTTGATTATCATTGAATATATATTGACCAAAATTAGCAACAAGTTACTAAGATTTAAGGGTCTCGCTTTGGATCCAACCAATTAGTAGTTATTAGCTGCAAAAAAATTAGTCATGGTCGATTCAAATACACGAGCATTAGGTTAGCTAACTATTAGATGGACACCAAGCCAACAACTATCTTGTTACCTAAGCACCCCAAACTATTAGTTGTAAATTGATTGTCATTTGAGCAAAATGCCCTCCCCTAAAGATCATTGAGATGATTGAGGAGTTTTTACATCAAATGAAGTTGTAGCGAGAAATAAGATCAATTTGTAGGCGTTCGATCTTCTCGAATAGTTCGGTCGATCCACACTCTAACGCATACTAGAGCATACTCTAGATTAGCAGCAACTTGGGCATATACCCTCATTTCTGGCACGCTCCAATTCTCGTCAGGAAGTTGATCAACCAACGCCTTCATAATTTAGATGTGACTTGTCGGACCAGTTGGAGCACAATGCTTACCATCGGCCATGGTAGTTGATATGTTTGGTTCCTTACCTAGGAATGTCGACAAAACATGTGTTTATGCAAATTCAGGCGCACCCTAGCATGGGCTTTCTCTTCAGCTGCACATGTCCAAGATAAGCAGTGGAGTTGGACCTACATAGCAAGCCTATTGGTGATGCCAATTCAATCTAGTTCTTTATCGAAAAGACCCATGGACACCTCTTGGGATGGCTGGCCCATCATGAAATCGCACAACATCCGTGCCATAACTTCTTCAAGCCCACCCGGAATGCCAACATATACCATAGAAAAATTTGCTACACGCCACGGTCGGTAGAAAATATTTTTAGGTACAAAAAAGTAAAAAGTTTGATAGATTATTTTTAGTAGATAGGCTAGACGGATCTCTCAATGTCGCTTGACCCCCTATGTGGGAAACATATTCTACACATAGATTTCTTGTTTCCCACGAGGTCAAAGTCTCAATAAGAAAACTTGGAGTTGCCATCGAGATGTGCCGCTAAATTGTTTGTTCTTGAGGTTATCATGAACTATGAGGCCGCCATTTGTCTCATCATTGTTGTTAGAAAATTGGTCAACAACTTAACCTATATGAAACTCGGCAATTGCATTGTTACGAGGTCCCTTGTTGGAGCCACGTCTCCTTATATCAGAGTCCCCAAACCATAACTATCTCAAAGGTGTGATACTCGTGGCCTCTCCTGTAACACTGGCGGTGCCAAAAGTAGCAACAAGCACACCTGATTGGGCGGTGTTGGGCCTGCAAGCCTGTCCACATTACATCATACGCCAACAAGAAGGACAACAGGACCCTAATGAATGTTACAAATCATTAAGAATTGTGTTGAGAAGGTGAAAACAAGGCGGACGAGAAATCATCAATCCCTGTCGTCACGAAGTGAAGCATACCAAGACCACGTTTTGTATATTAAATTGATTTAAAGATACAAAGCATCACTTATTTTCCATGCTAGCATGGATGTAGTAGATTGCGCCACACATTGTGTCCCTTACAGTACATACTACATATTGCTAACAAAAATGTAGTTTCTCTATCTTGAATTGGGAAACGATGAACCAAAACACCCTAATGGCGGATCCCGATGGAATTGGATTGTTTTGGGACGCAACAACATGTCGAGACCCGTTGCATACACCAACAAAGATTCAGGCCTAAGGCGGCGCATGTCGCCCCGCATGATTGTTCATTGCGGTTGTTATTTGTGAAGCACTTTGCTCTCCTCCTAACGGGGCGCGACTACCCCCGGCTTGCTTGCACGGTCGAGGCAAGGAGAGCGATCAGCGGTGGAACAACGAGAATAGCGAGAGTCTTCTTGGAACACGCCATGAAGCTCTAGGCTACGCTTTGGTAAGTAGAGGATACTTTGGCCCTTGATGATGCTCGTATGCTTTGTGGTTTTGCTCGCTTATATAGAGTTTAGTGCCCATATGCATGTGGGTCATTGCTTATATAGGCCTGAGCCACAACCAAATTCACCTTGAGCAATTAATATCTACCATTTTTCCTGAAAAAATATCGTATCTCGAGGTTTCTACACCTAGAGCCTCAAATATATTTTGCCAACTCATTGTTTATAAGAATGGTAATGCTATTTAAATCATATATTTATAATTTTACATTTTTCTTGGTAAGTAACAATAACTTACCTAATAATCTCATATCTATTTTGATCCTTGCCAATCAATTTTTTAATGATACAGATTCACCACACACTTATATGCCATTCGTATGCACTTATTGCCTGCTAATACATCATATCAATTTTGATTTTCGTTAAATATATATTGACCAAAATTAGCAACAAGTTACCAAGATTTAAGGGTTTTTGCTTTGGATCCAACCAATTAGTAGTTATTAGCTGCAAAAAAATTAGTCGTGGTCGATTCAAATACACCTGAGTATTAGGTTAGCTAACTATTAGATGGACACCAAGCCAACAACTATCTTGTTACCTAAGCACCCCAAACTATTATCTGCAAATTGATTGTCATTTGAGCAAAATGCCCTCCCTACAGATCATTGAGATGATTGAGGAGTTTTTACATGAAATGAAGTTGTAGCAGAAATAAGATCAATTTGTAGGCGTTCGATCTTCTCGAATAGTTCCACTCGATCCACTCTAACGCATACTAGAGCATACTCTAGATTAGCGACAACTTGGGCATATACCCTCATTTACGGCATCCTCAATTCTCGTCGGGGGGTTGATCAAACAACGGCCGTAATGTAGATGTGGCAACCGCTTTTGAATTTGTAGATTTGTTTTACAGATTTGTGATAATATTATAACTCTAAATGTATGGCTTTGTAGTTATGGATTTGTGGCTTTGTAGTTATGGATTTGTGGCTTTGTGATAATATTTTAACTCTAAATGTATGGATTTGTTGTTATGGATTGGATGAAATGTGTGCTAAACTATAGTCCTTGTGTGACTTTGAATCGAAATATTTTTATATTTGAATTTGATACAAATCTGCATTTTAATTCAAATATGAATATGTTATGTATGATATAATATGTCCCTAGAGTTCTAATTCCTAGGGAACGCCTCCTAAGAAAATTACTTTACATGTTGGCCATCTTTCCATGTTAGTGTGGGCTATGCCATCTGAGGAGGTTTCCCTAGGGGATCGAATCCCTTGGGAAAGAACATTTTCCTACAGCTTTGGCAAAACCATAGGGCGGGGAAACGTTCTCTTTGACATTGAATTCCTCCCTAGTGTCTTTCTCTATGAAATACCCTAGATAAACTGGTTCTCTAAAGTTTTGTAGGATTTCCCTACGAATATGAACCATAGGGAAACTTGTTGATTGTAGCAATGTAATTTGTAGTTGTCCAATAATTAACTCTTGATACCCAATAGACCTTAATTTGTAATTGTCCTATAAGGTGGCAATACTTTTTTCGTGTAATTTGTTGTTGTCATATAATATAATTCCTATAAGGTGAAGCTTGTTACTTGGGTTTGCAAATGGAAATGAGACTGAGTAGAAATAGATGGATGGTATGTGATAGGAACATAAGCTTTTATCTCTTTTATTATCTGTTCCTTTGTTTAGTATGAGATGAATTTAATTATAACACATAAACGAATGCAAATTACCAAATGACCACAATAAGCTTCTTAAGGGAAGCAGTAGCCAATTAAAAAATGGCACACTTCTTACTTATATATAACTCCTATTTATCACCCTTCGAGCATCTCCAAGTGTGTATAAAATTCACAGCCAAAAATTGATGTTGGGTTGGAGGAAAACATCCGTCCAATATAGCTACCTAAATCACCACCCTATTTAGTTAGGGCGGGGGTGGGGTGCTACCCTTTGCAATGATCACCTAAATCATCTACCTATTTTATTGTCTCTGTTTTTCTTTTTATATCAAATATTTATATCTTTGACCATCGATTTTAAAAAAATTATATAGTTTCATGATATAAGATTTGTGGTTTCAGGTGCACTATGAGATATGCTTTCATATAGTATATAGTTCATACATTGTGTAACTATACGGATTTTATGAAACGGATGGTCAGAGAAGTGGTGTTTAACTTGAACAAAACTAATGTGACATATGAAAAGATGACCGGTGAGTAGATGGAGTTAGCCTAATTAATATTGTTTCAATCACATATGAAAAGATGGCCGGTGGTGGAAGACAAAGGTGGGAGCTTGAGACATTGTAGTTGATCTTATAAAAGTTTGAAGCAATATTGCTCGGTGAAAAGACTAACAACTGTAAATATCTGGCCGGGTGATTAAGGTGCCAACTTTTACGAGCAACTCCAACAATTCCCCATTTGTTGTTTGGCAATTGCCCTTGTTTGCCAACTTCCAAATCAAATACCAAATCAAAAAAGAGCTCATCTCCAACAGTTTGACATAATTCACTTGCCAAACTTAAATCTAACTTACATCGAAACTCGACGGAGAAATAAAATTATGTTTATGTCCTTCCACCTCCTGAAAACTTACGTCAAGAACTCTAAGGCAGAAACAAAAATATGCTTATGCCCTTCCATTTCTTCTAATACATATGGATGCGCCCGCGAATGCCAAAGCGTCGTAGAGCGCGTATTTTTACGCGCCAAGGCCCTGATTTACCAACGCTCACTAATTTGCCAACTCCAAATGCCAAACTGTTGGAGGGGTTTTGAAGCTTTTTGGCAAAATTTGAGAATGCCAACTCCAAATGCCAAACTTTGGAGTTGCTCTAACAAAATTGCCAAAAGAATACGCTATTCCAAAATAGGAGTCTTATTTTTGTGAAACTTTTTCCATGACATATTTCCAAAAGATTTGTGAAACTTTAAGGATTTTTGTAAAACATAAGAAATTCTGGCTATGTGCTGTCTGTCCCTTATATATATATATTATTATCGAATGAAAATAGCAATACATAACCTCAGTTTTTTACCAACATAAAAAATTTGAAAGTTGTTTTTACCAAAAAAGCCGAAATGGATTTTATGGCAGAAAAGCCTAGCAAAAGTGGCCCAAAAGGCCAGAGAAACCAGATGGCGATGGCTCTCGGCCAGGGCAGGGCCGTCGTGGCTCCCAAGAGTGCCCACGCAAGGCCCAACGTCAGAAGCGAAGACACAGTGATGCGGGAGCGACAAAAACCGGCCGGCCACCGGCCTCGGCGGCGCCGGCGTCTTGGGATTCTCCGCCCGACGCGCGCCTTATTGCCTTCCCTCTCCTCAGTATCCGCGCCGTCCTGCCCCCACTGCCCGCCTGCCACCCTGCATTTCACGCCCGCACGGAGGTACGTGCCCTGCGCTCTGTTCGTTTCCACTGAGCTTGGGGTCCGGTCGGGTGGGGGCGTCGTCGTCGTACTTGAGCGTTTCGCCGGCGAGGTGGGCTAGCCTCTCTCTGCTCTGGGATCCACGTGCGACCGTCTCGTGGAAGCTGTGGTTGCGTTTAGACTGTTCAAGGGGGCCAAGGGGCGTTGCTAGCTAGAATAGTGTACTTTCAGTTCACTGGAATTTCAATCATAGTTCGTCGGCAACCGGACTGGTAGGATTCCAGGGATTTCAGTGACTTGGGGGGTAAATGGTGATACAGATCACCCTGCTTTGTTCCCTCGGCGTAAAATAGAACATTCTCCTAGCGAACACTGCTTTGTTACTTATGCTCGAGTTGTTGCCTTTTCAGAACTGAAGTTTCCAGTATCAGTCTGAACTTACCAAACAATCCTTTAGTGGGATTCAGTTAAATTTTTTTGAGGATTTCATGTTCTCTGCGGGTAGTCACTGAGCATGCATAGTTCTAGTTGTAATATGTGTAAGAAGAGAATGAACCATATAGCTGGTGCTGCTGTTTAGTATTTTTTCCCTAACTGTTAACATTCAGAAAACTGAAAATTGTGGAAAGCTTATGGTACACATCCTTCTTGTTGCAGGTTTCTGACTCCAAGTCCTCTGCCAATCAGTTTTGCGTACTGTCACTCTATAAATCACAAGCAATATGAATCCGTACTTCTTGGGATTCATTCTCCCTTTCGTGGCATCTCTGCTGCTCACCAAGAGGAAGTCTGACAAGAAGAGAGGGGTGCCAGCCAATGTGGGCGGGGAGCCTGGCTGCACCATCCGCAACCACAGATTTGAACAGCTTGTCGAGACGCGCTGGGAGGGGATCACCACACTAGCCGAGCTGTTTGAGCAGTCGTGCAGGCAGTTTGCCTCCATGCCCCTGCTTGGCACCAGGAAGCTCGTTGCAAGGGAAATGGTGGTGGCCGCTGACGGAAGATCCTTTGAGAAGCTTCATTTGGGAAATTATGAGTGGAAAAGCTATGGTGATGCATTCAAAACCGCCTGCAACTTCGCTTCTGGTATGTTGCGGATTGGGCACCTGAAGGATGAGCGTGTTGCTATTTTTGCTGATACACGGGCTGAGTGGCAGATTGCGTTGCAGGTACTTACTTTCTCAACCCATCTGCAGATATTGGCAAATAGAGATGCTATCGATATTTGAAGTGTTGTGCAGATAATGCAAATTTGTCTTCAAGTTTGTGCATCATCTCATTCGCAACACAAGTGCTGTTAGCATTATTTGTGAATCGACACTGATAGTGATAGCTAGGGATCTGAAGATTTAACAAGTTATTTGTACTGTCGTATGAAAACCGCTTCATGCAACGACATTACCACTTAATGTGGAAATATGTTATGCTGTTCTGCATTTTTCTTATATTTTTTTAAAAAATGAATTTTGCCACCACAATTTACCTATGCTATTTACATTGAGTTAATATTTAGCTCGGAAAATCTATTGCTAAACCTATGATCTTTTGTCCCCTCTTTGCCAGGCATGCTTCAGACAAAATATTGCCGTTGTCACAATCTATGCCTCTTTGGGGGAGGGAGCACTATGTCACTCACTAAATGAGGTTGGGTTACTTCATCAAATGTTGTCTTGTCTATATATTGAAAATCAATGTTTGTAACTATCCTCAGGCCCTTTCATTTTTTATTTTTTATTTTTTTTTTTTGCTTGTTGTGTCATCTCTCTTTTTTATGGTCACCATATACTCAAACATTATTCCTTAATGATTTACAATGTCATACCTATTATATGTGGCACTGTTGTACTTTCATCTGATGTTATTCTTAGTTTTACTCTTTAGACTGAGGTAACTACTGTTGTGTGTCGGGCGGAAAGAACTTAAAAAGCTGATTGATATAAGTGGGCAACTTGACACTGTGAAACATGTTATCTACATTAATGAAGAAGGTGTCTCGGCTGAAGTATCCTTGGCTCAAAACTGTACTAGCTGGACGCTCAAGTCATTTGAGGAGGTAGAGAGCATAGGATTGCAAAGACCTGTCGAAGAAAACTTGCCTCTCCCATCAGATACTGCAGTTATTATGTATACAAGTGGGAGCACAGGAATGCCAAAGGTTTGTTCAAATCCTAGTATTTCAGCATTTTCATTTTGGTTTTGCAGCAGATCTGAAATAAACTCTCTTTAGTAGTGTTCATGTTAGATCACTTCAGGATGTGTACGCTTGTCAATGGTTAATTTTCTGAGATAATATGCTCCACAACTTGTTTTGGTTGAGGCAACATTCTTGTTTCGTATAATTTTTCACAGGGAGTCATGATGAGCCACAGAAATGTCTTGGCTGTAGTTTCAGCTGTTATGACCATTGTGCCTGGTCTTGGCAAGAAGGATGTGTACCTGGCATATCTTCCCCTAGCACATATCCTTGAATTGGCAGCAGAGGTAGGCTTGGACATGCGTCAGTCAATTCCACATCGTTGTTCTTTCTTATGCTCACTCACTCTATGTTATTGGAATGTTTAGGCAATCATAACTGGTGTTGGGGCTTCAATTGGATACGGGTCTCCTTTGACCCTGACTGATACATCAAATAAAATAAAAAAGGGGACGCAGGGTGATGCTTCTGTATTGAAGCCAACACTAATGACTGCTGTACCTGCTATACTTGATCGTGTTCGTGATGGTGTACGAAAAAATGTAATGTCCTTAACAATTAGTTCATGCATTGCTTTTTGTGCTCTTTCATGTTCTCTCAACTGTTCTATTTTTTCTCACGCCGAGATAAATTCAGGTAGATGCAAAAGGTGGGTTAGGGAAGAGATTATTTGATATTGCCTACAGCCGTCGTCTAGCTGCAGTTAATGGAAGCTGGTTTGGTGCATGGGGACTAGAGAAGCTCTTGTGGGATATGCTTGTGTTCCAAAAAGGTTCGTGCAATCTTAGGAGGACGGATTAAGCTTTATTCTTGCAGGTGGAGCACCTCTGTCTGGGGACACTCAGAGATTTATCAATATATGTCTTGGGTGAGATTCAACTCTTCTTTTTTTTCCAGTGACATTCTCAATTTGTGTTGTGACGCCAATTGCATTTGTTTCCCACTTTGTTTCACAAATTTGGAATCAAACATTGAAATCAATGGCTTGCAGATGAATATACGATTGTTTAATTATACTTACAGCATAGAAATTGATAGGAAATTTATGTTATTGCAGGGCTCCAATATCGCAAGGATATGGCCTGACTGAAACTTGTGCCGGTGGGACATTTTCAGAGTATGATGAAACAGCTGTTGGCCGTGTTGGTCCCCCTCTGCCTTGTTCATACATTAAGGTACAGAACCAAAGTTGTTTTTTTTGTTTAGTTATATTTACTTTGGCTGATTTGTTTAGTTATATTTACTTTGGCTGACATCGATCTCCCATAGCAATAAGCATTATTTTCATTCATAATGGTACAGTTGACAACAGGCCTTGTTAATTATCTGGTGAAGTCTGGAAGATTTTCTGTAGTTGCAAACGATTTTTTTTAGCTGTGCCAAGTTCCATAATAATGTATTTGAGAAAAAAAGTGCCATATTAAAGATCATTGGTAAGCTCAACATAAGTGTAATTCTAGAAATAAAAGCTAGTTTGCATAGTATCACTTTTTTTTTTTTTTTTTTTGCATCCACTATTGTTTGTATTCCTTCTTTCATTTTGTGGTATGAGTAATTTTATTTTCCCTTGGTTCCAGTTTCACATTTTTTCCTAACTTAATTTTAATTATGCACACACATGATAGTTGGTAGACTGGGCTGAAGGCGGATACTTAACAACTGATTCACCAATGCCTCGCGCGGTGAAATAGTTATTGGAGGTCCAAATGTAACTAAAGGCTACTTCAAAAATGAAGCAAAAACGAATGAGGTGTACAAGGTATGTTTCCAACAATACCCAGTGCCCAGGAAAGTGTTTATATTGCGACAACTTGAAAACTCTGCGTCTTTTGAAGGTTGATGAAAGGGGCCTGCGGTGGTTCTACTCTGGTGACATTGGGCGCTTGCACCCAGACGGATGTCTTGAAATTATTGACCGTAAGAAGGATATAGTCAAGCTTCAACATGGTGAATATGTTTCTCTAGGAAAGGTAGGCAGGCTTCTTTGTTCTATAACTGAACAAAACAAGTGGTTAATCAATTCCAACTAATAATAATACAATCACAGGTTGAGGCTGCTTTAAGTGTGTGCTCATACGTTGACCAGATCATGATCCATGCTGACCCCTTCCACAACTACTGCGTCGCACTTATTGTAGCTGCACAGAGTGAGCTGAAAAACTGGGCCTCAAAACAAGGAATGACATATAGTGATCTCTCAGATTTGTGCCAGATGCAAGGGACAGTCAAAGAAGTCCTCCAATCTTTGGTGAAGGTTTGTGTTCTCCCTGCATCTCAGTTAATTCGTTCCTACCCCTCCCCCACCCAACCCCACACAAAAAACAATGTTTCCTTCATTTTAATGCTTCAGTAATTGTTGCATTTGCTAGAAGATATATAGAGCAATAGCAATCACTTCTCTATTCCAATTTTTCTTTGAGAAATACAAAGGCAATATATACAATGCCCAAAAGCAGTACAGCTTTATAAATCAATTGTTGCGGGCATCATAGGGATGTGTTGTATGATTATAATTGATTTTACTGAAACGTGCTTGTTCTTCAGGCTGCTAAGCAATCACGATTGGAGAAATTTGAGATCCCAGCCAAAATTAAGTTGATACCGGAGCCATGGACGCCAGAGTCAGGGCTCGTCACGGCTGCCCTCAAGCTCAAGAGGGAGGTCATCAAGAAGGCATACGAGATGGACCTTGCCCAGTTGTACAGCTAGTGACGCTGCCGCTACAATTTCTTTAGGGGCGTTCCTTGGTACCTACCGGCAGCAACAGAAGTTCTTTTTTAGCATACTTTGTACTCTATGTTTGATACTGATAGGGAGAGGATGGTAAATCAATTGCCAATAATGTGTTGTGTTCCCCCACGCACCAGTAAGGAACTAGGAGTATCTTATGGAATCAAGGATTCCTTTCACTTTGGATTCCTTTCACTTTGGTTCCCTTTCACTTTGGTTCCTATAACTTCGATGTGAAACCAGGTTATAATTTTGGCAAATAACCATGTTAAGTTATTGTGATTAGACACTGGCCAACAGAATTGCGAATAGTCCTGGTATGGGTTTAAATAAATGGTTTGAAACACCTGCCCTACAGAATTGCAAGTTTTCAAGGGGCAGCAATCTCTACCAGCATGAATTCAGAGATTCTGTGCTTTATACAACCTATCAACCATTTGGCTCAAAAACATCAGAAACAAACCATCAATTATTAGGGTGGACACGCTCAAGTATATAGATGACAATGAGATCCAGGCATGCAATAAAGGGGCAAAGAAATACATATATATCACGTTATTATTTGGCTACAATTCCGTGTTCTTTATTCACCAAGGATAAAATTAAATCCACTTAGCCCAGGAGCATCCATCCAACCTTAACCCAAAAAATAACCTCTGAGTGACACCACCAAAACCAACATGACTGGAAGTGTCACCTTCCTTTAACTACAGATTGTTTCATTAATACATAGTAACAAGAATAAACTAGACAAGGGCACAGAGTTTCAATTCTCTCAGAATAGCATAATAAACAGTGCGGTAATCGCAGAATGGTAGTGCACTTAATCTGCCCGTGATTGACCAGCGCGGGATGAAAGGATAATGCCAACAATGAGACCATAGAGAGCAAGCGCTTCTGCGAAAATGAGGATGAGGATCATGCCCACAAAAAGCTTCGGCTGTTGTGCATTTGCCCTGAAATTGGTAGCCCAGTAAATAAGTCAAATAAACCTTGAATTCTAAAATAAGCATGTACTGCCTCCATAAAAGATTATGTCAGGTGAAAGTGATATAAGCTACTGACTTGAACTTATCAACCAAGTAGCAATAACAGAAAGAGCTTAAAGCACAAAATAATTGCATATTCAAACTTCTCTATGAAATATACAAAAAGATGTGGATCATCCCATCTCATCTGGAACTACTGAACAGAAGGAGCTTGGGTTGATCATAAGTTCATAACAGCCTTTAGACATTTATAAATAGGCATATATCAACTTGGCTAATCATCCAAAAGTTTGTCCGTGTTCATGGAACAGCAGGACTTAGGTCGGTCATACTTCAGTGAAAATGAAGTACAATAACAATACCGTTAACTTTAAAAGATTCGCGATCTGCTCTCACCAAACAACTATTATTATTTATGTTGAGCTTAAAGATACAGAGGTAACCAAAACCGATACAGAGGTAACCAAAACCGATACAGAGGTAACCAAAACCTACATGTTTTCTAATCAAAACTATTTTATCAGTTGAAGGAAAATGTTTCAGAAAGTGCAGAAACAAAACAGGGGTACAACACATAGTACATATATGCCATCATTAAACTGACAAGTAACAGTTTGAAATCAGAAAGAACATTTATTAATTGTAATGTAGCCATCCTTTTAGACATTTCATTTTTCAAATGTTTGAAGTCGAAAATTCATTGGCAAGACCAACATGATAAGAGGTATTAGACTAATAATGAGCAAGATTTTAATGCTAATAACTACCCATATTACATGGATGGAAGAAACTGACACGTTTTCCATAGCAAAAGAAATCACCTATAGAAACCATTCTTCACAGTGGTAGTTTCTTCGAGTAATAATTATTTTCTCTTTCTCTCTCCCAATTCCACCAATGGGGAGAGTTGCATTAACCCTATAGAAACTAGTGGTTTCTCCCCAATGGCAAATTCATGGTTTCTTGTGCATTGGGTCAAGAGTAGACATGGTTTCTCCATGAAGAAACCATTTCTATGATTTTTGCTGCCACATCATCATTTTGCTTAGTTGGCAAGCCATTTAATAGAGATAGAAACTACCATTAATACACCATTGGGAGTGCCCTTATGGTGATAAAGCAAGTCAGCACTCAGTAACACATTGATGAGTGGATTTAAGTTATTATGACTTATGGTGATAAAGCAAGTCAGCACTCAATAACACATGTCACATTATTAATGCTACGAGTATTAACCTTGTAAGTAGCACTCAATAACACAACATCAACATTCTGGCCATGACATTTAACAGCAGGCATAGTAGCAAACGAACACAGTAAATAAATCTACGACGCTCACAACCGAGAGATCCTTTTTGTTACCTGACTCCAGCATCACCGACAATGCCAATGGCCATGCCAGCCGCGAGCCCAGCAAGGCCACAAGCGAGGCCCGACGACAGGTGCGCGTACCCATCGAACAGGTAGTATGGCGGCGCCTTGGGGTTGATCCCGGTGCTGATGATGACGGCGATGATGAGCCCGTAGATACCGAGCACACCAGCCATGACCACGGGCACGATGGACTTCATCACGAGCTCCGGCCGCATCACGCCCATCGACGCCACGCCCACCCCGCTCTTCGCCGTCCCGTACGCCGCGCCCATGCCTGACGGGGACGCCGCCGGATCAATCAATCAAGCAAGCAAGCAAAGAACAACAGCATCCTCGTTAGAAAAAGAGCCCCGTCGGTTTCTTGAATCACACGGCCCCCCGATCGGACCCGAATCGGGCAGATCCAGCACCGGCGCGCCCCGAATCGAGCTGACCGGAGGCTGGAGCTCGGCCAGATCGAGCGGAACCAGCGATAGATCGGGCAATGGACGGTGGAAAAATCCAAACTTTACTCGGGAAAACTAGAGCTTTGGGTACGGAAGAGGGGGATGTGGGAGAAGGGGAACGAACATGAGAAGACGAGAGCGGCGGCGGCGCCGAGGAAGCCGAAGAAGGGCGCCGTCTCATCGCCGCTGAACACCGACGACATCTTGTTCGTTCGTCTTCCGGCTTCCTTCTGCTCCTCGTCGGTGTGGCGTGGGGTGGGTTGGCTTGCTCGGTCGCCGGGCTGCCGCGTCGCTGGGGAGGGAGGAAGGAAGGGGAAGGTGGGCAGATGCGATCTCCCGAGTTTGGTTTCTTTTTGTGGCGAGAGAGAGACCCCCCGATCTGATCTGAAAGTCTCCAGACGCGAGACGGGGTGGGGCCCACCGTGCTTTTTGACGGTTTTGCCCCTGGGATGGTGTACTTGGAACGTGTCCGTTCTGCACGGGTAGAGCCGTGGATCGAGACTGTCCACGTAGGAACTCCTGCCACGCCACGCACCATGCCTCAAGATTTTTTTTTTTTTTTTTTTGCAACCGTAGGTAGAGACTTTTTTTGAGATGTTAGCAAAGTGTTTGCCAACTTAGTTAGTCATCTGTCTTTTTTGGAAAAAAATAATAAAATAGATCTCCAACATTTTGATATCTCACGCTTGTCATATTTTGCCAAGTTGCAAAAAGCGCTGCTCGACGTGCATATTTGCATCGTGTTTCATCGCGTGCCTGTGTCTTCGCGACACGGCCTCCACCTTCGCACATCGCATTGACGATGACTCGTCCATCTCTCTTCTCGTCGAAGGGAGCTCTTCAAACTCTTCATGTTACCCCGCTGTGCCTTCCTGATCTTTATGCGGCCAACGATGGGCGGCCACATGACATCCTAATCGAGGAAGGGCCACCAGAACTAAGAGCATCTCTAATGGGTTGGCATTCGGGTTGGACCAAAGCGCCGCGATATTTGCGTGCGTTCAGGCTCCATGCATCCTCTCTCGTCCCCCTACGAGAGGAGCACCGAGACTTGAACAAAACTGAAATAGAAGCTTTTCGGGATTCCTAATGCTTATGACCAATGAGGGAAGTTTTTAGATTTGGGCTTATTTAATTTTTAGGATCCATAGTGTTCCAGATGAAAAGTGTTTGTCTTTTGTGATTCTCCTTTTCTTTTTCTATGAATCGTCTCAATGTTAAAAAAATCATAACTAATTGTAGCAACATGCTAAAAATGTAAAACATTTTGAGTAGCCTTGCCATGATGTTCTATACTTGAAAAAAAAATGAAATCAAGACTATCAATATTTTTGGATGTTTAAAAATGAGCTCTTTTAATTAAATGAAAACCGATAGTGATTTGCCAAGTGAGAATTACCAAACCATCGGAATGGACTTCAACTTAACTTGGCAAACCTCTTGGAGAGTTGACAAATTTCAACTTTTGACAAGTGAGAATTGCCAAAACATTGGAATGGACTTCAACTTAACTTGGAAAATTAACCTCTTGGAGAGTTGGCAAATTCCAACTTTTGCCAAGTGAGCATTGCCAAACCGTTGGAGATGCTCTAATCAAATATAGATGAAATAGGGTTGGGCAGTTGATCTTGTAGATGGGCAAAGGACCGTACCGATCAAATGAATCAACGATGGTGATCTTGGACTTCGCGGCGACCTGGTGACGGCGCGGCCTTTGGAACAAAACCGCTTGAAGACCACTCCTTCCCCATGTGACCTGGCGACGAGCAACGTGGAAACCGCGGCAAAAATTAGGAGTGGGTCCACCAATTTGGGTTTTGGAGAGTCAAATTTGCCAAACTATTGAGAGGGGTTGTTTTTTTTTTTTTTTGTTTTTTTGCTTGACATATACTTTATGAGTTGGTAAATCATAAGATTTGCTAAGTATAATTTGACAAACTCTTGGAGATGCTCTTAGATATGCTCGTGGATCGGTCAATTTTTTCAAGTGAGGAAAGATTGGAAGTTGAGATGGGATAAACAAAGATTGCCAAAAAAAAAAAAAACCAGATATGCTCCAAACGCAGAACAGAAGAATATCAGCTCAATAAATAGATGGATATACTGTCAAAATATTATATGCAGAACACGCCATCGTCATCTACCTAGCTAGGGCAACCGCCGCCGTAGTCACGTGTGCAGCAGCCATCCCTCATCATCCGTGAGCTCTGTAGATCGATCGCCATCAACAACACGTACGTACGCGAACAAAGCATGAAGCTTCTGACGAGGATCGGTTGTGGTCTGGGTAGATCATCGGCCGGCAGGTTGATCAACTTCATCAACCAAGAACGCCCCCTGTTCCAGCAAGCCCGACGCTCCTCCATCCATGTCGTCCCAACTCCAAGTCGCCGCCACATGGTAACCTCCCCGGAACGAGAGGGAAACCTCTAGTCGGCTCGGGCTCAGGCTCGGCTCCGGCGGGCGGTTGACACGCGCTGGATGCTTTTGAACCGCTGGTGCTGCGCCACTAACTCCACCGCCGCCGACGTCGTCGCCAACGCCGATGCCAAGACCGTCGCGGAGAGACCCACACCTCCCGTGGGCGTTGCGTGTCTCCCTTAACCGCGCGCGCCACCGGGCAATCTCGTTCCTGCCTTCGGCGACAGGGGCCGGGGCCGACGAGGGCCAAGCTGGCCAAGGCGGCCAAATGGCTTCTCTCACGCCGCCGTCGCGGCTCACGGGCGACTCAGTCCTCCCTCGTGTTCGCCGGGCGACTTCGCCGTGTACAAGGTCGCCGCCGCCCGATAACCGCCGTCGGCCTCCCCTCCTCCCGCTGCCACGACCTCATGTACGAATGGGATCAAGAACGCGGCGAGTACGATTCCAGCGACGAGTGCCGAACGGAACGCCGAAGTTGAACCAGATGGACACCGGCCTCTTGCGTTGCGAGGAAGGCGGCGGCCGGGGTTCCTTGTGGCCCAGCTCGGTCGGTCGTCTGAGGCGCCCGTTCGACACGGCCGAGCTCTGCGTGCTCGCCCGGGTCGCCGCGGCCCCAGGAGTTCATGGAGGCGGTGCCCATCGTCCACCACGACGGCGGGCGGGCGGCACGACACTGGGGAGGTGGCGGGATCTCAACGAGGCCGTCCCCCGCCGGGAACCGTTTCTGTCTTTGGGTGAGCTACGACCTTAGAAGCCAGGTTCCCGGAACGTGAGGAACGTGGTACGGGAACGTGGTACGTGGTACGACATTTTCAAAAACTATGGAACGAAGAGGGTATACATCTTTAGCTTGTACCAAATTCAAATGGAACGCGTACCTAATCTAGATGGAACGTGTTCCCGGAACGTGTTCCCGGAACGTTCCCAAAATGCAGTACCTGAGATGCTCTAAATGGCTCGCTTAAGCCTATTGCCCTGTTCTCTCTTATCGCCAGATGGATAGATCTCAAGCTTAGTGTTTAAGACACTTGATGACAAAGATGCGAGACGCTTCAACGGCTCATCGTTCCGTCCATCTTTGGGACTCTATGTTCCTCGGATTGATCGTGATCCCGGGGCTGCGTTCCATCGTGATTGGGAACGGCGTTCCACATTGTTCCCGCACCACGAATTGGAACGTCGTTCCCGGGCGGGAACGCGGGCCATGTTCCCGCCACGGGCTTCTAAGGCTACGACCACGCGGCACCTTGCTGCGTGTGCGACATGATGGCGAGGGAGGGAACACCAAGCTCGCACGTGCGGCGCCCGTCAAAGGCGGTGCCGCCCAAAACAGGACGAATGGGACGACGACGGCGGCGAGCATGAGGACCAGCTCCCCGGCTGTACTACCGGACCATAGGGCGGTGCCGCCGCCTCGGGGGCATCGACGTGGCGGCGGCGCGGCTTTGATTTCGAGCATCGACGACGCTGCTGTGGCGCCCGTGATACGGAGCGCGTCGGCGGCACTCCGGCTCTGGCGTTCCGCGGTGACCACGTGGGCGCTGGCGCTCGCCGGGAGGGCGACGAGCCATTGGCGGGGTGAAGGGCGGCGTGCTTGATTCGCGAGGAGTTACGGGCGCTGCTAGCGGGCCGATGATAAGGACCTCCCGCGGGCGGGCATGGCCGATGTGCCCCGCCGTGAGCTCGGAGAACCCGACGTGGTGCGGCTTCATCGTGGCCGAGTGCGAGGAAGACGGACCAAGGGGAAGATATGGGCGGCTCGAGGTCGACACGGGGAGGAAGACGCTGATATCTGTCGTCCCCTGCGCTCCCCATCCAGTGCGCCGTGTCAGCTACGTCCACCATGTGCCAGCAAAACTTGAGAGCTAGCTTCGCTGCTATAGGCCGGGATTAGGCTATTGGTATGTGTCAGATAGGAGGAACCGTACGTGGTTGGAGACAAAACAGTTTGTATCACCCAATTTTGCAGCGAAAAGGTATTCAGGCAACACTTGAATTGAATAAAAACAATCCAATTCCAACTTCCAATAGATTTTTTTTTGACGAATCAGGAGGAGATAGAGAAGTAAAAACTATCCACGACTAGCATAAACAATATAGCGTTTAACGAGTGGCAGCATAAATAGAGATGTCCAAAGAAGTCCAATCTTCCTCTCCACATATTATCCTAACCAAACACTACCGGAATCGAGCGCTTTCCGTGGGCAAAATCTTTCCCTTGAGCTAGATGGGCGCGTTCACGGGGAAAGGCGCTCTTTCCCCGTGAGCACGCCCAGGATGCTCACGAGAAAGTTCGGACTCACGGGCAAGAGTCTTTCCCGTGAGGTCCTGCTCACGCGGCAAGGCCACTCCTCCTTTCCCCGTGAGGGAGAGCTCACGGGAAAGGGCACGGCGGGGGCCGTCGATTGCCCCATCGACCTTTGTCGTTAGCCCTCCGTCAACCCACGGGAAAGGATTTCCGTGAGGCCCCTTTTGCCGTGAGCAAATGCAGGCCTTAAGCAAATGACCCCCCTTTGCGTGGCGGGGGTCCCCTTCACGCAAAGGCTGTACTTTTTTTGTGTTTTAGGCTCCAAACTTTTTCTACAATTACTATACATTATATGGCACTCTATGTTAAATTTTGGTGAATTTTTGACTTTATTTGATATATTTAGCTAATTATTCTCTTTTTGCGGCAATTTTTGAAATGAAGACAAAATTGAGCTACAAGTGATTGAAATTTTTGAAAAAATTAGTAAAAATTTATATTCCTCTTACTCAACACAAAGGCCTTGCATATAAAAATAAAACAAAATCTGGAACATCTTAATACGAAAATCATCCCCGCTTTCGAGTGGTTTAAAAATTCTAAAAATCAATCGATGTGCAAAAATCATGAATTTTGATAATATGTCATGATATCTTATGCCGAGGCTATGATAAAAAAATAGGAAGGTTTAAGCACAAGTTGGCACACCACGATGTTCACAAGCTCCAACATCTACGTAGAAGTTTCTTGTTTGTCGAGAATGATCCGTTGTGATTTCATGTGGATGTGGCGGTCAAGTTGTGGTTTGGCTATGAAACTTTTTCTATATGCAATAGACATCATAGATTGTGTCATGTCAATTTTGGGATTTTGTTGGATTATTTTGGTAATTTTTATAATTTTATGTTGTACTTAAGTAAATACAAGTAGAGATAAAACCACATGAAATAATGGTCAATTTTTTGCTAAACATCAATTATGTATGGGTGAGTGAAGGTGACAAGGTATTTTTTGAAGTATCCTCGATTAAAATTTGAAAATATATGCTAGAAAAAAGAAAGAGAGAGCAAAAAACATTTCTAAAAAAATCTTTGCCATGAGCTTTTAGGGTTAGCTCACGGAAAAGGTATCCTCTTTCCGTGAGCCGACGTGGAAAGCTCACGGGAAAGAGGGGGGGCACCTTGGTGGCGGCGACGTCGGAAGTTTTTTTATCCTTTCCCCGTGAGCCGGATCGCGAGGTTCACGGGAAAGAGGTCCCCCGTGAGCCGGAGGATCGGCTCACGGGGGAAAAACTATACCATTATTTTTTTAAAAAAACAAAGTCACCAGCTCATAGTGTCACACTCGACATCTCACACACTCACTCGAGCTCACGCTCGCCGGCTGCCCTCCCTCGCACCGCAGCCCACGCTTCGCGCCGCAGCCCCGCCACCGCCCACGCTCGTGCTCGCCGCCACCCTCCAAGGCGCCGTGCCGCCGCCCGCCGCTGCCCGCACCGCCCGCCCCGATCGGATACGGCACCCCCCCCCCACCGTGCCACGTCGGCCACCCCGCCCCACCGCGCGCCGGGCGGCCGCCCTTGCGCCCACCGCAAGGCGGGGTCGGCGGCACACCCACGCCCCCCGAAGGAGGAAGGGGAGGGGGGGAGGGGAGGGAGAGGAAGGAGGTAGAAGGGAGGAGAGGAGGAGGAGGAGGAAGGAGGAGGAGGAGGAGGAGGAAGAAGGAGGAGACGGAGACGGGAGGAGAGGAGGAGGAAGAAGAAGGGAGAAAGAAGAAGGGAGGAGGAGCAGGACCGCCCACCGCTGTCCGCTTCGAGCCCACCCTCGCCTCTCTCAAGCATCCGGACCCATCTCTGGCGCCCCTCAGACGACCCTAGTTGGCCTCATCTTCGGCCTCGTAGGTTGTCGGCCACCGAGCCATGTGAATGTCAATATATATATATATGTGGTTGTCGACCATCGTGTCGTATGTTTGTTTTGTATGTTTTGGTAACCTCACCGTGTCGGGGAGGTTCTGTCGAATTTTTCAACTGAGCCTGTGTGTTTCTTTTTTTGAGAGAGGAGCCCATCGTAGTCGAGCCGGAGTGCCTTGGCAGCCCTGATCGTCTTCCTCGCCAGTAGCCTGACTCCACAGCGACCCTAGGTATAACCCCTCTTTCCGTATCATGGTCATAGCTAGACCGCGCAACTCAGTTAGGCGTCTCCCATTCGAAAGAGATACGGTTGGAAGAATGCAAATCTCTACATACCTATAACGGTATCTGTTTTGAATTGTCCACGTTTTTGGACAGCCCGAGGATGCGTAGATGTGGTTAATTTCCATGTTCTACTCCTAACCACTTACCAGGTGTAAGGTCCTAGATGGCCCGAGGGGGGGGGAGGGGTGAATAGCCTAATAAAATCTCTACAGGCTTCACTTAACAAACCGGTTAGTATAACAAATGGCGATTAAGCGGTTTGCACTAGCTCTAGTGGTCTTGCAAGCCTTCTAGTGACAAGTCTGAATATAACTATGATCTCTAAGACACACAATGACTATGTCACTACTCTATCTAGTGAACAATCCTAAATATGATCCTTAGGCTAGCAAAAACAGCTACACAAGCAAGAGCTAGCTCTCTACACAAAGTAAACTAAGAATGAAGTACTAGAGAGATGAACTTGATATACCGACGTGTAGAGGCTATGAACCAATCACCGATGTCGAGGATGAGCAATCACAATATGACGAATAAGCCAATCACCAAGGAGACAATGAACAAGTCGATTTATCCCCGAATTCACTTGCACACAACAAGCTACGTCGCCACTGTGTCGACCAACACCTTGGCGGTTCCTCGGTGTGACCCTCAAGTCACTTGTCCCACAAGACACGCCCAAGGCACTTTGCAAAAACCAATGGCACAAGCGAGGTACTCACCGACACGAGCAATGTATTACTTGCAACTTTGTCTTCCGACTAGGAATGCGGGTCCTCTTACAATCACCGGAGGTGCCCAAGAACAATCACCTTTTCTTGCCAATGCCTCCACCAAATCAACAAGCCGACTAGGAGTGGTGTCTCCAAGAGCAACAAGAAACCAACCGGCTCACAACGATCCCCAAGTGCAACTAGATGCAAGAACTCAATGCAAATGCACTTGGATCTCCACAACTCTCAAGATTGAAGCTCACAAGCAAGAATGAGATAGGGAGGGCTTTTGCTCAACTCTAGGATGTTAGGAGTGATTCAAATGACCAAGAGAGAGAGCACAAGCCGGCCAAACAAGTATTTATACACCCCCACACGAAATAGAGTCGTTGGGGGCAAAACTGCACTTTCTGCGTACTGACCGGACGCACCGACCGGACACACCGGTCAGGTGACCAGACACTCTGCTCTAGCGTCGGTCGAGGCCGACAAGTGGGTGTGGCCCCACGCGCTAACACCCGGAGCCCAACATCCGGTCGCAGCGTCCGATCGCTGACCGGACGCACCAGACAACCGAGCCTGAAAACAGGCTTACTGGACTTGACCGGAACCACCCGGCCGGGCCGCTCGGTCAGGACCCTGCGTCCGTCCAAACGTCGGTCGTAGGGTCCGATCGGTTTTGAGCTGCCTTGAGAATCGTCGTTTCGTTGTTGTTCCTTCGCCTTTGCTCCAAACTAGCTTCTGTCACTTGATTCTTGTTACCAACACGTCGAAGAACACCTCGAGCACTTGTGTTAGCATTTTGAAAACCATTTTCATCAAGCACGGAGTTAGCTCTCTAGGTTAGAATGCATGCATATGAATTTTGAACCTAGAGGCACATGAGGACCGATGTGTACGATAAGTTTCCCCTCTTTATAGTACGGCTTATCGATCCTATAACCACTCACACCCTCTATGGTGTCTTGAGTGCAAAACCAAATGTCCATATGGTTATACCTTTGCCTTGAGCCCATTTGATCTTCAAACTCCACCAAGGTTGAACATTCGATCACCAATTGTATCACCTCGATCCATCCATCATGACCCCCTTGTTCCAACTTTGGCACGACTAATCTCTATCCTAGTCAAACACTTAGCATCGAGAGATTAGTCCTTAGGTGTCACTAATTATCCAAAACCAAACTAGAGATCTTCACCAGGCTATGATCTCCTCGACTCGAGGTAATTTATTTATTTTTATTCAAGGTTGACTTATCTTTACATTATGTTTCTCTAGGATCTAACTTTTTGTTGGAATAGGCCCGATAGAGCAACGAAAAGAGGCTCCGGGAGGAGGCTGAGGCGAGGGAGCGAGTGAGGGCTGAGACGGACAGACAGAACTTTGAAATCTCATGTTTGGTTTTGGAAATTGATGACACACTTGTTATGCTAATCCTTTGCTCTAAGTGTGACTTAAGAGATAGGATTACATGGATGACGTGAAGCATGATGATCATGGACATGGACGTTGAGGATGGACATGATGGATCGTCAAGCTCGGTTTGTCGGTTTGGAGGGAACCCCGGAGATCAAGGCAAAGGTATACTTGATAGGGTTTTCTTTTAGTGATCAAGACACGATAGAGCGTGTGATCACATTATAGGCTAGATGGCCGACTATCAAGAGGGGATGCCGTGACCAATCCTTTGGTGAAGTGCTTCTAGGTCCAATTGACTTGCATATTGCATTTAGGACATGAGAGCACTAACTTCGTTCTTGCCTAATCGATCGACATGCTAACATAAGTGATATTGAGATCATCTTCGACGTGTTGGCAATTTATGGCAAGAGGCGAAGCAAGGTTGAAGCAAAGGGCGAGAACAAAATGAAGAACACTCAAGAAACAGCGGACCGGACGCACTAACCGGACGCCGGCTGACCGTGGTCGATCAAGTGACCGGATGCTCCGGTGTGTGCGTCCGGCAGAGAGCATGTTTTGGCGATCGTCGTCGAGGACCGACCGGACGCGGTGACCGGAAGCATCCGGTGCTGACCGGACGCATGGACTGGAAGCTCGTTCGGGGTTGTCAGATGTGGGGCCAAGGCGCGTGTCCGATCTGACCGGACGCACGAAATGGTGCGACCGGACGCTTGACCGGACTCGCTGGTGAGTCCGGTCGGTGCGCAAAATGCCCATTTCAAAGCACAACAACTCTATTTCATGGGAGGCTCTATATATACTTGGGTGGCCGGTTACTAGAGCTCTCTCTTGCACATTTGAACACTCTAACTCTATTGTGAGCTTGTGAGACTCCTCTCCACTCATCTCTTCATCCAAACTTCGAATCTTTGGTGAGATTGAGAGTGATAGAAGTGCATTGCATTGCTTGATTGTATTTAGAGGCACTTCATCCTTGGAGAAGCCGCGGAATTTCGTTTCTCTTGGGAATTTGCTTGGTTCCCTAGCAACTTGGAGCAAGAGGCGGTGTTGAGCTTCGATTGGAGCTTGTTCGAGGCCACACCGGTGGGTTTGTGAGGGGTCGTTTCTTACCCCGCAGGTGATTCGCGAAAGGAGCACTAGTGGATTGCTCGTGGCTTGTTTGATCCTCTCTTGTGATCGGTGTGCTTGAGCTCCCACCAGGGATTTGGCACCGGCCATTAAGCTTAGCAACCGTCAAGTGAGTGTATCGCCACAACGGGGACTAGCGTCTTGCTAGCAAAAACACGTGAACCTCGTGAAAAATCATCGTGTCACTTGTTCTTGCTCGTTAGAGATTTCTAGTACACGGTGATTGGCTTCAACATCCTCTACACTCCACTGTCGGTATATCAATCACTCTTTCCCTAGCATTACATTCGATATACTTGTGTAGAATTGCTTAGGTTGCTTAGTTGATTAGAATTGTTTACCTCCTAGTGGTTAAATTAGTTAGCATATCTTGCTCACCTAGGAGTAATCTAGCAACCTAGCACTTGTGTGATATTAGAGACATTAGAATTGATTTACTTGTCTTGTGGCTTGCCTAGCTAGCTTGTAGCACCGCTTATTTAGCTTCATGCATCTTATTTACTAATCCAGTATGTTTAGTGTTGTTGCAAGATTTTTTAATAGGCTATTCACACCCCTCTAGCCATTAGGACCTTTCAAACTTGGAAGCTCTCCTAGCGACACGTCACATGTGTTGGAGGCAAGGTTGGTGAAGAGCCGCCGCCACAAATGTCCTTTGCTCCACCGCCGGTCTTCCCTCCACTTTGCCCGCCTTGGTCCACCGCCAATCTTCCCTCCACCAATTGGAAGCTCTCCCCGTGAGTTTGTCTATCTTAACTCCAAATATGCATATATGAATGTGAATGGAAATGATCCGAGTTTTGAATGAACCATGAGATTTGCATATGGACATGTGGTTGTCGGCCATCGAGCCATTGTTTTGTTGCAGGTTTTGGAAACTCCTCCGTGTGGGGGAGTTCTTTGCCGATATTTCTAACAATTTATCTTGCTTTTTCATGTTAATAGAATTTACCTTGAATTTTGTCTCACAAATGCAATATCTTTGCCTATGTGCAAGTTCAATCTCACGCCTCGAACCCATCTCCGAACCAAACTCCTGCGGACCCTTGGAAATGAGTTTTAGAGCAACAAGATGGTCGGGCCGGGTTGGCGGTGAAGTTATGATGATTTAGGTGCTGAACTTGTGTACTTAAACTTGTGGTTGCACTCATGGTTGAACTTGTGAACTTGTGACTTTTGGATTTCCTTCTTTGTAATCATAGTCGGTTAAGACTCGTGTCAAGTCCAGGTATAAATATTAGACCCTAGGCAGGTAAAAAAATCTCTTACACAATCAATACAACAACCCGACTCGCGCCACCCCTATCGAGTCCAAGTCGTGGTCGTCAATCTACTACGAGAGGAACCATCGACTGTCGACCTCCGTGTACCGGCAACCTTGTACCATGTCTAGTATCGTGCGACGGATTTAGATTATGATGCAATTAGTCTTCTTACCATGCTTAGTATCGTGCACGGCGGATTTAGGTTATGGAACAAGAGGGTTCTTTGTTAGGTCATGAGTCGTGGGGCAGGGCTAAGATCTAGCTTGGAGCTAGTTATTGGCTCTATTAGATTTGACAAGATCTAATAGATTCATTAAGTTACCACGTGTTGCATGCTTCTTATTTATTATTTTAATTATGTTTGCACACACTTTTGCCCAATTTAGATTGATAGGGCTCGGCTTCATCTTGTTATAGGTCTAGTTGTCTTTAATGCTTTTGATGTTGATCTTACCGTGTCACTAGATCTATTTGCTTACCATAGCCGAGCTTAGATCAATCTAAGTTGTTACATGTTCTGGGTTCATGCACGTTAAACGTAGGATTAGCCTTGATAGGAATGGGTACCGTCTGGCGGATGCAAGTCTTTGGGTTACTCTAGAGCTAGTCATCCTAGGTGGACTAGAGATCGGTTTAATCTGATAGGTTTTGATCATGTTTTTACGTGTTTGTTCCTTCTTCATGGACCCGATTCGGTAAGCTTACCGAATACGGTTATGCTTTTTAACAAGTAATGAGTATTTATAGATCTATCTAGATATATGCATGCTTTTAGCTTGTTATGATTAGATTGTATCATGCGGTGGATTGATCTAGTTGTGAGAAGTGGTTTGGATCTGTAACAAGTCGTATCATGCGGTGGATTAACTTGTTAGGGTTTAAGTTAGACGGGTTTAGGAAAACTAGGCGTGTGACGGACTAGTTAGATTAGACCTATGCGTGCTTTATTTAGATTAGATTTATATTTATGATTTACCGCTTTTATTCATCATGTTTACAAGTGATTCGATCTATGTCATAAGCTTTACACTATCATATTTTGATGATGGATTTACTTGTTCAAACATGTCTTCTTATGCCCGCTCGGAATCGTGTACTCTTCCATGTTTTGTCCATGCTTACGAACGTGTTCATAAACTTGTGGGCGATAGCTTCTATAGCTATATGTCGCCGTAAGTGGCTTCGGGGCCGTACATGTGGAACTGTCTTGGTCTCACCGGGCATGTTCTTGATCTCATGGTTTATCTCCTTTGTTGGTTGCGAGGTCAAACCGACCGACACGCCTCCGGATCAAGGCGCTCGGGCTCCGTGTGAAGCTAGGTAATTTGGCTTGTCACGGGGCGGATTTTGTGTCAACAGGCCTCCTCGGCCGGTTTGATCAAGCCCCGCTTGTTCTTTGCGGCCACTAGTAGAAATGTGATCATTGATGACGTTCGTCATTGTGTCACCGAAAGTGCCAAAATCGTCATCCAAACGCATGCGTGACGAGTTTTTGACGAAATTCATATCGCCATCGGGGTCGGCCACATTTGGCAATGTGTGACGAAATGACAATTTTCGTCATAGATGTGCTTCCAGTCTATGACGAAAAAGGTTGGCGTCACGGATATGCTTGCCTTCTATGCACTACACCACAACACCAACTTTAGGGGACGAGACGATCCGACCTAAAAGCGATTCTGGCGCGACGACGGCGACCCTAAAGAGTTATAGCGGCAGACTCTTCCAAAAGGTGTAAGTCCCGCCGCTAAAAATATTTAGCGACAGACAACACTTTTGGCGGCGGATAGTCCGATGCTTAGAATATTTATAGCGATAGATATTATCTTTGCTAAGTTTCAAATGACGGATGGTTTGGCAAAAAGCATACACCGACGAGATCATCCAACAGTCTTGATATCTATAGCGACGGATCGTTCAACAAGATAATTTAAGTATTAAAAAAATATAAAAATACAATTAGAACACATTTAGCACATATCAAACCCACATTCATGCCCAGTATCCACACAATAAAGATATTGAAGCACATAAATCACATGAAGGTCAATATATAATAAGATCTCCGATCTTGTCTTACATTACATAGTAATCCACCAAAAGGTTACATATATAATCCCAACAAGCTAAGATAGAATCTAGTCTTGCACATTACATCATCCAACAACCACCACCCACCAAAAGCTTACATGATCAATGCACAACCGTGAGCAATATAATAATAGTGTGTTTGATATATTAAGGTTTGTGCACACAATCATTTCTAGGAACTAAAATCCAAAAAGCACAGCCAAGGTTATGTGAACCAATTTGAAGCAACTCAAGTCAATTGCTGTCCAGCAGTTCTGAAAAATATAATAACCATGTAATTAGGCAAGTGAAGAAAGTAAGTGAAGCTGTTGTGCAATGTAAGTTTTTAATTGGCAAGTGATATTGTGCAATATAAGTTTGCTGATGTAAACCGGGTACTTTATTTAAGTTTGCTCAGTCCACCTTAGGCCACAATGTGGAGTTATAATAATAACAATCACTTATGGATTCAATGTATGCTGTCATCAGTCCAACCATTGTCCTATTTCAGGTAGCAGCAAGAAGCAACTCAAGAAGCACAATGCCTTGTTGGTCACATTCACCTAGATAAGGTATACCTACTTGTGAAATAATATTTATCTATTATTCAGAACTGCCAGTAGTAATATTGCTTTCTGTTGCTACTGCAGGAGCAATTGAATCAGATGGAAATAACTATGGGAGATATTTTTCAAACATGCCAAAAAATTATCAGTGAACATAAAACGAAAAATAGGCAGCTGATGCAAATTTTGAAGACAACTGAAATGATTTCAAGGTCCTTCACTTTTCTACAGTATAGTGCTTAAATAGCATGGATATTTTTTCCCATTTCTTTCAAATGCTCACTTACTGTTCAAACCCCACTAATATTAAGTTATTAGTTTAGTGCAAGGTTAACATAAGCATAGCACTGTCCAAGTATCCAAATTGCTTGTTACCACAGTAGTGGGTTTGTACAGAATGGAGTAATTGCCTTGCAAATATATTCAAATATGCCTTTAACAAGTGGTCACTAGGTTCGCATGAGCCTACTGTACATGTTCAACCAAATCTAAACACCATTGTATGAGTTCAACCAAATCTACACACCATTGTATGAGCCCACAGTATATAATTAGGCATGAGCCTGGATTTTGTACTACTGTGAGCTAACAGCTCGACATATACCTACAGTGCCCTTGAGAGGTGTACTAGATGCGTTCTTGCTTCCCTTCTTTCTGCATGCCTTTATCTATCACAGATAGGTTTAATTAGGTATATTGGTCATGCATCACAGATCAAACAAGAATGAGAAATATGTCAAGTCCAGTTTATTACTTTATTCTATGGCCATGCGATGCTCATCATGTCAGCATTTGCCATAGTCTTGATGTCCCGATAAGGCCGAGGCAGTATCGCGTCCCTTTTCATCACAAGATCAACAATTACTTCACAATATTCTTTCCCAAGAGGCTGGCCTCCTACCATGTTGTTTGGATCAATTGAAATGACTGTTCCCTTAGCCGCAGGTAATTCAGTCCTCAATACAGTATATAATATCACATCCTTTCCAAGCTGAAATAAAGTATGCACCCATAAGAATTTTAAAGCAGGGAGCACATATGAAACCACAAAAGAACACGGGGAGAAAAAGAGATTACAAGGTCATGGTGAGAAAAGCGAGGGCCATCCTTTGTTGTTGTAGTTGTTTTTTTTAAAGGTGAACGGGCTGCATCATGTCTATGGGGGACCAAGCTCTCATCAGTTTCAGCCTGAAGTAGACATACACTCATGAGAGTTGCAAAACATCGAACATTATTAAAATCATAGAGAGACATTGCTGAAGCATTGCAAGACTACATGTGTATCATTTCCACAGCGAGGGAGGATATCATTTGTTGGTGCAGCAGTCTTGTTAATAATTGATTGGGCTGCAGCAGGCCTAGGGGGCAGCAAGCTCTGTTCCATCGCAACCTAAAATAAATGATGCACTCATGAGACAACTATAAAGCATTTGGAACATATTTGAAATCACAAAGAGAAAGATTGTAGCAGCATGGCTAGATTACATGTGTATCATTTGCAATGCATGGGTGGACATGACTTGGTGCAGTAGTGATATTCCTAACTGGTTGGGCTGCAGCATGCCTATGGGGGCTCATGTTCTCATCCACCATGTCATAATGATCATAGTCTTCATCCTCTACATAATTATCAACATCGAACCTAAATGGGTGGTTTTCATCCAAAACCTACGATGATCCATATAGCAAGTCTTCCTGCCCCCTTGCCAAGTCTATGTGAACAAGTATATGAGTGGCAATCAGGGCATGCCGCTTCACCAGCGGTCACACAGCCAGATGCATAGCCTAGACCTGGGAAGTCTGTAATAGTCCACAACACTGCTGCCCTTAGTTGGAACCACTCACGCCTCGATGCATCATAAGTTCTAATCCCCGTGACAAACATATCTAACATATCATTCATAAATGGCTCAAGAAAAACATCCATATCACTACCAGGAGCTTGCCTTCCAGGAATTAGTAAAGAGAGTATGAAATTTGATTGCTTCATGCACATTGATGGTGGAAAGTTGTAGGGAATACATATACCAGGCCAAATGCTAAAGCTAATAGTCTGGGTTCTATAAGGATTAAAACCATCAGTGGCAAATGCAAGGCGTATATTTCTGCTTTCCTTAGCAAACTCAGGATGTTTAATATCAAAGTCCTTCCATAGATCAGAATCTGCGGGATGCCTAAGAATATCATCTCTTGTTCTCTCCTCCTCATCATGCCATCTTGTTAGAGCTGCTGTTTTAGAACATAGAAACAATCTTTGGAGGCTTTTCTTTATCGGAAAGTACCGAAGAACCTTCTTAGGAACCTTGTACACATGTTTCCCATCTAGACTCTTCCTAGCCGATTTCCAACGTGAAACCTTGCACTTTGGACATGAATCAGAGTTTTCATGTCCATTCCAGTATAGAATGCAATCATTTTCACAAGCATGAATACTAATGTACCCAAGTCCTATGGACTTAATCAATTTCTTAGTTTAAGTAGTAGTTTTTAGGTAGTTTTGAACCCTCAGATAAGACATCATTAAACAAATCTAGCGTAAGGTCAAAACTTCTATCAGTCCATCCTCCAAGAAGCTTGATGTGAAGAAGCCTAATCAAGAAACGCAGCTTAGTGTACTTCTTGCAATTAGGAAATAATTGTTGATTATTGGCTTCTACCAACTTTTGGAGGTCAACTAGTTCTTTTAGGAAGCTCAACAGAACTGTCATCTTCAAAATCCCTCTATCATCTAAACCACATGCTAGGTCTCTAAGCAATGCAGATATGTCATCCTCTTCACTAGACTCTTCCACAAGATCAGCCCCATCACCATTGTTTGTATTCAGGTAAGAGGAACTAGCTTCTCCATGTAAGTTCCAGGTTGTGTACCCTTCTAGAAACCCATCACATATCAAGTGCTCTCGAATATCACTTGAGTTCCTCCAAAATGAGTTAACACACTTTTTGCAAGGGCATAGTATTTTATCCCCTACCGCTGAATTTCTAAATGCAAAGGCTAGGAAACTGTTGACCCCTTTTAAGTAATCCTTTGTGTGCCTAGCATCACTATAGATCCATGATTTATCCATGAGTCTTTGTGGGACTGAGTGTGTACCTGCAGTACTTCAATCTGTTGGCTGCAAGCAACAATGAGAAGAGGACGGCGTCGATGCAGCAGATCTACAACTTGTTGGGTTTACTAGGCTAGCTCCACAATACTTTCACCTAGTGAGCTGAAATAAATTAGAAAGAGTAAATCAATTATGCCTGCTTGAACACTGGAAAACAACAATCTCTTAATATTAATAATATATCAAGGCCTCACTAATTGTAGGATAATCTCTTGAACTTTGACATGCTGGATGTTCCCAATTGTTCAGCAAGCTAGCAAAAACAAATGCACATAGCTGCAGGTGTACTGCAGTCAAGGTTTTTGTAGTACTAGTGAACTAGTAGTACTACCCACAAATGAGCATTACACTAATCTAAAAATCTGATGTAAAATGTCAAAACAACTGCATATAATAGCTTCTTTTATGATGCGATTGGATCGTGAAGAAATAAATATTGGCAACTCTGCATCTAGAAATTCAACACTGTCCTAAGCAACTTGTGCAAACAGATCTGACCATCACATTGAGACATAAAAGAAGCTCATTTGGGGTCTTGACTGAATCGAAGGCATGCAGATAATTATCATTTTATAATTTTTCTCAAGTCCATGGGAACAAAATCACCTATGATTCAGTAAGTGGAAGGGCATATTATTAAAGTTACTCAGATCCATCTGAAGCCACTAGAGCTTTGCTAATGCCCGATAATTAACTACTGTCCATACTGAATCTCATTTTTCAGCACCTCAAAGAAAGAACCACAGGAGGGTATTTGCACATACCGATGGATCTGTTCCAGAAGCAGAAATTGGAGGCTTTGGCTGCTGCTGCTCCTCCGTTGGAGCACTCCCACTCCCGTGCTCCACTGATGTACTACAGGAGGAGAAATCGGAGGCCACGGCTGCTGCTACTGCTCCTCCATTGAAGAACTCGTCACGTGCTCCACTGTCAGAGGCTACAGCTGCTGCTCCACGTCGAAGGGCTCCTTCTCGCGTTCTCCAGATGCGCCTTCAGGTCCACCGACGGGCGTCTAGGTGCTGCTGCTCGCGTGCTACAGGGATGGACGGGGCTGGACCAGGGGGAGGGCGACTGTGGGGGCGGCGCTCTCAGCACTATGGGCCGGCACTGAGAGGAATTGAGGACGGCGTAGGACGGGAAATTAGAGATGCGGACGCGGCTAGGGGAGGGAGCAGAGGGCGGCGAGGGTGGGATGGGGACGGAGAGGGAGGCGGGTCGGAGTTGGGAAGGCTCGGGCGGCGATGGGAGTTTTGACGGACACAGCTGCTGCTCGCGTGCTGCGGGCGCAGGAGGGTGGGACGGACGCGGCGGCGGGTGCAGGAGGTGGGACGGACGCGGCGGCCGGCGCAGGGAGTTTGGGACGGACGCGGCGGCGGCAGGCGAAGGAGCGAAGTGAGGGGAGGGAGTTTGGGAGCGCGACGACGGGAACTTTTGGGAGGGCGGCGACGACGGGAGATTGGGAGGGAAAGGGCGGCAGGTTTGGAGGGAGAGGGTGGCGGCTGGTGGAATTTGGGGGAAAAAAAATCTAGGGTTTCTGCTGTTCACATGAACTAGGCCTAAATTTACGCGGGCAGGCCAAAATTTACCCGCCAGAGCCAAGCCACGGGCGCGGGGTGGGCCGGATGCAAGAGCTAGATGGGGCCCACTTATTTGTTAGCGACAGGGGCAGTGGCGGGCGTACTTATGTTTAGCGACAGACCATGCATCAATATGTATAGCGACGGATGATGTATCGCTAAATTCATAATTACCCAACACATAGTCTCTAGGTTATCTTTAGGGGACCCAGGCCTTAACGATAAAAACAACTTTTGGCGCACAGATGTCTCACCCTAAAAAGTGTTGTGGTGTAGTGATGGCGGCTTGGGTTTGGTCATGGATATGCCCCTCTTTTTCGTCACTACACTCCGTCTCACCGGGGCGTCTTGGCAGTAAGCCCGTTAACGGCGTTTGTGCATCCTATGGCGATTTATTTTTTTCAAAAAGTGACCGTTTGCATGAGAACCAACGGTGTTTGTTGGCGTAGGTCGATGACATGGCGGTGATGTGGCGGTGACATGGTGCGTCACGTGGCGGTAATGTGGCGCGTGGCGTGGCAAACGGCGGTGGTTTTCATAGCCCCACGTGGAGCAATTAAGATCTCGCCACGTGGCTAGTTCTAATTGTTTTTTTTCATCACAGATAGCGCTTTCATTATAATAGTTTACAAATAATATATCAATTGCAGCCCATGTACAATTTCTTTTGGTATAAAGAAAATATCAAAAAAATTATCCTTTTGCCTTTTGTACAACTTTTGGTATAAACAAAATATCAAAAATTAAATATCCTTTTGCCTTTTAACTTCTCCATGTCTTCTATCAACATTTAGAGATGTCTTTTTAACTTCTCCATGTCTTGTATCAACAACCTGCTAGACGTGACCTTCAGTCTTATTGCACTGCTTGATGAGAAAAAAAAATCATCACAGTAGTTATTAATATTATAATAGATAATAGAGCAACATTGGAGCACAATGATATCTCTAAATTTCCAACCTGAGCAGATGCACATTTGAGTTTTGCATACCACAGCATACGTGCAGCCTTTTGTATTTGTTCTGGACTTGAGGTGTCGCAACATACGTGCAGTGAAATGGAATAGATCAAAGCCCACAAGATATATCTAACGCTGTTAAGATTAGCATACCACAGCATGATACACTGAAGCATCCTTGTATTTCTTCTGGCCTACGATTTCCAAGTGTTCAGCCTTCAGTTGAGTGCCTGAGACTAGTTTGAATAAAGGCCATTGTTATTTGCCCAAGAAACTACCAGGAATGTGGAAGGAACGTAATGAGTGCTAGATTTTTTTTCTTGTTTAAAGGTCTATCAAATACCTGGATGATCATCAGATATGCTGCTTCAGCCTGTGCCAAATTCAGAAGCAAAATTCACGCCCTCAAGAATGTCCACCTTCCTGACCCTGATCGATCCCGAGATCATCATGAATATCAACCAGTCGGACTAACAAATCAGAACACATCACAACCCTCCCAGATCGGATCTCCCATTGACTAAATTTTTTTTTTTAACGCTAGGAAGAAAACATGTGGATAAACAAGTATATTTTAATTGCATAATACAATTAACGCTATGATTTCTTCAATTGCATAATCACTAAGGGCCTGATGCGTCTAGCACTTTAGCTAGCGTTTTCTGCAGTTCTACACCAACGAGTTAGGGCAGAGAGATTGGGAGAAAACAAAAGATCTCTTATTAAACGTAAAGGAGGCAACAAGCACTAGACCAGTTGAGAAACATACACATACTTACCTGCACTCGATCAGCACCCGCCGTGCACCAGCTTGCCGCAGCCCACAGTGCCGCCGCCGCACGCGGCCGCAGAGACACGAAGGGTCGCCAACGGGTATTGGCAAGAGTGGTTTGGCCGCCACCACCTCCCGACCGGACAAGCGCCGTCGCGGCCTCGCGGTGGTTGTGCGACGCGGCGACCTCACGATCATGGATGGCAAGCTCGCGGTCGTGAACGGCGACAGCCGCCGTGGCCTCGCCAGATCCCGACCATGCACCGCTGCCACCGGGCGTCCGCGGCGCCGCAGACTCTGTCTCGCCTCTCAATCAAGGTTGAAGGAACTGCTGCCCTTTGGGAGCGCAACGTGATGTGGTGGTGCGATGGTGGCGGCGCTAATTGTAGGGTTGAGCAAGGGATTGGTGGTTTTATACGCAGAAGTGGATCTCATCTCCTTTTCGTCCATCCGATCGAGGATCAACGGTAGAAATTTGCGGGCCGGTGGAATATTGGGCTGTTGGGCTGCTTTTACGTATTCTTTTTCTTTTTATTTAGCTAGCCAAAATACAGTTAATTCTCCATTAGCGAATTGGCTTGTAGTCCAATGGTAGGGCGGTCCGGTTGGGGCGCTACCCACCGAGTTCAAATCCGGTGCTTTCGCACCTTTTCCTGGGATTTTCCCAAGGATTTACCGGCGTTATGCATTAAGTGGTAGCGGCGTTCCGTCGGCGACGAGGCCCTATGGTGACTTCGAGAATCTCCAGATCTGCCGGCTGCCCGGTCCTTTCCTGAGGTGCTCATAGGGGGTAGGGTTTTACGTGTGTTCATAGGGGTGAGTGTGCGTGCGTGTTGTGAGTGTCTAGCTCATTCTCAAAAAAAAAAAAAAAAAAGTAATTCTCCATTAAAAAAACACATTTAATATAAATAATATATTTTACCATCTCCTCGATCAAAACTAGTTCCCTGCGGCATGTTATACCTAATGTAGACATTTGGGGCCATTTCAACTCGTTTCTGGGTTGCCTTAATTTTTGGGCCAAATTTAGTTACTAGTGTAATTATTTGTTGAATTATCAAAGACTAAATATTAAAATACCATAAAGTGGCTAGAAAATAAAAAAAAGTTACATAGCCACAAGATTTTGGTGTATAAGCATCACATAAAAATCCAAGTGATTTCAACTAAGGGTCGTTGCATATTCATCGCAAAAAGGCATATATAGCACACATAGTCCTATATAACTAAGTGAGAGATGTTTCTAGTTGTGAAGGATGTATAGTACCAGTTTCTTCAAATGATTTCAATTTTTTTTTGGGATGCTTATGGATCCAAACTATGATGTTTTGTGAAGTTTTGGAATTTTTAGATCAAGTTTGCCTATTACTGTAATTATTTGTTGATTTAAAAAAGAATAATTGTTAAACGCATCTAATCTAGCTTAAAAAACCTAAAAACTTGCTTGGGCTTCTCCTTTTGGTGTATTATGTTGTCAAAAAGTTTCAATTGATTACGAGAAAGTGGTGATGCACATCCCCACAAAAGCATATGTGTCTCACAAATGCCATTGGCACTTAGCGAGAGATGTTCATCCTTGTGTGGGATGTATAGTATTAGTTTCTCCAAATCATTAGAAAAATTTTTGAGAAAAAAGTTTCAATTGATTCTGAGAAAGTGGTGATGCACATCCCCACAAAAGCATACATGTCTCACACATATCATTATAACTTAGTGAGAGATGTTCATCCTTATGTTTGATGTATAGTACCATTTCCTCAAATCATTGGAAAATTATTCTCGAGAAAAAAGTTTCAATTGATTCTGAGAAAAAAAAATGCATAAAAAGAATATAAAATAGAGAAAGCAAAAAAGACATAAATGCTTGTAAAACAAAAGAAATGGTTCCATTTGGGTTTGAACCTGGGAGCTATGAATTAAATTAAACTCCAAGTGTGTTGCCACTGCACCAGTTAGAGGTTCTTGTTAGTTGTCGACGTATAGTTGTTTTAATCAATTCTTATCCATCTTCAACTCCTTCCATATATGTAGGTGTGAATTGTTTCCCAAACATTCATGTGATTTTGATAAAAGTATTATTGCACATCCATCACAAAGACATACATGGCACACATAGTCCTATATGACTAAGTGAGAGATGTTCCTGGTTGTGAAAGATGTATAGTATCATGTTTTCAAAATAATTTAAAATTTACGAACTTGACGAGCTGATGATGAGGGGATTTGAAAATGGTGCGCGGCATGGAGATCTTGCAGGTGTTGGTGGGGTTGATTCATGTTTTTTATATTTGAATAAGCTATGAAACTTCTATTGACACAAAAGTGTTTGTGTCTTAGTGGTAAGGTGCCTCGTTCTTGACCTTGGCGTTGTAGGTTCGACCACCCTTTTTTTCTTTATTATTTCCCATTTTGCTAGTTCCTTCCGCCTGAGCATGCCGCACGCGTTGGCTGGCCGCGGTTGACACTAATTTTGGTATACCTAAAATATGCATAATAAGCTATATTAAATAATATACAATTATAGTACATAGAAGCGTGCTCTACAAATCCATACCTTACTAATAAAGAGAAAAAAATTTCTACCTTCACCTATTTTTTTTCTGTCTGCCTTTTCCTCTGCGTATCGGCTGTAATTTCTTTGGTCAGAGTTGGAGACGGATACTAAACGGGAAAAAAAAAAAGGTTTTTTTCCAAAACGGTTGGAACTAGCCTGAAGGTGTTCGTCGTACTCCATAAAAAAAGGTGCTCGTCGTACGCGGATCGTGGTGGCCAACGCTTGACGGGCGAAAACAACTTCATCTGATTTTAGTACTTTTCTATCTGTTGGCCCAAACCTACCTCTTCTATTTTTTTTTTTTAAATATTCGCTAATGGTCCAATTTTGTCTTTGCTATAAAGATAGAAAATTTAGATTAAAGAATAATATAATTTATATATTCTATAAAATAATAAAAATCCGAATGGTACACCGGAATGCACGCGTGCTCTACAATTATAGATATATAAGTAATACTCCTGTAAAGATAAAAAGGAAAGATACATATATATAGGAGCGTGCCTACACATGTATTCCATATTGGCAAAAGTAAATAATAAAGAAAAAAAAGGACGGCAATTGTATGTCACTAGGACTGAAAAAATCTAGATCAATATGCATGTTTAGAGTATCAAATAACAAACCTTGCATGCCTTCAACCAAAAAATTTGACGTAGCCTAGTGGTTATGCTGGTACTTGTTAAGCGCGTGTTTGCAAGTTCAAAGCTCCACTGAAGCAACATTTTTTGTCAAAATAGTGTGCGAGGGTGGGTCTATCTATGACCCGGGCCTATGATCCATTCAGGTAAAGGACCCACCTTGCTATTATCATGTTAAACGATTACAAATACAAAAGCAATTATATCCTTCTTCAAGAGCGGACCCACCTTGCTATTATCATGTTGAACAATTACAAATACAAAACAATTATATCCCTCTTCAAAAGTCAATGAGTAGTCTAGTGGTAACCCTCCATCTTGACTTGCACAAGGTCTTGAGTTCAAAACCCCCACGGTGCCTTTTTTTTTTTTTGCTCTTTAAATTGAAAAACATAAAGGCCCAAGCAACGGTCTGCTGCTATTGAGTGGGCTCAATCTGCTGTGCAGCGACCCACCGTGTGAAAAAAATGTTGAATGTCTTTAAATTGAAAACCATATAGGCCTAAGAAACGATGGAACGGGTCCTGTGGCCCACTTTGCAAAAAGAAGGATGGAGCGGGGATGGCTCGCAAGGCTCAAGCTGATGTGCAGCTGGACCACTATGCAAAAAAAAAAGTTGAGCGGCTGGCAAGGCTCAAGCTGATGTGCAACGGACCACTATACAAAAAAAAAAGTTGAGCGCCACTATGGCACATGCATCCCATGTCGTCAAATGGTACACGTGCGAGAAAAATAGACACTTTATCTAATAATAACGATTACCAAAATTGATTTGTTACCAAGTTGTTTCATCATGAGGTGTGCCAAACGAGTCGATTAAAATGACTATATGAAATGTAATTTGTGACGACTATGTTTCATCATTACAAATACGACATACAAAAACGTAATCTTTGACGATCTTCTTTTAGTGTTCTGTGACATTATTTTTTAGTATCGTCACTAATATTCAAGTCAAAACTTCGTCACCTCACACTTGTGACGAAAATGGACATTTCGTCATAAAAGACATATCATACGTGACGAAAGTGCGCGCGGCGTCACGAGCAAATCGTCACGGATGATCACATTTCTACTAGTGGGCGCCACTTCATTTGCCACCACCGAAGCCAGCTGTGGTGGATGACAAGCGTCCCAAATGCTCCGGTCGGCCATTACACCACGGCGGACAAGTTTTCGCGACCTCACGTGCACAACGTCACGCTCAAGGCCTCTGCGTTGCGTTCGCGCGCTGCACGCTGGAGTCTTGATCATAAATGCACGGAGATGGTTCAGCTTCATCAGGTGCAGGAGCTCTATGACTTATTCCCTAAAGCTGAAGATGAGGAAGAAGTTCAGCAACCTCATTCTCCTGCTCATTCTTAGATTATGGTCACATATCTGTGGTAGTTGCTGCAGGGACAGTTGCAGCAAAATCTTTCGGTCTCGCTGGCAAGTTTATGGGCTCTAATATCTCTATCCTAATTGACTCAGGATGCACACATACCTTCCTTAAGGCTGCACTGGGTGTCTCGCTTCCATCTGTTCAGCTTGAGGTACCAATTGCAGTTCAACAGTTTGAGGTACCAATTGCAGTTCAACAGTTTGAGGTACCAATTGCAGTTCAAGTGGCCAACACCAAGACAACGTTTCAAACTCACTTTGGCCAGTTCGAATTCAGAGTGATGGCATTTGGTTTTACTGGTGCCTCGGGCACCTTCCAGGATGCCATGAATACAACTTTGGCTTCTTGTGCGCGCTGTTTCGTCTTGGTGTTTTTTTTAACGATATCCTGATTTATAGCCCGGATTTTGCCTCTCACCTGGATCACCTCCGCACTGTCTTCCATTTGTTGTCCAAGAATCACTGGACTCTCAAACTTTCCAAGTGCAGCTTTGCCCAGCGGTTCCCAAAATAAAGTAGACAAGTGGGACCCAAAGGTAAGAGAGACAAACGAGCAGGCGGACGAGCGGTCTGCGAACGCACTGCATGAGGACAGACAGACGCACCAGATCATTCAAAGCAGAAATCCAACGATCAGAAAAATCAGTGTGACGGATGGCCAAAATATACCCGAGCAAAGTTTAGCTTTCTCTTTTTTTAGATAGATAATAAAAATATCCCGGCTTCAGCTTTCTTCTAAAAAGAAGAAGCATCAGTCCAAACTTATTACAGTAGCACACCCATAATTTAAACTTATTATAGGTTCAGAACTAAAGATCAAGACGGTAAATGAAGGGCCATCCATGCGATGCGAAGAACTCCATGACTCTCGATTCTAGTAGCTTGCAAGCGTCAAGAATCCTTTCCTTGTCGTCATCCGAGCGCTGCTGGCTTGGTTATGACTAATTATGAATTGAACAAGCTAAGCTAGTAGCTTGCTTGTATGTACATCAACGTACGTGCTTGTGAAATTGTCATGAGCTTAGGCATCCATATACATTTACGTGTGCTAAAAAGATGAAGCTTGATGCATCCTCCTGATAAGAGAACAAGCTAGCAGGCACGTAAGCAACTAGGGCTTGGATGAACGAAACTGCTGGCCGGCGGCGCACGTACGCACAAGGCCACACGTACGCAGACGCAGCCCAGCCGCTCCACGTCTGCTGATAGGATAATCTCTCGGGCCGGCGAAAGCGTTCGCCTAGCGCTTGACTGACCTCTGTGGGCAATCCTCCATTCCTCCCGCGGCAGTAGGCGTGAAGCGGAGCAACCCCACACGCAGGCAGAATGGAGGTGAGTCTATAATAATCCACTAATTAAGCAGCGCTGTCACCGGGGAAGCTCACTTTGCACGCTGCTCCACCGCTAATTCACATGCATGATGGTTGATTTTCGATTAATCTAGTTCAACCATTTCCATGAACCACAAGAACATCTTATTTGGATCTTAGCCGCCACGCACTACATATGCATACAGCAGTTATTACAAGAACATCTTATTTGGATCTTAGCCGCCACGCACTACATATGCATACAGCAGTTATTACAAGAACATCTTATTTGGATCTTAGCCGCCACGCACTGTATATGCATACAGCTGCATGATGGTTGACTTTCGATTAATCTAGTTTTTGCACCATGAAGTACAGATTGATTAATCCGGTTCAACCATTTCCATGAACGACAAGAACATCTTATTTGGATCTTAGCCGCCACGCACTGCATATGCATACAGCAGTTATTACTACCCGTGCACCTATATATATATATCACAATTAACCATAACAGGGCAGACTCAGATCCGATGGCCATTCTAATAGTATTAGCCATCTGCCTCTCGGCCCTCTTGCCGGATGCCGCCACCTCTTCTCTGATCACCACAGCAACAAATAGTAATGGCAGCCACAGTGACCTCGAGGCGCTGCTGGCTTTCAAAGGCGAGCTCGCTGATCCCACTGGCGTCCTTGCCAGGAGCTGGACAACCAACATCTCCTTCTGTCGATGGCTTGGAGTCTCATGCAGCAGCCGCCACCGGCAGCGAGTCATGGCTCTGTCGCTGCCGGATGTTCCCCTACAAGGGGAGCTCAGCCTACACCTCGGTAATCTTTCATTCCTCTCCACGCTCTACCTCGCTAACACCAGCCTCACTGGTTCCATCCCTCCTGAACTTGGCATGCTACATCGTCTTAAGGATCTGGAACTTTCTCATAATTCCCTCACAGGCCCTATTCCTAGTGCCATAGGAAACCTAACGAGGCTTGAGAATCTTTTCCTCAATTTCAATAGCCTGTCCGGGGACATCCCGCCAGGACTCCTGCAGAATATGCATAGCCTTAAGAATTTTTATCTTGCCAAGAATGAGCTCACTGGCCACATACAACCATTCCTATTCAATAATACACAATCCCTAATGTCGGTTAGCTTGAGAAACAACAGCTTATCAGGTCCCTTACCACAGAATCTAGGTTCCTTACCCAAGTTGGAACTCTTGTACCTGTCGTACAACAACCTATCTGGTATAGTGCCCCCAACCATCTACAACATGTCAAGGATGCAGGAGCTTGATCTTGTACAAAACAACTTTTCTGGTCCCATTCCTAACAATCAAAGTTTGGCAAACAATCAAGAAACAACTTTGTGGGTCCCATTCCATCAGGACTTGTAGCATGCAAAAACTTAGAACAACTCACTTTGGCAAACAATTATTTTGTGGATGTCATTCCAACGTGGTTGGCTCAACTACCACGTCTTTTCTATCTTTCCTTGGCAGCAAATAACATTGTCGGCTCTATCCCAACAGGCCTTAGCAATCTCACCCATCTTAACATGCTATTTCTCGGAGTGAATCAACTAACTGGTCCGATTCCAAGTTTTCTTGGGAACTTTTCGGAATTATATTTTCTATCTTTGTACATGAATAATCTATCTGGGTCAGTACCACCAACACTTGGGAACATCCCAGGTCTGAGCCAGCTTCAGCTCTCATTTAATAATTTAGATGGGAATCTCAACTTCTTGTGTCCCCTAACCAACTGTAGGAAACTCCAGGCCATTGACTTGCCCATGAATTCTTTAGTAGGGGGGCTCCCAGATTGTATCGGGAACCTATCAAAAAGAGTTACGTTGGTTTAATGTTGGAGGTAACAAGTTAACAGGTAGGCTTCCAACAACACTATCAAACTTAAGCCATATTCAAATGTTAGAACTTTCTATCAACTCATTCGCAGGGGATATCCCAAATTCTATCATAATGATGCAAGAGCTTATCTTCCTGAACGTCGCTAACAATGACTTGTCAGGCTCCATACCAACAGAAATTGGAATGCTTAGGAACTTACAAAAGTTCTCTCTTGCTGGAAACAAATTTTATGGCCCTATACCCGATAGCATTGGCAACCTCACTGTGCTTGAAGAAATAAACTTATCTAGTAACCACTTAAATTCAGCTATACCAGCAAGCTTCTTCCGCCTGGACAAACTCATTAGTTTAGATCTTTCTAACAATTCCTTTGTTGGTACACTTCCAAGTGATGTTGGCGGGCTCAAACAATTGTGTTCCATTGACCTCTCTTGCAACAATTTCCATGGAACCATCCCAGAATCATTTGGACATATTATTATGCTCAATTTGCTAAATCTATCACATAACTCATTTGATGGACAATTACCAGATTCGTTTCAAAAGCTTACTAGCTTAGAACATTTGGATCTCTCCTTCAATAATATCTCTGGTACCATTCCCATGTTCCTTGCGAATTTCACGGCCTTGACATCCTTGAATCTCTCCTTCAATATGCTAGAAGGGAAGATACCAGAGGGAGGTATTTTTTCAAACATCACATCGAAATCTTTGATTGGAAATGCTGGGCTATGCGGATCTCCCCATCTTGGATATCCTCCTTGTCTTGAGGACTCTCACCGAAAAAAAAGAGGCCTTCTAATTATCATTCTTCCAGTTGTCGCTGCTGCATCTATCTCCATTGCTATTTGTTTGTACCTAATTATTAGAAGAAAAGCAAAGAGCAAGATTGATCCCGACAATGATGAAAGACAGATATTAGTTACCTACCATGAGATCATTTCTGCCACAGAAAACTTTTGCGAGAACAACCTTCTAGGAACTGGAAGTCTTGCAAAAGTTTTCAAATGCCAACTGAGTAATGGTTTGGTTGTTGCAATTAAAGTTCTGGACATGAGACTTGAACAGGCCATTAGAAGCTTTGATGCCGAGTGCCATGTGCTTCGCATGGCTCGACACCGCAACCTGATAAGAATACTAAGCACATGCTCCAACCTGGACTTCAAAGCACTTGTGCTCGAGTACATGCCCAATGGCAGCTTAGACAAGCTCCTACACTCTGAAGGTACATCAAGTAGCTTGGGATTCCTTAAGAGGTTAGACATCATGCTAGATGTGTCAATGGCGATGGAGTATCTGCACCATCAGCATTTTGAGGTTGTCCTGCATTGTGACTTGAAGCCCAGCAATGTCCTATTTGACAGCAACATGACAGCACATGTGGCAGACTTTGGCATCGCAAAATTGTTACTGGGTGATGACAGCTCAATGGTCACTGCAAGTATGCCGGGAACAATTGGGTACATGGCACCAGGTACTATCCCTAGCTTATACTGTAGGTACACCTGTAAGTAGTGTGTATGATCATTGAAGTTCATTCTGATTGCTCAATTGTTCTAATGTTTGATTTTCTGAACTGTTGAGCAGAGTATGGATCATTTGGGAAGGCATCCCGCAAGAGTGATGTGTTCAGCTTTGGAATCATGCTTCTTGAAGTCTTCACCAGAAAGAGACCCACCGATGCCATGTTCATAGAAGATCTAAGCATCAGGGAGTGGGTTCATCAAGCATTTCTGTTAGAGATTGTGCATGTTCTTGATGATAAGCTCCTCCAAGGTCCTTGCTCTGCTGACTGCGATCTGAAGCCCTTCCTTCCACCAATATTTGAGTTGGGTTTGCTCTGCTCAAGTGATGCACCCGACCAAAGATTATCGATGAGCGAGGTTGTAGTGACACTGAAGAAAGTAAAAAATGATTATATCAAATCCATGCCAGCAACAAGGCCTGAGGCTGCAGAGTGATCTACCTTATCTGCATATCTCTCTTCTGTTCTTTCTCTTTTGGAACATCACAAGCCGCAGCACATTCTTGCAAAAAAAATTTCTGCTTTTTCCTTAGTCGGTGGACGAGTGTGTGCTTTGTTCGTGCTTTCATTTAGTTCTTGAGTTTGAGAGATGTTTATGTACTATGAACTGGAGATCTGCTTTACCCTGGACATAAAGCCTATATAAAATGGTATTTTATTGGACATAGATGTTGTGCATCCGAGCAGTTCTGGTTGCTACTTTGGTTTTGCAAAATTATGCGCTGAATGAGATGGAAGCCAACGTTTGGTTGATGTGTTGGAAAAAGTGATCTCGGGCTATATTTAGAGATGGACCAACGTCGAGAATCGTTTAGTCTCGAGTCAAGGGGAGCACGTAGCTCCTCCATGCGCTGCGATTGGGAGCGCTCTCTAACAATCTTTGGTTGTGGCCCCAAGCTGAGCGGCACTACATATAAAGGCATGCACAAATGCTGTCCAGATCAGCTTGAAGGTCACTGCCTTTCGCCGTTCCTCTTCTCCACCGAGAGAGGACATCGGTGTCTCTTCACCGACTTCATCAACCTCTACTGATGGCAGATTATTAAGGTCTGTGATTTATGTAATTGTGATGTGATCATTTGATTAGGCTAGATCATGAATGTATTAATCTTTCGATCTATCATGATGAACCTCAAGGAGCTTAGGTGGATAGATTTACAGCAATCTTGACTTTGTCAAGGGGCTCGTAGCGCAATGGCAAAGACCATTGGTTAGGGGTTCATTGGTTAGGGGTTCTCATCCGAGTTCGAATCCTCGGGTGCGACACATTATCCTGGATTTATTTCGGGATTTTCGGCTAGCTGCGCATTAAGTGGTAGGCGGCGTCCCCGTCGACAAAGGCGCCCTGTGGTGACTTCGTGAACTTTCAAGATTGCCGCTCAGTCCTTTGAAGGTGCTCATAAGGGTAGGGTTTGCGTACATGTGTTCATAGGGGTGAGTGTGTGTGCGTGTTGAACATCTGCGTTATACTGTGTAATCTCAAAAAAAAAAAAAAAAAACAATCTTGACTTTGCCTTGGTCATCTAGAGAGCCAATAAGAAATAAGATAGGGAAGTAATTAAATCCGTATGACCACCCGTCTGCACCATGAAATCCGGACTAAGGCTCGGTGTCTTCCGTAACACCTTTTGTCATCGATCCTTTGTAGGGGCTTTCAGCTTTGGACCTCCCATCCTATTCCTATTCCTAAAAAAATCCATTTGCAATTCATAGGCGTGGCTGCTGCAGCAGAGTGTCAGGACGAAAGGGCAGGATTTGCATGAACCAACAATAGGAAAGGCGGTAGTCGTGTCGAGCGGCTGGTGTACGGACTCGTTTAGATGCCTGCTGTAATAGAGATGATGGTTATGCGTTTCTGTCTCGTTTCTATCTGTTCTCCCTTGATTCTATTCTGCATTTCCTCTGCAGATCCCGTTGTTGACCGGGACTGGTAGCACAGGCATCCATGAATGAAGCTTGAATTTCGCAGGACTCATTTCTCTGGCGGAACTGCGCTATATATACCGGTGATTGCGCCGCCCCAGTGGCCTGATTGCACCATGGTGACGGCAGAGCAGACAGAGGCTCCAGTCACTGCGCCACTGACCGGCAGAGGTGGCGGAGACTTGGAGTTCCTGCACTTGCACCCAGCGAAGCGCAACTACAGGTCGGTCGAGTTCGAGTAGGACTCTGTAACCTGGCCTCCTCATAAATATGAGAGGAGGGCTGCTGTTGTAACCATGACGGCAGGTTCGTAGAAGGACGGCGGCATGTTGCCGGGACCCTAGAGCGGCCGGTGTTGCTAGTATGGGGAGGAGCTCCCGTAATCATGCCCCGGGGACTAAGCATTGGCTGAACCTCGTTAACAAATATCGTGCCTCTGGTGTGATTTTGCATGTTCTTCTCGGTAGATTCAATTGACGCTTCCGCGCGTGGAGATTAGCAAACAGCACGTCGCTGCGGGGGCTAATTTCTAACAATTGGTATCTAAAGCTAGGGTTGGATTGGATCCGGACGTTAGTTGATTAGTAAGTCTATGCATGTGTTAGCACGTCACTGGGCTAATTATCTATTTTTAGAAGATGCATTTGTTGCAGTCTGTAGCGGTCGAATAGTAAGTGCTTGTGTTAGAATATGCGTCGAATATTATGTACGAGTTTAGTTATGTTAGAACTCTGACTTGTATAGGGTAGAGTTGGAGTAGGACTCTGTAACCCAGCCTTCTCATAAATAAGAGAGGAGGGCTGCTGTTGTAACCATGAAGACATAGTGGCAGGTTCGCAGGAGGACGGCGGCATGTTGCCGGGACCCCCAGTGTTGCGACTATAGGGAGGAGCGCCCATAATCATGCCATGGGGACCAAGCATTGGCTGAACCTTGTTAAAAAATATCGTGCCTCTGGTGTCACCTGTGATCTTGCATGTTGGTCTCGTAGATTCAATCAACGCTTCCGCGCGTGGAGATTAGCAAACAACACGTCGCTGCGGGGGCTAATTTCTAACAATTGGTATTTAAAGCTATGGTTGGATTTGATCTAGAGGTTGTGTGGAAGATCACGAGGATTATGCATCTATATGGCATCGTGCAACATATGGGGATACGAAGGGAGCATGTACGGTCATGTTGGGTCGACGAAAACGTTGACGGCGGCTAGGGATATGTGTTGAGGACCGCGTGAAGATCGGTGAAACGTACAGAGCAGGATGCCAGGTGATGTGCTGTGATCTTGGTGGAGTGAAGACGCCTAGCACGTGGGCAAGACTACCCATTGATTTTGGGGAAACCTCTTGCAGAGTCTTGTGAAGCTTTTGCAGCTCTTGTTTGCTCCTGTGGGGGTTGGCGTACAAAGCACGCCCAAACATTTTCATGCACATCTCATGTGGCTTGCATGCGTCCAATATGGCCCGAAGAATCTGGGAATTGTTATTGTGGCGGCTGTCTTCTTCATTCATCTGCTGCATCTTGCTTGTTGTAAGCTGGAGCACAATGTCATGGTACATACCAACAATAGAATAGTCTATAGGCTCCTGCGGTGGACAGCAATATTGTTTGGCCCTTTGATTGTCAGCCACGATCACAGCACCAGCTATGCAATCAGAAAGGCTCAAAGCATACCTCGTCTCCTCCCATTCCAATGCTTAGTTGTGATCAATTTTGAGGATGATCAGGGCCCTTGCTTCTTTGAGACGATTTTGGATCTTATCAACAATCCCTTTGATAATCATTAACTCCTTAATCTTCTGTATGATGTTACTGAACTTCTCTGCTGTTTTCTCTATTGTTTCAATCACCTCTGTGGCTTCTTCAACAACAGGACCCTTTTGTTTGCTTTTAGATTTGCCTTGTTGCACTTGCACCTCGTGTAGGATTTCTTGTTTGGCCTTGTGGATCATTTCTTTGACTTGATCTGCGCTCAGTGTAGACGAAGTTGTCTTCATCCTGACTGCTTCCTTGTCTGTGGGTCGGTTGCTGGTCTTCGGAAACACCTCATGCAGGATGTGTGCATACTGGACCTCATCGAGATGAAGCCAGGGCATCTGTTTGAGCCGCCAATCTTTTTGTTCTATTTCGAATTTAAGCTTCTTGGCTGTTGTTGCAATGATCTCGTCATGCTGCGCCAATAATGTAGGTGTGGCTTTCTTGGTCACCTGTTCATCCACAGAAGCTGAGTGGAGCAGCATCAGGATAACAGGACTAAAGGGTAGCTTAGGAATAAAGGGTAACTTGTCCATGCTGTCAAACAGTAGTTTCTGGATTGTAAGCCGCTCGTCGCCAATCAATTGCTTGAATTCTTCCGTGTATCTGCTGAGATCGGTCGACAATTCTTTTAAATTGTCAATGTGTTGGGTTGCTCGGTAGAGTTCCCACATGAAGTTTTCTTTCTCTAGGAAGATGAACTCCTGTAGCATTGTCTCAGGCTCTCTCCAAGTTCCCGGAAGATATAGAAAAGAATATCCTTGGCATGGAGCGGTCGAACAGGCGAGTGCAGTGCCGGGATGTCGACACTGACAATATTATGGAAATTATGCTGCTTCTTCTGCACAGACAAAGCTACTTGATCCATGGTAGCGACAGCGTCCTCTGGATGCGGCGCCACAATGGCGACTGATGGTATAAGTGATCCCGCCGCCCTGTTGCCTTGCCCAACGTGATGATTCATCCACTCCTCCAGCTTTCTCTTCAAATAGTCTTGCAAATCCACTCCTTCCGCTGCTGTCCAGAGCTCCTGAACAGCTGTTCCTCTTGAGCAGAACGATCGGTCCAGGTTTCCACGGACCGATCATCACCGTCATCACCGTCGTCGTGTTCTTGTTCATCACCACCTCCAACAACTTGGCCAGTCGCCGCCGCCGTGGGTCCTGCTGTAGGAGGTGAAGATGATTGCACCACCAGCACCGCCGCCGCCTTTGTCGGGACCTCCACGCCGTACCTGGACCGGCGCTCGCTGATATCGCGAGCGCGGTCCTGAGAGCTCGCGCAGCTGGTTGGCGGCGCGGTGCTGCGCCGCCATCTTCTGCAGGAGCCAGGGAAGCCACAGCACGTAGCTGCGGAGGCCGCCCCAGCTGGCGCGTTGGGCCTCGCGGTGGCCGCGGTACAGGTACAGGTCGATGCAGCCGTTGCTGTCGAGGGCGAAGCGGTGGACCTGGTCCATCCATGTGCGCACCTGCTCGTTGTGCTCGCCGCCAGTCCTGGCAAGGTGCGCCAGGAAGCTCTTCATGCTCTCCATCTCCTCCTTGATGAATTGCACATCGGCACCCACGCCGCCCAGCAGCGCCGCCTCCTTGCGGATCACGCCCAGCAGCAGGCTCACGGCGCCCACCGCGGGTTCAGCCATCTCGCCGCCGGTACTCCCTGTGCCGGTGGCTGCAGGTGTGTTCAGGAGCTTGGGTGAGTAGGCTAAGCACGAACCTGGGTAGGGTGTCCGGCCGTATGCGCATGCATTGCACAATCAACAACGTCTACTGGTGGCAAAGCATGCATTTTCTTCTCATATATAGCTTGGCGGCATGCATGCTACTTTGGTGAAAACCGCAATGCAAGTATGTGTCTAGATTCTTCTCAGTACAGCAGCTCCTCCATGTTCAGCTTGGCTGGGATATAGAGGCCTTGACGCTGACGTGAGTGATGCAAGCGGTTTAGTCCAAATCTTTGTAACCTGCGTTTTCTTCTCTTTGGTATAACAAAACCTTTCGTTATACTCTTGTTGTCCCTTTCTAAAGAAACCCTATCAAATTAGGAATCTATTAAATACAGAATTGACCTTCTGTCTCCAAATATTTCGATTATAATATAATCTTTTAATGCTTCTATATATACACTACAGGACCGAGGGAGTATTTAGCAATTTAGCTAGGACATTGAAGGGGGATTTTGATTTGTAGGGGACTGAATATCCAACAACTACCTCCAATCCCCTCGGTTTGGAGATTAAATGAGTAACCAAACATGCTTTATGGAAAGTAATATAATGCTAAAGTACCATATATAGCCATTAGCCAGCTCTGTCACTCCTTTTCCATCATTAGTTCTTTATCGCTCCATATACAAGCTAAATTTGATCTCTTGCATCATTTTATCTTTTTTCATTTTGTCATTCCGAAAGAAACAGACAGCACTTGATTCTTTCTCCTTTGTTGTGATTTTGCCCTGACTACTTGTAGTCCACGCAGAAGTCACAGCCGATTCTCCTAGCTAGCTTTGCAACCTGTTCCTTTCGTGTGACAACCTGCTCAATCAAGTCAAGGATAACTTGCTGGTAGACTCATTCTAACATATGCTATTATAATTCTGAATAGCCTCCTAAAGATTAAAACCTTTATGTGTATTAACAGAAAAGGTGAGCTATTCTCACCAAGGGAAATTTGAATATAAGAACGTATAAATGGAAGCAAAATTTCAGCTTTTGCAGTTCGCGGTGAAACTATACAACTTCCTGTCACAACCCGTTTTCCGTCAACGCGAGAGGAAGAACGAAAGAGCGTGGCGTGGCGAGGACGAACAGCAGCAGCAGCACGGCGTCTTGTGGCTTGTATGGGCGAGGGCCTTGGCGCGGCGCGGCGAAGCGTCTTGTGGCGGCGGCGCAGCAGGTGGCGGCGGCTGGCGGCGAGCGCGGGTGCGAGGGTGGCGGCGGCGGCATCGTAGGAGCTGGAGAGTAAGGTAAAAACCTAATTATTTTCTTCTTGATTGTCTCACGATAGTTGCCCCCATATTTATATGAGGGGTTTACAATTGCTAACGGGCCAGGCCCATTAGTCTTTTCTAACTCTCTTTAATTTAATCTAATAATTATAATAATAAAGCTAAATAATAATTAAATATTCAGCCACTCCGCTTATCTCGAGCGACTCGGGCCGACCGAAGTCGACATCTCTCCCGCGCTGAAGATTCAGCTCGTCCTCGAAATGGAAGTCGGGATAGATTTTGTTGAATAATTCCGCATCTTCCCATGAAGCATCTACCGCAGGTTTGTTCTTCCATTTGATGAGGACTTGAAGCTGACCACTGGCGGACTCTTGTTTTGAGCATTAATTCAGGTTTAGGGATGGGTGTGCCATCATGAATCCGAGGTAATTCGGAATATCCGTAGGTATCTCCCCACGGTGTGGTTTGAGCATGCTGACATGGAAGGCATTGTGTATATGGGTTCCAGGCGGCGGATTCAATGCATATATTCTTGGTGTAATAATCTTTGCGATCTTTGAAGGGTCCAAAATATTTAGGAGAGAGCTTGCCTTTGTGTAAATCAGATATGGTTGCCACGAGCGGGATAAAAGTTTGAGCCAAACATAATCACCCACCTTAAATTCTCTGTCGTATGTTTAGCGTCAAAATATTTGCGATAATAATCCTGAGACAACTGCAAACAAACCTTTGTCTGACTGAGAAAAATATCCCGCTGAGTTAGTAAGTCATCCACAGCTGGTAATGTTGTCTCACCCGGATGATAACCACGGATTGTAGGGGGTCACGCCCGTACACAAGTTTAAATGGCGTTGTTTTGGTCGATGCATGATACGAAGTATTATAGCAATATTCAGCCCAAGGTAACCATCTTACCCAATCCTTTGGTTTGTCACCCGATCAAGCAAATAGAGATACATCGTAATAATTTTATTGACGACCTCCGCCATCCCATTGAGGATGATAAGCCGATGTTGGTGACAAAATAATGTTGGATAGACGGAAAATTTCCTGCGAAATTGACTCATGAAGATGACATCTCGATCACTAACCACGATCTTGGCAAGCCATGTAGTCTAACAATCTCTCGAGAAAAATTTCGAAGCTCTGAAGTTCTTTGTATCACGGATGAGAAAGGGGTATAAAGTGAGCATACTTGGAGAGACGATCAACCACTTTGTTAAGATTATCGATTTAGATCCAACTTTCGAAGAGCTTTAATGAAATCCATTGAGATATCCTCCTAGATCTGCTCTGCGAATTGGTAAAGGCTGAAGAAGCCTAGCTGGATGAAGATGTTCCGTTTTGTTGCGTTGGTGTAACACCCCGATTTTTGACCCGTTTTTAAAATTCACTAAAAATTTGAACTTTTTTTTCGATAATCGTGTTTTAACCCAACACTTTGGAAGTTTCCATTTATATTGACTCCTCAAAATTATTTGGTAATTTTGGCAAGACCTAAAGTGGAGTTATATTTAATAAAAGAATAGAAGAATAAGAAAATAAGGGAGAAAAGAGAGAAAAAGAAAAAAGAAAAGAAGAAGAAAGGAGAAGAGAAACCAGCCCGGCCCATCCCCTTCTCTCCTTCCCTCCCTTCTCTCTTTCTTTTTTTTCGAGTGGGCGGCCCAACCGCACCAGGCCGCGCGGCCCACCTCTCCTTCCCTCCCTCTCCATCAGCGATGCACGGGGACCCGCTCCCCTCCTCCCTCACCTTCTTCCCGACGCCCAGCGTCGACGGCGACCCGAGCACAGCCCCGCCCGGGCCCGGCCGCCGCCTCGCCGTACCATCGCCCGAGAGGGAGAAGACCATGGAGCAAAGTGGAGCATGGCGTTCAAGCACGACGGACAAGCGCGAGCAGCTGGCTCGGCACCACGTCCGCAGGCGCACAGCGCCCGCGACGACCGCCGCCTGGCGAGCCACTCACGCCGCCGGGCGAGCCCCGCCGCACCACAAAGACGAGCACGACGACCGCGGCACACCCGACGCACGCGCTCGGCCATTAAACGACGATGAGCTGTCTTCGGCCGGCGCCCGCGGCGCACGGCGGGGGACGGCGAGCTCGCCGATCGATGTCGGCCGCCGTGATGTGACCGCACGCTGCCAAGCTCGCCGGAGCACCTTTAACCGCAACATGACGACTGCCAAAGCCGGCAAGCCCACGCGCGCCTGGACCCACGGCCGGAAAATATCCTGGGACGAGAGAAAGATCTCGCCGGGAGAGGCCGCCGCGGCGAGGCTATAAATAGCCCCGTCCGGCCCTCCATCCCGCCTCGCCGAGCACCGAGGAGCTCCACTGCGAGCTAGAACACACCGTGCTCGCGCCCAACTCCTCTCCCCCCTTCTTCCTCTCCGCTCTAGACGGAGTTTCCCAAATCAATTTCAGCCGCCGCCAAGCTAGGGTTCGAGGAACGCCGGCGATTGGTCGCCGGGCTTGGCGCAATTGGCAGTCAGGATGAGTCTTCTATTTCCCTCCTCTACTCTTTTCCCAGCTTATTGGCCTACATCGTGTAACCGAGCGGTGGGTTGGAGCGCCGCTGTCGTCGACGACCGCCACTCATGCCGCCGTCGAGGTGGGAGCCCTGCACCGCCACCCGGACACCCACCATCGCGTCCGGGGCAGCGCTGGGAGTCCAAGGGACCCCTCGCGGCAAGCTTCCGTGGACAGGAAGGCCATTATTTATCCCAAACGCCGGCCGTATTTCCGCCGTCGGGGAGCGGCGGGGGGGCGCGCCATGACGCCGTCACCCCCACGCCGCCGTTACCCGGAGCCAATCGGCAGCCGCCACGCCACCCCTCCCGCCACGCCGCCGTTCTTCCCCCGCTACGGCCACGTGGACCAGGCCGGGCCCGCTGGTCAGCCTCTCGCGGCCAGCCACAATTGGAAAAACAGGAATAGAAAATGCTATGTCCACCCGAGAACTGTACCCTAATGCTATAAGTACATGTTCCTAACCTCGAAAAAAATTCCAGGAAAAAATATGTAAATAAACTAGATCATGTGGAGATAATTGTCATGATTTTTATTACATTTTTGCATTAATAAAATAATGACATAAAAATCCCACCATGTTTATTAACTAGAATTAAACTTCGAAAAATCATAACTTCCGAACCGTAACTCCAAATTGGGTCAAACCACTTCCGTTATTTTTCTAAAATTGAGCTCTATCCATTGCTACTGGTTTTATATATTATCACATGGTTCATTTTGTCACTATTCAATTGCCCTATTAATTTTGTGTAATCACCGCCGTGCGCGAGAGTAGCCGACGAAGACCTCAACCCGAACTAGACGATCCCGACTACGTTCCGGGCCTGACGACAACGGTAACCAAGGCAAGTCCTTACCCCCTAATAATGTTGACCTAATTAATCAACCTACTTTTATAAGATGATAATCATGGTTTATACATGATGATGTAATATGACTAAGTGAGACCAAGGTAACCAAATTAATAATGTGAACCCTCCAACAAAAGGTGAGTGGTGATAGTCTACATGGAGGTAGACTAGTCACAATCGGAGATGAATCCCGGAGAGATGCTCGCGCCTCCCTAAGGACCGGTTCATAGACCATCCCCTAGTACGATATTCGCGTGCGGCCCACACGTCGAGATGGGACAACCTCGATATCACACCCGTTAGGTCAAAGTATAGTTTCTAACCTAGGAGGCCTGGCGTGAGGCAACGATCTATCGGGAGCCGACTTCGGATGCTAAGTGATCTTCCGAGGTCGGGTTGGCGTGGTTGCTATGTGATCCTCCACGTAAAACAATTGGGCGCATTGACGATATTGTATACAAACTTATGAGTTGGCGGATGCTAAGTGATCTTCCGCAATGCTTTGTGTGCTAATGGGATGCTAGGTGATCTTCCCATTTCCAACCCCCAAAAAGTCGTGGTAGGATTATACCAAACCTAGGATGGCTATCTAGGGGGTACGGGATCTTGTTGGACTATTCTTGCCCGCTGATCACGAGGAGAGTATGTCCATCGTGTGGGGAAATTGTACACCCTTTGCAGAGTTATTTAAATCTATTCGAATAGCCACGTCCTTGGAATGGGCAACCGCTAGGACGGATCATCTATGATTAGTTTAATCCTGTTGATACTAACTATTTGTGTCTTGTGAAGCGACGACCATATAACCTGATCGGGGAAGTAGTAAGGGCAGTTTTAGAGACCTCGCTAGGGCCCAAACCCTTAATAACCACCAAACCCTAGGTTTGGACTTGCTGAGTACCTTTGTACTCACCCATTGATTTTTCAGACTTCGGCTTAGAGGAGGACTTCGGCTACGATGATCGTGAGGATTTTCCGCAGGAGGATTAGACGCGATGTTTCCGGCTTTGTTTGGACTATGATGTTGATACTAGAGTTTCGACCTACGCTCAAGTATGCTTGTGGGTGTGGTAGACTAGGACCACTAAATGCTATAGCAGACTCTGATAAATAAAGTGCCACAGCACCCCTATGCCTACCTACCGTTGTGTAATAAGATCGTGACCCTCGGGCCACTTATGTAAGACCTATTTATCCTATCAATAAAGCTCCGGCACCTTTTTAAATAAATCTGTGTCCACTCTTGTTTCTAGCAACATATTAGCGTGTGATCCTGGCACTAATACGTAAGGTTAAGGACCCATTAAAGTGGGGGCCTGACAGTTGGCAAACCAAACAATCATTCACAAAATCTGTGACAATGCGTTTATCATGTTTGACAAAAAAGGTCTGACGGAATCGATGCAATGTTTTCCGTATACCCTCATGTGCTGAATCATGAATTGCGTGGAGAATGGTCTGAAGATGTTTGGAAGATTTGGAAAGCCATACCTTTTTGTTGAACAATATCAATCCATTGCGAACTTCCCATGCAGAGTCCTTACCGTTGATTATAGAATCAATAAGGGCTATAGCTTCATCACTGAATGCAATTTCCTCCGTAGCTAGTCAAATAACCCCAATTGAATTTCCTCAAATAGCCATGAGGGAAGATTCATCTGTGTTCGACGAGATAATGCGTCAGCCACTACATTTGATTTGCCCGGCTTGTATTCCACAGTAAAATCATAGCCAAGTAATTTGCTAACCCATTGATGCTGCGGAACCGTGGATAAGCTTTGGTCTAAGATGTACTTAAGACTGTAATGATCCGACCTTATAATAAATGGGCGGCCCCAAAGATATGGTCGCCAATGCTTGACTTTGTTACAGTCCTATGAGTTCTCTTTCATAAGCAAAATAACTTTTTGTACTTATCGGGCATACGTTTGCTAAAGTAAGCAATTGGACCATTACCCCGATGTAAAATAAAGCACCCATACCTGTACGGGAAGCATCACATTCCACTACAAATGATTTATTAAAGTCCGGAAGTTGGAGAACCGGTCTTTGATGATAAAGTCCTCTTAAGGTGCTCAAAAGTCATTTGTTGCCAAGGGTGTCCAACGTAAGGAGTCCTTCTTAAGAAGATCAGTCAAGGGACGTGCAATTGTACCATAATCCATTATAAACTTTCTGTAGTAACCAGCTAGTCCTAGAAAGCCTCACAATTCACGGAGAGTGGTGGGGAGCGGCCAAGCGGTGACAGCCTCAATTTTCTCCGGGTCAACAGCCACTCCAGCATCCGATATAATATGTCCCAAATAACCTAATTGTGATTGACCAAAGAGGCATTTAGATTTCTTTAAGAAGATATTATGAGATGCTAGTACCTTAAAAACCTCTTCCACATGGTGGAGATGCTCGCACCGTGATTTGCTAAATATTAGGATATCATCAAAGAAAACTAGCACAAACTTACGCGAAAAACGATCCTAATATATCGCTTCATCAAAGCTTGAAAAGTTGAAGGTGCATTGCATAATCCAAATGGCATTACCAAAAACTCAAAGTGTCCATGGTGTGTCCTGAAAGCTGTCTTTTTGATGTCCGGAGGATGCATGCGTACCTGGTGATAGCCTGAGCGAATATCTAGTTTGGTGAAGAATTTTGCACCTTCTAGTTCATCCAGTAATTCAGCAATAACCGGTATTGGAAATTTGTCTTTTAAGGTATTACTATTGAGCTCCCGATAATCAACACAAAAACGCCAAGTCTGATCATGTTTTTTGACAAGAAGGACAGGTGATGAGAATGGCGAAGTGCTATACCGGATGATACCTTGATGAAGCATGTCTGCACATTGTCGTTCCAGTTCATTTTTCTGTATCTGAGGGTAACGATAAGGGCGAACTACAGTCGGCTGAGTGGGATCCTTAAGATGAATTCTATGATCATAACGCCGTTGAGGCGGAGCCCCGGGGCTCTCTCAAAAAGCCGTTGGAATTTGCATAACAGTATCCATTGGCACGTCGAGAGAAAAAGTATATGAATACCTGGTTGCGAATCTGTCTCCTTAGAGAGGCTGTGCCATGTGACCGGCTGTCCTTTCCTCCAGAACTTCATAATAAGTTTATTAAAATTCCAGACAATATTTCCCAAAGAACTCAGCCAGTCCACACCCAAAACAACATCATAGCCTCCTAATTTGATGCTGAAGAAATCTGCTTTGAAGCTTTCAAAGAGCAATCGAAAATTCAATATCATCATACCTGCCCACATTTGTGATGTGTTGTCCATTGGCGGCAAAGAACTTTGAGCGGACGGTGTAAAGAAGAACTTTGGAGACCCAATTTCATAGCCAAATCAGAATCCAGAAAATTGTGTGTTGAACCAGAATCCAAAAGAGCCAATAAATTAGTGCCATTTATATTGATAATTAATTGCATGGTAGGACAGGTGGATATGCCAGTTAAGCCATGAACTGATATTTGAATATCTGAATATCCTCTTGTGCGTACTTTTGAGTTCTGTCGACGGGAAGCTGTATAGAGACGTCTAGCAAGTGCTATGGCTGTCTCAATATCGGGCGGTTGATGTAGTTGGACGTCGATCTGAATCAGAGGTGCTAACCCAGCAATATAAAGCATAGCCTGCTGTTTGGGGGAGAGGTGTTGTACCTTGTTCAGCGTTGCTGTGAACGTATTAGTGTACCCGTCCCAAATCTCCCCGCCCGGGGCGTGATGTTTGTCGATCACCAAGATGATTGTGCAAAGGGAGTTCCAAAGCGCCCGATAATAGCCGCAGAAAATTCTCGGCCAAGTTGGTTGACCCACTTCGTTTTCCCAACGAATAAACCAAGATAATGCGTTCCCTTGGAGATGGAATGAAGCGAGCTGCATTTGATCTGTATCAATAATTCCTTGAGCTAGAAAAAATTTATCGCACTTGTACAGCCAATGAGAAGGGTCATCCTTGCCATCATATTCCGGAAAAAATAATTTAATATTATTGCTGATACGTCTGGGATTTTCTGGCAAGAATTTAGGTGAAATTTCTTGGAAAATTGCAGTATCAAATTCGAGATGAAAATTCGGACTGTCCGCTGGCTGCAGGATTGAGGAATCGGGGGCGCGGCGGATGTAGGGCTCATCTGTGTCTACAGACTGAAGAGAGCGCTTGGAGGGCGGGATGTACTTAGCTGTTGATGGGGCTGAATTAGCCTCCTTGGCTTTGGCCTCCATGGCTTTGGCTGCCATGGCTTTGGCCTCCATGGCTTTGCGATGGCTTTGGCCTCCATGGCGTCGATGATCCCGCGATGATCCTATTGGCGTTCGCCGTGATGGTTTGTCCCCAGGTACAGGCCATTGGATCGAAAGTGGTCTCCGGATACCAATCTGTCACAACCCGTTTTCCAACAACGCGAGGAAGAACGAAAGAGCGTGACGTGGCGAGGACGAACAGCAGCAGCAGCACGTCTTGTGGCGTCTGCAGCGTGCGGGCGGCCGCCGGCGGGCGGCGCGGGCGCGCAGCAGGGGCGGCGGCGCGCGGCGCAGCGCGCGGGTGGGCGGCGGCGGCTGTAGGAGCTAGAGAGCAAGGTAAAACCTAATTATTTTCTTCTTGATTGTCTCACGATAGTTGCCCCCATATATATATGAGGGGTTTACAATTGCTAACGGGCCAGGCCCATTAGTCTTTTTCTAACTCTCTTTAATTTAATCTAATAATTATAATAATAAAGCTAAATAATAATTAAATATTCAGCCACTCCGCTTATCTCGGGCGACTTGCTGACTGAGTCTGACACTTCCCTTTTTCTTTGTCATTATGCTTGTTCTTTGCATGCATTTCGGTTTACCTTTAACTTTACATCACGGAATGATGTGGTTCCTATGGTCAATCATTGGAGCATGAGAGATGGGATCCAGCATTGGACTTGCAATGTCGACAGGGCATCCAGATTGTGTTGGGCAATGTGGTTCAGAAGGAATGAGATAGTATTTCACAATAAATGTTAACCAAAATTCTTCTTTGCAGGTGCTATTTAGGTGGTGCATTGGTTCCGATTATGAGCGCTTGCAACGATATAAAGATCAAAAGGAGATTTTCATTGAGTTTTTTTTCCCATGCATAATTGGTTAAGATTTGTATTTGTGGGACTATTGTCATGACCATTTACCGGTGGATTTGGTAGCTTTTGCTACATCTTTGTACTATAATAGTTGTGGACTGAAGATGGCTGAAGTCGACACTTTTTCGCCATTATTATCTGAAGGAAGTACGAAACCATGTCGTCCATTGTGGATCCAAGTTGATATACTGGTCAACAATTTTAAGTAATCATCATGTCACGACTACTTGATGAAATAATGTTGAAGCGCTTGTCCCGCATCTACTGTTTTTACGTGGAAGTTAATTTGAAGGTCTTGCTCGAGCCATGCTCCATTTCTAACCTGTTACAATACCAGTAGTCCCATGAAGTTAAGTCTCAATCATGTTCTTGTGTTCTCCTTCAATTTCTCCCATGAAGTGAAGGTTGCAGGCCGGCCTTGTTGATGACGTATTAGTGTGTAGGGGACCCTAGGGTCTTTGTTAAAGATAAAGTTGTTCTTGTGCACCCTCTCTCCATCTTCAACTCTTTACGTATCCAGCAAAAGATGGTTAGGGATGCCTTTGATTCGCTGCCTGCCTCATTTTATCTTTGCTCTTTACTTTTTGTGGAAATCAAAGAGGCAACAGCTGATTCTTGGTCCCCCTGGCCCTGAGTGGGTGTTGAGGAGAGTAATGGCTCTTACAGAGCAGGCCCACATGTCATAGGTGCAGCTCAAGTGTGTGGACCAACTTGTGTGCATCTAGTAGTTTGCCTCTTGGCCTAGTACAAGAGAAGGAAAGGAAGACTCTGGACAATTGACTGTAGGCATCGAACAGTCCAGAGTTGCAGCCACTAGCTCCTGAGAGAGAGGGAAGAACCAGGAAATGAAAAAGAGAGAGGGAGAAAAAGAGTGAGATTAGAGAGGAGATCAGATCAAGAGGGATTCGTCGACAAGGTTGTGAAGCTTCATATCCACAACCTTACTGCCTCTAATCTGTGTTCCACCTTCATTTGGTGACGTCATTTTTATCCCCTGTACAACACCCTGTCTCTGTTACAAATTTGGGTTGAGAAGTTTCTTGTGCTCCACGAACAAGTCAGGACATGCAACAACGCCATGTACGCCCAATGCAACAACACGTACGGTCGTCTCGTCTTGTTCCACACATTTATTTTATTTTTGACCTGCTATATGCATCATGCATGCATGGCTCCACTTGGTTCCTCCGCTGTATTTGCACAACACTATGTGCTGTACCTGTGCACCGTCACTTAATTGTAAATCTTAGCTGCCTTAGAGCATCTTCAAGAGACTTGCTATATCATTCCTAAATGTTAGAAATAGAAAATTTAGTTTAAAACTACACTCCAGCAGTTTTTCTAAATGGTCATCTAAACATAGCCATCTTCTATTCCAGATTTTTTGCTAGCCAAATATGTTAAGATATTAGGCAATTTCCAGATTAATTTCATAAAATAAATCATGATAAATTGATCTACTAAATAAAGCATGTGAAACATACTAGCATAGCATAAAAGCATATCACAGATCATAGCATGATTCGGTAGCAAATAGCACAGCATGATCATAGCAACAGGTGTAATCACAACTAGCACACCAGATAGATCAGATAGATTGAACATGACTGACACAAAGATTGGATCTTGAGAATACCTGGCTGACGTTGAGGACAACGTAATGGAGAGGTTCCCCTCGGCGATACCGAGGTCCTCCATTTCGCTATCGCTGTCGCCGATCAACGGTTGCTGAAGAAGTCGAAGAAGTTGTCGATGAAGACGGCGCTCGGAAGACGAGCGGTGACGAAGATCGGGAGCAGTCGCGCGAACAGCGCTTCCCAAAAACCTTATTCGCCTTCTCCCGGTGCAGGATCGCAAAGACGACGGTTCCGGAGACCTGCTCGCCCGGTCGCTGGTGCACGCGAACGATCGGGCTGGAGATTGGCAGCGGCGGCGCAGCAGCGAGAAGAGGCAAAACCCTAAGCTTTGGATTAGATACGTTTAGCGTGGCCGGTGGTCTGCTTATATAGTCCGGGTAAACCGACATCGTGACACAATCACGATCTAAACCGGTTAGGACGTATTCGATTAGAACTCTGCAAACCAAAAGACCAAAAACTAAAACTGCAAAAGGAGACTGCACACCTGCAAGGCGAGAAGCCGGATTTCGGATGACCATTCACGCGTGTCGTGGCGTGCGCCCGCGCCCTTCACCCCCCCTGCCCGGCAAGGCAAAGCGAAGCGCGTGTGGAGTTCCCTTTCTCCTTCTCACACTAGACTTGAGAAGGTAGGAACAACTTCCATATTTAAGTTGGTCCTCTCCATCTTCCACAAACAATGTGGTACTAAAGGATTCCACCACTCCCTCATTTCCATATTCATGAATGGACCTTTGAGATTTCTTTAGCAATTTCAGAATTTGTTATTTGGGCCAAGCCCACTTAACATCTAAATTCTAACAAAATATAGAAGACGAGAATGGTTTTCTAAAGTGCGCATGCGAAATAGAAAAGCTATTGGGAATTGGAAATATATAAGAAGCGATTTTTTTTGTGCAAACGACTCTCCAAATGTTGGTTTAGAGAGTGAGATTTAGAGTAACTCCAACAATTTTGCAAACAGGCTTTGCATTCGTGAAATTTGTAAAAAAAAAAAAAAAAAAAAAACGATAAAAGTGGTCTCCAACAGTTTTGCAAACGCGTTTGCATTTTTTTAGAAAACCTTTTCTCCCATGAACTCCCAAATCTGCCAAGCCATATCCCACTTTGCAATCGCTTCCCCGCGCGCGCAAAGCATCTCCCACGGCGACGGAAGTTTCACCATGCGACCCGTCCTCCCGCTCCCCTGGTGATGCTCAGCACCACCGTCCTCATCGCCACCATCATCGTCCCGCTCATGGGCGGCGGCTATGTGTGTGAGATTGACAGACCGACTTCCGTCTTATCTATTCGCCTTTATTTCGTTTGCCCGGACCTGTGGACGGATGAGCACTGATCAACGATGGCCACCGCATGCATGCGTGCAGTATGAGAAGGCGATCGTGATCTAGACCATCCTGTTCCTCTCCGGGATCAACACGCTGCTTGAACACCTAGTTGGGAAACCAAAAATTTTTTGGAGTAGAATAATTCATCAATTTATTTTGGGCAGAAACCAAAATTCGCCGTGGTGAAGCTCCACCGGACCTCCTCCCTTTGCGAGGACAGAATGGCGGACGAGGAAGATCTACGTAGGGAGAAAAAAAAACAACCGGTAGGCCCCACTTTTCAGCATTTGCCAAGTGTAATTTGTTAAACCATCGGAGATGACAATTAATTTAACTTGGCAAATATTTGAGAGACTTGGCAAATTGTAACTTTTGCCGAGTGACAAATGTCAAACTGTTGGAGTTGCTCTAGAAATGCTCCTGGAGATGCTCTTATCATCAATTTAATCCATGTAGTACAGAGAGCATAGTTTGTATTTGCTCCCTCAGTTCCAAAATAATTGTCGTTTTTGGGTTTCTGTGTAACAAATTTGACTAGATTTAGACAAAATATGTACAACACTTGTATCTTTAAATAAATTTATTAAAAACTGGAATTAAAAATCTTTTTGATGATATTATTTATGTAACAAAAATTTTTATATGTTTTTAATATATATTTAATCAAAGTTGTTTCTTAAAATCGGAGGGTCGTCATCGTGCATCTCTATCTATCTCATCGGTGTGCCTATTCAGAAATAGTCTAATATTTGGCCTTCATCATCATCATGTTCATGCATCTCTGTATTGTCTATTCTCTATGTGGCTATTTAGAAATAGTCTCAATCTGGCACAGCTTAGGCCTCGTTTAGATGGCAAAATATTTGCCAAAAGCACTGTTCTAACTCCCCGTAGCACTCCTGCAGCACTTTTGTTTATATTTGGTAAACATTGTCCAATCATGGACTAACTAGGCTCAAAAGATTTGTCTCGTGATTTACAACAAAACTGTGTAAGTAGTTTTTTTTACCTACATTTATTGCTCCAAATATGTCTTTTGGTGTATTTAATGTGATGTGATGGAGAGAGAGTCTAAAAATTTGGAAGTTTTTGGCAAAACTTTAGCCATCTAAACAAGGCCTTAGCTTCACTAGGGAAGCTATTTTTTTTAGAAAACAACTTCATGAGCAACTCTCTAGGTGAAGCTGAGATGTTTTGGAAACATTATTTGGCAAAACAGCTTCACCAGTAGCTTCATGCATGAATGGGAGAGAGAAATGAGGGAGAGAGCTAGGATAACTTACTTTTTTCCAGCTTAATTCACTTCAACTTATATCTTTGGGAGAGGAGAAAGAAAACAACTTCACTCATGAAGCTGTTTTAGAAATAGGTCCATGAGCTGCTGTGAGTTGTACCAAATAAACCCTTACTGTTGTCCTTGACTTCACTAATATAGTATACTCCATTATGAAGGTCTTATTCTCATTGAACCATAATTGATTAATCTTTCTTTTCGTTGCGAGGCTTTTTAATGGATGTATATGTAAACAGACATTTATAAGGCACGAGGACGTGGAGGACAAGTCCCACCGGCGCCGCCCCCATTGCCCGACAATGGCATCCCGAACCCCGCTCCGAGTCGTCGACGGGGATGCCACCCACGACCGGCCACTCAGCGCCCCGCTGCTCCACAGCGCTCCAACACCAGGCTCACCGAGAAGGAGCCGACCAGAGGTGGACTAAAATTTTGGTGGACTGAAATTCCTCGCTTTATTAGTAGGTATAGATCAAGCTATTTATTCCTTGATGACGTGTGTACGTCGCTGGAATCGATCCTACTACCATACCAACTGCGCGTGCGTGTGGATGACATCTCATGGGAAGAGACGGTTGACGGTCATGCCGCCGTGGACGGTGATGGTCTGTCCGGTGACGTAGGATGCGCAGGGCATGCAGAGGAATGCCACGAGCGACGACACCTCCTCGGGCTCTGCAACGCGCCGCTACGGCGTCCGGCGGAGGATCTCCGCCACGTACTCCTCCCGCGGCAGGTCCCCTTCCACGAGCAGCATCCGGGTGTACCACGGTGCGATGGAGTTGGCCCGGATGCCGTCGCCGGCCCACTCGCATGCCAGGCTCCTCGCCAGCTGGTTCATCTCGGCCTTCGCCATGGCGTAGAGAGAACCCGTGCACACCGCCACGCTGCCGCACACGGATGAGACCAGCACCACACTGACGTTGCCGTTGTCACCGTTGCCTCAACCGGCCAAGCGTGAGCGAGGGGTAGGCGAGCTGGCACAGGTGGTTGAGGTTTGAGTCAAACATTGAGAATCTAAATCAAGTCGTTGAGTTTGAAAATGTGAAAAATCATATTAATAGATTTGTCTTCAAAATTACTTTCATAAAATTATACATATATAGCTTTCCAATAAATTTTTTTTAAAAAAAGAGAAGTTAAAGTTATGCTTTAGAGGCCATATCGCTTTCTAAACGACTTTTCAGTATACGGAGGAAGTACACCATAAGCCATTTTCATAGTGTGCTTAATTGGTTGCACAAATATTTGTTGTGATTTTCTTCAAAAAAAAAAATTATTTCTCGTGATCTTTTCTATAAGTTCAGTAAAACACACACACACACACACAAAAAGGTGTTTAGCTTACAATCTAATTGATTCACGGATAGGAGTACAATAACCAGATAAAATCGAAACCATTTTTCTTGGTCGATCTAAAGCATTTTATTATCAAATCTAAAGCATTTGTCTTCGTACCGGATTTATTACTACCCAAAACATCCATTTTAGTACAAAGCTAGAACCAGAAAAATTCAGAATAACGATCACACGGCAACCTGCATTAATCTCTGATAATCAACCTAATCCCTATAGCAGCGAGCTAGCTCTGAAGTTTTGCTGGAAAATGGTGGCCGTAGTAGGCACCCGCTGGACGTGGAGGGCAGGGGACGACAGATATCAGCGTCTTCCTCCTCATGTCGATCTCGAGCGCACATATATTCCCCTGAGCCCTGCCATCCTCGCACTCGGCCACGACGAAAAAGACCACGTCGGGGTTCTCCAAGCTCACGACGGGGCACGTCGGCCATGGCCGCCGCGGAAGACCCTTATCGATGCCCGCTAGCAGCGCCCAGAACTCCTCGCAGTCAAGCACGCCTTCCTTCACCCACGTCATTGGCTCCTCCCCGTCGTCGTCGGCAGCGCCAGCGTCCACGTGGTCACCGTGAACAAAGAGCTGGAGTGCTCGCAGTCGCTCCGTATCACCGGTCCGCCACAGCAGCAGCGTCTGTCGATGCTCACGAACCGCAACGCCGCCGTGTCGGTGCCCTGCGGCGGCACTGCTCCAATGCTCCGGAAGTGCTGCCAGTAGAGCTGGTCCTCGTCGTCGTACTCGAAGCCCCAATCCTTTTCGTCCTCTTTTGGCGGCACTGCCTTCACGGGCAGCGGCACGTACTGGAGCTTGGTGTTCCCCTCCTCGGCCATCATGTCGCACACGAGCAAGGTGCTGTGGTCGTAGCTCACCCAGCACAGGAAGCGGTTCCCGGCGGGGACCGCCGCGTTGAGCTCCTGCCACCTCCCGAGGTCTACGTCTAGCCGCTCGCCGCCCTCGTGGTGGACGATGGGCACCGCGTCCTTCAACTCCCAGTAGGGCCGGCCGTGCCGGAACACGCAGAGCTCGGCGGTGTCGAACGGCTCTTTGTACGCGACCTGGAGCTGGGCCACTAGGAACTCCCCGCCGCCGCCGCAGCGCAAGAGGCCGGTGTCCATCTGGCGCAACTCGCGCTCCGTGCGGTAGACCTCGCCGTCATCGTGCTTGCCGTCGTATTCCCATTCGTACATGGGGACGCGGCAGGCCGGGAGGAGGGACAGCGATGGCGGTTGGCCGGCGGCGGCCTTGTACACGAAGTAGTCGTCACTGAACCTGAGGAGGACGGAGTCGCCGTGCGCCGCGACGACGGCTTCTCTGAAGCCGTTGTCGTCTCGTGACCACTTGCCGCCGCCGCCGCCTTCTTCTTCGCTCGTGGGTGCGTGGCCGGCCCTGTCGTCGAAGCAGAGGTACGAGGTTGCCGGCGGCGCCGCGCGGCTAAGGGAGACACGCAACGGCCGACTACCGGAGGTGTGGGTCTCCGCGACGGTCTTGGCATCGGCGTTAGCGACGACGTCGACAGCTCTGGAGTTAGTGGCGCAGCACCAGCGGTTCAGGAGCATCCAGCGCGTGTCATCCGCCGCCGGAGCTACCGGAGCCAGGGCTGGACCCTGACCAGAGGTTTCCTTCTCCTTCGGGCAGGTTACGGTGGTTCCCATGTGGCGGCGAATTGGGGTTGGGACGACATGGATGGAGGAGCGTTGGGCTTGCTGGAACAGGGACCGTTCTTGGTTGATGAAGTTGATCAACCTGCCGGCCGATGATCTACCCAGACCACAACCGATCCTCGTCAGAAGCTTCATGCTTTGTTCGCGTACGTACGTACGTGTTGTTGATGGCGATCGATCTACAGAGCTCACGGATGATGAGGGATGGCTGCTGCACCTGCACACGTGACTACGGCGGCGGTTGCCCTAGGTAGGTAGATGACGATGGCGTGTTCCTTGAGTCTCTCTGCATATAATATTTTGACAGTATAACCATCTATTTATTGAGCTGATCGAGATCCTTCTGTTCTGCGTTTGAACCATATATATCTCCAGAGTTTTCGTGGTCCCCTTGCAATCTTAACTTTTTTTTCCTTTTTTTTTTTTTTTTTTTTTGGCAATCTTGATTTTTCTATCTCAACTTTCAATCTTTCCTCACATGGAAAGTTGACGGATATGCCAGCATATCTTTTTTTTGAGAATTACACAGTACAACGCAGACACTCACACGCACGCACACTCACCCCTATGAACACACGTACGCAAACCCTACCCCTATGAGCACCTCCGAAGGACTGGGCAGCCGGCAGATCTGGAGATTCTCGAAGTCACCATAGGCGTCTCGTCGTCGACGGAACGCCGCTACCACTTAATGCACAACGCCGGTAAATCCTAGGAAAATCCCAAGAAAGGTCACGAGCACCGTGATTTGAACCCCGGTGGGTAGCGTCCGACCGGACCGTCCCTACCATTGGACTACAAGCCAATTCGCATATGCCAGCATATCTAAATCTATAGCGGGGCATCGGGCCGGCCTGGCCCGACCCGGCATGAGAACGGGCAGGCACGACCCGATGCTAGTCGGGCCAGGGCACAACCTATGGGCCTTTTCCATGACGGGCCAGCCTGTGATGCACGGCAAAAACAGCAGGTTGTGCCGGCCACGGCCCATCATGCTAGCACAGAGACGAGATGAGGGGAGGGGATGTCGCTCGATGGGGGTGTCGGCGGCTCCACAAGGGCGAGCATGGAAGGTAGCCGACGATCAGTAGGAGATGGCAGCGACTCTCTACCACTACTATAGAATTCTTTTTGTGTGACACCGCCAAACTTATTCGTGGTGGGCGTACACTTTGCCCACCACAGTTAATATGCCCCAATTAACCGATGCGGGCGTTTTTTATTTACCGTGGCAGCCAAAGTGCCCGACACGTTAAATCTATTTTCTGGCACAGTAAAAGGCCGAAGCCCAAATAGCCCGCTGGTGGCCCGATAGCTGTGTTCATATAAATCGAGCACTTAGGTTAATAGCTCCTCACACTCCCAACCCAACCCTCTCCCTCACTCTTCCCACCCAACTGTGTCGCGTCTCCCTCCCTCTTCTGTCCCCTCCGAGCAGCGTGGCGCGGGCGGCTCCCTCCTCCTCTATACGAGCGGCGCGGCACGTGCGGCTCCCTCCTCCTATAGCCATGGCGGTGGCCGGCGTAATCCCCGGTGTGGGCAGGCGGCGGATCCAGGCACCAGCACCTCCACGATGGTGGATCCAGGCGCCTCCGCCTCTCTGGCCGCAGATCCAGTCGTCTCCCCCACTCCGAAGGCAGATCCGGGTGCATATCCTCCTCTCTGGCGGACGATCCGGGCAGCTCCACCTCTCTAGCTGCAGATCCGGGGGCCTTCCCCACCCGGCGGCAGATTCGAGTGCCTCCCCTCTACGGCGGCGGATCCAGACAGTGTGGGACCCCTCCTGACGTTGGTGCCGCACCGTTGAATCTAGTGGCGGCGATGGCAGCGCGTTGGTCTGGCGGCGCCAGGCCCAATCTAGGCCTGACTGGGTCTCGATTGGGCTTTCTCCATTTCTTTTGTTTTCTAACTGAATAACCGTGGCAGGCAAACCCGCCCACCACCATGGTGCTTGTATTTACCGTGACCCCTGTTGGGTGATGGGCAGGATTGCTTGCCACACAAAAAAAATTTTGCTCGCCACCGAAACGATTTATGTAGTACTATATGACCTCATCGAGGCTACGACACGCTGGGTGCTGGTGGGTGTGCATCCCATGATGTGAGCTGAGAGATGGGAAGGGAAGGAGGCGTGAACAAGGAAAGCGGTCGGTACGGCCATATGGAATGCGATGGGGAGTGGCGGTCGTGGTGGAGCGGACTGCGGGAGAGCGTCGCTACTTCGCTGCCTGCCTCGCGCAGTCATGTGCGCCGATGAGCGCGGTGTCGGGGACTGAGGAGTGGGTTGGTGTATGGTGGGTGAAGTTAGGGTTAGGGAGTTACCAGGTCAAGATGGTGGGCTGGTGGGTTGTTTGCTGTTAGCAGACCTGATGGTTATCGGGCCGCCAGTGGGCCTTTTTCAAAATAGCGGGTTGTGCCGTGCTGGACCATGGGCCTAGGGTGCAGCCTAGGCCGGCCTTCTCCCTCGGACCGTGCCAACCCGGGCCCGTTGGACACCGTGGCGGGCCGCGCCAAAATTCTAGGGTTCGTGCGAGGCTCATAGGCCCGGGCTGCATTGCTAGGTACGACACGGCCTGACACGAGAACGTGTTAGGAAAGACCCACTACGGCAAGGGCATATTTGACCCATGTGCTGCTGGGCCATGCCTCCACTTGCCACCGGGCCTGCTCGCCGGCCTAGGCATGGCACGTGGATCGATTTTCCATGTTGGGCCGACCAGTATAAGCACGGGCCCATAGAGGGAGGAGGAGCCTGCTTGACGCGAGGACTGGGGGCGGTGGTGGTCGCCGGTGTGCTCGCGACTGGGGCTCTTGATGCCAGATCGAACGAAGTAGCAGGCAGAGGTGGCGAGTCCGGCGAAATAGGTGGCGGATCCATGCCGTTGCGGCCGGATCGAGCCGTGTGGCGATGTGGAGGAGGTCGTATGGACGACGCAGCGTGCGGTGCAGCGCATGGTGCTGACCGGAGCAGTGCCGGTGCGGGGGTGGAGAGGAAGAGGTGCGGCGGGGCCCGGTGAGGCGTGGGTGTAGAGGAGGTGGCCGCCATCCGCCGATGGTGTAGCGGTGGAGGTCACCTCGCTCGACACGTGGATGGAGTGGCGTGGGGACCGGGGATGAGGCCAACAAGAGTGGGGAGGCAAAGCGGTGGGATGGCTTGTGACGGCGCGAGGAGAGGGGGGTGTTGAGTCTTGTTGAGGCGTGTGAATAGAGTCAAGGAGGTGGTGGTTGGTGGGCCGCTGGCCTTTTGTGGGAGCTGTATCGGGTCTACACCAGGCCTCCTCTGTTTTTTGGGCCGTGCCGTGCGGGCCCGTGTGCCTCGGGGTCGGCCCAAGCACGTCCTGGAGCGGGCACCGGCCCGGCCCGGACACGAAGCCAACCATGTCGTGCCGTGTTTGGGCCTTGCCAAAATTTTCGTGCTCCCGGCCGTGACACCAGGTCTCGAGCGAATGCTCGATATATCTTGAAGCCCGGATATGGACGCGAAAGCGGAGGTGACCACGTGGGCCGCCGGCACCTTTGCCCGGCGGCGACGGGGGAGGACGAGGGCGAGCCAATGATGTGGGTGAAGGAAGGCGTGCTTGACTGCGAGGAGTTATGGGCGATGCTAGCGGGCTTGATAAGGGTCTTCTGCGGCGGCCATGGCCGACGTGCCCCGTCGTGAGCTCGGAGAACCCCGACGTGGTCTTTTTCGTCGTGGCCGAGTGCGAGGATGGCAGGGCCAAGCGGAATATATGTGCGCTCGAGATCGACATGAGGAGGAAGACGCTGATATCTGTCGTCACCTGCCCTCCTACTGAACTCTTACACTACTGATATACAGGCACAACATTTGTTAAGGAAATTGGCCATTTTTAGTCCAGATACTGCTGGCTATAGCCTAGAGCAAGGGCTGATCTATTACAAGGGCAAAGTTTGGATTGGTGACAATTCAGCCCTACAAACTAATCTGTGTGCCATGCTAGTGCAATTGGGGGCCATTCAGGGATCACTGCTACATATTACAGATTGAAAAGGCATTTTGCATGGAAGGGGGTGAAAAAGGATGTGGAGCTGTTCATCAAACAGTGTGCCATTTGTCTGTGGGCTAAGCACTTGAACAACTTACCTGCTGGTCTACTACAACCCTTACCCATTCCTAAAGGTGTGTGGCAAGACTTGTCTTTGGATTTCATAGAAGGCTTACCCAAGTTTGAAGGATTCAATGTCATCCTGGTGGTGGTTCATAGGTTCACCAAATCTGCTCATTTCTTACCTGTCAAACATCCTTACACTGCACAATCTATTGCTAAACTGTTTCTTGATAACATTGTGAAACTACATGGTTTCCCTGCAACCATTGTCTCTGACAGAGATCCAATCTTTGTGTGCCATTTTTGGAAAGAATTGTTTGAGTTATACAAAGTGGATCTACACCCCACAGCTTACCACCCACAGTCAGATGGACAGGCAGAAAGGGTGAATCAATGCCTTGAGATGTATTGACGATGCGCAGTTCACAATTCACCCAAGGAATGGAAGTCCTGGCTACCTCTAGCAGAGTTCTGGTACAATTCCTCTTATCACTCCTCCCTCAATTGCTCACCATTCAAAGCATTGTATGGGTGTGAACCAAACTTGGGGCTAGCACCATTGGCATATATTACCATCAGCAGCATCCCTTGTGTCTGAATTGGTGGCTGATAAAGAGCTGCACATTGATGCACTCAAGCAGCAATTGGCTAGAGCACAGAACCGTATGAAGCTTACTGCTGACAGGAAGCGCCATGATCTTCAATTCGAGGTGGGGGATCAGGTGTTGCTCAAATTACAGCCCTACACCCAGTCATCCATGGTAAGTCGTCCTTACCCAAAACTGGCTTTCAAATACTTCGGCCCATGCAATGTTTTGGAGTGCATTGGCAAAGTAGCATATCATCTAGAGCTACCACCGGATTCCCTGATACACCCGGTGTTCCACGTTTCACAGTTAAAGCTGTATCACTCTGATTACACAGCAGTCTTCGATGTTTTGCCTGTCTTAACAGATTTGGAGGCGGCTGACTCAGTTCTAGCGGCTGTCATGGATTGCCGGCTGGTCAGGAAAGTCGGCGCCACTATTCCACAGGTGCAGGTCATGTGGACCAAGTTCCCAGAGATAGTGTGTACGTGGGAAGATTACAACGTCCTGCGTCGCCGTTTTCCTGAAACACCGGCTTGGGGGCAAGCTGCTCTAGAGGCAGGAGGACGTGTCACGGCTGACGACACGAACAAGGCGTGAAGTCAAGAGGAAGAAGAAGGCGGATGCGGGAAATGAAGATAGTCATCTTCTATACTAGTAGGAGTACTTTGTCATTTACGTTTTGCAGTGTATCGTGTGGGCCTGAGAAGGCTAGCGTCTGTATCGTTTTAAACCCGAGAGTCATGGACGGGGACGCCATCGAACTTTTTGCATCTGAATACAGACACGAAGCCAAGGCAGAGGGGTTAACCCTGCCCGCTTCATCGTCGATCCAAACCTCTTGTGTGTGATTCACGTCGACGGTGACCTCACCGGCAGCCATGGACGTGACACCTTCCACGAGTGGCTTCCAGGTGTACGTACCACGGCGCGACGGAGTTGGCCCGGATGCCGTCGCCGGCCCACTCGCACGCCAGGCTCCGCGCTAACTTTTCAATAAATTTTTTTATAGAAAAGAGAAGTCAAAGTTATGCTTTGGAGACCATATATCGCTTTCTAAACGACTTTTTGTATACGGAGAAAGTACACCATAAGCCATTTTTCATAGTGTGCTTAATTGGTTGCACAAAAATTTGTTGTGATTTTCTTCAAAAAAATTATTTCTCGTGATCTTTTCTATAAGTTCAGTAAAACACACACAGAAAAAAAAAAAGGTGTTTAGCTTACAATCTAATTGATTCACGGATAGAAGGAGTACAATAACCAGATAAAATCGAAACCATTTTTCTTGGTCGATCTAAAGCATTTTATTATCAAATCTAAAGCAATTATCTTCATACAGGATTTATTACTACCCAAAACATCCATTTTAGTACAAAGCTAGAACCAGAAAGATTCAGAATAACGATAACACGGCAACCTGCATTAATCTCTGATAATCAACCTAATCCCTATAGCAGCGAGCTAGCTGTGAAGTTTTGCTGGCAAATGGTAGCCGTAGTAGGCACCCGCTGGACGTGGAGGGCAGGGGACGACAGATATCAGCGTCTTCCTCCTCATGTCGATCTCGAGCGCACATATATTCCCCTGGGCCCTGCCATCCTCGCACTCGTCCACGACGAAAAAAGACCACGTCGGGGTTCTCGAGCTCACGACGGGGGCACGTCGGCCATGGCCGCCGCGGAAGACCCTTATCGATGCACGCTAGCAGCGCCCAGAACTCCTCGCAGTCAAGCACGCCTTCCTTCACCCACGTCATTGGCTCGTTCTCGTCCTCCCCGTCGTCGTCGGCAGCGCCAGCGTCCATGTGGTCACCGTGAACAAAGAGCTGGAGTGCTCGCACACATTCCGTGTCACCGGGCGCCACAGCAGCAGCTTCTGTCGATGCTCACGAACCGCACCGCCGCCGCCAAGCGGCGCGGGTGCTCTGCGGCGGCGGCACTGCTCCGATGCTCGGTAGTGCATCCAGTAGAGCTGCTCGTCGTCGCCGTAGCCCCATCGCCATTCGTCGTCTTTTGGCGGCACTGCCTTCACGGGCAGCGGCACGCATCGAGCTTGGTGTTCCCTCCTCGCCATCATGTCGCACACGAGCAAGGTGCTGTGGTCGTAGCTCACCCAGCACATGAAGCGGTTCCCGCGCGACCGCCGCGTTGAGCTCCTGCCACCTCCCGAGGTCGTGCCGCCCGCCGCCCTCATGGTGGACGATGGGCACCGCGTCCTGAACTCCCAGTAGGGCCGGCCATGCCGAACACGCAGAGCTCGGCCGTGTCGAACGGCTCTTTAGTAAGCGACCTGGAGCTGGGCCACTAGGAACTCCCCCGCCGCCACAGCGCAAGAGGCCGTGTCCATCTGGTTCAACTCGCGCTCCGTGTGGTAGACCTCGCCGTGATCGTGCTTGCCTTCGTATTCCCATTCGCATTTGGGACGCGGCAGGCCGGGAGGAGGGACAGCGATGGCGGTTGGCGGGCGGCGGCCTTGTACACGGCGTAGTCGTCACTGAACCTGAGGAGGACGGAGTCGCCGTGAGCGCGACGACGGCTTCTCTGAAAACCGTTGTCGTCCGGTGTCCATCTGGCTCTATTGCCTTCTTCTTCTTCTTCTTCTTCTTCGTAACAGAGGTACGAGGTTGCGGCGGCGCCGCGGCTAAGGGAGACACGCAAACGCCGACTACCGGAGGTGTGGGTCTCCGCAACGGTCTTGGCATCGGCGTTAGCGGCGACGCCGGTGGCGGTGGAGTTGGTGGCGCAGCACCAGCGGTTCAGGAGCATTCAGCGCGTGTCATCCGCCGCCGGAGCTGCCGGAGCCAGGGCTGGACCCTGACCAGAGGTTTCCTTCTCCTTCGGGCAGGTTACGGTGGTTACCATGTGGCGGCGAATTGGAGTTGGGACGACATGGATGGAGGAGCGTCGGGCTTGCTGAAACAGGGAGCGTTCTTGGTTGATGAAGTTGATCAACCTGCCAGTGCCGGCCGATGATCTACCCAGACCACAACCGATCCTCGTCAGAAGCTTCACGCTTTGTTCGCGTACGTACGTATTGTTGATGGCGATCGATCTATAGAGCTCACGGATGATGAGGGATGGCTGCTGCACACGTGACTACGGCGGCGGTTGCCCTAGCTAGGTAGATGAAGATGGCGTGTTTCTTGAGTCTCTCCGCATATATATAATATTTTGACAGTATATCCATCTATTTATTGAGCTGATCTCGAGATCCTTCTGTTCTGCGTTTGGAGCATATATATCTCCAGGAGTTTCGGTGGTCCACTTCCAATCTTAACTTTTTTTTTCCTTTTTTTTTTTTTTTGGCAATCTTGATTTTCCTATCTCAACTTTCAATCTTTCCTCACATGTTCGGTCAAAAAAAAAAAAAAATCTTTCCTCACAGGGAAAGTTGACCCGATATCGCGAGCATATCTAAATCTATACTGGGCATCGGGCCGGCCTGGCCCGACCCGGCATGAGAAACGGGCTGCCATGACCCGATGCAGGTCAGGCCAGGGCCGACCTATGGGCCTTTTTTCACAACGGGCCAGCCTGTGATGCACGGCAAAAACAGTAGGTTGTGCCAGCTGCGGCCCACCATGCTAGCACAGAGACGAGATGAGGGAAGGGGATGTCGCCCGATGGCGGGTGGCGGTGGCTCCACAAGGGCGAGTGTTGACGGTAGAAATACCCTGTTTTTACATAGTCAAACCATCAACAAAGTACTCTTTTTGGAAGCTAACATACATATAAATAATGATTTCTTATGCAAATAACCTAGTTCCACATGTAGATGTCATTATTTGTATGCAGATGTGAAACTAGAGGAAATCTGGCTGAAATGACACATTTGGTCACCATCCAGTCGACACCCCAAGTATGGCCATTGGACAATTTGACATCACCATCATGATCTCCATGTCCTATGAAGCTTCCACACAAGATTTGAAGTCATTTGGCCACAAGACCTACATCGGCCGATGCATGACCATTTCATCCTGACATGTGGGACACCTCCTAGAAGAGCTGGAATAGGCCAAGGCCCAATGGACCCACATCGGCCGACCAATGACCATTGGCCCAAACTCTTCCAATGTGTCCTGCCACGTCACCAATCCATGGGAAACCAAGAGAAGGCACCTGATTGGTCCGTCAAAACATCCCTTGGATCGTGTGGGTACAAAACAGATGTCACGGCGGGGTTCTGAGTCAAGACGCGAAAAACGACAAAGGGGCCAACATCTCCGAAAGACCGGGGATGACCCACAGGTCATGGACCATGGTTGGCCGACCATAGCCCGCTTGGCCACCGACATCCCCCACGCCTACCACATTGTCCACGTGATTATTTCATCCAAATAGTTGATTCTAAGGCGGTTTATCCAAGGGCTACGAGGTGGGATCACGCTGATCGATGACATGGCGCTGAGTAGCCCCTACTCTACCTTGGGCTATAAATACCCCCTTACCCCTCACTTCCAAGGCATGACCACAAGGAGAACTCCACTCCAATGTAGTAGGCGAAGCCCCTGCTCCTTTAGTGTAGTAGTAGAGTGAGAGAGGGAAGTCTTACGGAGGAAGCCCCGTCTCATCGGGAATCTCCTCCGAGGTGTACCTCTGGGGTGTACTTCTTCTAGTGAGTAATACATCCGAGTTCTTTTTATACTTTGCATATCTGGTTTAGTATAGTAGCTATTCACTCGTTCTTCATTGGTACATTGCTTTGCTTTAGTAGAGTGTTCTAGCCTAGCTAAGTACGAGGGTTAGAATAGTAAGAGTTAGCGTGAGACGTGGTGTCTAGGCTATACCTTACCAGTGTATGCCGCTTGCTGCACGGATGGATTGTGATAGCCAAGTAAGGTAGTGACAGCCCTTCCGGTCTCTGTATAGATCACCACGTGTTTAGGCAAGTTCTTAAAAGGTAAGGCTCCAAAGAAAATAGTAGTTTGGTAGTGGTGACTTTATTCACCGATTATCACCCTCACGCCTCCAAGTGTCCGAGGGTCGATAAAGCCACGTTTAGCTACCTAGCCTATCCGGATATCATAGCTATAGAAAACCTCTCAACTCAACTACCAAATACACACCTTGTGTCATCATAGGACGAGTCTTGATTCTTTGTTAGTTCACTTCACGTTCCTCGTGGAAATCGATACGAATACTCCCGGTGAAAAGCTACACCGACGGTACCGTGCGCTTTGCGGTTTACCGTTGCCATACTTAGGTGTATTAGTCCTTTAGTGGTAACACTAAAGAACTGTCAACAAGCTTTTAAAGCGCCGTTGCTTGGAACGGTAGCTGTCTTAACATTGAATTGGGTCGCCCAAGTTATCTTTTATTTTTACCTTTCTTTTTTTTTTTCCTTTTTCCACAATGAACCAAACACCCATATCCCATTTCGCTCCAAAGGGCGCTTGTTTGGAGCCTCCACCATCATCACAACCCATCCATACATTTAGCTATGAGCTTCGCCCGGGTTTCATAGCCATGGTTCAGGGGAAAAACCTTTCTCCTGGGGACAAAGATGAGAACCCCCCATGCTCATTTGCGTGAGTTTGAGCAATTGTGTCCATGTCTTCACATTGAGGGCATGACACGAGATACCCTTCGTTGGAAGCTCTTTCCGTTCTCTTTAACGGGAAAAAGCTAAACAATGGTATGCTCGCTATGTAGAGAGTATAGGAGGAGAATGGGAAAAGCTTCAAACCAAATTTTGTCTTACCTTCTTCCCTATCTCCCGTGTTGTCCATCTTCGAATAGAGGTCCTATCCTTTAAAACGAAGGAAAAGGAATATCCGGGCATAGCCCATTTGGGCCCGTATCACCGATTCAACATCATATGGCCCCGACCTTGGTATTTCTAAACCGGCATTATTGCAACATTTCTATTGCGGCCTTACCAAGGAATCAGCCCAAAACCTTAACATAGCTTCGGGGGAGCTTTCTTGCGTCTCCCCTCTTAGTGAAGGGGAAGAAAGTTCTCTCTAGGATCTTTGAGAACACCCCTTACACTAACATCTACGATGAAGCTTTAGAGGAAAACCCAATCCCCAAGCAAAAGGAGATCTCAATGGCACAAACACCACCATTCCTATCCAAAAGTCCCGCCATCAATCCTGAACCACAAATACCCCGTTGCGAAGGAAGAAGAAATTCAACCTTCGAAACATCCTTACAAATTCGAAGAGGATCTATTTCCTGATTTTTCTGATTATGGGAACACCTTGAATCACCATTTCCAAAAGGGACCTTCAAAGAGACACCATTCTAAATCCCTAAATGAAGGATCTCGTCAAAAGCATCCCAAATCATCATCATCTTACCCCTCAAAACCTCAAGTGGGGCATAAGTCTGGCTTGAAGAAATGTCGAGTGAGCCCATAGAAGGAGAATCAAAACATCAAGAAGAATCTAGCCTCTTCCCTTCTATGCCCACAACCGATATATTCTCAAGACCCAATTCTAAACCAATCTATCGCCCGAGCACCCCATTGTACTTTCCCTTATGAGTCTTATGATCGCCTGATCAATGACTCTAGGAATGCAAAGGATGAGCTCAAGTCAATCTCTTCTATCCCCGTGACTCATCCAAGTCTACAGGGAGGACTCGGATAGTCATGAAGAAGAAATTGCTCATCCTCTTATAAAGCTCACCGAGACCCCTCTATCCAAGAGAAGTCTTGGGCGGTGAGATGACCATGGAATGTCATAGGCATGGAATGACAGAAACCAAAGTGTTTACCTATGGAAATTCATGAGACATCAACTTTAGAGCTTGAAAACAAAGAAATCAAGGATGATCATGGAAGCTATTTTCTACCCTTCTTTTCAAAATTCATGCTTCTTTGATAAATATTCCAAATATATCCTCCACTTTACCACCACCAACCATAAGAGCTACAACCCACTATTGTTCCTTGTCCATAAAATATTTGAAATCATGGTTGTAGATGCTTATGTTTATCATAAGCATTCCAAATCTCATAGTAGTTTGGCGTGGACGTAAAGATTGGTGTTGGAGGGGAAACGCTATCACCAATATGAGATTTTTAGAGGTTTCCCAAAGACAAGCTTATGTCTTAAAACAAGCACTTCCTAAAGACAACTCGAGATTTCATCACACTAATAAAAGTTGTCAAATGACTCTGTAAAGAAATCTTTGAGACATAATTGTGAAAGTTTTCCTTCGGGTATTTTTGTCACTAACCCTTTCGGGTTTACACAAAAATAATGAAGGATAGAACTACAAGGTAAATCAATCTAAACACCGGCAAAGCATGTTCGATGGAGGACTCCATCACCTACACTTGGTATTGCTTTGCATCAAACGCTACAAAATCCAAGTGTGGGGGATGGAAGTCTCTAAAGAACTCATGACATGCTTCATGTGTTGTTTAGTTGTTTCTACTTTGCTTTTGCATAATGTCTTGCTCACTTTGCTTAGTCATAAAAAAAAAAAAATGTATCATTAGTTCACCATTAATGTCTCATCTTAATTATGCAAATGAATCTTGTTAGACCTTTTACTGTTCTAAAACATGTTGGGTTTGAGAGTAATGTATACAAGGCTCTCATAGGTTATTTAAATTAAGCATGGTGCTTAGGTTAAATGCCCTTCCTTAATCAAACAAGACATGGTGTCAAGTTTGATTATTTGAACAAAAAGATGTTTTGCATAGAATTAGGATGCAAAATTTGATTCATGTTCTTAGCGTAAGTTCTGAGAATGTTTGGTGAACAATAAATGATTGATACTCCAACAAGGGAAAGTTGATCTCTACTAAATACTAAAACCTATATTTGTAGCATGGAATATCACCCCGAGCTAGATAACACTATTACCCCAACTTTGCTTCCTTTGGGTATGTGTTGTCCGCTAATCTCTTTTAGGAAAGAATATGGACACGCCATGGCAAGATGATTAAAGGGTTTAACTCCAAAGACAAGACGATCCTCACATCCAACCCAAGACCCAAGCTATTAGGACATTGAAGATGCTAGAACATCAAGATGGCCATCCCTCATCGTCAACAAGTATGATGACAACTTCTTTGATGTAAGTGGCTAGCAAATTAATTTCTTGTTCATATGCATAGCCAAAAAGATGACATGACAAAGTACCCTTTCAATAATGATTTAACTAAACTGAAACCACATGTCCTATTTTTGTGGTTTGCATATGAAATTTGACTAGCTCTTCTAGATCTACATAGTTGAAGTATACCATGCAAAATTTGAGCATGTTTGGCCATCAAAGGTGCATCGGCCGATGCACTAAAAGTGGCCAATAGGGCCCAACTTTGGTGAATATGTAGAGGAGAGCGTAGAGATGAGTGTGACGGAGTCTGTTTTCCCAAATCCAAAATATGAGGGTCGGCCGACCTAGGAAGTGAGCCTTCGAGCTCACGGACACTTGAGGCATTTTTGGGAGAGTTCAAGGATGACATCCCACTAAACGGTTCGGACCCGTTGGGTCGAACCCACATCGGCCGACTCATCCATTCTAGTCATTTGGCTCTGGGGCGAGTGAGATGAGTATAGGAAGTCATAGTGATCATGCTTAGACCATTAGGATGGGTCGGGACACAACTTGGCACATCGGCCGACCCCCTACTAGAGCCTTTTTGGCTCGAGGGCAGGTGAGGTATGTTCTAGACACACTATAGAACACGCCTAGACCATTGGTTCGACTTCGTGTTTTGGTGCATGAGCCAACCTGTGCACTTCACACCAAATTGGTCACCTAATGTTCGTGAGGCCTCCCTATCATTGATGGAGGAGCCGCCCGAGCTCGAGTCAAACCGGGAGTCGTTGGCACACCTCTCTCCTTAAGCCTTTCTACCCTCACTTCTCTCTTCACCATCACCATACCCACCACCACATTTGGCGCCCATCAATGATTCGGGTAAGGAACCCAAGGGTCCATCCATAAACCCATAGCGCCCAACATACATCAAAAATGACATCATGATCATGGACATCATTGATGTGACTCCACTAGCCATAACCCCCTACTAGAGACCAACCTAGGCATCAGGATGTGACGGTTGACGTGACCTTAGGTTGGCCAATGCAGTCCACGATGCCAAAACACACATGTGGCATGCCTTGAGCCCTGTCTCCACATAGGGAGGTGCCTTGTCCAGTTACGTCCATCGTATGAAATCTCTAAAAAGTGAACATTTGAGTTCTCGCTAGTGTTTTTCCACTAGCGAACACCTGCACACTTGATGTTTTCTTTGCTGATGTGTCTCGGGCCGTGCAAAAAAAGATGTGGGGGTGATCGGCCAACCACCCAACAGAAGGATATCAACGCGTTTGGACCCCGCCACGTTGATCACCTTCGCATCGAGAACACACCGTGAAAATTTGAGCCCGAATGGCCATAAGAGGCACATCGGCCGACCACCTAACAGTAAGGATCACAATGTTTGGACCCCGCCACGTTGATCACCTTCGCATCAAGAACACACCGTGAAAATTTGAGCCCGAACGGCCACAAAAGGTTGGTCGGCCGACCAATCAATTTTCAAGAATTGGAAAACCGCCAAAGGCAGGATTGATCTATCGATGAGAGGAAGAGCACCACGGTGGCCGTTTTGTCAAGATAGCTCCAAAAGTGGCATCGGCCGATGCCACCTTAGACCCCCTCGGCCCACCTATCGCATCCGAGGACACTTCCACACCGGGTTTGCAATTCTCATCCCCTCATTTTTCTATTTATTTTAGATTATATCTATTGGTTTTATCCCTTTTTTTTTTTTTTAATTTATAAATATAAAACTAGAAGAAGCACCTGAAAATAAAACTTTGAAGATGTAACATTTTCATGGCATCTTGGAGATAGAATTTATCATAAGGTTTATTTCTTGTGCAAACTTATGTTTGTGGGAAAAATACATTATTAGGAAAAGTTCATATTGACTAAGTTGTTGTGATTTGTGACATAGTTCTAGCTTATGCATCAACCTTTTCTATTCAAGGTACTTGGAGATTTGTTTTGTTAAAAAAACATAGAACCATAGTGTCACATACTCCTCAATGATGAAAATACCCACCAAAGCCATATGCATTGTTCATACATGTTCAAAGCCCCATATAGGCTACTTGTAGTTGTATTGAGTGTTGGCAAACCTAGTGACCCTTGTTGAGAATTATATCATGTTCCCAAGATCAAGATCACATACACTCCACATTCATACGCTACTTCTACACTAGAAGTACGCACAACATGCTTTTCCCAGTTCCACCATTAAAATGCTCTATGCTTTAAGTTGTGATCTCTCTCTAGGTATATAGATGGTCAAAAGAGACATGAGCTATGCAAAAGTATTAAAAAAAAAGAGAAGAGAGGAAATAATGGACACAAGTCCGAGGGTGAGTAGAACCCACCTCTCCAAAAAAAAAAGTTGGACACATGAAGGTCCAAGTAAAAAAAATAGTTGGACACATCAAGGTCCAAGTAAAAAAGTTGGACACATGAAGGTCCAAATATATATATATATATGGTAGCCATGTCTCAAAACAATAAGATAGAGAGAGAGATCATATCCAATAGAGGAGCAAAAGTTATCCATATTTTCCACACACATGCACATTCTTGATCTAAGGGCATGATACTTTTCTCTTAGGATCCTAGTTTTGACTTTTACAATACATGCAATGCAAGTATGCAATCATGTTTATCCCTACCTCAGCGCCACATAGACCTTTGTAGTAGGATGAAACAAAAAGGCACTTTCATGTTATGCCTTGGTGAGGATCTATACACTATTGAGTGACTTGAGAGTACCCAATCGAGGAGTATAAGTGATCTATGTGATTTTCTTTTTAAATTATATCAAAAAAAAAAACCAAGAACTAAGATGTGAATGTGGAAGATGACTAGCTTTGAACTGTTCCATTTCCCAACTTCTCAAGGATTTATGATAGACACAATCACATATCCCACTCACATAGGAAATGCTTAGAAATAATCTTATGGTAGTTCAATATCTCAGAAGTGTTATGTCCATGTTTACTTCAACCTCCCTCCTTTGCTTGAGGACAAGCAAAGATGTAAGTGTGGGGATCTTGTTGACGGTAGAAATACCCCCTGTTTTTACATAGTCAAACCATCAACAAAGTACTCTTTTTTGGAAGCTAACATACATATAAATAATGATTTCTTATGCAAATAACCTAGTTCCACATGTAGATGTCATTATTTGTATGCGGATGTGAAACTAGAGGAAATCGGGCTGAAATGACACATTTGGTCACCATCCGGTCGACACCCCAAGTATGGCCATTGGACAATTTGACATCACCATCATGATCTCCATGTCCTATGAAGCTTCCACACAAGATTTGAAGTCATTTGGCCACAAGACCTACATCGGCCGATGCATGACCATTTCATCCTGACATGTGGGACACCTCCTAGAAGAGCTGGAATAGGCCAAGGCCCAATGGACCCACATCGGCCGACCAATGACCATTGGCCCAAACTCTTCCAATGTGTCCTGCCACGTCACCAATCCATGGGAAACCAAGAGAAGGCACCTGATTGGTCCGGCAAAAACATCCCTTGGATCGTGTGGGTACAAAACAGATGTCACGGCAGTTCTCGAGTCAAGACGCGGCCCGGCGGTGGGGCCAACATCTCCAAAGACTGGGGATGACCCACAGGTCATGGACCATGGTCGGCCGACCATAGCCCAGTTGGCCACCGACATCCCCCCACGCCTACCACATTGTCCACGTGATTATTTCATCCAGCCGTTGATTCTAAGGCGGTTTATCCAAGGGCTACGAGGTGGGATCACGCGGATCGATGACATGGCGCTGGAGTAGCCCCTACTCCACCTTGGGCTATAAATACCCCCTTACCCCCTCACTTCCAAGGCATGACCACAAGGAGAACTCCACTCCAATGTAGTAGGCGAAGCCCTGCTCCTTTAGTGTAGTAGTAGAGTGAGAGAGGGAAGTCTTCCGGAGGAAGCCCCGGCATCGTCGGAATCTCCTCCGAGGTGTACCTCTGCGGGTGTACTTCTTCTAGTGAGTAATACATCTGAAGTTCTTTTATACTTTGCATATCTGGTTTAGTATAGTAGCTATTCACTGTTCTTCATTGGTACATTGCTTTGCTTTAGTAGAGTGTTCTAGCCTAGCTAAGTACGTGGTTAGAAGAGTAAGAGTTAGCGTAGACGTGGTGTCTAGGCTATACCTTACCAGTGTATTCCGCTTGCCGCATGGATGGATTGTGATAGCCAAGAAGGTAGTGACAGCCCTTCTCGGTCTTTGTATAGATCACCACGTGTTTAGGCAAGTTCTTAAAAGGTAAGACTCAAAGAAAATAGTAGTTTGGTAGTGGTGACTTTATTCACCGATTATCACCCTCTTTTGCCTCCAAGTGTCCGAGGGCTGATAAAGCCACGTTTAGCTACCTAGCCTATCCGGATATCATAGCTATAGAAAACCTCTCAACTCAACCGCCAAATACACACCTTGTGTCATCATAGGACGAGTCTTGATTCTTTGTTAATTCACTTCACGTTCCTCGTGGAAATCGATACTGAATACTCCCGGTGAAAAGCTACACCGACAAATGTGCGCTATGGTTTTTACCGCTTGCCATACTTAGGTGTATCGGTCCTTTAGTGGTAACACTAAAGAACCGGGCAACAAATGAGCATGGAAGAGGTAGCCGACGATTAGTAGGAGATGGCGGTGGTTCTCTACCACTACTACGAGAATTCTTTTTTTTGCGACACCCCCAAACTTGTTCGTGGCGGGTGTACACTTTGCCCACCACGCTTAATGCCCCGATTAATCGATGCATGCGTTTTTTATTTACCATGGCAGGCAAAGTGCCCGACACGGTAAATCTATTTTCCGTGGCACAGTAAAAGGCCGAAGCCCAAATAACCCGTTGGTGGCCCGATAGCAGTGTTCATATAAATTGAGCACTTAGGTTAATAGCTCCTCACACTCCCAACCCAACTCTCTCCCTCACTCTTCCCACCCGATTGTGTCACGTCTCCCTCCCTCTTCGGTCCCCTTCGAGCGGCATGGCGCGAGCGGCTCCCTCCTCCATCCGAGCGGTGCGGCGCGTGCGGCTCCCTTTCCGGGGCTCCCTCCTCCTATAGCCATGGCGGTGGCCGGCGTAGTCCCCAGTGTGGGCAAGCGGCGGATCCAGGCGCCAGCACCTCCACGGTGGTGGATCCAGGCGCCTCCACCTATTTGGTTGTGGATCCGGGCGTCTCCCCCACTCCGACGGCAGATCCGGGTGCATCCTCTTCTCTGGGGGACGATCCGGGTGCCTCCACCTCTCTAGCTGCACATCTGGGGGCCTTCCCCACTTCGGCGGCAGATCCGAGTGCGTCCCCCTCTACGGCGGTGGATCCAGACAGCGTGAGACGCCTCCTGATGTTGGCGCCGCACCGTTGGATCTACTAGCGGCGATGACAGCGCATTGGTCCGGCGGCCCCAGGCCCAATCCAGGCCCGACCGGGTCACGGTTGGGCTTTCTCCATTTTTTTTTTTTTAACCGTGGCGGGCAAACCCGCCCACCACCATGGTGCTTGTATTTACCGTGACCCCTGTTGGGTGACGGGCAGGATTGCTTGCCACACAAAAACTTTTTTTGGTCGCCACCGGAAAGATTTATGTAGTATTATACGACGTCATCAAGGCTACGGCACGCCGGGTGCTGGCGGGTGTGCATCCCAGGACGTGAGCTGAGAGATGGGAAGGGAAGGAGGAGTGAGCAAGGCAAGCGGTCGGTACGGTCGTACGGAATGCGATAGGGAGTGGCGGTTTGCGGGAGCGCGTCGCTACTTCGTTGCCTGCCTCGCGTAGTCATGTGCGTCGATGAGCGGGGTGTTGGGGAGTGAGGAGTAGGCTGGTGTATGGTAGGTGAAGTTAGGGTTAGGGAGTTAGCCGGTCAAGATGGTGGGCTTGGGTTGTTTGCTGTTCGTAGACCAGAAGGTTATCGGGCCGCTAGTGGGCTTTTCGAAATAGCGGGCCGTGCCGTGCTGGCCCACGGGCCTGTGGTGCAGCCCCGGCATGACCTGTCCAAGGACCGTGCCAAACCGGGCCCGTTGGACACCGTGGCGGGCCATGCTTGGGCCAGGCCAAAATTCAAGGGTTTGTGCGAGGCTCACAGGCCCGGGTTGCATTACTAGATACGACACGGCCCGACACGGGCCCGTGCTAGGCAAGACCCGCTAGGGCAAGGGCCCGTTTGGCCCACGTGTTGCTGGGCCATGCCTCCACTTGCCACCAGGCTTGCTCGCCGGCCTAGGCATGGCACATGGATCGATTTTCCGTGTTGGGCTGACCCGGATAAGCACGGGCCCATAGAGGGAGGTGGATCCTGCTTGACGCCAGGACTGGGGGCGGTGGTGGTCGTCGGTGTGCTCGCGACTAGGGCTCTTGATGTCAGATCGAACGAGGTAGCAGGCAGAGGTGGCGAGTCCAGTGACATAGGTGGCGGATCCACGCCGTTGCAGCCGAATCGAGCCGTGTGGCGATGTGGAGGAGGTCGCATGGATGACGCGGTGTGCGGTGCGGCGCGTGGTGCTGACCGGAGCAGCACCGGTGCCGGGGTGGAGAGAAGGAGGTGCGGCGCCGCCCGGTGGGGCGTGGGCGCAGAGAGGAGGTGGCCGCCATCTGCTGGTGGTTTAGAAGCCACGCGTGCGGAGGCCACCTCGCTCGACACATGGATAGAGCGGTGTGGGGGCCGGGGATGAGGCGAGCGAGAGTGGGGGAGGCGGTGAGATGGCTTGTGACGGCGCGAGGGGAGGGAGGGTGTTGAGTGCTCACTGTTGAGGCGTGTGAATAGGGTCGAGGAGGTGGTGGTTGGTGGGCCGCTGGCCTTTTGTGGGAGCAGTATCGGGCCTACACCGGGCCTCCTCTGTTTTTTTGGGCCGTGCCGTGCTGGCCCGTGTACCTCGGGGTCGGCCTAAGCACATCCTGGAACGGGCACCGGCCCAGCCCGGACACGAAGCCAACCTGTCGGGCCGTGTTTGGGCCTCGCCAAAATTTCGTGCTCCGGGCCATGACACCGGGTCTCTGGCCGAATGCTCGAGATATACTGAAGCCTGGATATGGACGAGAACCAAACAGTAAGTATATATAAATTGTAATTTAAGCTAAGCAACCAAACACATCTATTCTGGTTTTCAATGTCATTTTATTTGTGTAAACTGGAAACACAACTAATGATTTATTATCACAAAATTGCAATAAACTAGACATAATCGACAACCCCCTTATTCTCTCCTATGGCCATTGTGAAAATAAAAGGAAAATTGATTTCAGATTTGAAATGAGTTGGTTTGATAACCCTGACTTCAAACCCAATGTTGAGAAAATTTGGAACAGACAATGCAAAGCCAAAACTGCCATGGATAGAATCCAGCAAAAACTGAAGCTCTTCAAGCAATACTTTAAAGGCTGGGGTTTTAATCTTCAAGGTGAATTGAGAAAAAAGAGAAAAGATATAAGTGAAGAACTCCAAAAGTTGGAATCCATGGAGGAAATTGATGCCTTAGATATACAACAGGCCCAAAGAAAAGTATGGTTGGTAAAAGAAAATATGGAACTATTGGATCAAGAAGAAAAGTAATCGCATAATAGAAGTCACAATGAATGGCTTCTTAAAGGGGACAACAATTGCCAATGGCAGAAAAAGAACTAATTCTGTTTTATCCTTTGAACATGATGGAAACATTATAGAAGGGGATGCAAACTTGCTAGCACATGCTACTAAGTATTATCTTTGAACTCTTTGGGCCTAGTGAGGATCATGACATTCATATTGATGATAGTATTTGGGATGAATGCTATAAAATATCTAGTGAAGATAATGATCTGTTGTGTCAGCCTTTTAGCACTAAAGAGGTGAAAAATGCATTAGATCAAATGGAGAAAAATAAAGCTGCTGGGCCCGATAAAATACCCATAGAGTTCTATCGGGAATGTTGGAGTATTGTACAGAATGATGTTATGCAATTATTCAATGATTTTTATGAGAATAAGGTGGACATCAGTAGATTTAACTATGGTATTATTACTCTTCTACCTAAAGTTCCTGATGCCACTAAAATTCAACAATATAGGCCTATATGCTTGCTGAATTGCCTATACAAGCTTATTACAAAAGTCCTTACTCTTAGGATTGAGCAGGTTGCTGAAAAGTTAATACATCCAATTCAAACTGCTTTTATGAAAGGAAGAAATATTATGAATGGAGTCATGATTCTCCATGAGATATTGCATGAAACAAAAAGAAAAAAGCAAGTTGGAATCAATTTAAAACTGGACTTTGAAAAAGCTTATGACAAGGTCAAATGGAAGTTTCGTTTGAATGTCTAGCTCGCTAGAAGCTTCTGCCCAAAATGGTGTCATTAGATTGAAAAAGTTGTCTCTGGAGGCACTTTGTAAGTGTCAAATTGAACAATGAAATTGGCCCATACATCAAGAGCTATAAAGGAGTCAGACAGGGTGATCCCCTTTCTCCTATTCTTTTTAATTTCATTGCTGATGGCCTATGCAGGATGGTGCCGAAAAGCCCAATCCAATGGTCTAATCACTGGTCTAATTGATCACATCATACCTAGAGGGGTAGCTATGCTCCAATACGCCGATGACATAATCATTTGTTTGAAGCATGACATTGAAGGAGCTAGAAATTTTAAAATACTACTCTATATGTATGAGTTGGTGGCTGGGCTCAAAATCAGTTTTAACAAAAGTGAGATCATAACCATTAATGATGAGCATTGTTGGGATCAGATTTATGCTGAGCTGTTTAATTGCCAAGTTGGCACATTCCCACTTAAATATCTGGGTGTCCCAGTTAGCCGTAGTAGGCTGCATGTTACCGATTGGGGGCCATTGACTGAAAAAACAGCCAAAAAACTTGATGTTTGGCAGGGTGGGTGTATGTCCATTGCTGCCAGAACCACTTTAATTTCTTCTAGCCTCAACAATGCCCCAATTTACCATATGTCCATATATCTGTTTTCGAAGACAGCGGTTAAGGAAATGGATGGCATTAGGAGAAGGTTTTTTTGGCAAGGAGGCAAAACCAAGAAAAAGTACCACTTGATCAAGTGGGTGAAAGTGTGTAAACACAAAAAGAAAGGTGGTTTGGGAATAAAGGATATTAGTAGAATGAACATTAGTCTTTTGGGCAAATGGTGGTGGAAATTAGAGAGTGAAGATGGTCTATGGCAAATGATCATCAAATTTAAATATTTGAAAAACAAGTGTGTGGTGAATGTTACCCACCGGCAAAATGACTCGCTATGTGGTATGACCTGCTTAAAATCAAAGACCTTTATCTGAAATTCAGAATAAAGGTGGTTAAGAATGGAGAGGACACTTTGCTGTGGAAGGATACATGGTTATATGATAAACCTTTATGTTTGTTATATCCTGACTTGTATAAAATTTGTGATCAACCCAATGTGATCTTGCTGATGCTAAACACAATTTTGGGGATATCACTTTTAAAAGATGGCTGTTTGATACAAACAGAGATAACTGGAATAAAATTTCTCAGGATCTTGATGCATTCAACCTATCTGATGGAACCGACAAGTGTTAGATGGAGATTAACCAAAAATGGTCAATACACCGTTAAGTCCATGTTTAATGCCTTGTCCGAAAATGAATCTGGGCCATATAATAAAGACATTTGGAAAGGGAAAATCTGATATAAAATAAAAATCTTTGTGTGGTTATTGTCCAACAATGCTATCTTGACTAAGGACAATCTCATAAAAAGAAAGTGGAGTGGGTATCCTATCTGTCATTTTTTGTGATAAACCCGAAACTATTGAACATCTTTTCTTTCAATGCTCTAATGCTAGAGCAATTTGGGCTATTGTTGCTTTCTCCATTGGTGCCACTATTATCCCAACTTCTTTCCACCAATGTTGGAGATGGTGTTAGGTTTGGCTACCCCATGGGAAGCAATTTCATAATTTTGGTATTGCTGCAATCTGTTGGAGTATTTGGAAAAGCAGAAATGCAATATGTTTTGTGGAGAAAGGAATCACTTCTCCCGCTGCTATTGTCTGTTATAGCTGTGCGCTCATGGGTTATTGGGCAGGTCTTTTCCTGGAGAATGACAAGAAAAGTGTTGAAGCTGCTCTTGGAGTGATGCTGGCAATGGCAACCCGCCCAACTTCCACCCGCCATAACAAACCGCATTATTCAAGTGTCTTTCTTACATTTAAAAATCTATGATGTAAGTATCTTACTATTACTAATTGAGGCTCCAACGGAGGCTCCACGTTAATTCTCACCATATGCGCTATAAAAAAAGATAAATACTATAAATTCTCACATTAATTAGAAAGATCTAGCCATCGAATCGAAGTCTACAACCATTTATGACCATTGGATCCATACATATGTTATTATCTAGAAAATTACCCACCTTTGCCATTACAAATTAAAAGATAATTTACTAAAATAATTCAACGTCGTATTGGGAGAGAAAAAAATAAGTTGACCGCATATATATATTAAATCCATCTAATTAATTTACAATCGATTGGTTCTTCTATCGAATACGATGGACGAGGCTCCAACGGAGGCTCCACGTTAATTCTCACCCGATGCGCTATAAAAAAGATAAATACTATAAATTCTCACATTAATTAGAAAGATCTAGCCATCGAATCGAAGTCTACAACCATTTATGACCATTGGATCCATACATATGTTATTATCTAGAAAATTACCCACCTTTGCCATTATAAATTAAAAGATAATTTACTAAAATAATTCAACGTCGTATTGGGAGAGAAAAAAAATAAGTTGACCGCATATATATATTAAATCCATCTAATTAATTTACAATCGATTGGTTCTTCTATCGTAATACGATGGACACGTCCATAGGTAGTTAGTGTATTAAAAATTCTCATTAGAAGATATCGAAAGTGCCATACATATTATATTACTATTAATAATTGAGGCTTACTATTACTAATTGGAGGCTCCAACGGAGGCTCCACGTTAATTCTCACCGCATGCGCTATAAAAAGATTGTCGATTCGGTTAGATCGGGCCTAATTGACACCCGATTGCCGATCGTCGGGTGGTGAGGATGGTGAAGGGGACGGCGGCGGCAGCCGAGGAGGGCGATCGGGCGGCGTGATGTTGTAGATGACGCAGCCGATGAAGAAACGACGAGGTAAGAGACGATGAAGATGATGTGTAGCAGCTCCGGCGATGACGAGAGAGAGGTGTGGAGGAAGAGGGGCGGCGTGGCGCCGGACCCGGCGGCGCGCTGGGCGGCGGCGCGGCGCTGGCCAAGGCGGGAGGCGACGGCGGCGTGATCAACGGCGGCGGGCGGTGGTGACGGCGCGCGCGCGCGCGGTGAAGGGAGAGAGAGAGAGCCTAGAGCCGAGAGCTGTTGGGAGTTACCCCTTTAATTTATTTCTTCTTAAGATTCAACCGGCTACATGCCCCTTTGTATTTATAGTCCGAGGGAGACTTGCATGCTAAGATAGATCTAGAGGTTTCCTTATAGATTGGAATTCCTCTTTTACAAGCAACCTATTTATTCCCTATTTTATTCCTATCTTTATTCCTTAAATATTCCTTACTTAATTGCGAAGCAACCGACGTGGCGCGTTTAAAAGGCGGACGATGGCGGCGGCGGCTAGGAGGCGCAACGGCGAGGCCTTTGGGCCCTATGCGGCGGTTTCCCCCTTGTTGGGCCCTATTCCGGCGATCTCTTTTTGGTCATGACAAAGATAAATGCTATAAATTCTCACGTTAATTAGAAAGATCTAGCCATCGAATCAAAAGTCTACAACCATTTATGACCATTGGATCCATACATATGTTATTATCTAGAAAATTACCCACCTTTGCCATTATAAATTAAAAGATAATTTACTAAAATAATTCAATGTCGTATTGGGAGAGAAAAAAAAATAAGTTGACCGCATATATATATTAAATCCATCTAATTAATTTACAATCGATTGGTTCTTCTATCAGAATACGATGGACACGTCCATAGGTAGTTAGTGTATTAAAAATTCTCATTAGAAGATATCGAGTGCCATACATATTATATAATAAAATAATAAAAAGTCATTTATCACATCTAATCACCGATACATTTTTTTCTTTTCCTATTTATCACGTAGCCTAAGGTGGGATCCGTTCACACAAATACGTGGCCAGCGCCTAACAAAAATAACGTAAAATCTGGGTATTGAGAAAATCAATCAACTACCAAAACCAGGTAACAACCTTTCCATCCATTACGCGAGCCCGAGCAGCATATGGAGGAAGCCGGCGTCGACCGACCGTGCTCCGACTACCTCATCCGTCCATGCGCCGACCACGGATATGATCCAAACACATCGAAGGAATGGGAGGATGGGTGTGTGCCCAACATCATGAGGACAAAAGGATGATCGAGTAGGTGTTCTCCAATGCCTCCGCTTTTACTTGATCCCGAGGACGAAAGGATGATCGAGTAGGTGTTCTTCAATCCCGTCGCATTTACTTGATCATGAGGACGAAAGGATGATCAATCGGGTGTTCTTCAATGTCGCCACCAATTACTTGATCTATGGTTGGGGATCGATCGATGAGGAGATCACACCAAGCAAGGAAAGGATACGGGTGGTGACGGAATAAGCAGGCCACCGTGTCACAACGTCCACCATCACCGGCGTGGTCACCGTCTACATCAACACTGGCACTTGCCACACCTGTAGACTACTAAAGGTATGACTATCTCCCTAGATCATATAATTAGAATTTAATTTGGCTCTTGCAATTATACATGATATGACTCTTATTATTGACCATTAGATATAACTATCATTTAAATTTTAATATGCTTAGATTACTTCGCTCAAATATAATGAACTTCAAATCTGGATTGGTTATTATATTAGAATACGATGGACACGTCCATAGTAGTTAGTGTATTAAAAAATTCTCATTAAAAGATATGGGTGCGATATGTATAATATAATAAAATAATAAAAAGTCATTTATCCGATCTATTCACCCTTCATCTTTTAATATTTCCAACAAGTCAATTGTGATGCGGCTTTTGATCCGTTGGAACCTCAAAGTTAATTCTCACCGGTCCCATTAGGAAAAAAACATAATACTAGAAATTTCCAAGTTACTCACAAATATCTAGCCTTCAAATCTATAAGCTTGGACGATCCGTAACTATGAGATCTCTTTTATTTTCTAAAAAATTAGCCAAAACAATAAATCAATTATTTAAAAAAACTACATATATATACTAGAAAAAGGGAAAGATAAATACAGTATTTGTTTTCCTATGTATCACCTAGCCTAAGGTGGGGATCCGTTCACACAAATACTTGCTTCTTCCTCCTATTGGTGCAATGTTTACCCGCTGGTGCTCACGGCAATATCATCTTGCTGTTCATAGAGGCGGTGAGTCTCCTCATGTTTAATTCCCTTTCTGTCAATATAGTTTGGGTGATATGGCCTTAACGTTTGAGCATGGTATTTCCTGAAATCAGGTGATGAACCTCTCGACTTTAGACTTCGGTATTTTAACGAGAGGGCATTTTTATGGTGCAATATGCTGCTGGATGATCTACCTGTACATGGTACCTATATACAATAGCTCAAGGTTGACTTACATGGATATCATGCACTTATTGATGTTCTTTATTGATTTATTTATTTGATTTCAACGGTGTTCGCAGTCTTGCAACACAGACAGGAAGTGGGTCCTCTTGAGCCCTTCGATGTGTTTTTTATTTTTCGGATATGTTTTTGGTTGCATATGCTTGAGTTGGTCATGTATTTGCAGCGAGAGTCAATTAGATGGGTGGCACCAGAACTCGCACACGGCAGGCTACCAGTGCTACGAAGTTCCTCATCCACGACATCTTCGTAACGCTAGCAGCTCCAGTACTTGACACTAAAGGTATGGCAATTTTGCTAGATCCCACAACTACAATTTAATTTGTCTTCTGCGACGTATACCATATGATCTTTATTCCCCATTGGAAAAATATATATTTTAATTTTCATTTCAATTAAGTTTTCATATTATCCTTATTGGTGGGTGTAATTTTTTGTTAACTTTAATAATAATGCCATTGGATAACTCAAGTTTAATGCTGAAAATTTAGGGACCATGATCCATGGAGTTATCAATAAAGTCTATATAGAAAAATTCAAACATCCATAATTATAAACGATATTTTTTTATAAAATATCCACATGTATATATCATCATGGAAGATAATGCTTTGACCCTTAAGATCAAATTCAAATTACATATACATGGCATTATGAAAGATGATGTAAAGTAGTGCACCCTCTGTCCCCAAAAAAAAAAATTATGAGAAACATGCCACTTAAATTTTCTATAGTTTGACCAAGTTTTTAAGGATTATGAGAAACGTGCAATTATGACCAAGTTTATCAATGTTTCAACTATATACATTGATGGTAGAAAAAGATTAATCCTAGAAATAAAAAATGTATCTTTAATTCTTACAAGAAACTAAAATATTGTTTCATCAAATTAGTACACTATAATCACCATTTAAATAAGAGTCATTGTATCTAACCAAATGTTTGTGGTAAATGTAAATGGGAGATATACGGAGGTGCTATGTAAAGAAAAAACTATGAATATGTGGATAAAGTTACCAATTATTTTAGAAGATTAGTGAAGAGAGAATATAATAAATGTAAGTAAATTTTATTATAAGTTAGTATCTCATAAAATTCTAACCCGTGCGTGAGCACGGGTTGGTGAACTAGTACCGACAATAATGTAGCTGCTAATAGCTACTTTATTCTTCATCAAGCTCTGTATTCCATGATGACGCGTCGTCCCTAGAACCTGGAATCGATCGTCGCAGTGCTGGAATAGATCGTCGTAGTGTACCATACCAACCGCGCGTGCGTGTGGATGACATCTCATGGGAAGAGGCCGTTGACGGTCATGCCGCCGTCGACGGCGATGGTTTGTCCGGTGATGTACGACGCGCAGGGCATGCAGAGGAACGCGACGAGCGACGACACCTCCTCGGGCTCCGCGACGCGCCGCTGCGGCGTCCGGTGGAGGATCTCCGCCACGTACTCCTCCCGCGCCAGGTCCCCTTCCACGAGCGGCGTCCGGGTGTACCACGGCGCGACGGAGTTGGCCCGGATGCCGTCGCCGGCCCACTCGCACGCCAGGCTCCTCGCCAGCTGGTTCATCCCGGCCTTGGCCATGGCGTAGACGGAGCCCGTGCACACGGCCACGCCGCCGCACACGGAAGACACCAGCACCACGCTGGCGTTGCTGGTGCCGCCGGCCGCGCGCAGCAGCGGGTAGGCGAGCTGGCACAGGTGGTAGGCGGACTCGAGGTTGGTAGACATGAGGAAGGCGTAGTCCTCCGCCGTGTACTCCGCCGTCGGCTTGCCGAAGTTGGTGCCCACGTTGTTGATGAGGATGTTGAGCTTGCCGCCGAACCGGTCGGCGACGTCGCGCAGGAGACGCTCGCGCTGGTCACGCGCCGACACGTCGCAGACGGAGCCCGTGATGACGCCGCCGCCGGTCTTGGTGGTGGTGGCCTGCCACTCGGCCAGGCGGTCACGCAGCTCCGCCTCGTTCCGGGAGCACGTGTGCACCGCCGCGCCCAGCGCCGCCAGCTCCTCCACCACGGCGCGCCTGCATGCGCACGCACGTACGAGCCAGTCAGTTACCGAAAGCCTGCGCCGCCGCATAGACGACATTGCTAGCCCGAGCTGGTTATACGATACGTACCCGATGCCGCGGGTGCCGCCGGTGACGAGGGCCGTCATGCCGCGCAGGGACCACCTCCTCCCGGCGGCCGCGGCATCGGAGCCGATGGCCGTGTCGACGTTGCCCGCCGCCGCTGCCATGATCGATTTTGCTTGTAGCTATAGCTAGCTCGACGTTGACACCGGAGCTCCGCCACCGGCTGTACGTGTGATGGGTGATATCTGATCCTCCTCTGCCAGTCGTGCAACAGAATTTATAAGCGCGCACGGCACACTCGATCAGGAACAGAGCTTCATCTGATGGAGACACGCCAGTCGCCGCACGGCCGGCGTGCTCCGGTGTCAAGCTCGGGACCGCACTACACCCACCCACTGCTGTTCCAGCTGACACGATAGTGGTAAAGTGTTACGAAATTTTTTACGAATGCTCTCACGTCACGATTAAAGTGTTACACGAATGCTCTCACGTCACGTAAAAAACTTTACATATAGAGGGACCAGGCCTCCCTCGAACATCGTTGCGCCATGGGCCCTACCGGCAGCTGGGCCTTAATTTGCATCGGCATGGGATGCAGATCGGCCCATACATAGTTGCCAAACTTTGACAAATGCACCTAGGATTTTCCGGCGGCATGGGATTCCCGCAGATCGGCCTGCATGCTCCAGTCCTTCGGAGGTGCTCATAGGGGTAGGGTTTTAACGTGCGTGTGTTCTTAGGGGATTGACAAATGCAACGTAAAAAAAAAAAAAAAAAAAACTAAAAAAAATAATCTAAAAAAACTAAATAGACAAAATCCCTTGTATTGGTTACACTGTCAAACTCACATATTTCTCCCTCCCATGGCTTTGAAAACTCCAGACTTCTCTATTTGATACTGTCTTCGAATTTTATTTTCTATATACTCCCTTCGTTCCAAATTATAAATGATTTTGATTTTTTTTGTTTCATTTATTTTATTAGGTATCTAGATATATTATTATACTAGATGTATAGTACAATTGATTTACCAAAAAAAAGTCAAAGGACTTATAATTTGGAACTGAGTCATGGAGGGAGTATATGACATAAGGCTAGGCAAAGGGGCAAAATAGATCGTGTACAGTAGATTTTCATTCAAAAAGACCTCCAACAGCGGAGCCAAACCGGGCAGGTAATTTGGCGTCGGGCGGGGCGAGTTGGCAAAATTGCATCTTCTCTCTCTTGGCAACGCACTTGGTGGAGATGGCGTGGTGGGGTGGGCCCGCAGGAGGCGCCTAGCGGCGCAACTAGGCGCGGTCCAGTGCGTCGGCGGTGGCGCGGGCAGGGAGGGACGGCGCAGTCGGGCGAGCCTGCGGCGGGGAGCGGCGACGCAGTCGGGCGAGCCCCAGCGCCGGGGAGCGGCGGCGGGCTAGCCGAGCCTGCGGTGGCGCGCGGCGGGAGCGACGGCATGGTCGGGCGAGCCTGCGCCGGGGAGCGGCTGAAGATCTCTAGTTTGGTTTTGGATAATTGATGACATCCTAGGACTAATCTCTCTATGCTAAGTGTTTGATTAGTTGGAGATTGGTCAAGCCAAGTGTGATGCACGGTGTTTATGGTGGATGGATCGTGGTGATATAAAAGATGATCAAGTGCTCAACTTAGAGTGGTTTCGAGGATCAAAATGGGCTCAAGGCAAAGGTATATCCATAGGGCCATTTTGATTTTACACTCAAGACACCATAGAGGGTGTGAGTGATTTAGGTTAAATAACAGTACTATAAAGAGGGGAAAATCATAATCGATTTACTCACCTAGTGCCCCCTATTTGAATTTCAAATTGCATATGCATATGGGTTAGTGACGTGGCGACTCGTTGAGAAACTCTTTGGAAAAGCTTGAGAAAAATGCCATCAAAATATGCTCTTGAGATTTGACATATTTTGAAGTTGGTGGCATATATTTGGATCAAGAGATTTTGAATATTCGGAGAAGAACAAAATCGAGAATGCATGCAATATACGTGAACAATATATATATAATATATATATATATATATATATATATATATATATATATATATATATATATATATATACATAAACATGCATGTGCTCTCGTGTGTGGCCTGATGGCCGGTTAGCTTGCTTGGCTAATGCAAGTTACGTACTAGCACATGGCAAGGGAAGAAACTGCTGGGCCGGCCTGCTGTCCCGTGGATTGCTGTGCGCTGAAACAGGTCCAAGCTGCCGAGCTGCCGCTGGCCCAGGACTCAAAGACATCGATCGACCTCGATCGATCTGGTCCATTCCCTGCTCTACCGATTGAAGTGCGAGCTGGTCCGTTTCCTGCCGAAGCAAAGCCGCCACTGCTGTCTGCGTCTTCCAGTCCGAGAGCACGAAAAAGAAAGAGAGGAGCGCCGGTGCCTCTGCCCGTTGGAGACCACGAAGGAGAGCCGACCGTTAGCCGACGGGGCTGCCCGTTGGGAGACCTGCCGAGAGTATAAAGCTTCAGTCTCCCCTTCTCTGCTTCTCCTCTTGGTAAATTTCGAAAATACTCAACAGTGAGCTTGTTCTTGCAAACCCTAGCTCTATTCTTCTCCTCTGTCTCGATCTACAGATTTGGGCAGAAATCAAGTGAGAGAGTTTGTCCTAGAGATTGATTTGAGGGCTCCAAGAGGATTGCTTCCCTCTCCTCTCCACTTCGTTGGTGGATTTGAGTTCTTGAGAGGATTTGAGGGTAACCCTAGTGTGCATTGCATTTGTGATTCATATTTGTGGCACTAGGTGGTTATTGCAATTGTGGATTTCTTATTGCTCTTGGAGAGCACCACTCCTAGACGGTTTGGAGATTGTTGGAGGCATTGGGAAGAGACGGTGATTGTTCTTGCCCACCTCCCGGTGATTCGTAAGGGGTTTGTGATCTTTCCCGGCGGAGTGCCAAATTGATACTCTAATACAGTGCTCGTGTCTTGGGTACCTCTCATTTGCATTGGGAGCAAGTAGCCTAAAGACACTTGGCTAGGAGTGAGCTCCACCTTGCCCCACACGTGAGAAGGTCGGCACAACGGAGACTAGGTTGAGGGTGCTCAAGTGAACTTTGGGTTAAATCTCGTGTCTCCATTTGTCTCTTGGTGATTGGCTTCAATTTGGTTATCTCATTGTCTCATCCTTGGTGATTGGATTGACTAGCCTCGACACTGTGGTATATCACCTCTACACTCTTGCATTACATTCATATATATTGTGCTAGTGTAGTTTGAGTAGTCTTGCTTAGCTTGCTAGAGTAATTAGCTTGTTCACCTAGTGATAAAGTAGAGACTTAGCCCTTGTGTGTGAATTAGAGACTATAGCAACTAGAATTGTCAATAGGAGGCTTGCCGACAAGTAGAGCTAGAGCAAACGCATTTACGCTTTGTTATTTACTAATAAGTTGCTCTAGTGATTTTGTAGAAATTTTATTAGGCTATTCACCCCCCTCTAGCCATTTAGGACCTTTCAGCGGAGCGCTAAAATGAACTTCTTGGGCGCTGTTGACGGGGGCGGGCGGGCGCAAACGGTGAGACCGCAGCGGCGCACGCGGGCGCGTCATCTGGATCGAGAGGAAGAAGCAGAGAAGGGTAGAAAATCAATTTTGTTTCACTCTTAGGGTTCCCGATGCAAAAGCGCTAGAGATAATGTTTTTTCAAATATAGGCTTAGCTGATTTGTGAATAACTTCAGGGGGTCTATATGCAAAGTTCTGATAAAAAAACACCGCACCAGTTTTGCATTTGCCTTCTACTGTACACGCCCTAAATCACATATGCCTCTCTTTATGCTGTTGGAGACAGCCTAACCATTAGTTTTGGAAGCTGACATCGTTCACTTACATATGAAATGACTAAAATACCCCTAATGTAAGAAAAATGCACTTATGCCCTGTATAACATTGTTCGGTGTAGGCATATATGCCTTACGTGGGACCTATGCTTATTTGTCACAATTTGGCAAAAAAAAAAAAAAAAAATCTCATCCATGTTTATAAATTAGTCTATTCTTATTGTACTCCTCATTTTAACATCCTTTTATATTAAATTGCATCGTCATTTATATTTGCTGGCCGGCATGTGTTATTTAAGCATCCTTTTACTAAAATTCATACACAATAGGACCTAGGTGTGCACGGAATCATTCTCAACAAACATGAAACTTCTTCGAGATGTTAGAGTCTGTGAACATCGTATGTGACAACTTATGCGAAACCTTCTCAATTTTTTACCGTAGCCTCGGCATATGATATCATGACATCTTATCAAATTTCATGATTTTTTTGACTTTGGTTGCTTTTTTCTAGAATTTTAAAACCACTGAGCACGCTTAAATAGTCGTACTTTCTTAACAAGATGTTCGAATTTGGTTTCATTTTTCTACATAAGGCATTTATTTGGGTTGAATAACATGAATATCAATTTCGCACTCCATTTAAAAAAAAAAAATCAATCACTTGTAGTTCAAATTGGCTTGAATTTAAAAATTGTTGTAAAAAAGAGATTAATTATTTAAATATACCAAATAAAGTAAAACATTCATCAAACTTGAAAATGGAGTACCGCATAATGTATATGAAAAGCAGAAAAAATTTGGAGATCAAAAAACAAAAAACAAAAAAAAAAAAAAAGTCCTCCTTTGCCGAGAGTTGAAAGGCCTACTCTCAGCAAAGGGGATCCTTTGCCTAGAGCGATGCTAAAGCTCACGCCAAAGACCACACTCGAGAACGGTGACCTCTCAGCAAGGGGGTGGCGGCGCCGTGCGCTTTGCCGAAGTTTGTTGGGTTCCGGCTCTCGGCAAAGTGATCTTTGCTTTGAGACACCCTCTCGACAAAGATACTTTGCCGAGAGTGCATACTTTGCCAACGGCACTCTCGGCAAAGAAGGCCCTTTGCCGAAGGCCCGTGGTTTTGATCTCGGTAAAGATTTTGACTACGTCAAAGAAGGGGAATCCGGTAGATTTTTTACTACCGAAAACATCCATTTTAGTACAAAGTTAGCTAGAACCTGAAAAATTGAAAATAACCAAAACATGGCAATATGCATCCTCCCCGTGTCAACCTAATCCCTATACCGAGCTGTGAAGTTTTGCCGGCAAATGGTGGCCGTAGTTGACACATCGCCACTACTACGTAAAATGAACTTCCGTGGCGGGCATTTTAGATTTTCCGTGGCGGGCATTAGATCCGCCACGGAGCTAGGGTCATGGTTAATCGAACGATTAACCGTGGCGCGGCAAATGTCCGCCATGCAAAATCGATTAACCGCGGGCGGACTTTTAACAATGCCCGCCACGTAAAATAGAGATTAACCGTGGCGGACATCTTACAATGCCCGCCATGGTAAATAAATTAAAAAAATAATAAAGAAAAACCCGATCTGGAACCCTAACGGGCCCAATGCGGGCCGCGAGCCGGCGTTAGGGTTTCCACCGTCAGAACCTCTTCGCCGCCCACGCCCGGACCCGGCCCGCCGCCACCGGTCACGGAACCCTAAGGGGAAGGAGCTCCACTGCCGGGCGCGGGCTCGGGTTCCACGCCGCCGGTTGGGGAAGCAGGGAAGGAGCTCGACCGCCGGATCCGCCGAGGATAGGCGATCCGGCGAGAAGAGGGCCGGATCCGACCCTTGACCGCCGGCCGCGTGCCGGAGCCGTCACTTGCCGCGCCCGGCGACGGTTGCCCCTCGGTCCGCCCGGCCGCGCCCCGCGTGGATGGGGAGGAGGGGCCGCCGCCGGCTGGGGAAGCGGGGAAGGAGCTCCACCGGATCCGCCGAGGATAGGGCGGATCCGGCGAGCTTCGGCGACCGCCGACCGCGCCGTGGGCGGCCCACTGCCGCGCCGCCGACTGTTGCCCCGATCCGCCCGCCGTGCCCGCCGGGATGGGGAGGGGAGGGGCCGCCGCCGGGATCCCGCCGAGTACGCTGCCATGGAGGAGAGGGTGGCCGGGAGGGGAGGGGGTCGCCGGTGGGAGGGGGGAGGGGTGGGGCGGGCGCCCGAGGGGAGGGGAGGGGCGGGCGCTCGAGGAGAGTTCTGGAGAGGAGAGGCACCGGTTGGAATCCAAAGCAAGTGAATCCTAGCTCTCTGTATATATATTCTTGACACTGGAACTGGGTTGGGCTGGGCCTTATTAACCATGGCGGTCTTTTAATAAAAACCGCCACGGTTAATCGATTTACCGTGGCGGTTATTTTATAATGTCCGCCCGCGGTTAATCCCTATTAACCGTGGCGGTTATTTTACAATGTCCACCACGCTTAATAGATTAACCGTGGCGGTTTTTCCCCGGCCGGAGGGGGTGCTAGGCCACCTATTTTCCGTGGCGGTTTCTCAAATGCCCGCCACGGAAAATAAAATCGAAACACCACGTAAAAATCAATTTTGTAGTAGTGCGCACTTGTAACACCCTAGGTGTTACTTACCGCTAAGTCATGGTTTGGACAAAATTAAGTTTATTTTATGTTTTTGATCTTAAGTGTGTTGTTGAGTGAGGGTTGGATAGTATAGGTTGGGAATCTGAAGTATGAATCAAATTCAAATTTGAATTGAACTCCGAAAACCCTAAATTCCATTCTTTCTTTTACCCCCTTTTCTTTTATTCAAAATTTATAAAAAAATTTGGGTATGGTTATTAAAACAAATTTGTAGAGTTTTCAAAGTTGAACAAAGTTGGTATTTTGAGTTTTCAAAGTTTAGTTCAAAAATTTAGAGTAATTTTGAAAATACCAAAATTAGGGTTTTGTCCCCTTTTGATTTAAAAACCATATTTCAAAATCTAAGTAAAATTTGCAAAAACTTCCAAAAGCTAGTTTGTAGATCTTGAAAAATTAGCCTAAGTCACTTTAACCCCGCCGTGGCGTGCGCGCCCCCCCCCCGGCGCAAGGTCGCCCTACCACCGCAACGCCTTCATGAATGCCCGGCCACGTCCCGTCCTCTTCCTTCTCCATTTATGGCCACGAGGCCGCCGCCCTTCTTCTTCTTCTTTTTCTTCGGCCCGCCGGTCGTTGTCGTCCGCCGCCGAAATTAAGTCGCCGTTGATCACCACCACACCCAACCAACAACACCAACGCCTTACGCCACTTCCCTAAGCCCCTTCGACACCCGGCCGCCCCTCCTCCCGCGCGCCGCTGCGGCGCGCGAGGCCGCCGCCAGCCGCCGCCCGCCGCCATGGAGGTCTCGTGCAAAACCATCTAGGGTGGCCGGGGGAGGGAGGGTCGCCGCTGTTGCCGCCGGAAACCGCGCCGTTACGGCATGGGAACCTCGGCCTCGAGGGGCGCCGCGGAGCTCCTGGCCCGCACTCGGCCGTTAGGGGAGGGGCCGGGCCACGGGGCGCCGGCGCGCTACCTTACAGGAGCGAGGAGAGTTTAAGTAGGGAGAGGAGGGGGCACCTTGTTGTTGGAATCCAAAGCAAGTGAATCCTAGGGTTTAGGTTTGGGGTGCCTTGGGATATATATATTCTTGACGTCGGGCGAAAACGCCGGCCAAACTGGATTGGAAAATCGCTGGGCCTTATTAACCATGGCGGGCTTTTTTTAAAAATCGATTTAAAAAATTTTGAATAGTGTCGCTTTCAAAATTCATATTTTTTGAAAATAGCTCCTTAAATTCTGAAAATTTTTGTAGAATGTTCCTAGGAGTTATATCTAATGAAAAAATTTTGAAACTTAGATTTTGAGTAGTTCCATGTTTTAAAAAATACAAATTTTAATTGAAAAATGCATTAATTTTTAGTTATTTATTCAAAAATCATGAAAATTTATTTGGTATTGTTTTATGATGTGTTCTACTTGTATAAAAAGTTTGGAGTCATTTTGACATGTTTAAATTATTTTCTATCTTAAGCTCTATTATTTTATGTGGGTTATAAGTTGTTTAGTGTCAAATAATTTAGGTTTTTGTGTGACTTTTGGGGTTGTTTTGTGAATCTTGGATCATACCATAATCAAGTGGTCCTTGAGAACTTGGTGATGATATCTTGTAAAGTAGTTCAACAAGTTGGTTTTGTTGGGTTGCAACTTTATCGTGAAGGAAAGTTGTACTTAAGTGTTTATTATTTCATGCATCATCAAGCATCATGCTTACCATTCCATTATGTTGAGCATACGTTATTAATTTACGTGTAGTGAACGAGAGTGATGTGGTTTTCCTTTGGGAGAAGGTGTATCCACCGGAGGTGATGGTGTCAAGATTAACTTTGGTGATCCACCTCTAACTTTTCCCCGCAACACGTGCAAGCCCCCAGCATAAACCCTTCGCTATTTTATAAATGTTTTATTCACCTTAAGTCTAGTGCAATGTGCATTAAGTTAGTAAGTTGGTTGATACCGTTCTTGCATGATTACCTTGATCTACCATTCCGTTATCCCAAATGTGTAGGTCAATTTTAATGCCTAGTAGTGTTTCATCATTCGCGAGATATAGGTTTTATCTTTGTTCCTCCCGGATGGGAGAACACTGCGTGGTTCATGAGAATAAGTATGGTAGTGATGAATTTGAGATCGGACGGGCGTAGGTTGAAAGCCGGATACCTTCCCTCCTGTCCCGTGTTGGTCGTGAGGCGAGGACCGTCCGTTGTTTGGATTGTTAAGTTCGGGACTTTTTGAACGCTAAACGCCTCTTTCTAGCCCTTGGTTGTCACCCCAGTCATCCTAACTAGCCACATACGGCCATCTCGGAGCCAAATGAATGGCAACCACCACGTCGGCGGAGTAGCGTGTACCCACCCTACCGGGTAAACTGTCATTGTTGTCATTAGGACCGGGTAGGGAGGTGGAGTAATGTACTCTCAGGTGGCGCAGCATCTCCCGCCAAATGCCCAAGCTTAAGCTACATATGTCATGTGGTTAGGGATCCCTTATCGAAACCGCTTAGCCACAGGATCCCCGCTATGCTCCCGTTTTGACAAATGGAGACCCGTTCTTCTGCCCATTCATCGTAGTAATTGAAGAAACAAGGTTACTTATGGTTTTGCAAGGAAAAGAGATGCACCCAAGTTGAGATGTGTTGCTTAAAAGTGTTTGAGATAGAACAAAAGCAAATCTAGCTTTATTTATGCTCCAATAAAATTTATGCTAAAAAATATTGAAAGTAAGGATCCACTTGTAGTAAGCTTTTTCTCAAACTCCCTTCTCTAGCTCTACTTCCCTTAAGCCAAAGATATCCTTGGAGTCTTTTCTTTTGTCGGTAAGTCTTAAAGAGTACATTGTGTACCTGTGGTTTGTTAACCCTTGTTGCGTCTTCGACTCTTTGCTACTAAACCAAGGTTGTACGGGGCGCCGACATGACTTGGATGTCTCCCTATAGTTAAACTCATCTTCCACAAATTAAGTTAAGTTTACTCAAATGTAACTTACTCACAATTGTAAAATTAATGTTATTATTCTTCCGCACTCGACCGTATTTTTGTAACAAATGTTGTAATGTTGTAGCTACTCCTTTGTTGATCCCGGTATGAGTGGTGTAATCGGGTTTCCGGCGACACCGATGTGTTTCTTAAGTTATTGGGTGCATCACCGCTGGAGGTCTTTGGGACAAAGACAAAAGTGTGGGGCCCAAGAATTAGAGGTTCCATCACAGGGATGGGAGCGCAGGGGATCGCGATATCGTCCTCCTCGTGTCGACCTCGCGCCCAAATCTTCCCCTTTGGTCCGTCATCCTCGCACTCGCCACGATGAAGGTACCCGCGCGACTCACGCCGGAGCACATCGGCCATGCCCGGGCCGCTGCCCGAGCAGCCCTTATCGCCGCACGCAGCCGGAGCTTGGGGTTCTCGTCCACGCCACCTCGCCATGTCGCACACACGAGCAAGGTGTGCTGTGGTCGTAGCTCACCCAAAGACAGAAACGATTCCCGGCGGGGACGGGCTCGTTGAGATCCGCCACCTCCCCAGGTCGTCAGGCCGCCCACCGCCGCCGTGGCAGGGCGACGATGGGCACCGCCTCCTTGAACTCCCAGTCGCGCCGGAAGACAGACGCAGAGCCCGGCCGTGTCGAATCCTCGCCACTTTGTACGCGACCGAGTTGGGCCACAGGAACCCCCGGCCGCCGCCGTCCCCGCAACGCAAAGAGGCCGGTGTCCACGCTATAAGAGGCTGGTTCAACTTCAACGCCCGCTCGGGTACTCCTCGCTGAATCGTACTCGCCGCGTTCTTGATCCCATTCGCATATGAGGTCGCGCAAGGGCAGGGAGGAGGGAGAGGGACGGCCGCTGGGGCGGGCGCGACCTTGTACACCAAGTAGTCGCCGGCAAACCTGAGGAGGACAGAGTCGCTGTGAGCCGCGACGACGGCGTGAGAGAAGCCATGGACTGGTGACTTGCTGCCGCCGCCGCGCCGTGGCCCTGTCGCCGGCAGAGGAACGAGATTGCCGGCGGCACCGCCGCGTTAAGGGAGACACGCAACGCCCACGGAGGTGTGGGTCTCCGCGACGGTCTTGGCATCGGGCGTTGGCGACGACGCCGACGGGCGGTGGAGTTAGTGGCGCAGCACCAGCGGTTCAGGAGCATCCAGCGCGTGTCAACCGCCGCCGGAGCCAGAGCTGGAGCCTGACCAGAGGTTTCCCTCTCGTTCCGGGACGTTACCATGTGGCGGCGACATGGAGTTGGGACCTCATGGATGGAGGAGCGTCGGACTTGCTGGAACAGGGACCGTTCTTGGTTGATGAAGTTGATCAACCTGCCGGATGATCTACCCAGACCACAACCGATCCTCGTCAGCCGCTTCATGCTTTGTTGAATGTTGATGATGGCGATCGATCGACGGAGCTCACGGATGATATGAGGGATGGCTGCTGCACACGTGAGGCTGCGGTTTCCCTAGGTACGTAGATGACGCTGACGTGTTCCTAGATCGAGTCTCGATCTGCATATAATATTTTGACAGTATCCATCTATTTATTGAGCTGAGATCCTTCTGTTCTGCGTTTGGAGCATATCTCCAGGAGTTTCCGTGGTCCACTTCCAATCTTATCTTTTTTTTTTCTTTTGGCAATCTTGATTTTCCGATCTCAACTTACAATCTTTCCTCACTTGGAAAAATTGACCGGTCCACGAATCCAAACAGCCAAGCTGAAGGTACAAGGACGTGAAAAAATAAAGATTAGTACAAGGTTCTCAATGAAAAATATAATAATAGTTTATGCAGTTTAAAACAGGTGCCCACCCGCAATTCTTATTGGGCGCGCGTGGACGGCTTCTTGTGGCAGTGCACGGACGCGTGGCACACTAGCTAGGGAGCGGGGACAACGCACGGACATGGGATCTATTTTTTTGTTTTTAGAAACAATATACAAACTTTAGAATGTAACTTTCTCCTCAAGCATCTATTTTAAATTTTGTTTGCACCATGAATTTCACTAAGACGAGATCTATAAAAGTAGATCCATGTTGGATATGTTTCGAATAATTTTCCCGATGATAAAGTTTTGCATTTAGGAGTATAAAGTTTCAAATGCCGTAGTATAAAGTTTCTAAATATGGAGCACGAAGTTTCAAAATTTAATGTTACATTTTCGGATGTACAAAGTTCATAGCATTTCATTAGAATGTTTGAAATGAGATATTATAAAGTTCTTGAATTTAGGTGTAGAGTTTGGAAATCTCAAAGTTTTGAACCTGTGAGTACAAATTCTATAATGTTTGCTTAAATTAGGGTATAACTTATTACCTGAGATTAGGATTCATGGCTTTTGTCGTGATTAGGGTTTTAAGGCAATTACTGAAATTAGGGTTCAAGGCGATTGCTGAGATTAGGGTATAGGGCATTAGGGCATTTGCTAAGATTAGGGTTCAAGAAGTTTGCTGAGATTAGGTTTCAGGGCATTTGCTGAGATTAGTGTTCACGACGTTTGCTAAGATTAGGGTATAGGGCGTTTGCTAAAATTAGAGTTCAGGTCATTTGCTGAGATTATGGTTCAGGACGATTGTTGAGATTAGGGTATAGCGTGTTAACTGAGATTAGGATTCGGGTCGTTTGCTGAGATTAGGGTTCAGGGAGTTTATTGAGATTAGGGTTCAGGGTGTTTGCTAATATTAGGGTATAGAGCGTTTGGTGAGATTAGGGTTTGGAGCATTTGCTGAGATTAGGATTCAGGCCGATTGTTGAGATTAGGGTATTGGGCGTTAACTGAGGTTAAGGTTCAAGACGTTTGCTGAGATTAGAGTTCGGGAGTTGCTGAGATTAGGTTTTAAGGCGTTTGTAGAGATTAGGGTTCAGGGTGTTTCCTATGATTAAGGTATAGGGCATTTGCTGAGATTAGGGTATAGGACATTTGCTAAGATTAGGGTTCAGGTCATTCGCTAAGATTAGGGTTCACGCCGTTTGTTGAGATTAGGGTTCACGACGTTTGTGAGATTAGGGTTCATGGCGTTTGCTGAGATTAGAGTTCATGACATTTGATGAGATTAGGGTGTTCATATTGTTAGATTATTAATTGCATATATCATATAATATAAGATAAAATATTTATAAATTTGGTAATTTTGTTGAGATTAGTGTTCATGGCGTTGCGGAGATTAGAGTTCATGGCGTTTGCTGAGATTAGGGTTCATGGCGTTGCTGAGATTAGGGTTCATGGCGTTGCTTTGAGACTAGCGTTTGCTGAGATTAGTGCTCAATAATTATTTTGTTATTATATTATTAATTTATTGTTAGTTTATTATCGTCTGTTGAGATTAGGGTTCATGGAATTTGCCGAGATTAGGGTTTAGAGCGTTTGTTAAGATTAGGGTGCAGGCGCCTAATCGAGATTAGTATATAGAGCTTTTACTAAGATTAGGGTTCAAAGCGTTTGCTAAGATTAGGGTTAAGAATGTTTGTTGAGATTAGAGTTTAGATCGTCTATTGAGATTAGGTTTTAGGGGGTCTGCTGAGGTTAGTATTCAAGGAGTATTATCGAACATAAAGTAGTATGGATTTTGAAAATCACACTTATGCATCCATATGGATTTGAAACCATCCCCCGCCCTTTTCATCTCCCACGTACCCGCTATCTTGAAAGAGAAATAAAAAGGGCAAAGAATCTAGATAGGAGAAACGTTAATGGGCTAGTTTTGGGCCAGCAAAAAAATTAGACACGAGAAACCTCGACTGGAGAAGTCGTTGAGACGAAGCAGCGCGCGTGCGTTTCTACTGCTTTCGGCGCGCGCGCAGGCTAAGGTAGCCCGCGCCATCGTAGTAAGGCGTGAGGGAGAGGGGCACCTCAATGCGGTGCGAAGGGAGAGAAGGGAAGGGATTTGTGTGGCCGCTGAAGGAGGAAGACATATCGGGTCCTAGGTTTCTTCTTCATTATATACTAGCGCCCGACTTATGTGCTGAATCGAGCATGTTTGTTGATCTTTTATGTGAAGGCTATTAAAGTAGCCCACCTCGAAAAATCGATTTACCGAGGTGGGCAAGTAAATAAAAAACGTCTACCACTATTAATCGGGGCATTAATTGTGGCGGTAAATGAAGTGTCTATCACAGCGAATGTTTGAGGTGTGTTTCTTGTAAAATCAATTCTGTAGTTGTGGAAGGACCGCTGGCCCGAGTACTAGATGGCAAGAAAGGAAAGATTCGTTGCAGGTTAGGAAGTTGCAAACCTGTCCATTGCCGGTTACCTCGTCGAGCTGGATGGAGAACCCATTCGACACTGAATGTGTGGGTAGTGACGCTAGTCATTTCTGAATTATACAGAGTTAATAAGTCAAAGATTATACTCATTTGTTACTGTTGTTCAGGCCACAAAAGTTCAGCGTTGATTGTAGTTGAACTATGTTGATTAGGACAAAAGTTCAAGATCTTTGCAACCTTAGAGATTTTAGATTTCACTACTCTATATGCCTCTGTTTACAAAATTCTTATTACAAGTTTTGGCTGAATACGTTTAATGAGGTACATCTACTTCCCTTTGTTTGTTCTTGTGTACTTGTCACTGGACTCCTAAATTCGTTTTTTTTTTTGTATAAACGATTTATTCAACCCTTTTTTTCATACAAAAAGATACTTCGAAGTGTATAGCACCAACAAAGTGTTACTATGTTCAATGATAAATTACAATTTTTTTGTTAGAAAAAGCCACGAACAGTAAAAAATGCAAGTGAATGAAAACGGAGTGAATATACTAGAAAAGAAACACATTTTATGGGCGCGCTGAACAAATTTTAATGACACAATAATTAAAAAAAATCTTAGTCGATTGGCCAGCTACCGAGACACACATCTCCTCCGCAAGTGAGATGCAAAATCTTTGTCGATTGGCTAAGTACTGTTTTTTTTTTTAATATTGGCTAAGTACCGTTGAGACACCATCATGTGTAATTCTTTGGATTTCTATATATGCTTTAATTGGGCCCCATGGGCCTAAACACTATTTACGACGCGCTTAACGAAAGCTGCTGGCGCACACGCGCGTGCTTTACGTCGTTGGGCCGCCCGCCCCGTCCTTTCCTCTTTTTTTTTTTTTGTCGCTTTCCTGTCCGAGCCAATTCAAACAGTGCGCCAACCCTTTTTGCACGAGCGTTCCCCTTTCTCCCCCACTTAACTTTAAAATGTAATAACTTTCTCGTCAAACATGGATTTTTAATTCCGTTTACACCATCACATTTATTATGATGAGATCTATAAATTAGATCTAAGTTGGATATGTTTTGAGATAATTTTTTGTGATGACAAAATTTTACATCTAAAATATAAAATTTTATTTACATCTAAGAGTAGAAAGTTTTCAATGTTGGAGTACAAAGTTTTAAAACTTGGAATGTAAAGTTTTCCGAGATTACAAGACATGGCGTTTGCTTTGAGATTAGGGTTAATGTCGCTTGTCGATGTTAGGGTTTATGGCGTTTGTGATATTAGGGTTCATTGCTTTTGCCGAGATTGGAGTTTAGGGCGTTTGCTAAGGTTAGGATTCATAGCGTTTGATGAGATTTGGGTGTTCATATCGTTAGATTATTAATTGCATATATCATATAATATAAGATCAAATATTTATGAATTTGGTAATTTTACTAAGATTAGGGTTCATGGCGTTGCCGAGATTATGGTTCATGACATTTGCCGAGATTAGAGTTCATGGCGTTACGAGATTAGGTTCATAGCGTTTGCTGAGATTACGGTTCATGGCGTTCGTTGAGATTAGGGTTCATGACGTTGTCGAAGTTTAGGGTTCATAGCGTTTGGTTTGAGATTACGGTTAATGGCGTTGTTGAGATTATGGTTCATGGCGTTGCTGAGATTAGGGTTCATGACGTTGCTGAGATTAGGATTCATGGCGTTTACTGAGATTAGGGTTCATGGCATTTGCTGAGATTAGTGATCAATGAGTATTTTGTTAGTATATTATTAATGTATTGTTAGTTTATTATCGCTTTGTTGAGATTTGGGTTCATGGTGTTTGCTGAGATTAGTAATCAATGAGTATTTTGTTAGTATATTATTAATGTATTGTTAGTTTATTATCGTTTGTTGAGATTTGGGTTCATGGTGTTTGCTTTGAGATTACGGTTTATAGTGTCTGCTGATATTATGGTGTAGGGCGTCTGCTAATATTAGTATATGGTGTGTTTACCGGGATTAGGGTTCGAGTGTTTGTTGAGATTAGGGTTTGAACCTAGTAACACAAAATTTGTATTATGATAGTTTAAAAACATTGATTCTAGTTGTTTAAAATTCTCTATAAGTGTTGAGTAAAAGTTTTCTAATCTAGTGATACAAAGTATATAGTCTTATAGAAAATTTAAAAGCTAGAGGAGAAAGATCGTAGAATTAACTAGAAAATTTAAACTTGAGAGAAAATTAGACAGGGCCCATAAAAACTTGACAGATAAGCTAGACAGGGAATTGGGCTCAAGGTGAGGAGGGCAGACAGAGAAAAAGACAGACAGGCAAGCAGAGAAAGGGGCACCAGAGGCCCGCGTGTCCATATGGTCATGGGCGCACGTGCTCTGCTCTTCCACCAAACACGCCAAAATAAACATGTGTCGGGCTTCGCTTCCGCGCTTTGTCGCGTCTTGCGCACTGAGCAGCCTTTCGCCCATCGATGGGACATCGTGGTAGCACTTTATTGCTCTTGCGTGGAAGGCGTAAAAGAGGAGAGACTCTTTGCTAGAGACAAACAAATGGCCCTAGTGTGATTTCTGGTAGTGGTAGCCTTAGGATTTGTGACATTAGAGAACAATGCCCCTAAAACACACCCCCTACTTGTCTGTTTAGGGTGCCCCCTATTCTCAGACCACCTATTTTCTGTGATTGTCTCTAACAATGCCCCCTAAAATTGACCCCCTATTTTTTTTTCTCACAAATTTATGTTACCCCTCAATCCTCTCCATTTTGTCTCTACAATTTAGCCAAACATATTTCAAGCACAAATACAACATACAATTCAAAAATAATTTAACACACGATGGGAACAATCCGATGGGAATAATTTAACACACGATGTTCAAGCATACTTAAATAAAGTATGATGCTGCAAAGTTCAACGGTGGGAACAAAATAAACCACATAGTTCAAACATACTTAAATATAGTACGACACAAAGTTTAATATCTGGGACAAAATAAAACGAAGCTCAAATAAAAGTGTCGCCACCACGATCATCATCTTCTGCTGCATGACTACCACCACTAGAACCACCAAGGCTTTGAGAGAACTCTACCATCTTTTGTGCCGAGATTGTTGCCCTCATTGTCAAGACATAATTCTTCTGATCCTCACTCTCCAAAGCATTAACATCACAAAACATGATCTTTTGCTCTTGTTCCCACATCAACCGCTTCTCATCAATTGATATCCTACGCTCCTGAATTGTCTTGGCCTCTTGCCACCTCAGATCCTTCATCTTCCACTCCTCTTTCTTCTCAACAAGCAATTCTTCAATTACATTCTTGTATGAACCACCATCTCCTCCCTTGTTCTTGAGTTGTTCCTTTGCACGCTTCCTTCCAATGGGCCTTGCTCCTGAATTGTCTTGGCCTCTTCCCATACCTTCCTCTGCTTCGCCCTCATCAAGATTGATTGGATTAGATGCTGTGGCATCGCTACTGGTTTGCTTCTTGGCATCAGTAGCCTTTCTCTTCCCCCTTGGATCAAGTGCTGCGAACTTGGGTGAATTCCTCACCTTGAGCCAGCAATGAATGAAAGGAAACCCTTTCTTCTTTCCACCTGAGTAGGCAATTTGTGCTTCCAATACCTACAAGAAAATTGGAACAGTGGGTTAACAAGATTGCAAATATGAGAAGATCGCACAATTGAACGACATACAACAAGCTTACATGCTCTTGGTATGGAATTCCACTCGGGTGTTGACGCTGCACATCATCAAATATTCCTTGAAATTTTTGGCATTCTTTCTGAATCGTAGCCCACCTATGCTCAAGTGATTTTTTAGTCCTATCAGATTCAAAGTTCCTATGAGCATGGAAGTGTTCTATGATTCTTGTCCAATATGCCTTGCTAGGCTGTTCATTGCTAATTATAGGATCGAAAGTCGATACTCTCCCGTGATTTGCACAGTTGGATATCTTCTTCGTGTGAAGTTTGCGCTTCTTTTAGGTGGTTTGGGTTGAGTCATTGCAATTGAATCAATGGGAGTGTCCTCTGCCAACATTTGTGAGAACGTGCCTTCGTAATCCATGACCTTCTAAATTTGCCAAGAAAAGAACATAAAAATTTGGAAACTAATTTCTATATACGTAGGAGACAGGAGGAAGTTGTACTTGTTCTGCACCACTTACTTGACGGACGGTGGCTGCTGTAGACGCATGGGAGGAGGGGACGATGCGGGTGTTGGCGTTCCTTAACGCACACGAAAAGAGTTCCCGCAAGCGCCGCGGAAATGCCTTTGTAGCTTTTACCCGAAAGTATTCAGGTATCGTATTTCCACGAGGAACGGTTGTGTAAATTGTCTCTTAGCTAGTTGACCTAAGATAGCAAAAGGGAGAAGGTAAGAGTAGCAAGGTCTTCTAAGGTTAGAGTTCCTAGATAAGATAGCTCTGCCACTACCCACTTACTTCAGGCACCGGATAACACCCGGTTCCGCTTAGCGATGCCGGTCTACGACTCACGCCGAACACCTTGGCGTGGGGATTACAAGGGATGGGCCGGGGCTGTCACCACCGCCTACCCCCTCATTCCGTGCGAGTTCGAGGCAATCGGTGGCCTCTAGCATAAACACCATGTCCACGCTATGACCAACTACTCTAGCGTTGATCGGGGGTTGCCGCGTCGCGGGGCCCTCTACTGCAGTACCCGCCTCAAGGACGGACGACGAACCCGGCAAGCAAACGGTAACAAAACTAGCTTGAAGTAAGAACTTATTACCAAAGAGAGGACACGAACCTTAGTACTCCAAGTAGTACTAGACCCGCCAAGGTACTAGTGAGAGGGAGCTCCACATCCTCGGCACTCCAAAGGAGGTAAAACCGACAACTCCGGTACTTCTCCATCCCTCTCTCTTACTTACTCACTCCTTACACTTAGAGAGCTAAAATATGAAAGTGGAGCTCTCCTCTCTAATGCTACATTGTGCCTCCTTGGAATGGATTGATTGAATTGAATGATGGATTACAAGGGAGGAGTGCCCTTCAATTTATAGTGGAGGGAGGAGGAGAATGGAGGGCTCTCCTTGTTCGGGGAAAATTGGCGGAAGGCAAAGTCGCACCACATGAAACCGCCGCTACACTTTTTGGATGTCGATCATCAAACGAAGCGTGGCGGGATCGGAGCTTGTCGGGGCCGGCCGCCCCGGGCCGGCCGGCCCCGGTTTGGCCTGCCCTCGGGCCGATATTTCTTGGGCTTTGTAAAGCTCTCGCCGATAGCTTAGAAAACGGTGGGTGGAACTCAAAAAACGGACTCCATTTGAGAAAGTTATGACCTTTTACTAGAGCCCACTTCGGAAGCCCAAGATGGAGTTCAACTTGATTTGGCCTTTTTCTTCTTGGGCTAATGTATGGCACATGTGTCATGCTTGGAGCCCACGTTCCTTGGTATTAGTCCTTTTACTTGGACATGTCTTTCAGAAAGCGCCTTTTGGTGTGTTTCCTGCTTTTATACCTGCAAAACATATTTTCTTCCAATACAAGTGGAACTAGGTTAGTAGTAAAGGTTTATGTGATATATGTTTGCTTGTTCCTGTGATATGGGTGTAAGTTGGTGGTATAAATTAGTCGATAATGACCGCCAACAATGGGGTTGCTGTAGACGCACGGCGGAGCTTGCTGAAATCGGGGCCGCGCCGGAGCTTGAAGACGAGATCGAGGACCGGTGAAATCGCCAGAGACCGGCTAGGGCGGCTCCCGCGAGGTCCAATCGAGGACCGGTGAAGGCCACCGCCGGGTATCTTGGCCGGGAGGGAGTGGGGGCGTCGCTGGTGGGGACTAGGGCGGCGACTTCTTGGCCGGGCGGGAGCGTCGCCTGCGGCCGAGCAAACCCTAGGCGACGGCAGCGCACGTGGAGTCTCAAGTGTGAAATCTCGGATAGAATAGGCACGACGTCGGGGTTCTCTTCGGGGTGGACGGGCAAAGTGTGAAAAAAAAAGAAAGTACGGGCCCGGGTAGGGAGCCAACGGGAGTAGGGGAGTAGGGGAAAAGTAGAGGCCCAACAAACATATGGGGTGAAGTAGGGGGCCTGTTGGACTTATGCTTTTGCCCCCACCACCTCAATCCTGGACTAGGGGGCTTAATAGGGGTATTGTTGGAGATGCTCTTAGTGATCGTAGAGGGGGCAGTTGAAAGAGCATGAGTAAAATATACTTCTTTTGGCTTCTCTACCTTGTTGTCGACGGCCCAAGGGTGTGGGGTGGTTAATGCTATATATTATATGTAACTAGCTAGTCAAGCTACTAATTAAACCAACTACACACAAGCACAAGATCGACAAGATGAAAGATCACGTGTAGGTTGATCAAACCAACCCTTTCACATGTAGGTGTGATCAAACCAACCAACACGGCTTTGATGCGCGGTGCGTGATCGGGTGCCCCTACCCCGTCCCCGCCATCTAAGACTATGAGAACGCCAGAGAGGCGCGGCCTCGTGGTATCTACGCCGCCACGTGATTTCGGCCACCGGATCTTGGCATTAAGCACGGGCGAGCCCCTTCCTATGGCCCTCGCGTCGGCGCCTACCTCCTTTGGGAGGGTCCTTTGTTCCCGTGAGATCACGCCAAAAGTCCACCCAAGCCCTCGGTCACGGGTTCCTCAGCTGATCTTAACACGCTATGGTCCCTTAATTATGAAAAATCCTTCGGCCGAAGAAGAGAAAATTCGAAGTTGGTGGCGATTTTGGCGGTTACCCACCTTCCTCCACCTTTTATAGAAAAGACTCCGCCGAGCTCCAAGACCTGGCCCCATATGACGCGGGCCCCATCCTGCTTCCCTCACGCATTTGGAAGCGGGTCACTTCCGCCCATTGTCGATCTGTCCTTGTCTGACCGGTTTGTGGGGTCCGCTACCAGCGCCTACCTTCTGTGCTGCGCCTGGGGTCAAAAGGGTGTTGCTGCCGTTGTTCAGCTCCAGTTGAGTTGGCTAGGGTTCGTGGTGCTCTGTTGCAGCGAGCTAGGGGGCCGCAGTGGTGTGCAAGCTTTGCTATGTGGAAAACGGAGTCCCAGGACGTCTGTTGTTGTGGGCCGCATCACGCATCGTTGGGAGGATATGACTGGGTGGTCCCATGGATACCTGGTCAGCTGCATGGTCCACATGTCGGTGGTTGGTAGCCGGAGATGGGTCCCTTCTATCCGCGTCGCTGTAGGCGTCGAACGGCCGCTTGGGCACGCCCCTAGCAGATGGGGATGGGTCGTCGATAAAGAGGAGCTAGGTGCCTCGATTGTCAGTCCCCTTTCGTTCTCCCCGCTGTGGAAGGTAAGTCGCGGCGGCCTCAGTCTTCAGTTCCCCCCTTTTTTTTCTCCTGCTCATGTGTCGCTCTCTTTCGTGTAGATCCATGGTTTGATTCATAGGTGTTCGAGGTGGGTTGCGATTGCTAAGGGTGTGCCTGCCGCGGGTCACCAGGGAACTCGACTGGAGCTGCGCCTGGCCTCGGGATGACCTGAGCTGAGAATATGAGGAAACAGATCGGAGCTGTGCCTGCCTTGCGCGCAGAGCTGGTATCGTCTGTGACCCCGGTTCCCATAGACACATATATTCTGATCTTTTTTTATTGTTATTTTGGCTCGTGCTTTGTTAGTTTGCTCGCCTTTATTTTTTACCTCCTATTTTTATTGTTATTTTTAATAAAAAAATACCGGGAGTAACCGAAAAAAGGTACTGAGATAAAAAAATATGTTGTAACATATCTAGTGTAAACCAACCTTCCGTGCAATCTATGCAAACCTATGCACATGATACGTTGCCCTCTACTAGTGGTATAATTTATATTAAGATAGGAGTTGTTTTACCAAACTCCTAGGGATGCACATGGCATATTTTTCTTTGTTCTCCATATCCTCCAAAGAGGAACGCGCCAACGTAGTAAGTTGGGCAACCATAGATGTCTTCGCACCACCACCTTCTCAGCTACTTCCAACCCGACAATTATCTACTCTCCCACCTAATCTGATTCTTTTTATTGTTAATCAATTTTATCTTGTTTTGATCTAATCCGTGATGCCTTGGGTCTAGCTAATATAGACTTCTGGTCTATGTCCAAGGCCGGCACAGCGAGTTCAGCAGTTGTGGGGGCGGCGCAGCACCTTCAAATCAAAGGCACGCCCTATCTCAGCGCGGCAGCTCCGTCCAGCAGCAAGCGGAGCCACGAGTGGGCAGCTAACGAGCTGCGCCCCGATCGATTTTACTCGCAAGTCACAACAACCAGTGAGTACGGCTCTGGTGTTCTACTGTTCTCTCATGCATCTACACCTCATTTATTTGTTCATCACATCCCAAGAGCTACATATTAGGCCAGTAGATTTTTTTTATCATAATCTATCTCTCACAGCATATATAATCAGCCTTCATACGCACTGCAGGGATAAAGATCCACCATGGAGATCGTGGCAGGGGCGCTGCCAAGCCTCCTTCCCAAACTTGCTGAGCTGCTCAAGGGCGAGTACAACCTGCAGAAGGAAGTCAAGGGCGGCATCATCTTCCTCCAAGCAGAGCTCGAGCATGAAGGTTGCCCTTATAGATGTCCAACGGGCCGGCCCGGTACCGCCCGGCCCTCCGCCGGCCGGGCCGGCCCGGCCATGGGCCAATACGGGCTCACGGGCTGCGGCGGGCGTGCTACCTACGGGCTCGGGCGCACCCTCGCCCATGGCCCGGTCCGTGGCCATTTTGCCGCCCATGGGCCACTTTCGGGCCCAGCCGGGCCACGTGCCGCCCATAACAGGGTAGCCGTAAAAAAAAAAACGAGCTGCTGCTCCATGGCCGCCGCCGCTGCTGCTCCCCATGGCCGCCGCCGCCGCTGGGCTGCTCATCTTGCTGCTCGCCGCCCAGCCGCCGCTAGAGCCGCTCCGATGCATGAAGGCTTGCTTTCCATGGTGTGGTTTTCCTCTTTGATCTTATATTATATGAGATGGGCTCAAAAATCTGATTCAGTTGGATTTCAGTGGAGACATCACAGGCTCTGCTTTCCATGTATCTAGTGCGCCCACCTTGTTTTGAGATGTTGTGCAGCCCACTTATTAGTAGAGATTGGGGTGGGCCGGGTGGAGAAGGAGATTGGGGTGATTCACTTCCAGGATACAGGCCGGGCCATCATCGGGCCAGCCGGGCCAGCCGACGGGCCGGACGATCGCGGGCCGGGCCAGCGGCTCATGGCCCGCCCGCCACCGGGCCGGGCCGCCCGTGGCCCGCACAAGACGGGGCCGGGCCGGGCCGTACACCATTTTGCCGGGCCTCGGACCGGACCGCGTGCAGCGGGCCAAATGGCCAACTATAGTTGCCCTCGAAAGATCTCGAGACGCCGGATAACAAGCTTGACAAGCAGGATAAGATCTGGGCCAGGGACGTGAGGGAGCTGTCCTATGACATAGAGGACAAAATAGATACGTTCATGGTGCGCTACAAGGTGGGGGGCAACGGGGTCAAAGCTGGACAACATGGCTTCAAACAGGCCATTGATAGGAGCCTCACTTGGTTGATGCAGCCTAACATCCGCCGTAAGATTGTTATTGATATCAGAGACATCAAGAGCCATGTGCTTGAGGTGCATGAGCGGCGCTGCAGGTATGAAGTCAACAACATCCGTAGTGTTGATAAGCTTATCAAAGTTGACCCTCGTGTATTGGTGCGGTATGAGGAGGCGACGAAGCTAGTTGGAATTGACGAGGCAAGAGATGAGTTAATCAAGATTCTAATACATGGTGATGAATTGTCTAGGCAGCAGCAAGACAAGATAGTTTCTATTGTGGGGTTTGGAGGTCTGGGAAAGACAACTCTGGCTAATGTGGTGTATGAAAAACTTAGGGAACAATTTGATTGCTCAGCTTTCATATCAGTATCTCAGACCCCTGACATGGAGAAATTATTCCGCGATTTGTTGTATCAACTTAACAAGACATACCATGCAAGAAAAAATAAAGTTATCAATGAGCTTAGTAAACCCCTTTGGGAGAAGAGGTATGGACAACTTGACAAGAGAAATGATACAAGCATCAACAATGTCATTGATGAACTTAGAGAATTCCTGTGGGAGAAGAGGTATGAGCAAATAAAATAACGTTAGCAACCAATTTGTTTCTCAAACATGCACGGGATTCATTAAGCAGGAGTAGAAAAACATAAATAGTACAAAGTTTAGAGTAGTAATCCACTGATTACTACTTTTCTTTGGAAACTTTTCACATCTATATCACTTTGACTGGATTCTTGTTGTGCCCACTTTTCCCCTTATAGCCTCTTAGAACTTTTACATTTTTGTATAAAATGGAATAGAAGCTCCAATATAGAACAGTTACATGGATATGATGTTCTCTTTTTGATAGGTCAATGTGGAACTTTTACGTTTTCCCATTTTGTTAGAATTGTTACCCTTTTCTCATGAGGTTTTTTTTTTGTACCCTTTCTCACAAGTTAGTATGGTGTCTTTAAAGGATTATACATAAAGACTCTGAAACAGAGGCTCGTTGCCATCTATATAATGTGAACCTAGCTAGGTGTAGCCTAATATAGCAGTGTGCCTCATTTACTAATAATAACACACCTTTTGTGGTCCAATGTTGTATTCATTTACTAATAACATTCCTTTTGGGGTCTAATGATGTATAGGTATCTCATTGCAATAGATGACATATGGGATATCTCAGTTTGGAAAATAATTAGATATGCTTTGACCAATAATAATGGTGGATGCAAGATTATCACAACTACACGTATTGTGAAAGTTGCTGAAGAAGTAGGTGGTGCTTACAAGATGAAACCCCTTTGTCTTCAAAGCTCTAGAATATTATTGTATAGAAGAATATTTGGCAACAAAGGCAAAGACAAATGTCCTGATGAGGAGCTAGCTGAAGTATCGGATAGAATACTGACCAAATGTGCTGGGGTGCCCTTAGCAATAATTACGCTAGCTAGTTTGCTGGCCAATAAAGGAAGAAATAAAATGGATTGGTATGAGGTGTACAATTCCCTTGGTACTGGTATGGAAAACAATACAGATATTGAGTTTATGAGAAAGGTATTGTCACCCAGCTATTTGAATCTGCCATCCCATATAAAGACTTGCTTGTTGTACTTAAGTGTGTTTCCGAAGATTATGAAATTGATAAAAGACGGTTGATATGGATGTGGATAGCAGAAGGTTTTATCCAAGTTGGAAAACAAGGGCAGAGCTTATTTGAAGTTGGAGAGAGTTACTTCAATGAGCTCATAAATAGAAGTATGATCCAACCTGTGTATGATAGGCATGGTATGATGATACAGTCCTGCCGTGTACATGATATGATACTTGACTTAATCCATTCCTTATCAAGTGAGAAAAAAACTTCACTATGACATTGAATGATGTAGGCCACAAATCTACACGACAAAAGATTCGGAGGTTATGCCTTCACATTGACAAGGTAGATCATGCGACACATGGGGCTACATTGAGCATGCAACAAGTAAGGTCTATGGTTGTCTTTTCATCTGCAATAGAGCTAATACCTGCTCTTACAAGGTTCGAAGTTGTACGTGTACTGCATTTGCAAAATTGTGATCTTTCACATGGTTACAACCTGAACCACATTGGGAAGTTGGTTCATTTGAGGTGCCTCGGACTACGTTCCACAAAAATTGCTCATCTCCCTGAGGAAATCGGGAACCTGCAATTTCTACAGATGTTGGACATCTCTAACAATGCACTTTCACCATTGCCATTCACTATTGTTCAGCTAAGTCAGTTAAAGTGCTTATACATTGACTTGGCCGTTCTAGAGCCAAACAGTATTGGGAGGTTAACATCCCTGGAAGAGCTATCACTATTATACACCCACCATGTTAATGCCACAGAACTTGTAGAAGAGCTGGGCCATTTAACAGAATTGAGGATTCTGCATATTACATACATGGGAATAGATGAGCCGAGAGATGCACCTATTGTAGAGTGCCTACAGAAGCTGCCAAAAATCGAGACTCTATCCTTCGACTTCCTAGGCTGTATAGGTAAATTGGATGGCTGGGTTATTGGGCCTCAGAATCTGCGTAGCTTGCAAGTAGATGGTTGCTCGTTCTTGAAGCTGCCTGTTTGGATTAACCACTCGGATGTTCAGAACCTGTCCTTCCTGGTGATCTGCGTGGAGGAGCTCCAGCCAGAGGATCTCGAAATCCTTGGGAGGTTACCTGCTCTCACCGACCTAGACATGTATTCGACCAGGAGGCATTCCAATATCTCTAGGGAATTCGTCATTGGTGCTGGTTCATTTCCATGCTTGGTACGCTGCAAGTTGCGGGGATATTATGAACGTGTGGTGTTTCAGCAAGGAGCTATGCCATGGCTCACAAGCCTTGAGCTCGATATCTATAGAGAGGTATGGTCCACATGGAACGGACTTCCAGACTTGGGCTTTGAGAACCTGTTGTCGCTCTTGGATCTTCATGTTGGCCTCCAACATGGACGTGGTAGCACCGCTGCAGAGGAAGCTATAGCTGCGCTAATGAATATGGCTGAAATCCATCTGAATCAACCAAGTGTTTCAGCTTCTTGTTACTACCAGTACTTATGATGGAGATGCGATTGCAGCAGCGGTTATATATCTGCCTTTTTTCATATTGTCTTCATCTTTGTTCTAACATTAACATCCCTTATATCGTCTGTGACAATAAGTGTGCACAATGGTGACTAAGTCGATATGTACATCCATTCCTCAACATATACAATATTTTACATTTGATCATTTATTAGTTTTATTATTGTATATTGAATGATCACAACTTGCTGAATTGCTGATTGTCCACAATGGGGTTGGATCGGAGAGGGTCGTCAGCCATGACCGTCAAACCAGCCCACAAAACCATCCTAATGGGCCCAATATCCAACCCACGCGGATGGGCCCGATATCCAACCCACGATAGGGTGGTGGTCCAGTGGATCAGAAGTTCTGAACTGGGTTGAGTGGCTGGACGCTTCTCAAGTTTTCTTCTAGCACAACGCCTTGATGGCCGCTGCGTTGGTGTGTTCCATGAGTGGGCTACGATGGCACGGTCCATTCTAAATACTGTTTTTCCAATTTTCTTTTTCACTTATTATTAATACTAGCAAATATGCCCGTCGCGTTGCAACGGGTGTATAATCTATTGGATGATTAATACGTCAATCAAACAATCTATGGCTTAAAGATTTATCGATCATGATTTGTTCAAATAAATTGTTGAATCAAACTACATGTATCGTCCGACGTGTCTTAGAATCATACTTTGCTAACGTTGGCCTCACCGCCTCATCACGCCTTCTACGCTAGCGAGGAGCGCACGCCTGCTGAGCTGCGTCTCAGCGTGACTCCGTCTGCGCCGCACCACCAAGAGCTATGCAACACGGACACAGATACACGATCGGTATCGGAAGGATACTGATACATGCATGCGGTATTTTTCTAAAAAAAACAATACACGGATATGTTTTACTATTATTTTTAAATAATGGCACATATTAAAATTATGAAAGTAGCATGAAAATGTGTGTATGCAATCAAATACTATTCTAGCTTACCCCTAGACTTTGATTTCTGTGTGGTTGAACTCAATTGTCAGATCAATCTTTATTGCAACCTGAATGAATTTAGGTGATCACTGAACTTTGCTCTCTGTCTCTAACTAATAAAAACCTGAATGATCGCAGCCTGTACATGTTTGTAATCAGCCTAGGCTCGTTCGTAGACCTTTTGCTTTGTTATTCTTGCTTGATTTCGTGTCTAGACAAAGAGAACTCTTTGGCTGACCGACCATGTTTTGGTGCCAACAGGCGCATCCATCTTTGACGGAGTCGGAGTCCAAGAAGCTGTGCAAGGCTGCAAGTTGATAGACTGCCAGAAGTTGTCGCAGGACGCATCGAGCCACCTGGCGCTGAACGACCAGCTCTCGATCCAGATGTGTGGTGCGAGTGCTCTACTTAGAGCAGCTCTGCCGCCTCAAGTCCTCGTTCTCACGGGCGGTGGATCCGGGTGCCTCACCGGCGTCCTAGGCGCCGACGTGTGTCCTTCTCGCAGCGGTTCGTGTGCAGCCCGCAGCGGCGTGCCGAGCTCATGCGTGTCCCCACTGCGGGACAACTACGCGTAGCAGGAGGTGATACGGAGAGAGAAGAGGTGGAAAAAAGCACAAATTTTGTCGTGGGCTTTTAGAGTCCGGTATTGATACGGAAGGGAGGAAGAGGTGAAAGAAAACGATGGTGGAAAAAAAAAAAACGGCAGAAATTTTCGTGCTTTAATAGTAGGTATAGACTAGAAAATATGCCCGTGCGTTGCTACGGGTGCACATGTGAAAAATATATTTTCTTCCTTTGTCATTTTCTCTAACGGAAAAGATGAATTTTACTCTTTATTAATTCTTTTCTTAAATATGTTGTGTACGTGAACATAAAGGAATGGAAAAATAAACATAAATGAATACATTTGTATTGGATGTGTAAACTGCAAACATATTTTGAAATCGAACTTTTTTATATTTTGTTTGGACATGTGCTATTATAGCTCATATGAGCATGATGATAAGTTCAGGTTACGCATGGAATAGTTTACCGAGTATGCCTTCTGTCTTTAGTTTTTTTTTCTCTTTTATGCCCATGCATTGCAAGGGGACGTATAACTTGTTGCACGATCATTTAGATAACTTGCATTGTAATGGGACGTATAACTTGTTGCACGAGCTTCTAGCGTTCCTCTCCTTCCACGCTTCCCACGTGATTAGTGCGAAAAGAGATGTTAACGTAACTGTGAAGGGGACCAAGTTGCGTCGGTTGAGGGGAAATTAGAAGGTGAAAGAAAAGAGGTGGGGAAAAAATATACGTCATAAATTTTCCCTAGTCGCAAAAACTGTCAGCCGAATAGCCTGACTATATATAGCATAACAATGCCCACGCATTCCTTTGGTTAGTGCAAATTTTGATCATATAGCTCATTGCCATTTTGCTTTTTGAGTTGTTCACTATTTGTTTTAGTCCATCATTGTAAATTTGTTTTTTGAGCCTGTGTATATCAGTTAAAATTGGATATAAACTGAAAAAATTAAAGTTATAGAATCACTAAGGACGTTGTCAACTTTTTCAGCTTCTTGTCATCAAAGGGAATCATTTTCCTTTTTCTGTTTAAAATGGTATGGTACATGTTTCCTGGAGCTATAGCAGACGTGGGCGTCATCAGAACGTCGCACGAGCTGGTGCTCCGTTTTTTTTATATATATATTGAGAACCGGGAATATGATGAGACAATGCAAGGCTAGCTTGCGGGCCGGAAGGTAGGAGCACCCAAACGCGAAAGGCTAGCTTAAGGCCCAGGGCCGGAGTGAAGGCCCAATTCTCTGTACAGAAACGTCGAATCAGGCTGCCAGGGGTATTGTAACACGTGCGGACAGAAACATGCGATATCCGAGGCCGACAAACATAAAAGACAGACGGAAAAAAGGTGGACAAGAAATTTTTCTCTTTATTAGTAGGTATAGATAATCGTTTTTTAAACAGTAACACTGTGGATTAGACGTCCAATCCTTCTGCGATCGGACGCTTGCTTTTGGTGGACCGACGCTGGCCAAACATGTGGAACAAACTGCATTTTTGTTTTGCGAAATAACCGGATTCTTCAATCAAGTGTACTCTTAAAGTTTATTTAAAAATATATAATGTAAATATACCGACAATAATGTTGCTTCTGATATAGCTACTTTATTATTCTTCATCAAGCTATGCATTCCTTGACGCGTCGTCGCCGTCGGTGGAATCGACCGTAGTACCATACCATACCAACCGCGCGTTCGGATGACATCTCATGGGAAGAGGCCGTTGACGGTGATGCCACTGTCGACGGCGATGGTCTGTCCGGTGATGTACGACGCGCAGGGCATGCATAGGAACGCCACAAGCAACGACACCTCCTCGGGCTCCGCGACGCGCTGCTGCGGCGTCCGGCGGAGGATCTTCACCACGTAGTCCTCCCGGGTCAGGTCCCCTTCCACGAGTAGTGTACCACGGCGCGACGGAGTTGGCCTGGATGCCGTCGCCGGCCCACTCGCATGCCTGGCTCCATGCCAACTTTCCAATAAATATATTTTTTTTATAAAAAGAGAAATCAAAGTTATGCTTTGTAGACCATATCAGTTTCTAAACGACTTTTCCTACACGGAGAAAGTACATCATAAGCCATTTTCATAATATGCTTAATTGGTTGCACAAATATTTGTTGTGAATTATTTTCTTCAAAAAAAAAAAAAAAATTCTCGTGATCTTTTTAAGTTTAGTAAAACACACACAAAAAAAAAGGTTTTTAGCTTACAATCGATTCATGGATAGAACGAGTACAATAACCAGATAAAAATCGAAACCATTTTTCTTGGTCGATCTAAAGCATTTTATTATCAAATCTAAAGCAATTGTCTTCGTACCGGATTTATTACTAACCAAAACATCCATTTTAGTACAAAGCTAGAACCAGAAAAATTCAGAATAACGATAACACGGCAACCTGCATTAATCTCTGATAATCAACCTAATCCTTATAGCAGCGAGCTAGCTGTGAAGTTTTGCTGGCAAATGTTTGCCGTAGTAGAGACACGCTGGATGTGGAGGGCAGGGGACGACAGATATCAGCGTCTTCCTCCTCATGTCGATCTCGAGCGCACATATATTCCGCTGGGCCCTGCCATCCTCGCACTCGGCCACGACGAAAAAGACCACGTCGGGGTTCTCCGAGCTCACGACGGGGCACGTCGGCCATGGCCGCCGCGGAAGACCCTTATCGAAGCCCGCTAGCAGCGCCCAGAACTCCTCGCAGTCAAGCACGCCTTCCTTCACCCACGTCATTGGCTCCTCCCCGTCGTCGTCGGCGGCGCCCAGCGTCCACGTGGTCACCGTGAACAAAGAGCTGGAGTGCTCGCAGTCGCTCCGTATCACCAGTCCGCCACAGCAGCAGCGTCTGTCGATGCTCACGAACCGCACTGCCGCCGTGTCGGTGGCCTGCGGCGGCACTGCTCCAATGCTCCGGTAGTCCTGCCAGTAGAGCTGGTCCTCGTCGTCGTACTCGAAGCCCCAATCCTTTTCGTCCTCTTTTGGCGGCACTGCCTTCACGGGCAGCGGCACGTACCGGAGCTTGGTGTTCCCCTCCTCGGCCATCATGTCGCACACGAGCAAGGTGCTGTGGTCGTAGCTCACCCAGCACAGGAAGCGGTTCCCGGCGGCGACCGCCGCGTTGAGCTCCTGCCACCTCCCGAGGTTGTGCCGCCCGCCGCCCTCGTGGTGGACGATGGGCACCGCGTCCTTGAACTCCCAGTGGGGCCGGCCGTGCCGGAACACGCAGAGCTCGGCCGTGTCGAACGGCGCTTTGTACGCGACCTGGAGATGGGCCACTAGGAACTCCCCGTCGCCGCCGCAGCGCAAGAGGCCGGTGTCCATCTGGTTCAACTTGCGCTCCGTGCGGGTGACCTCGCCGTCATCGTGCTTGCCGTCGTATTCCCATTCGTACATGGGGACGCGGCAGGCCGGGAGGAGCAACAGCGACGGCGGTTGGCCGGCGGCGGCCTTGTACACGAAGTAGTCGCCACTGAACCTGAGGAGGACGGAGTCGCCGTGAGCCGCGACGACGGCTTCTCTGAAGCCCTTGTCGTCTCGAGACCATCTGGTTCTATTGCCTTCTTCTTCTTCTTCTTCTTCGTAGCAGAGGTACGAGGTTGCCGGCGGCGCCACGCGGCTAAGGGAGACACGCAACGGCCGACTACCGGAGGTGTGGGTCTCCGCGACGGTCTTGGCATCGGCGTTAGCGACAACGTCGACGGCGGTGGAGTTGGTGGCGCAGCACCAGCGGTTCAGGAGCATCCAGCGCGTGTCATCCGCCGCTGGAGCTGCCGGAGCCAGGGCTAGACCCTGACCAGAGGTTTCCTTCTCCTTCGGGCAGGTTACGACGGTGGTTACCATGTGGCGGCGAATTGGAGTTGGGACGACATGGATGGAGGAGCGTCGGGCTTGCTGGAACAGGGAGCGTTCTTGGTTGATGAAGTTGATCAACTTGCCGGCCGATGATCTACCCAGACCACAACCGATCCTCGTCAGAAGCTTCATGCTTTGTTCGCGTACGTACGTGTTGTTGATGGCGATCGATCTACAGAGCTCACGGATGATGAGGGGATGGCTGCTGCACACGTGACTACGGCGGCGGTTGCCCTAGGTAGGTAGATGACGATGGCGTGTTCCTTGAGTCTCTCTGCATATAATATTTTGACAGTATAACCATCTATTTATTGAGCTGATCGAGATCCTTCTGTTCTGCGTTTGGACCATATATATCTCCAGAGTTTCCGTGGTCCCCTTGCAATCTTAACTTTTTTTTCCTTTTTTTTTTTTTTTGGCAATCTTGATTTTTCTATCTCAACTTTCAATCTTTCCTCACATGGAAAGTTGACGGATATGCCAGCATATCTAAATCTATAGCGGGGCATCGGGCTGGCCTGGCCCCACCCGGCATGAGAACGGGCAGGCACGACCCGATGCTAGTCGACGATGGCAGCGACTCTCTACCACTACTGTAGAATTCTTTTTGTGTGACACCGCCAAACTTATTCGTGGTGGGCGTACACTTTGCCCACCACAGTTAATATGCCCCAATTAACCGATCGCGGGCGTTTTTTTATTTACCGCGGCAGCCAAAGTGCCCGACACGTTAAATCTATTTTCCGTGGCACGCGATAAAGGCGAAGCCCAAATAGCCCGGTGGTGGCCCGATAGCGGTGTTCATATAAATCGAGCACTTAGGTTAATAGCTCCTCACACTCCCAACCCAACTCTTTCCCTCACTCTTCCCACCCGACCGTGTCGCGTCTCCCTCCCTCTTCCCCCCCTCGTGGAGCGGGCGGCTCCCTCCTCCTCTATACGAGCGGCGCGGCGCGTGCGGCTCCCTCCTCCTATAGCCATGGCGGTGGCCGGGGTAATCCCGGTGTGGGCGGCGGCGGATCCGAGCACCAAACCTCCACGATGGTGGATCCAGCGCCCTCGCCTCCCGGCGCATCCGGTCGTCTCCCCCCCCACTCCGGCGGCAGGATCCGGTGCATCCTCCTCTCACGGCGGGCGATCCGGCAGCTCCACCTCTCTAGCTGCAGATCCGGGGCCTTCCCCCACTGGGCGGCGGTCGGAAAGTGCCTCCCTCTACGGCGGCGGATCCGCATAGTGTGGGACCCCTCCCGACGTTGGTGCCGCACCGTTGAATCTAGTGGCGGCGATGACGGCCCGTTGATGCGGCGGCGCCCGGGCCCAATCTTTGGCCGGGTCTCGATTGGGCTTTCTCCATTTCTTTTGTTTTCTAAAATCGAATAACCGTGGGCAGTAAAACCGCCCCCACCATGGTGCTTGATATTTACCGTGACCCTGTTGGGTGACGGGCGGGATTGCTCACCACACAAAAAAAAATTTTGCTCGCCACGAAACGATTTATGTAGTACTATATGACCTCATCGAGGCTACGACACGGGTGTCTGGTGGGTGTGCATCCCATGATGTGAGCATCAAAATGAGAGATGGGAAGGGAAGGAGGCGTGAACAAGGAAAGCGGTCGGTGCGGCCATATGGAATCATTGCGATGGGGAGTGGCGGTCGTGGTGGAGCGGACTGCGGGAGAGCTAGCGTCACTACCACGATTTGCCCGCCTCGCGCATTGTCATGTGCGCCGCCGATGAGCGTGGTGTCGGGGGGCCGAGGAGTGGGTTGGTGTATGGTGGGTGAAGTTAGGGTTAGGGAGTTACCAGGTCAAGATGGTGGGCTGGTGGGTTGTTTGTCGTTAGCGCACCTGATGGTTATCGGGCCGCCCAGTGGGCCTTTTTCAAAATAGCGGGTTGTGCCATCTTTGGACCATGGGCCTAGGGTGCACCTAGGCCGGCCTTCTCCCTCGGACCATGCCAGCCCGGGCCGTTGGACACCGTGGCGGGCCGGGCCAAAATTCTAGGGTTCGTCTTCATTTATAATATCTTCATTAATGCGAGGCTCATAGGCCGGGCTGCATTGCTAGGTGCGACACGGCCCGACACGAGCGTGTTAGGAAAGACCCACTAGGGCAAGGGCATATTTGACCCATGTGCTCTTGGGCCATGACTCCACTTGCCACTCCAACCACACCACAAATAAAGGAGGATTCATCTCCCACCTGGCCAGCAACCAAATAGGCATGGCACGTGGATCGATTTTTCCGTGTGTTGGGCCGACCACACTAGATAAGCACGGGCCCATAGAGGGAGGAGGAGCCCGCTTGACGTGAGGGGACCGGAGCGGTGGTGGTCGCCGGTGTGCTCGCGGCCGGGCTCTTGATGCCGATATCGAACGGGCTGCTGGAGCGTAGCGGGAATAAAGGAAGCGAGGTGGCGAAATCGGCAATTAAAATAAATCACCAGAAATAGGTGGCGAGATCCGCGCCGTTGCGGCTCGGATCGAGCCGTGTGGCGATGGGAGGAGGTCATATGGACGACACAATATATCGTGTGCGGTGCAAAGACATGGTGCTGACGGGCTTGCGAAATCTGACACAGCACGGGGGGTGGAGAGGAGGAGGTGCGGCGGGGCCCGGTGAGGCGTGGGTGTGGAGGAGGTGGCGCCATCCACCTGTATGAATTCGGTGGTGTAAAAGCCACGCGCGTGGAGGTCACCTCGCTCGACAAGTGGATGGAGCGGCGTGGGGGTCAGGACTAAGGGGATGAGGCCAACAAGGGTGGGGGAGGCGGTGGAATGGCATGTGACGGCGTGAGGGAGGGAGGGTGTTGAGTCTTGTTGTTGAGGCATGTGAACGAGTCGAGGAGGTGGTGGTTGGTGGGCGGCGGCCTTTGTGGGAGCGATGTCGGGTCTACCCGGGCCTCCTCTCATTTTTGGGCCATGCCGGCGGGCCCGTGTGCCTCGGGGTCGGCCCAAACGCCCCGAGCGGGCACCGGCGCATGGACCCAGTGTATGATCCTGACAAAATGATTTAGGAACGGCCAACCATGTCGCGGCCGTGTTTGGGCCTTGCCAAAAATTTAAATTGCGGCAAAATAGTGCCGGGCCGTGACACGGGTCCATTGTTTTGTTAGCGAGGCCGAATGCTCGGATATCAAGCCCACGGATATGGACGAAAAAGGAGGTGACCACGTGGGACGCCGCACCGCCGAACGGGTCTTCGGGGAGGACGAGGGCTATCAGCCAATGATGTGGGTGAAGGAAGGGGTGCTTGATTGCGAGGAGTTAACTAAGAAGCTTATTTTTACAATGCTAGCGGGCTTCGATAAGGGTCTTCCGCGGCCATGGCCGGCGTGCCTCGTCGCCGGAAGCGAGCTTCGGAGAACCCCCGGCGTGGTCTTTTTCATCGTGGCTCCTAATTAGAGTCACTTATGCGAGGATGGCGAGGCCAAGCGGAATATATGTGCGCTCGAGATCGACATGAGGAGGAAGACGTCTTGGAGTTCAAAATTTGAATGATATCCGTCATCCCCGCATAAATCCCTCTTGAACTCTTACACTACTGATATACAGGCACATCATCTGTTAAGGAAATTGGCCATTTTTAGTCCAGATACTGCTGGCGATAGCCTAGAGCAAGGGTTGATCTATTACAAGGGCAAAGTTTGGATTGGTGACAATTCAGCCCTACAAACTAAATTGATATCTGTGTGCCATGGTAGTGCAATTGGGGGCCATTCAGGGATCACTGCTACATATTACAGATTGAAAAGCATTTTGCATGGAAGGGGGTGAAAAAGGATGTGGAGCTGTTCATCAAACAGTGTGCCATTTGTCCACAGGCTAAGCACTTGAACAACTTACCCGCTGGTCTACTACAACCCTTACCCATTCCTAAAGGTGTGTGGCAAGACTTGTCCATGGATTTCATAGAAGGCTTACCCCAAGTCCGGAAGGATTCAATGTCATCCTGGTGGTGGTTCATAGGTTCGCCAAATCTGCTCATTTCTTACCTGTCAAACATCCTTACACCGCACAATCTATTGCTAAACTGTTTCTTGATAACATTGTGAAACTACATGGTTTCCACTGCAACCATTGTCTCCGACCTGAGATCCGATCTTTGTGTGCCATTTTGGAAAGAATTGTTTGAGTTATACAAAGCGGATCTACACTCCACGGCTTACCACCCACGGTCGGATGGACAGGCGCAGAAAGGGTGAATCAATGCCTTGAGATGTATTTACGATCGCGCAGTTCACAATTCACCCAAGGAATGGAAGTCCTGGCTACCTCTAGCAGAGTTCTGGTACAATTCCTCTTATCACTCCTCCCTCAATTGCTCACCATTCAAAGCATTGTATGGGTGTGCACCAAACTTGGGGCTAGCACCATTGGCATATATTACCGTCAGCAGCATCCCTTGTGTCTGAATTGGTGGCTGATAAAGAGCTGCACATTGATGCACTCAAGCAGCAATTGGCTAGAGCACAGAACCGTATGAAGCTTACTGCTGACAGGAAGCGCCATGATCTTCAATTCGAGGTGGGGGGATCAGGTGTTGCTCAAATTACAGCCCTACACCCAGTCATCCATGGTAAGTCGTCCTTACCCAAAACTGGCTTTCAAATACTTCGGCCCATACAATGTTTTGGAGTGCATTGGCAAAGTAGCATATCGTCTAGAGCTACCACCGGATTCCCTGATACACCCGGTGTTCCACATTTCACAGTTAAAGCTGTATCACTCTGATTACACAGCAGTCTTCGATGTTTTGCCTGTCTTAACAGATTTGGAGGCGGCTGACTCAGTTCTAGCGGCCATCATGGATTGCCAGCTGGTCAGGAAAGTCGGCGCTGCTATTCCACAGGTGCAGGTCATGTGGACCAAGTTCCCAGAGACGATGCGTACGTGGGAAGATTACAACGTCCTGCGTCGCCGTTTTCCTGAAACACCGGCTTGGGGGCAAGCTGCTCTAGAGGCAGGGGGACGTGTCACGGCTGACGACACGAACAAGGCGTGAAGTCAAGAGGAAGAAGAAGGCGGACGCGGGAAATGAAGAAAGTCATCTTCTATACTAGTAGGCGTACTTTGTCATTTACGTTTTGCAGTGTATCGTGTGGGCCTGAGAAGGCTAGCGTCTGTATCGTTTTAAACCCGAGAGTCATGGACGGGGACGCCATCGAACTTTTTGCATCTGAATACAGACACGAAGCCAAGGCAGAGGGGTTAACCCTGCCCGCTTCATCGTCGATCCAAACCTCTTGTGTGTGATTCACGTCGACGGTGACCTCACCGGCAGCCATGGACGTGACACCTTCCACGAGTGGCTTCCAGGTGTACGTACCACGGCGCGACGAGTTGGCCCGGATGCCGTCGCCGCCCACTCGCACGCCAGGCTCGGCGCTAACTTTTCAATAAATTTTTATAGAAAGAAAGTCAAAAGTTATCTTTGGAGACCATATATCGCTTTCTAAACGACTTTTTGTATACGGAGAAAGTACACCTTAAGCCATTTTTCATAGTGTGCTTAATTGGTTGCACAAAAATTTGTTGTGATTTTCTTCAAAAAAATTATTTCTCGTGATCTTTTCTATAAGTTCAGTAAAACACACAAAAAAAAAAAAGGTGTTTAGCTTACAATCTAATTGATTCACGGATAGAAGGAGTACAATAACCAGATAAAATCGAAACCATTTTTCTTGGTCGATCTAAAGCATTTTATTATCATCTAAAGCAATTATCTTCATACCGATTTATTACTACCCAAAACATCCATTTTAGTACAAAGCTAAACCAGAAAGATTCAGAATAACGATAACACGGCAACCTGCATTAATCTCTGATAATCAACCTAATCCCTATAGCAGCGAGCTAGCTGTGAAGTTTTGCTGGCAAATGGTAGCCGTAGTAGGCACCCGCTGGACGTTGAGGGCAGGGGACGACAGATATCAGCGTCTTCCTCCTCATGTCGATCTCGAGCGCACATATATTCCCCTGGCCCCTGCCATCCTCGCGACTCGTCCCACGACGAAAAAGACCACGTCGGGGTTCTCCAAGCTCACGACGGGCACGTCGACCATGGCCGCCGCGGAAGACCCTTATCGAAGCCCGCTAGCAGCGCCCCAGAACTCCTCGCAGTCAAGCACGCCTTCCTTCACCCACGTCATTGGCTCGTCCTCGTCTTCCCCGTCGTCGTCGGCTTGGCGCCAGCGTCCACGTGGTCACCGTGAACAAAGAGCTGGGTGCTCGCACACACTCCGATGTCACCGGGCGCCACAGCAGCAGCTTCTGTCGATGCTCACGAACCGCACCGCCGCGCGCGTCGGTGCTCTGCGCGCGGCACTGCTCGATGCTCGGTAGTGCATCCAGTAGAGCTGCTCGTTGTCGCTGTCGTCGTAGCCCCATCGCCATTCGTCGTCTTTTTAGCGGCACTGCCTTCACGGGCGCGACGCGTGCCGGAGCTTGGTGTTCCCCTCCTCGGCCATCATGTCGCACACGAGCAAGGTGCTGTGGTCGTAGCTCACCCAGCACATGAAGCGGTTCGCGGCGGCGACAGCCCGCGTTGAGCTCCTGCCACCTCCCGGTCGTGCCGCGCCGCCCCTCATGGTGGGCGATGGGCACGCGTCCTTGAACTCCCAGTAGGGCCGGCCATGCCGAACACGCAAACTTCGACCGTGTCGAGCGGCTCTTTGTAAGTGACCTGGAGCTGGGCCACTAGGAACTCCCGCGCGCCGCGCCGCGCTAAGAGGCGGTGTCCATCTGGTTCAACTCGCTCCGTGTGGTAGACCTCGCCGTGATCGTGCTTGCCTGTATTCCCATTACCGTAGGGGGGGGCGGCAGGCGGGAGGGAGGAGGACAGCGGCGGTTGGTTGGCGGCGGCGACCTTGTACACTGTAGTCGTCACTGAACCTGAGGAGGGGGCGGGTCGCCGTGAGCGCGGCGGCGGCTTCTCTGAACCGTTGTCGTCGGTCTCCATCTGGCTCTATTGCCTTCTTCTTCTTCTTCTTCGTAGCGGAAGTGCGAGGTTGCGGCGGCGCCCTTAGCGGCTAAGGAAGACACGCAGCGGCCGACTACGGAGGTGTGGGTCTCCTTCACGGTCTTGGCATCGGCGTTAGCGACGGCGTCGGCGGCGGTGGAGTTGGTGGCGCAGCACCAGCGGTTCAGGGAGCATCCAGCGCGTGTCATCCGCCGCTGGAGCTGCCGGAGCCAGGGCTGGAGCCTGACCAGAGGTTTCCTTCTCCTTCGGGCAAGTTGCGGCGGTGGTTACCGTGTGGCGGCGACTTGTTGTTGGGACGACATGGATGGAGGACGAGAGTCGGGTTAGCTGGAACAGGGAGCGTTCTTGGTTGATCAACCCGCCGGATCTGCCCAGACCACGACCGATCCTCGTCAGCAGCTTCATGCTTTGTTCGCGTGTTGATGATGGCGAGCGATCGACGGAGCTCAGGGACGATGAGGGATGGCTGCTGCTGCACATGTGACTACGGCTGCGGTTGCCCTAGGTAGATGACGATGGGGTGTTTATATCCATCTATTTATTGAGCTGAGAACCTTCTGTTCTGCGTTTGGAGCATATCTGCAGGTCCAGGACTTTGCGTGATCCACTTCCAATCTTGATTTTTTTTGGGGGCAATCTTGATTCTCCTATATCTCAACTTCCAATCCAATATTTCCTCACTTGGAAAAAAACTTCCAATCTGTCCTCACTTGGAAAATTTGACCGATCTGCGAGCATATCTAAATCCAACAGCCAATCTCAATTCTCAAGGTAGAAACCCTCAATTCTCAAGGTAGAAACCCCCTACTCCATCCCAGCTCGTTTCTACTGCCAGACTACGGCCCACTTTTTGGATATGTGCGAGAACCAAACAGACCCAAAAGCTAATATAAGTCAGGCAACCAAACACACCCATAGTCTTTCTAATTTGCAATAGATACAATTACTGATTTATTAGTACAAATTGCAATGCACCATGTAGGCCACTATTTCCAAACAAGAAAAGGGGTGCGTCAAGGGGACCCACTATCTCCGATTTTGTTTGACATAGTGGTAGATATGTTGGCTATCCTTATTTCAAGAACCAAAGAGGCTGAACAAATTAAGGGGGTTGTCCCACATTTGATACATGAGGGACTTTCGGTCCTCCAGTATGCGGATGATACTATCATCTTTATGGACAGTGATCTTGAAACACTACGGAATCCGGCAATATCCGTGAGCAAACCGTTTCCGTGAGCTCGGAGGAAATCATCACAGAAAAAACCTGGATATCCCGTGGCGGGGTGAAAACATCACGGGGAAAGAACCTACCCACGGGATAACCAATTTCCCGTGATGGAAAGCTCACGGGATATCACTTTCGACCCTTTCCGTGAGGAGGCTGCTCACGGGGAAGCGGCACGGCCGTCGGCCCCAGCCCCGCTCTGTCACTCCGTCCACTCTTTCCCCGTGAGAACTCCGTCAAGCTCATGGGATACCTCTTTCCGTGAGCGGGGCTTTCCCGTGGGCTGAGCGGTGGGCCTTTGGCAAAGGGGACCCTTTCCCCGTGAGCTCCACATCCTGCTCACGGGAAAGAGCGCTCACGGTAAATGTTTTTTTTTTTTTTTTTTGGATTTTGATCTCCAAACTTTTTCTACACTTGTTGCACATCATATGACACTCAATATTAAAGTTTGGTGAATTATTGACTTCATTTGATATATTTAGGTAATTATTCTCTTTTATGGGAATTTATGAAATGAGGCCAAATTTGAACTACAAGTGCTTCAATTTTTTGAAAAATTTAGTAGAAAATTTATATTCCTCATACTCAACACAATGTAAGGCCTTGCATTTAAAAAAATAATGAAATCTGGAACATCTTAGTACGAAATCATCAACTCTAATCCCTGTTCAATTGGTCTACAAATTCTAGAAAATAAACCGATGTGCAAAAAATCATGAAATTTGATAATCTATCATGATATCTTGTGCCGAGGCTATGATAAAAAAAACTTGGAACGTTTCAAGAAGTTGGCACGTACGATGTTCACAGGCTCCAACATCTACGTAGAAGGTTCATGTTTGTTGAGAGTGATCTAGTGTGATTTCATGTCAATGTGACGATCAAGTTGTGGTTTGGCTACGAAACTTTTTCTATATGTAATAGACCTCAAATATTGTGTCATGTCTATTTTTGAGAATTTTTTGGATTATTTTTGTAATTATTATAATTTTTTGTTGCGATTAAGTAAATGCAAATAGAGATAGAACCACATGAAATAATGGTCAATTTTTTTGCAAAGGATGAAATTAGGATTGGTGAGTGTATGTGGAAAGGTATTTATGAAGTTATCATGATCAAAGTTTCAAAATATATATGCTAGAAAAAGAAAGAAAAGAAATAAAATTTATTTACGGAAAACTCCTTTCCGTGAGTTGTACCGGAAATCTAGGATCTTTCCCGTGATCCCACGTGTGCGGCTCACGGAAATCGTTGGCGGGACCCACCTCGGTGGCGTGGCGGATTAGGGGTCACCTTTTTTTTTTTTTTTTCCTCTTTCCCGTGATGGATGCGGGGGATCACGGGAAAGGAGGAGTCTTTCCCGTGATCCCCCGATCCATCACGGGGAAAGCGTTTTTAAAAAAAAATTAAGTCAACCCGACCACCAGCTCCCCACCTACTCCCCACTCACACTCTAACACACACACACCCACACACCCACACACGCGCTGCCGCCGCCGGAGTCGCGCCCGCCGCCCGCCGCCCGACCTCCCCGCCCGCCCGGCGACCCGCGCCCCCGCCGTCCGCCCGGCCGCGCCTGCCCGGCCTCGCCGCCTGCCGCCATCGACAGCGGGCGGCCACCCCGCCGCGTGTCCCCGCCCCTCCCCCACCGTCCGCTGTTTGCCCGCCCCTCCTCCTCCTCCCTCCGCGGCGGGCCGGCCCCGACCTTCCTCTCCCCCCACCGGCGCTGGCTGGGGGTGGCAGCAGGCGCCGCCCCGGAAGGAGTAGGGGGGGGGAGGGAGTGAGGGAGGAGGATTAAGGAGGGAGAAGGGAGAAGAGAGGAGAGGAGGGAGGAGAAAGGAGGGAGTAGGAGGAAGAAGAAGAAGGAAAAGGGAGGAGAGGAGGAGGAGGAGGAAGGAGGAGGAAGAAGGGAAGAGGAGGAGGAAGGAGGAGGAAGAAGGGAAGAGGAGGAGGAGGAGCACGACCGCCCACCGTTGTCCGTCTAGACCCGCCGCCCCTCGTTGCTCGGCGCCCCTTGTCTTCGACCTCGCAGGTTGTCGGCCATCGAGCCATGCATGTGACTTGTTTGTGTCAATATATATGTGGTTGTCGGCCATCGTCTTTGTGTGGTTTTGTTTGCGGGTATTGGAAACCTCCCCGTGCGGGAGGTTGTCCGAAATTTTCAATTGATCACGTGTGCTTCTTTTTATACGAGAGAGCCCTACGGAGCGGAGTTGAGTGCCTTGCCGAGCCGGCCTGGAGTCCCTTAGGCGGCCCCGATCTTCTTCCTCGTCGGGTAGCCTGACTCCACCGCGACCTAGGTATAACCCCTCCTTCCGTGCCATGGTCGTAGCTAGATCGCGCGGCTTCGGTTAGGCATCTCCCGTTCGAAAGAGATACGGTTGGAAGTATGCGAATCCTGCATACCTATAAACCGTATCTGTTTCAATTGTCCACGTTTTGGACAGCCCGGGATGCGTAGATGAGGTCCGTTCCATGCTCCACTCTGTCGATTGAGTTTCGGCGGCATCTCCCCGTTGTTCTTCGAATACACAGCTCCCCTCTCGGGGAGGACGTGTATTCGGAGAACAGCGGGGAGGTGCTGCCGAAATTCTGTCTCGGATAGGAGTGGAGCATGGAACTGACCTCATCTACGCATCCTCGGGTGGGATTAGGACCTATCTTCACCTACTAGATGGTAGGATTGTTGTGTAGATGCACCTTTGCATTCTTATATTCTCGCTGAAATGATAGAGAATGGATGACCGTGCGTGGATATCGATGGCTGGAGGAGTTTTGGAGATTTTGACCGTGAATGGGTTAGCAAGAGCGGTGCTTTAGTGGATTATGCTTTTTCGAGAATGCTCGAGGTGCGAGTAAGGTTTGGTGTCCGTGCAAGAATTGTGACAATAAAAAAGGCAAAGTAAGGAGGACATGTCTAAACATCTTCCTAAGTATGGATGGACGGCGGGCTATAAGCGGTGGATCTTCCATGGTGAAACTGAGCGTATGAGGGACGAGGTCGTGAGGCAACGCATCGATGATCTTGCTTCTGATGCCGGGATAGGAGACATGATAGATGACTTTCATGCCGGTAACTTTGAGCAAGGACTTGGGGATGAGGGGGAGGAGGAGCCAGAAGAAACCGCAAAGGCCTATTATACCATGTTGCGGCGGCACGAAACCCCTTCACGACTATTGTGAGGTCTCCAAACTAGATGCCATTTCACGCCTTATGGACTTGAAGGCCCGATGCAATATTAGTCGAGACGGCTTCACCGACATATTGACGATCTTTGGGGGTTTGCTTCCGCCCGGGTCACGTCTTTGCCAAAGAACTTGTATGAGTCGAGAAACTCCTCAAGGTACTCAAGATGCCATACGACGGATACATGCTTGTGAGAACGGGTGCGTCTTATTTAGGAAAGAGTATAAAGATGATACGCCTTGTCCAAAGTGTAAATCCTCAAGGTTCATAGAGGTAGACCCTGGTGAAGGCGGTGAGAAGAGGCAGCTTAAGGTCCCCGTGAAAATCCTACGGTACCTTCCCTTCGCACCGAGGTTACAACGGATGTACATGACCGAGGAGTTCTGCGAAACAGGATGACATGGCACAAAGATGGGCGTCGCTACAAGCGATAAGATGGTACACCCATCCGATGCCGAAGCATGGACCCATTTCAACAATATTCATCCCGACAAAGCTATGGAGGCTCATAATGTGCGTGTTGTTGCGGCAACAGATGGGTTCAATCCTTATGGAATGATGGCTGCCCCATACACTTGTTGGCTGTATTCGTTATCCCGGCCCGAATGCGCCTCCCGGCGTCTTTCTTTCAACCGAAGAACATTCTTTTGTCTTTGATAATTCCCGGCCACCCGGAAATAAAATGGGTGTGTTCATAGAGCCTGTGATTGATGAATTGATCAAAGGTTGGAATGAAGGGTTTTGGACGTCTGACCGAGCTTTGAAGAGAAATTTTAGGATATGCGTGTGGTACCACTACTCCCCGCATGATTTCTTGGCGTATGGGATATTCTCGTGGGTGTGTGTGCACGGCAAGTTCCCTTGCCCAGTATGCAAGGCGGCCGTGAGGTTCACCGGTTGAAGAAGGGTGGCAAGTATTCTGCGTTCGACAAGCATCGGCAGTTCACGCCTCCCTCGACCATGCTTTCGAGGCTAGACAAGAAGAACTTTACGAAAGGTCTCCAAGTTATGGACCCAGAGCCGAGGATGATGACATCTGGCGAGGTACACGCTCAAGTGGATTCCCTTGTGGTGATGAAAATGGTGTCTTTGTGGGTTATGGCGAGCATCATGCATGGACTCACAAAGTCGATTAGAGAGAGGCTCCCCTATTATGATGACCTTCTTCTTCTACATAACCTTGATTTAATGCATACTTGAAAAGAACATCGCCAGAGTATTTTTTTTTGGAACATTCATGGAAACTAGCAAGTCAAAGGACAACGTTAAGGCTAGAATTGATCTGGCGAGTTGTGTGACGTAATCCAGAAGCAAGAAATGAAGCCTCCTAGCAATGGCAAGAGATGGAAAAAACCTAAGGCCGATTACGTGTTGAGCAGGGGCCCCAAGGAGGGAAATACGCAATGGTTTCAGAAATTAATGTTCCCCGATGGGTATGCGAAGAAATCGAGGAGGGGGAGTGAACTTATCTGCTATGCGAATCAATGGGCTCAAGAGTCATGACTACCACATATGGATGGAGCGGCTTCTTCCAGTGATGCTTCGAGGCTATGTCCCCGATCATGTCTGGCATGTGATGGCAGAGTTGAGCAATTTCTTCCGGCAGCTTTGTGCTAAAGAGTTATCTCGGACCACACTAGAAGAAATGGAAAAAGTGGCACCTGTATTGGTCTGTAAGTTGGAGAAGATATTTCCGCCAGGCTTCTTCGTTCCGATGGTGCATTTGATTTTGCACCTTCCATACGAGGCAAGGGTGGGTGGCCCTGCACAGTTTCGTTGGTGCTATGCTGTTGAGAGAGTTCTGAAGCATGTTCGGGCCGATCAGAAAAAAAAGTGTAAGATTGAGGGTTCCATCGCTAAGCAAAGGTTCGGGCAGAGGTGTCGACTTCACATCAAAATACTATGGTGACAACCTTCCTAGCTCACATTATCCACCCCCTCGTTACAATGCTGATGAAAATGAATCAACCCTCAGCCTTTTTCAAGGAGAACTAGGACGTGCAAGTGGTTCAAAAATAAAGATCTTGACAAATCGAGAGTGGATCAGTATAATGAATTATATACTTTTCAACCTCGACGGCGCTTCCTTACGTCGACAGAAGTCACAACTCTAAGCGCATAAACCAACTTGTCTTGTAGTACTTAATATCCCGCATCCAACCCTTTTGTCTCTCGATGGTATAGGAAATTTCAAAGGCAATAATTTGTGTCAACGAATGCCGCCGGCACATGAATTGGGCGCCCTGCTTAGACAGGGTCCGCAATGGAAAACCAGATTTCATTAGTTGGTTCAAACGCCGTGTACTGTCCAATTCGTGTTAAATAACGTCTCGTTTGATATGCTAACGAATCGTCTCATTTTATTTATCCCGCTTGAGCTTGCGAGCCTGAGACCGATCCGGGTATGCATCCCGAAGCTTACGAGCACGAGCCGATCCGGGTAGTGATCATGAGGATTATGATCCGACAAAGGCGAAATCGCGATTGGGATGAGGATTATTTCTAATACATGTAATACTATGCATCTCTTAATAATTATGTTCTGATTATTGGTTTTCAATCTCTTCATAATTACGTTCTATTTAATTTTGCATTTTTACTAATTATCTATATGTATTTGCAGGTCATTCAAAAAGATGCCTCGAACGAATGTGTTCAAGAGAATGACCAGGAGGTTCAGAAGTGTAGCCTTGCTAGGGCAAGGGCGGGGGGGGGGGAGGGAGTCGAGCCCGGCACCACCGCCCGCGGGGTAGGGGCGGGGCGGCCGTCGTGCACCCCGACCACCGTCGCCACCACCCGGTGGTGCACGAGGAGGAGGAGGAGGAGGAGGCGGAGGCGGAGGCGGAGGACGAGGACCTCTCGGCGTCGCACCACGCGGACCGCTCGGCGTCGCACCACGCGGACCGCTCGGCGTCGCACCACGAGGAGGGGACTAGCCAGAGTACGGGAGGGGTCCTCTTCCTCCGGGTCGAGGCGTGTCTACTTGCGAGGCCCCTCCGGACTCCCGGATCGACAACCTCGTGAGGAGCGTAAAACCGACCATAAGACCAACACGGCCAAGGTAATTTACTTTACACTTTAGCACTACTTTCTTATTTTTCGGGTTTCAAAATCGTAATAGGAACTAATAGTTATTCTTGATCATTTGGGCAGGGGTTTTGTTGTCACCGCGAACTTCGGTTCAGGGACGCCACCCGCCAAAGATTCTTGGTGTTCTCGGTGAGGAAGCACTACCCCGGCCTTATTAAAATCGACGGAGAAGAGTATCTTTGTCACGTCGTTCCACCAAGTCTGTGGAATTTACGGACAACTATGATGACGATGGCATTAAATATGCTAACAAGGCTGTTCGTGTGGTCAAAGAGTTTTGGGTAAGTCTATGTGTCGCCTTTGTACAAATACATCGCTCCAAATTCTAATGTTAGAAATAATGACTTATTACATTGCTTCTATGTGCGAAAATACTTCAAGTGCGAGGAGGGGATACGAGGCGAGGCGGAGGAAGTGGCTCTAAACGCCTGTTTCAAGCATGTGGCGGACATGTGGTGCATGCAGGCACGCGGGCGGCCGTCCGGGGCGTGGTGCAGCGTTAAAGGAGAAAAGAAGGCTCGATAAGCATGAATGGAAAACGCTGAATCGACCAAAGAACAATACATGGAGGTAAATATTGAATGCTCATACTAAGTTTAATTATGCTTAATGTGATTTTTATAATCATGTTATACTTGGTGTCTTGTAGGTGATTCGGAGTGGTGCTTGGTGCATAGGCGTTCTTTGGGAGCTTCGGTGGACAAGTGGGTCGATCTGAGACTTTCGGGACGTCCACAACGACTACGGAACGGCGTGCCATGATGCCGGTGTACCACACCATCAAGGCAACCTTAATCTCGCTACCTACCAAGCTAGATATGTAAGTGTTATCCAATTCCTATTTTATGATGTGCAACTCAATACTTTCTTACCATTCTAGCTACTTTTCTTTTTCGACACGAGGGCGCACACATGGCACGCCAATCCAGCCTTACGCTCGAGGCCTCCTCGCTAACTCCCACACGGGCAGGTATAAAGATCCCGTGGTCGTCTTCAACCCCCGAGGCCGGGCCCGAAGCCTACACCAACCCGACGCCTCCTACGAGAAGATCGGTAGGGTACACCGGAAGTGGCGAGGGAGCGATATGGAGAAACCTTCGATCCCCGGCCACGCATTGAGGGGGACATCGCCATGATCGCCGGAGGAGGCAAGAAGCACGGGCGGTACTATATAGGTGATAGCGTTATCAACCTGCACAACACAAAGAAGCTATCCTGAGCTCCGAACACGCTCGGGAGGCCCGATGATACGCGAGCGGCCAACCACTTACCGAACTCTGATCTCGGACTTGAGGTTTATATATTTTTTATTTAAGGTTCATTTATCGTTGAATACTATTTCTCCGTGTTCTAACTTTGTGTTGAAATAGGCCCAGATAGAGGAAGAGAGGAAGCGGCGGAGGAGGCCGAGGAGAGGGAGCGGGCAAGGGGCTCATGAGCAAGAGAGGGCTCGAGCGGAGCAAGAGAGGGGACGAGCAGACCGTAAGAGCATGGAAGCTCATGGCGTACCTCCCGCCGCGTTGGTGGCCAGGTTGGTGTGCACCTGCCACCGGAGATCGTCTTCCCCGCCACCGCCCATCTTCGTCCCCACCGCCCGTCCGTCCCACCGCCCTCGTCTCTGGTCGGTATCGATCTTCCCTCCCACCGCATGGAGCCTCTCTGTGAGTTTGTCTCCCCGTAACTCGAAATATGCATATATGAATGTGAATGGATATGATCTCGGAGTTTTGAATGCACCATGAGATGTGCACGTGGACATGTGGTTCTCGGCCATCGAGCCGTTGTTTTCTTGCAGGGTTGGAAAGCCCTCCGTGCGGGGGGAGGTGCTGCGCCGAAATTTCTAACTATTTCTCTTCTTTTTTCAAGTTAATAGATTCTACCTTCAATTTTGTCTCACAAATTTCTAACTATTTATCTTTGCCTACGTGCAGGGAAAATTCTCATGCCTCGAACCCAACTCCTAACCAATCTCAAACGGACCCTTGGGAACAGCTGGCTGCGAAGATTGGAGGCCGTGGCCATAAATTTGTCATGATCTAGGTTGAAAACTTGTGCACTTGAACTTGTGAACTTGGATTTTATGTGAGTTTGTGAACTTGTGGTTGCACTATTGGACATGTGGTTGAACTTGTGACTTTGTTGGATATGATGTAATATATATGTGGTATTATGGATTTATCGAGCCATATATGTGGTATTATGGATATTATGAAATCTGTGTATGTATGTATATATATATTTATATGTGTCAACAATGTCTTTGGAACAAAAAAAAAAAAAAAGGTCAATTTCCGTGAGCCACACACGGAAATTGACCAAATATTTCCGTGAGTGGCACCGCTCACGGGAAATTGACAAAATTTCCGTGAACGGACATTGACACACGGGAAAGGGAGAGGATATCCCGTGAGCTGCACCGTTACGCTCACGGGATACCTCTCAAAAACGCCGTTTCATGCCACAGGCCACGTAGGCCATAACGGGTTTTACCCCTCCCCGTTGACGGTGCCACCCCCGTTAAGTATATCCCGTGTGCTAAATGGGATCACGGGAAAGGATATCCCCTGTGGGTATGACACATGTGTTCACGGGGAAGGGCAATTTCCGTCGATTTCGTTCCCGTCCACGGCTATCCCGTGATTTACCGCCGGGATAGGCTTTCCCCGTGATGAAAACGGGCTTTCCGTGTCGCGAAGGCCTCATGGGAAATCGGCGGGTTCCGGTAGTGAAAGGGTCAAAAACATGAAGCTCCTACTTTGTGCTTTTGTTAAGAAATCGTTCTCTCAATTAGCACACAAGCACATAAGAACACGAGAGGGAGCCGAGAGGAAGAGGGTCTCTTTACGTATTCACTTTTCTAGTTGTTGTTCTTCTTGTACATCAAAGGGTGAAAGTGACTCCCTATTTATAGAGGAGTTTTCGAGGATGAGTACAAGATTATACGAGGGTGTGAATCTTCCGGACTTCTTCCTCTTCCTGGCTGTGAATTTGGCCACCATTCAAAGTCTATGTTCAAATCTCGTAGCTTGACCGACTTTTGATTTACAACACTCCCCCTTGGCCAAATTTATGCTATGTGTATGCCTCGTTAAAAACTCCGCCCAAAAACCCAGTAGGAAAAAAGGGTAGGAGAAAAAAGAACATCACATGCATTGCTCATTGTTGCATCTGTTGCCTCATTAAAACCTTGCATGAGAAAACTCAGTGGGAAAAAACTCATCAAGGGAAAAAGAGTACAAATGACTTCGGTCGGACTAACCGATGCAACTTAGGTCTTTGATTGTGAGGACCAATTTGATGACCATCGTCATCTTTGTTCCCTTTATGAGCTTTGACTCACATATCACTCCCGTTAGTGATTAGCGTTTGTGTGCATGCCTCGTCAAAAACTCCCCAAAACCCTGTGGGACAAAAAAGGGTAGGAGAAAAGAGTACATCACACGCGCAAGTTGTGTTGAACCTGTTGCCTCGTTAAAAACCTTGCGTGAGAAAACCCTGTGGGAAAAACTCACCAAGGAAAAGAGTACAACATTCTGATCTTCAGGATCAGATCATGATCTTCTGGATCACGATTATGGACTATGATTTAGGGAGGCTTCTCCCCCTGAATCCTGTAACCCGCTCAGTCATCTCATGCCCTTTCCACAAACACTGTGGAAGTTAGAGGATGGTAGAGATTCTGTGAACGATTCTGCTAGATGTTCACATGACTGAGTTTACAAGATATTCATTTCCTCGCTCTTCGGGAGCCTATGAGGAACTGACTTTGGAGCAATGCATTTGCTCTTCACATAGTCCTTGTGCATTTGTGCAACACAAAGTAGCGTTGTCTTTATAGACAACGTCGGGGGAGCTATCAAAGCTCGAGCCACATAACTTCTGGATGTGGCCAACTATATCCATTTGAGCCAAACACACTCGTGTGTGGCTTTATATAGGGCACCCATCTCTTGGTGGTTGGATAGTATGGCAACCAAGGTTTGCTACACAAACTTCCATAAAATGGTTGCGCCACCATAGAGAAACATGAAACCGGTTTGGGATCTAGCATTATGCGGGTCAGACATAGAGCTAGTATCCACATATCCACCACGGTTAGGACCTGGTTCTTCAGGAACCATAGACCAAGGTCTTAGGCCTGAGGATAGTCTTAGCGCCAAGTCAATATCTTCTGATCAGGATAGTGTCGTACCTGTCGATGTTTTACCACCGAGAGCCTGCCACGGGGTGAACCGGGCAGTTTGTTCGGGCCTCAACGAATCTGGAGCCCGGCGGTTTGTTGCGCAGCTGACATGGAGAGCGGGGTTTTTATACTGGTTCGGGCCCTCGATCAAGGATCGAGTAAAGACCTTTACGTCCAGTCGGCGTGAGCCTGTTTTTGATTGATGGGGTCAGCCGAGAATCGGCTGTGAAGCTTACAACGCCTGGTCGATGCCAAGCTTGTGTTCTGTACCTGCGTACTTGCGCTCTCCTCTCGAGGTGTTCCTTGGCCGCCTTTTATAGTCCAAGGGGCCAAGGAACCTGCTACGATCCTAGTCGGATACAGAGAGGGTTGTCCGTAGAGGAACCGAACACCCGAACTCCTTACAAGGTAATCCTGACTAGTGTTCTATCCTAGTTACAACAGAAGTCACCGTAGCTATGCTTCCATTGCCTTCTGGGAGTTGTTTGTGGCCGCAGGCTTGGATAGAACCCTGCGTACAACTCGGTAGAGTTCTTTGGTGATCCTCAGATCCACAAGCCCCCGAGCATCTCAAGGTCGAAGTCTTGAGGGTTGTCTTGCTCTTCTCGGGCGAGGCCTTGATATGGTCTTCAAGATCATCTTACGGAGTGCAATTTTGAAAAAATTGCACCCGTAGGGTGTAGCCCCCGAGCTTCTTGCTTTTTGGCACAAAGAGCTGGAAGGTCTTTGAGTTCTCCGTCTTCGAGTTCTTCTCGTCGTTGGGGCTCTTCTTTATTGACAGGAGAGCCTCGTTCCGCTAGCCCCGAGCATCTCGGGTTTGAGTCGTGAGGGCATGCCTCAGCCTCCTGGGTGCGGCCTTGATGTGGTTCTTGAAGTCTTCATACTGTGTGCACTTTGCTGAAAAAAGTGCACCCGTAGGGTGTAGCCCCCGAGCTTCTTGCTTTTTGGCACAAAGAGCTGGAAGGTCTTTGAGTTCTTCACCTCCGTCTTCGAGTTCTTCTCGTTGTCGGAGCTCTTTTGAAAAAATCTTGCCCCGGGTATCCTGTAGCCCCCGAGCGTCTAAGAGCTCTTTTCGTAGATGGAGCTCTTAGGGGTTCTTTGCCTTACCCGGGATTTTGACCGTTTCTCTTTTTCCATGCAGTCACGGGAGTCACAATGCGCTTTTACTGCGCTCCGTTTTTCGGGAAACGTCAGTGCATGGCAGTCATTGCCATAAATTCCTTTCTGCGTGATTTGAGGTGACCGCTCCTTTTTGGTGGTTGCTTCGTCTTCTGTGGACTTGGTTCATAGGCGATCTGGTTCCGCCTATAAATATGCCCCATTTTGCTTTGGTGAGGATCCAGAGTATCTTTCTTCTTCTCTGCTTCTTCTTCCTCTAGACAGTCTCTCTCTTCGTAGACAAAAGCTTTGTTCTGAGCTTCGGATCCATGGCGGTGCCTTTGAGCGAGTTGGATCAGCCCCCGGGCGTCTTCTTTTGCCTTTATGGGGTTCTTCTGTGAGTGAGGGATGTCTTGTGAGCTAAGATGATCTCCTCTCCTCCTTCGTTTTTTCTTGGTGTGGGTCAGGTAGGGTTCTTTCTGGATGCCCTTCTGATCCTCTTTGGTGTACCTCCTTGCTACTTGGGTAGACATATGCCGGCTTCCCAAACGGCATTGGTCGCCGCTCGTCTTCGAGGAAGGTTGTGCCTTTTGAGGAATTGCTGAAGATGGTGCTGTTTGGAGGCGCTTCCTTCTACTCTTTGTGGAGTTGAGCGCCTCCTTCGGGTTCTTTCTACCCTGCTGCGACGTGGTGGACTCCGGAACCTTTTGCAGAGGGTTCTTTTCTTCGCCAGGTCGCTTATCTTGATCTGGGGGCTCATTTGCTGTCGTCGTCGGGATCCTTCGAGCTCCAGGTGTTTATAGATTTGGGCGCAAGGGTCTTGACTTCGAAGTGATTCTGAGCTGTTGGAACTTGGGCTCTTGGGGTTCAGATACAGGTCCGAGCGCTCCATCTTCTTCGCCGTTGGGTGTCGGTTTCTTTTGCCTGTTGTACTGTACCCCTTAGGCTTGTGGTCCCCCAGGTCTTCTTTGTATCTTGTACGTGGGAGTTCTTCTTGGGCTCCCTGTGCATCTGAGTCTTTTTTGTATCTTGTAGGGAGTTGTTTCCCATGTAACTTGTAATCCTCAAGATGTTGAATAAAAGATGTCTGTTCCTTTATCCATTATTTTTTGTGAATCTGATCTGCCTTCGTGCAGACTTGCTTCCAGATTGTCTTCTGCTTGACGTTGATGTGATCTTCCGAGTTCTTCTTTTTCGGACGAGTTGGTGTGATTGCGCCTTTAGAGATCGTTCTTAGGCTCCTGGCTCTTATGCCCGTTATGTAGGTTCGCGCGGAGTTGTCTGGGATCCTTGTTGTGACTCCGTTGTTGTCTCGGTTGATAGATCAGCTTGTCCTCTGTAGACTTGGCTGTTCGTAGAATTGAAGTCTTGCTTCAAGTTGCCCGGGTTGTTCTCCTGACCGGTTGGCTTGTCTTCTTGTAGACCTGCTGAGGGTAGTTTGTAGAGTCTTGCTCGGCTTGTCGGGATTGTTTTTGCTGACGAATGACCTCTATCTTTTTTCTGAGACATGTCATGGTGAGAGAAGCTCTGCTCTCGAATTCCGGAGTTCTTCTTTCTGGATTATCAGCTCGTCTTCTCTGTAGATTTGCTGATGATGGCTGTAGAGGCTTGCTCCTGGTCTTCAGAGTTGTTCTTCTGAGGAATCAGCTTGTCCTTCCTGTAGACTTCCTGATAATAGATGCGGAGTCTTGCTCTTTGTCTTCAGAGTTGTTTTTCCGAAGAATTAGCTTGTCTTTGTCGTAGACTTGCTGATGATAGATGTGGAGTCTTGCTCCTTGTCTTCAGGGTTGTTCTTCCGAAGAATCAGTTTGTCTTTGTCGTAGACTTGCTGATAATAGATGTGGAGTCTTGCTCCTTTTCTTCAGAGTTGTTCTTCCGAAGATTCAGCTTGCCCTTTACATCGTAGACTTGCGATAGGTGTGGAGTCTTGCTCCTTGTCTTCAGAGTTGTTCTTCCGAAGAATCAGCTTGTCTTCTTTATAGACTTGCTGATGGTAGTTGTGGAGTCTTGCTCCTTTTCTTCAGAGTTGTTCTTCCGAAGATTCAGCTTGCCCTTTCTGTCGTAGACTTGCTGATAGGTGTGGAGTCTTGCTCCTTGTCTTCAGAGTTGTTCTTCCGAAGAATCAGCTTGTCTTCTTTGTAGGCTTGCTGAGCATAGTTGTGGAGTTTTGCTCCAGGTCTTCAGAGTTGTTCTTCTGAAGATTCAGCTTGTCTTCTTCGTAGACTTGCTGATGGTAGTAGTGGAGTCTTGCTCCTTGTCTTCGGAGTTGTTCTTCCGAAGAATCAGTTTGTCTTTGTCGTAGACTTGCCGATAATAGATGTGGAGTCTTGCTCCTTTTCTTGAGTTGTTCTTCCAAGATTCACTTACCCTTTCTCGTAGACTTGCCGATAGGTGTGGAGTCTTGCTCCTTGTCTTGAGAGTTGTTCTTCCGAAGAATCGCTTTGTCTTCTTTGTAGACTTGCTGATGGTAGTTGTGGAGTCTTGCTCCTTTTCTTGAGTTGTTCTTCCGAAGATTCAGCTTGCCCTTTACTCGTCGTAGACTTCTTTGATAGGTGTGGAGTCTTGCTCCTTGTCTTCAGAGTTGTTCTTCCGAAGAATCAGCTTGTCTTCTTTGTAGGCTTGCTGAGCATAGTTGTGGAGTTTTGCTCCAGGTCTTCAGAGTTGTTCTTCTGAAGATTCAGCTTGTCTTCTTCGTAGACTTGCTGATGGTAGTAGTGGAGTCTTGCTCCTTGTCTTCGGAGTTGTTCTTCCGAAGAATCAGTTTGTCTTTGTCGTAGACTTGCTGATAATAGATGTGGAGTCTTGCTCCTTTTCTTCAGAGTTGTTCTTCCGAAGATTCAGCTTACCCTTTCTGTCGTAGACTTGCTGATAGGTGTGGAGTCTTGCTCCTTGTCTTCAGAGTTGTTCTTCCGAAGAATCGGCTTGTCTTCTTTGTAGACTTGCTGATGGTAGTTGTGGAGTCTTGCTCCTTTTCTTCAGAGTTGTTCTTCCAAAGATTCAGCTTGCCCTTTCTGTCGTAGACTTGCTGATAGGTGTGGAGTCTTGCTCCTTATCTTTAGAGTTGTTCTTCCGAAGAATCAGCTTGTCTTCTTTGTAGGCTTGCTGAGCATAGTTGTGGAGTTTTGCTCGGGTCTTGAGTTGTTCTTCGAAGATTGACTTGTCTTCTTCGTAGACTTGCTGATGGTAGTAGTGGAGTCTTGCTCCTTGTCTTCGAGTTGTTCTTCCAAAGATTCAGCTTGCCCTTTCTGTAGGCTTGCTGAGCATAGTTGTGGAGTTTTGCTCCAGGTCTTTAGAGTTGTTCTTCTGAAGATTCAGCTTGCCCTTTCTGTCGTAGACTTGCTGATAGGTGTGGAGTCTTGATCCTTGTCTTCAGAGTTGTTCTTCTGAAGATTCAGCTTGTCTTCTTCGTAGACTTGCTGATGGTAGTTGTGGAGTCTTGCTCCTTTTCTTCAGTGTTGTTTTCTTCTGACGTCCTGACCATAGCACTTTCCTTGATGCTTCTGAGTCTTTGAAGTGGAGTCTTGCTCTTGGTCGCCAGGGTTGTTTCTTCTGGTGACTTGACAGTATCTTCCTCTCAATGTTGCTGAGTGGAACTGAGTGCTGATATTGCGCCTTTAGAGTTCTTCTTTAGGCACCTGGCTTTGTCTTCTCTCTGTAGACTGCGCTAAGTAGGTTGGAATCTTGCTCCTGAGTGCTAGAGTTGTTTTACTCCGGTCTTGTCAGCTCGTCTTCTCTTAAACTTGCTGAAGTAGTTTGGAGGCGTGCTCCTTGGTGCCAGAGTTGTTTTACTCTGGTCTTTGTCGGCTGTCTCTCTTAGACTTGTTGAAGTAGTTTGGAGGCGTGCTCCGATTTGTCGGGGTTGTTTTCCTCGACATGCGACTTGTCTTTTCTCAAGACTTGTCGTGATAGTTGGAGGCTTGCTCACTGGCCGTTAGGTTTTCTCCTTTTAGGCCTCTAGCGTTGTCTTTCTTAGACTTGCTAGCATAGATAGATGCGAGTTATTTCCCTCACAGGGTTCCTTTCGTAGATCCGGTGTTCTCTGGCGCCCGCTTTGCGGGTTTCTATTCTGAAACGCCCGCTTGCGGGTTTCTGTCTGAAACGCCCCACTTGCGGGTTTCTATTACGAAACGCCCCACTTTTTAGATCCGGTGTTCTATTCACGAAACGCGCGTTGCGCAGGTTTCTATTACGAAACGCCCCCGCTTTGCGGGTTTCTATTACAACGCCCGCTTGCGGTTTCTATTACAAAACGCCCGCTTGCGGGTTTCTGTCTGAAACGCCCGCTTGCGGGTTTCTATTACAAATGCCCGCTTGTGGGTTTCTATTCTGAACGCCCCACTTTTTAGATCCGGTGTTCTATTACGAAATGCACTGGTTGCGGGTTTCTATTACGAAACGCATACGCTGCGGGTTTCTATTGCAAACCCGCTTGCGGGTTTCTATTACTTAAACGCCCCACTTTTTAGATCCAGTGTTTTATTACGAAACGCACTGCTTGCAGGTTTCTATTACGAAACGCCCTGCTTTGCGGGTTTCTATTACGAAACGCCCCGCTTGCGGGTTTCTATTATGAAACGCCCCGCTTGGGTCATAGAGTACATGCGTCCATGTGTTCTATGCCTTGTAGTAAGAGATCGGGTTATGTTTGTTGAACCCAGTATAGCCTCATAGGGCTCTTCGCGCTTGGGGGGTCGGGCTCATTTTCATACCGAAGTCCCCAAGACTTTTATTGGATTCGTGTCCTTGCATAAGGTCCCAAGCTGATGCAGTGATGACCTCTTGAATAAGACTTCTTCAATGTCTTGATCATGTAGCCATTATACATGTCTTTTTTGTAGTGTGAAGCATTGTCCTTGGGTATGTTTGCCCTGTGGGTGAAACGGACACATCATGCTTTCTTCTCTTGGCTTGTGCTGCTACCGCCATTGTGTTGTCCAGGCCTCTCTTTGTTTTACTCGAGAATTACTTCTTTGATTCTCTGAGTTGCCTTGACTTCTTTCTTACGGAAACCTTTCTTGGGTTCTTTCTTCCGGTTTGATCATCCTCTCAACGATGCGCTTTGAACTGCTTTCGCTTGTCTTCGGGTTTTCTCTGAGGAAGTCCTGAACGCCATTTTGCATAGATTCCATCTCGAGAAGGCTTCGATCACTTCGGCTCCGTGATATCATGAACTTGAGCTCTCATTTCCCCGAATCTTCGATAGAAATCCCTCGAGTCTCTCCGGGCTTCGTTTGAGTCCTTTGAGTTACGCTTTTGAGTGATTGAGCGAGTTATGATTCCAAATAAGAAGTTGTCAAAAAAGCCTTCGCAAGTCTTCCCGATATCTTATCGACCCTTCTTTGAGCTTGTCGAACCATTGGAGCGGCATGGCCTCCAACGCCATGGGAAAGAAAACAGCTTTAGCGTCATCATCTCCTCCCGCTAGCTCAATGGATTGTGAGTAGATTCGGAGCCATTGTCTAGGCTCTGTTTCTCCATCGTATTTTGAGTGATTTGATGGCTTGAACTTTGGGGTAGCCTGACTTCCTGTAATCTTTCAGCGAAGCAAGGGAACCTGTCGTAGCTCCCCGTCGTCCTTTCTTCGAAATCTCCTGAGGTTCTTCCTCCTCTTGGATGAGTCCCAGTCGGTCGATATGTTGATTTTGTGACTTCTTCTCGTCGGCTTGCTCTTTGTATTGAGCTTCCTCTCGGCGGTCTCTGGTATTGTCTGCCATCCCTCCGAGGTGGCCTGGAGTTGTTGGAACCCTCTGGCCTTCCCAGCCTCTCAAAGACGTTGGATCGACTTCTTGGAACATGAGAGCTGTTCGCCTTTGACTGCGACGTCCTGGGGTCTCTTTCTCGGATAGCCTTTTGCAATGCCTCCTTGATGAGTCTCTCCTCGTCGTTCAGGTCTGTAGCAGTCTTTAGGCGGTCAATCAACCCTTGTAGTCTCTCTCGGGTTGCCCTTTGATCATCTTCAGCTTCTCTTTCAGATTTCAGCCTCTCGTATTCATGTAGATCGGCTTGGTACTTGTTCAGGGCCTGCGAGCGTGCATTCGCCCTGATTCGGCGTCCTCCCTTTAGCTTGTTTTTCCTCAGCCTTTCTTGACGTTGGAGTTCTCCTTCGTCGTCGAGGGTTCTTTCGTCCGCCGAGATGTTGGATAGGCCTTCGTCGGTGGACACGATGTCACAGGGGTCTCGGGCGGTTAAAGCGGATGCGGGGCTGTAGCCACCATGAAGACTTCTTTTGCAGTCGTAGCTTTGGGCTGCCACTCCTTCCGCCTGGGATGGTCCTTATGATGCTGGATCCCCCAGTTGGTCCCCGTTGCTTGACAATCGGCTCTGTTGAGGGTTCTTGGCCAGTGGATGATGCACTCCTCTGGGGTTCTTGTCAGTATGAGCCCTCTTTGTGCGCCTTTTAATGGAATCTCCAATCTTCTCTTCGGACTAGTCACGGCTCATTGAATACTGGCGTATCTTTGCATTGCGTAATCCTGTAGGAAATTGGAAAGGTAATCTGGGTGGTGTCGGGGTTATATCGAACTCGCCTTCTTTCTCCGAGTTGGAAAAGTATTGGTTGAAAAAAGTTTCGAGTTGGAGTAGCTTCCTTTTCCAAGCCGGTCGGGTTGTACTTCGAGTTGCTTCCTGGAGTCCGTGTTCGGGGTCTGGTTGTCCGCCTTCCTCGAGTTGGTTTTCGGGTTTGGATCCCTCGCGCTAGTTCTGAGCAAGCTTCGAACTTGTTCTCCGCTTTCGAGGCGGCCGGCAATCGTCGATTCTTTAGAGCTTCTCGGCGAGTTCTGTTCTTCGGTCTTGGCGTCCATGATGGTGCGGCTTCGAGTCTCGCCATCGTCGTCGATCTCGCAAGCCCATGATCGAAGATGATCGTCTTCCTCGCCGATGTACTCATGATGTCGTGGTCCGCCGGACTCTCGTGCTGAAATTCGACGAGCCCCTACCCGCGCCCCGTATGTCGATGTTTTACGGCCCGAGCCACGCCCGCGGGGTGAACTGGCAGTTTGTTCGAACCTCGACGAACCTGGAGCCCGGCGGTTTTTGTTGCACGGTGACATGGAGGCGGGGTTTTTATCTTCGGTTCGGGCCCTCGATCAAGGATCGAGTAAAGACCTTCGTCCGGTCGGCGTGAGCCTGTTTTTGATTGATGGGGTCGGCCAAGAATCGGCCGCGGAAGCTTACAACGCTGGTCAATGCCAAACTTGTGTTACGTACTTGCGTGCTTGCGCTCTCCTCTATGGGTGTTCCTTGGCCGCCTTTTATAGTCCAAGGGGCCAAGGAACCTGCTATGATCCTAGTCGGGATCTGAGAGAGGGTTGTCAGGTAGAGGAACCGAACACCCGAACTCCTTACAAGGTAATCGACTAGTGTTCTATCCTAGTTACAACGTAAGTCACCATAGCTATGCTTCCATTGCCTTCTGGGGTTGTTTGTGGCCGCAGGCTTGGATAGAACCCTGCGTACAACTTCGGTAGAGTTCTTTGGTGATCCCGTATCCACGATTACCTTGTCAATTAATTTCTGGCCGAACACAATATCAACCCTTATGCAGTTCGCTAGGTACATCCGTGGTCCAATGGCGCTCAAACTAGGGAACTTCAGGTCCCTATATTTCCTCATTGTGACCCTTGGTCTAGATGGGACTTATCCACTTCTGGGGACCGGTCCACCATGGGCAATTTAGAGGGTAGCATTTGCCCTATATTTCTTTAGTACCCTCTTTTAAGACAAACACTCCTTCGCGGAGGTGCTCGAGCTGCTGGCTCGAGTAGAACTTGGTTTTATCCAAGTTATGTGTAATTCCTCTTCAGGAGGCAATTACTCAAATGGTTGAACCTCATCCTTTCGGATCACCTCAACCCATACTACAACCGCTACAGGCGGACGCTATATATGTTGCGACTTTGATTCGGCCCAGGGATCTTGAGTCCTTCAGGGACTCTCATGGGGACCTCCGAATCAAGTGACCCATCAAGTGACCCATATAAGAATACGGTCACGATATTTACCAACTGCCTTTTTTACTTAAATTCAAGTTATTAGCTACCATAAATATAAGTATCGGAACGTCTTTGCCACTTATATCAGGAGAGCAAATTTCATCATAAATGATGATGATGGGTCTCTGCGGGAACCCTTATGCCACTAGCCTCGCTTTGTGCCATATCTATTCCTCTTCAGGAGGAAGACCCATTTGCATCCTTCAAGGATGACTTCCAGAGGTGTTGGGACTGCAGGCCCAAAAACCTCTTTCATAAAGCGAGCGGTACTCTGCCTCAATTGCTGCTTTCCATTTTGTCCCATTCTAAGTTCTACTGGCACTCTGCCATGGACTTTGGTTTTGGATCCAGATCCATTTTGCCAGCAATTCTGAGGCAATATGTTTGTTGACAATAGTGGTCTTTCAATCCAACTATTCTCCCGATTCCACAAAATTAGTGGCGATCTCCTCACGATCGTCCTCCCGCTCATCGTGATTACCCAGAACGATTGAGCTGGGGCGTTCCGATCCACCAATGTGATATTAAGCGCGCGCCGCAAGGTGGTTTCCATCTTCAAGATGGGGTCCTTCAGGGACCAACTCGACTTCTGGTGGAGCCGCCACTTCAGGGGCATTCTCAACTCCAAGTTGAGCTTCTTCAACTAATTCCTTAAGTGATGCAAGCGGCTCACGACCTTGTCTATATCTGGACGTCTCGCGCAAACACTTATCCGAAAGACCGGGAGGTCTCCCCTTAACCTAGGATCGGATGGAGACAACAGAGTTGGTAACCTTTCGGGCTACCTATACTCTCTCCGACGCACTTACCGCAGTAAATCGCGGCCTTGACACTTCTATAATTAGTGAAGGTATTTGGTAGCTCATTTGCAACAATTTGCAAATGCATAATCCTTTGAACTTCTGGTTCAGATTGACTAGTGCGTGTGTTCAAGGAATGAATTCCACCATTCCATTTTATGCAATTTCCCGGCATTCTTCTGGATGTCAATCTCCCCCTAATGTTGGGAAATGCAACCAGCATACTGAGCCCTATGAAGATCCCGTCATAGGCTCACATATCCCAACTTCTCGGTGGGATCTCTTTGGTGTACTTGATGTGGCGTCTTGGGCACACACCGCATCGCAGATGGGAAATACTTAATTCTTTCACACGCACTAGCTATAAAAGGGATATGCAGTTGGCCTTGAGACTTTGGGGATTTTAGAATATAGTTGTAAAAACCAACATTCATCACTTGTAGAAAATATCACAAAGGCTCTTCACGAGCATGCATGACCATTCAACATGTTACAAATGCTCTTCGGGAGCATGAATGGTCAAATTCTACTTGGACATTGCATTGCGACTTGATGTCTTAGGGGTTACTATAGGTCCCTGAATATATCGGAGTCATTATCAAGTAGGTCATTGTCACTTTCGTCCGTTTGGACGTCTTTACCATTTCCTTTTGCGTCGACAAGCATGTCATCGCGTTTCTGAGCTACAGGCTCAGTGGTGAAGTGGGACATACGTTGACTCTCCATGCCCTTGCTTCTAGAAGAACTTTGGTAGAGCTCAACCAGGTGTTTTGGGGCACGACAATTGCGGGACCAATGTTCAGTGCCTCCACATCTACAACAACATTCTCGCTGCTTAGATGTTTCACCTATGACCTTCTTGCGTTCACCTTTACCCTTGGGCTTTCCTTTAAACATGGCGCCTTGTTTCCCCTTCCATTGACCCTTTCCACGACCTCCTTTACGGTTGCGAGAAATCTCAACAACGTTGGCATGTGCCTCAGGCACAACCATGAAACTAGTAAGTCGTGCGCGGAATGATCGTTCATGAGAACCTCATTACGTTACTCATAATCAATAGTCTTTATTATCGGCTCATAGTACTTCGAGTACTTTGAGTTCATGCATTCCTGATATAGTACTGTGTTGCTGGGTCGGAGGGTAGAAACGGTTTTCTCGATCATATCTGCGTCAGTGATCTTCTGACCACATAGACGCAATCTAGACACAATCCTGTGCAAAGTAGAGTTGTATGCTGCCACAGATGTATAGTCTTGGAAGCGTAAGGCGATCCAGTCTTGTTGTGCTTTGGAGAGCACAATCGACTTTTGTTGGCTAAAGCGGTCCTTCAAGGACTGCCATAAAATCAATGGATCATCCTCATTCATATACTCGGACTTCCAGGTGCGGGTGTAAATGGTGTTGCAAGAAGTGCAACGCCTACGCTTTACCAAGTGCCGTCCGTTTATCCTTGCCGGCCGGCCGAGCAATGGTATGTCGAGGCTCATGCTATCGAGTTTGATCTCGGCGTCAATGGCCGGTAAGGTAGTTCTTTTGCCGTCAGCGGCGAGCTCATCAAATTCCTTTTTTCGCAATGTCATGCCCTGCACCATCATTGTGCGGGGTTAGTGAATGTCGGTTTATCGTAATCTTCGAGATTCACGACTACATGTAATCTTCGAGGATTACATTCATATACGATCTTCGTGACCGTATTTTCCCAAATGTCTCATGCTTAGAATCTAGAGGATTATATGCGGTTCATAAGAAATATAATCTTGCATAAAATAAATCTAAAGGATTTAAGTAAATGCAAGAAAGTAAATTGCAACAAATAAATAAAGCAATGCAAAGTAATATAAAGTTGCAATAAATATCCATGCCATCTGAGGTCTCCAAGCCTCGATGATTCCTACGGGCTTCAGGCCACATTGATTTCTAAGGGCTTCAGGCCGCGTAGTGGCATGACGTGGTGAGCTTCAGGTCACCATGATTTTTACGGACTTCAGACCGTATGTCATGTCGTCAGTAATCTTCAGGATTACTTTGCGACTAAGAAATATAGACATCAATATAAACTGCAATAATTAAATCTGCAGGATTTAAATGCGGTAAAGTAAATTGCGGTAAATAGATAAGTAATAATGATAATGGAAATAATAAAGCTGATAAATTATAGTGGTCTTCGGGCCACTCATACTTTGCCGACTTTGGGCCGCGTATTTAGTCATTACAATGGACTTCGGGCCATTGTTAACGATATTGCAACTTATGGTTGCTACCTCATCGTAATGGCTTCAGGCCATTTATGCACGGCTTTTTGAACGACATGCACGGCTTTTGAACGAACAGTGGGTGTGGTGCTGCATGTGTGGCTTCTGGCCACTCCACTAATTTCAATGTTGATTGAAAAACTGTTCGTCTAAAAGCATGACCCTCAGCTGCTGCCCCGGCTTTATCCTGATTAATGAGTATGCATGATTGCATCACCCAAGGTAGCAACAAACCAGGAGCGTTAGCAGCAGCGCCAACGGCAGTAATGATAGCAAGCCAGAGCAGCCAGAGCATGCATGCTACGCCACCGGCGATGGCAGCAGTGCACGGCAACAATGCCCGTGACCCTTCACTTCTGCTCAGCTGAACCGCAGAACCGGCCACGCTGCATGCTCCTTTTTGCTCTCTCATCCTTATCTCTTCCCCAGAATAGGATACGAGAGAAAAGAGGAAGTGCGGCTTCGAGGAAGCAGCGCCGCGCACCATGGAGTGCGCTCGCTCGCGTGAGGCCAGGAAGCCAGCAGCGGCGGCACCAGGCCTGCTCGTGGCAGAGTCGCGTGCCCGCGCGTTGAGGGGCCTGCCCGCTCCCATGTCGGGCGAGGCGAGGCGCTTGCGTCGGGGCAGCCCTGCGCGCTCGCGCTGGTGCGCGTGCCATGGCGGGCTGGGCCAAGCCGGAGCCACGCCGGGACCTCGCCGGGAGGCGTCCGGCGGCCTGTGCGTGCTCAGGCGTTCTCCCTCGACTGGGAAGGCCAGCAGCGGTAGCAGTGGTGCCCGCGCGTCCGTACAGCCGGCGGCGGCGTCCGGCCTTCAGGGCCTGAGCGTCCGTGGCAAGCACAAGCAGTGATTGCTGCAACCTGCACGCAAAGGGGCTCACGTCCCATGGGGCCGTGCAGGGCCGGCTCTAGGGGTGGGCAGGCAGGGCATCGGCCAGGGGCCTATGAAGATTGGGGCCCAAGATCATATAAACAACTAGCACATATAAATGAACTTTCTTGGTCCATTTATATGTACGTAACATCATCATCCATGATCCATTCATCCATCGATTGGAGCCCCCGTAACTTCTTTGGTCCATTTGTATGTACGTAATATCATCGTCCATGATCCATTCATCCATAGATTGGAGCCCCAGGCGATGTTTCGGTTTTAGTTGAATCATTGATCTACCGTTCTTCCTTCCTGCCACCGCCGTAGTGCACTACCTCACGTCCTCACCTAGTCTCCACTCACCCGGCGGCCGGTGATCACTGATCAGCAAGTCGCAAGAACCCAAGGACGCCTCAAGACACAACCACTCAATTAGTTACAAGAATTATAAAATTCTAATGAAGAGCAAAATTTAGATGCTAAAACTAATGGTCCAAAACTAAGAGCAAAATAGCAACCATTTTGATGCTAAATCTAATAGCAACCATTATAATTACCTCAAAATCTTGATACTGTTATTGAAGATTTTGCATCAAAAATGGCCCACGTATCGGTTTTTATCTACATCTTATTTGAGGTAATTATAATGGTTGCTATTTTTTAGTTTTTTTATTATAACATTGTTATGTTTCATGGCCTAAACTTATTCATACTATATATATATATATATTAGAGTATAAGACTAGTTTAAGAGCCCATATTTTCTTGCTTGCCCAAGGGTCCTCGAAATTATAGAGCCGGTTCTGGGGCCGTGGTCGTGGCGGGGTTCTGGCGGTTCGGCCTGCAGGACCATGCGCGACCAAGCAAGCCACGCCGTGGTGGCTGTAGTCGTGGGCTACGACCTTCGGGGTTGAGGCGGCCGCCGCACGCCTTCGTGACGGCGGCAAGAATCCCAGATTCATCTCGGCATATAGACAAAGAACGGCGCGCAGAGCCGCCTTGGTGTCGCTGGCGTTACCCGAAAACGCCCTATGAAGTGGGCGGCCGGCACTTCGAGGCCGAATAGCTAAAGTCGCACTTCCGAGCCATTTATTGGCGAGCGAAGGCAGCCGTTCTTGCATCGCCGGGGGGCGGAGGCGTCGCCCTTGCACCGCGCTGGTGTTCTTGGTGGGCGGAGGCAGTGCCATCCTAGCTCCACCGGACGGCGGAGCAGAGCCATCCTTGCACCGTCAAGTTGGAGAGCAAGAACAAAACATGTATGAAGAACTGATTTCTCACCTTCTTACCCTTTAGCTCGTTAGAAACTTCGTGCGATAACGTGTTAAGAAATCGTTCTCTCGATTCGCACACAAGCACAAAAAAGAAGAGAGAGAGAGTTGAGAGGAAGAGGGTCTTTTCTATTTCACTTTTCTAGTTGTTGTTCTTCTTGTACATCAAAGGGTGAAAGTGACTCCCCTATTTATAGAGGAGTTTTGCAGGATGAGTACAAGATTATACAGGGTGTGAATCTTCCAGACTTCTTCCTCTTCCTGCTGTGAATTTGGCCACCATTCAAAAAGCTATATGTTCAAATACTGTAGCTTGATCGACTTTGATTTACAACACTTTTTGAGCAATTGTCGAACTTAAGATCAACTTCCACAAAAGTGAATTGTTCTGCTTTTGGGACAGCCAAAGTCAATCAAATTGAATATACACAAATTTTTGGGTGCAATGTGGGATCTTTTTCCCATTCAGGTACCTAGAATTCCTATGCACCATAGAAATCTTTTGAATAAGGATTGGAAACATGTTGAGTAAAGATTCCAAAAAGACTCAATTGTTGGAGAGGCAAGATGTTGTCAGTAGGGAGGGAGGCTTGTTCTAATAAACTCTGTCTTGAGTGGTCTCCCTATGTTCATGTTATCCTTTTTTTGAAGTTCCAAAAGGGGTCTTGAAGAGATTAGATTATTATAGATCTCGGTTCTTTTGGCAGAGTGATAATCATAAAAAAAATATAGGTAGACTAAATGGGAGATAGTTTGCTCACCGAAAGAGACTATGGAGGGTTGGGCGCTCAATTTGGAAACCCACAATAAATGTCTTTTAGCAAATGGCTATTTAATTTAATAAATAGAGATGGGGTTTGGCAGCAATTGCTTAAAAACAAATACCTAAGAAATAAAAGCTTAGCACAGGTTTAACACATGCCCGAGACTCTCAATTTTGGGCTGGCCTTATGAAGATCAAGAAGGAGTTTCTCGCCTTTGGGCAAGTTTGATCTAGGTGATGGGTCCCAAGTCCAATTTTGGGAGGATTCGTGGATAAGACCGCTCTTAAATCGCTTTTTCCTACACTTTATAACATTGTGAGAAAAAAATGCATCAAGAAGATCGCTGATGTCTTCAATACCGTTGAATGTAGCTTTCGTGAGATCTCCCGACAGGTGTGAACTTGCAAGCATGGCACAATATAGTGGCTATGGTGGCAAATGTACAACTAATGAATCAGGGACCATTTTGTGTGGGGGCTACATCGTAATCGGGTTGTTTACTGTCAAATCAATGTATAGAGCTCTATTAGGATCACGTGCCTTACCTACTAATACTTTTATCCGGAAACTAAAACTACCTCTCAAAATCAAAGTTTTCTTGTGGTACTTGTACAAGGGAGTGATTCTAATCAAAGATAATTTAGCACGGCGACAATGGCAAGGGATAGGAAATGTTGTTTTTGTTCCTCTAATGAGTCTATTCAACACCTATTTTTGACTGTCATTTTGCTAAATTTATTTGGAGGATTGTTCATGTTTCTTTTAAATTTATCAACACCAACTAGTGTACGTAATATATTTACAGTCAAGTTGGAAGGGATAAATAGAACCTGAAATCTTGGATTATTGTGGGTGCAAGTGCTTTGTGTTGGGTGCTTTGGCAACTGTAAATGATGTAATTTTTTATAGGTTGTAGTGCCATCTTACTTTACAAATATCTTCTGGGACCTACTGACAAGGTTTTGGTCTCGTATGAGGAGGAGGATCGCCATTCGATTAAGATGGGTTGCAAGGCCATTAAAACACGCGATGGAAGTATTTTACAAACATGGTTGGAGCTTTAGTAATAGAATTGCTTTTGTAGTCTTCGCCTTTTTTCATCTTCACGGATCAAAAGTTTTGTTTTTGAGATACCCTAAAGTGTCATGACCCAATTTGGAGGGGGCCCATGGGCCATGCATGGTGCATGCAAGAGGCACCACGCCAGCTGGTGCCCATACAAGACGCCACCGCTACCACCGGCCGCCGCCAAGGTCCGGGGCCATCCTTCGCTTAAAAGGATAAGTAATAATTATTTAGGGAATAAATATTTAGAGAAAGAAATAAATTACTTTTGTCAAGAGGTATTCCGATCTATAAGGAAACCTCCTAGATATTTCTTAGCATGCAAGTCTCCCTCGTACTATAAATACAAGGGGCTTGTAATCGCTTGAATCTTAAGCTTAAAAATTAATAGGGTAGCTCCCTAAACAACTTATCTCTCCCTCTTCTCTCTCTCTCTTCACGCGCGCGCCGCCGCGCCGCGACCACGCCGCCGGGCCACCACGTCCCTCACCAAAGACTGCCGCCCTAGCGCTACCCGCGGCGCAAGGCGCTTCCACTCCCGCCGCCGACGCGCCACCGGGCATGCCACGATACGCACCGCCTCCCCGCCGTCGCCACCACCACCCCTTCACCCTCACCACCGACGACAAGAATCAAAGCCACCCGTCGACCGCTTAACGGACTGACAGCCCAGATCCGGAGACCAGACGCCATTCCCACCACCGACGGCTTCGACCACCACCAACGCCAATATCCTGGCTGGACAGCCACAAGATACGCCGAAGTTCCGTATGGAGATTTGAGAAGTTTCGGCGGATTCGAGGAAAATCCAGTCACCTTCACCACCCCCGGTGAGAAGCCGGATGAACAAACAGCCTTCGCCATAAACGCACGAACGCCGACGCGCCGCCATCAACGCCGAAGTGCTGATCCGCCCGACATCAACCTCCCCATCGACATCCACGATTTACCCGGCATGCACGACAAACAGTTAAGAACACCGCAAAGACGCTTTATCTTGCCGTCCGGACGATGCTCACGACGTCACCTCACCACCCCACCGACGACGCCCCGCCATGGGCCACCGACGGTGACGACGCCGCACGGGCCGCCACGCCACCCCCTCCAAGATCATCGACGCCCTAAAGCAACGAGCACGCCTACCCCAAGGATGCCCCACCGCCGCAACCCGGGGATCGATCGAGGCTACCACAGACGCCTCCACCGCCGACGGAAAAAGCCTACCCAACTAGGCCAACGCCTCGCCAAGCACACTACAATGGCATGCATGATAAGTTTCCCGCCACTACCAACACCCTTTTGACATTGGGAACATCCGAGTGCCAACATGGACGACAAGACAACGCTACACCGATGTCGACATCGATGTCGCTATTATCAACATCCCGACGCATTACACCGCACCAAGGACTCCAACGGCAACGATGCTCTCCCAAGGGCGCCACCATCGACGACGACGACGCTACCATAGGCGCCATGCCTGCCAACAACGCCCTCGAAGAATCGCCAAGCAGATGATGACCCCTCCCATTGGCGCCTAACGACGCCACCCCGACGCCCGCCAATCACCATGCCGACCAACAACGACATATGACCTTCGCTAACCGACGCCTTCAACAATGGTACCGGGCCGATCATATCGCCAACAACATCAACGCATAAATAACGCACATGCGCACCATGAACGGTGACGCCACGCCCCGCGACGACGCAACGCCGGCGACGAACCCCTAACGCCAATCCACGCCGCCATGCCTATCATCGACAACAACTACGAGGGCATGAACCACGACGACCGCTGCCAACCTCACACCGGCAGCCACCGACGCCAACCCAACGGACACCCGCCACGTATGAGAACACCGACACGTCTCCCTCGAGCCACATGAAACGGTCGCTCACCGCCGACATACGACAACAACACCTACTACACCTGCTGAGACATCCTTCCGCATCAACATCAATGGTGGAGAACACCATCAAAGCAACCTCCGTGATCCAAAAAGGCGCCACCCATCTATACCTACACGCCGCCAGAACACCGTACACCGCTATACTTCCGGGACAAGAGCTCACTCCTTCTCTCGTTCGCCTACATGCCAACCCGCTGCATTTACACAGAGTACCGACACCCCCACACGGTAAGTCCTCTTCAAGGCCTCAAGCTACCCATCAATGGCGACACTAACGACTACTTCGGCTACTTCAACTAACGCATACCTACGCCCCAAGATTTACTACACCAACAAAACCGTGGTCGCAATGCACTAGCGGCGCCACCATATAGAAGAACACGGCGCATCCACCTCGCCCAAGAGTTGGACGCTTTCCATCTTCAAGCTCGACGGCGAGCTTCACCGACGACCTACAAGAGGTACATGCCACCAACATCAACCCTCTACCTCGCCGACCGGCCATAATTCCGAGGCCTCGCTCCACCTCAACTCGCTACATCAACGATCACGCCAACCCTATATAGCCGAACTAACAAGCTTCTAGGCAGGAGCACAAGTTGTGGTGATCGATCGGCCATCTTCTTCCACCGGCTCGCCATTTGTGCAAAGCTTCATGGCAAAATGATGGCCGCTGGAGGAGCCACCACATAGCTTCTTTTATCGGTGTCGGGCCTTCTTCTTCACTTTTACAACATTCACCACCCCTCCGCATCGCCAACAATCTCATGGGACGGTGAGAGCCGGCGATCTCCACCCATCTGGATTCAAGGTTACCAACCTCATCTTCGCCCAGCTTCATTCCCTTCTACACGGATGCAACAATCTTTGGACCATGCTACTCGACACCCCATCAACAACGGTATACCATGAGAACTACACAAATGAAGGACGCGCCGTTCTAAAAGGGGAGAGATGTCATGACCCAATTGGAGGGGGGTATGGGCCATGCATGGTGCATGCAAGAGGCGCCACGCCGGCCAGTGCCCTGGCTACAAGACGCCCGTCGGGCCGGCCACCGCCGCCGCGGGTCCGGTCATCCTCCTCGCTTCGTCGCTAAGTAATAATTATTTAGGGAATAAATATTTAGGGAAAGAAATAAATTATTTTTGTCAAGAGGTATTCCGATCTATAAGGAAACCTCCTAGATATTTTTAGCATGCAAGTCTCCTCGTAACTATAAATACAAAGGGCTTGTAATCGCTGAATCTTAAGCAGAAAAATGCGCGGGTAGCTCCCTAAAACAACTTATCTCTCCAGCTCTCACTTCGCTCCGCCACCACCAACCACGCTTCGGGCATTGGCCGGGTCACGTCCTCACCAGCGCCCCCGCCCTAAGCCGCCCGCCACCCCGACCCGCCGCCCACACCGAAAGGCGCTAGACACGCTCAGCCGCCTCCCCGCGCCGCCACCACCACCCCTTCCTCACCACACCACGATCAGTAATCAAAATAATTCCGCCCAATCTAGCCGAATCGGACATAAAGTGTTTGTTCCGGTTTTGTAATAACGAACAACCGATGCATTGATCAATGCAGAAGGTGGGATATTAATTTATTCCCTTTTCTAAAAAAAAAATCTACAGCAGCCCATATATATATATGTGGATTATGTCTAAAAAATCTATGATGTAAATATAACGACAATAATGTAGTTGCTAATATAGCTACTTTATTCTTCATCAAGCTTGCCGTTACTTGACGCGTCGTGTCTGAATCGATCGTAATACCATGCCAACCGCACGTGCGGATGACATATATAACTGGCTGGTTTCTTCATTGCTTGACGCGTCGTCGGTGGAACCGGATCGTAGTTTTTTTATGCATACCATACCAACCGCGCGCGAGTGCGATGACATCTCATGGAAAGAGAGGCCGTTGACGGTCATGCCGCCGCCGTCGACGGCGATCGTCACCGGCTCCGCCAGTTCTCCACCACGGCACATGCATGCGCCAGTCACTTACAGAAAGCCTGCGCCGCCGCTCTGCATAGACGACATTTGGTAGCCCGTACGTCCAGGTTATAGGATACGTACCCAATGTCGACGACGTTTTGCCCGCCGCCGCCGCTGCCATGATTTTGCTTGTAGCTATAGCTAGCTCGACGTTGACACCGGTGCTCTGCCGCCGGCTGTGTGTGATGGGTGATCCTCCAGAGCCCGTAGTGCAACAGACTTTATAAGCGGCAGCGCGCACGGCACACAGGTACTCGTTGGCATATCGCCAGTGTCGCACGGCGTGCTCCGGTGTCGCTTGGTGCCGCACTACACACCCACTGCTGTTCCAGCTGACACGTTAGCGTGGTACTCTCACGTCACGATTAAAGTGCGTTACACGAATCCCTTTTATTTGTTATACTGTCGAACACACATATTTTCGATCCCATGGCCTTGAATACTCGGACTTCTTATTTGATATTGTCTTCGAATTTTATTTTCTATATACTCCTTTACTTTTTGTTCCAAATTATAAATTACTAGTCCATCAACCCGAAGCTCTCAGACGGGCTAAAATCTTATAAGGGATATAAGCATTATTTATTATTAATGTCTTTGATAATAATTTTTGTGTATTAAATGTTAACACAATAGGTATAATAGATACTATGTAGTTCTATGGTAAACTTATCTATTATATATCTATTTTTTTTCATCCTTAACCTACTATAGCATGAATCTATATTTTTTTGAAATTAAATATTACCCTTATTGATTACTATAGGTTTTAGCCCTCAATCTAAGTTGAAACTGGCACAGAGATATAAGCATGATTTATGTACTATTTTTTAACCAATAAAAGGAACTTGTATTTAATTAATGTTTTTAAATTTTTTCATTTTCTAACACAATAGATACTTTATGTAGTCTCGATCTAGTTTTTATAGCCATGTCAATTATTGATCTATATATTTTTTCTTCCATATCATCTTTTTTTTTTCTTTTTACAAATACCTTTATGTATTTTTGGAACATAGATTTAATTAAAAAATTAGCATAAATTATGGTTGTTGTGAATACTGACAACAATGATAATTCAGATGCAAATTTTTAGTGATTGCATACAGATTATCTATCATGATAGTTGCTAAATGATTATTTAAGTTTAGTTTGACTTAGATCAGTGGCTAAATAAAATTTAGATTCATGGTTTAAACGCTATAATTGTTTTACAAAATACCAAAGGATGCATAATATATCTAGTTGATATTAGTATTAGTGATATTAGAGTCTACCAAAAAGAAATGGTAATATGATTGTATTTTTTTATGAGAAGCGCTTTAAAGGCCACGCATGTAGTAATATCCAGTGCCTATTATTATCTAGCCAGCTCTATACTTTATCTTTTTTTATTTGATCTTGTAAGGATTAATGTGGAACACTCCACTGCATTTCTAGTTAGAATGTCTAGGATTATCCTTTTCTAGTTTGATGTATACTTAGTTGAAACTTAACTTGGTTATATAAAAATTATTGCAACGCTTTTCCTTAACATCAGAAATCAAATTTTATCTTTCTCGTTTAACTAATTTGTTGTAATTTTTTATACACACATTGAGTCAGAAATATTTTGTTCAAATACTGATTTTTCTATGTTACTAAAGAAAAATTTCTGGTCTTTTTGCCTTATTTACAATGCTACAATGCTTACACCTTTAGTTTAAAAATGCGCGACACTCAAGATGTTGAACTTTATAATATTAAAGTATATACTTTTATGTATATATTTTAATTATTGTTTGCAATATATGTTTATTATAGAATGGTAGAATTAACAAATATTTTAATTTATCTTGTAGAATGGTCGAGATGGGCAACTAACTTTATATGTTCTTACATAATGACATATGTTTGTGGATTTGAATGTAAACTTAGAGGTCACATTGTTTATAGTCTTGCCTAATGGTAGATGTGGGTAATTTATAAAAGATATTAGTAGATTCCTTTTAAATTATCTTTTGTAATGGCCGAGGTGTATGTTTGGTTATAAAATTTAGAGGTTATTTTTTATATTCATCTCATACAGCCCAAGCAAAGTGAATTTTGAGAAAACTTTTGGAGTTAATTTGAGGGATGACAAATATTCATGTTTGAATCAATGAATTTCCAAAAAAATAACAATGTAATGGTCATGAACAACATGGTCTTTTGTTTAATGGGAAGTGTTTCTGTTTATTTTGAGATTTTCTAGGATTTTTTCTAGAAACGTGTCTAGTGATATTTTATACAGTTGCGCAGAGGCTGGCATCAAATTAGTACTACCCCCATTTCCTTCTTATAAGGCACAATTTTAACATGACATGGTCTCCCAAAAATATAGTATGAACACTTGCTATTTTTATTTTTATTTTTCTAATTTATTTTATGATACTGATAAGTAGATTTAGTTACAAAATCTAAACTTTCATATAAAGTTTGTGTTATACAATTGAACAGTTACTCAAATTATTTTTGTCAAAAAATTAAAAGTTGAAACCTTATCATGCATGTGTGTGCCTTAGAAAAAGAGGATATATGTAGTGGGCCAAGTATGGATAGATAGATGGTTTCTTTCTTTTCAGTAGTTTGAAGAAAAATTGTTTTGATTTTCTAGACTTCTAGACCGTAATGGGTAGTATATACTATGATTCCTATGTTTGTTAGTTATATATTAATAACTAGATTCTCAAGGCTGTCATGGGTATGAAAACGTGTATTTTTGTACAATTTTATTGTTATTATTAAGAAATAGGATTTGTAAGTAAAGTCATGATCATAATCACTTCAAGAAATGTATGAAATAGAGTATATTGTTATTGGTCTAAAGATATTTTTATTCTTGAACTCCAAGATGAACCAAAATCGAATAGGAATTTGTAGACATGTTGACGGCTGACAAGTTTGGTAATGTTGTCCTTCTCATGCATACTTTTGAGTTGAATTTTGTAGCTACCTGTATTAAGAGATTGAACAATATATATATAAAATGTTAGATATTTTGTACTCAAATAGATTATACTATTAGAGAAACATGGGAATATGAAATTATGAATATGGTAATATATTGGTAATTTAGCGTGTAGAGTTTGAAGTAATAGTGTTTTTAGGACAATAATTAAATAGTATGTACATTGATGCTCCTAAAAGTATATAAATAGGAATTTTTCAGTTGCAAAATTTCTGACGGTCACTTTTAGAATCCATTTTATTTTGTATTACCTTTGCGGGTCTGCTAATTTATCATGTTTTCATTGGAATTTTATTGTGCGAAGCAGGAAAGTGTTTTGTGTTGTAAATGGGAAGTACGTAAAGAAAACCTTGAAAGTGTTTTGTATATTGTACTTTACTTCCCGCCTCTGCTGTTGTTTTGAGTATCAACTTGGACTATCTTGATTGACATCTAGCTATCGCTTGACCTGTGGAGCTGTTTTGAAATGAAGTATCTGTCACAACAATAGCTGTGTATGTGGCTTTAAATAGTACTGAAGCGTTGCTGTATACCTTTCGTTTGGG